>JABSTQ010009193.1:0-668507 GCA_013358835.2 Ixodes persulcatus | reverse complement strand
GACTACCTTCGCAGGGCGCGAGAAGTTTCTGAGGAACTGGCGAAGCTGGAACGCTCCGAGGTTATCGAGCGCATCAATGCTTCGGAGTGGGTGTTTCCCATCGTGGTGGCCCGCAAGAAGAATGGGGAGATCCGGCTCTGTGTAGACTTACGCAAGTCGAACACTGCAATATTTTTGGATTCCCATTCTCTACCGTGCCCTGACAAACTTTTTCACCAGCTTTCCGGTGCCCGTGTCTTCAGCAAGCTAGACCTCTCGTCGGAGTATCACAGTTAGACCTGGCAGAGGAGAGCAGAGACCTAACGGCATTTGTGATGCATGAAGGTCTCTTTAGGTTCACCAGAGCATGTTTCGGGCTGGCATCCGCTGCCCCTGCCTTTCAAAAAATGATGGACTGCATACTCTGAGGTACTCCAGGTACCATCGTCTACCTGGATGATGTACTTATTTTCGGACGCACAAGAGAAGAGCATGATGCCCGCCTGGGGCAAGTTCTTTCACGTCTTCAAGATGCAGGCTTGAAACTAAACCAGCAGAAATGTTTTTTGCAGTCCAGCAGCTTCAATTCCTAGGACATGAGCTGACACCGCAGGGAATCAAGCCATGCCAAGATAATATTGAGGCTATCATGCAGGCTTCACCCCCCACCGACATAACATCACTAAGTTTGTTAATCGGCGTGCCCACATATTACCTCAAGTTTGTACCGAACTTTGCGACCATTGTGGAGCCTCTGCACGCGCTCCTGCGGAAGGATGTTTCCTTCCAATGGAAACGGCACAAAAAGAGGCATTCCCTGCTGTGAAGGATCTGATACGGAACAGCATTCCACTGACGTTTTCGACGTGGCGCTGCCCATGGATGCATCTAATTACGGATTAGGCGCGGTTCTGTAGCATCTACATCCGGAAGGAATTCGAACGGTGTCGTTCGCATCGTGAACACTTTCAAGCGCCGAACGCAACTACTCTGCAGGGGAGAAAGAAGCATTGGCATGCCTTTGGGCCTGCGAGAAATGGCATGTTTTTCTCTTCGGGCGCCATTTCACGCTCAAGACAGATCATCACGCTTTCGTTACTTTGATTTCTACACAAGAAACCGGTCAACAACCAATGAGGATAGCCAGATGGGCTATGCGACTCCTCAGGTATGACTACAAGGTACATTACCAGAAAGGAAACGAGAATGTCGTAGCGGATGCACTGTCACGCTTGCCCACTCCGAATCCTTCGGATCGCAGCGAGTTTAGTGACGAGAAAGAATTCACTTGCCTGGTACGCAATCTTTGCACAATCGATCAAGAAGAAATCAAGAAAGAAACCAGGCAAGACCCTGATTTGCCTCGAGTAATCCAGTGTATCTTCACCGGATGGGGTCACGAGGAACAATGTGATAAAGTACTATCTACATACTACAAGTTGCGAAAAGAGCTTTCCTCTGTGGATGGCTTACTACTACGTGGTGAAGTGTTGGTTCCACCTGTTTCGCTACGGCGTCGACTCATTGATCTAGCTTCTGAGTCACACCCTGGAATTGTGCGGACGAAGCAGCGTCTACGCCAGCGCTTCTGGTGGCCCAGAATAGACATTGAAGTCGACACCTACATAAGAGACTGCCACACCTGTCAGACGAACGACAAGACAGCTGGGACGGCAGCGGCACCCCTTTAACCAGTTCCATTCCCATGGGGTGCATGGAAACAACTAGGAATAGACATTTTTGGACCTTTTTACAAACTTCCATCGCAATTCAGATTTGCAGTCACCTTAGTCGACTACTTCACTAAGTGGCCAGAGGTAGCTTTTTGTAACCAAGTTACGGCTGAAGCTGTATGTGAATTCCTCATTTGAATCTTCAGCCGGGAACGGTACTCGGAGGTGATTGTTTCTGATCATGGCCCACAGTTTGAATCCCGCATATTCCAGGAGTTCCTGAAGTCTAGCGAGATTTCCCACCATCGGTCTGCAATAAACCATCCACAAGCCAATGGTCAGGTTGAGCGCTTCAACTAAGCGCTTAAGCAGTACGTCCAAACTATCCTGCAGGAACAAGGCAACGTTCGTACAGGCCTTGAGGAGTTTCTGGGTGTCTACCGAAGCACACCACATGCAGCGACGAAGCTTCCCCCGCTGAGCTCATCCACGGACGTAAAATGTGGACCCGTATGGACATCGTGGGCTTCCCAAGTTTTGACAAGACATGCACACACATGCACAATAAAAATAGCGTTGCATTGTTTGTTGTTTTGTTGCTTACACTGCGGGCTGAGACAATCCTTTTTGGAGCCTAGCTGAACGGCGCCGTGTGTGGTGCGAGCAGAAAGCAATTGCGTAAACATGCCAATATATTTAAAGAAAACAATTGAGCTTCAGCTTTCAGTCGAGGTTGGAGATTTTAATTGTATATAAAGTTATTTTTCTTTTTTGCCAGTTTTTTACATCCCTCTTCCAGGACTGTCACATGTTTGTTTCTTTGTATTATTCCTGTTGTTTTTACTTCGGATACTATTTGCATAAGCATTTTTGAGACTGACCGCGCACCTGTGATTATTGTCACCTTTGATTCGGGAACCCCGATTCGGTTCTTATATATTTCTGAGCCATTATAACTTCAACTCAATGTAAATAATTTACGATAACATGAAACATTTGTATGTGAATGTGGTCGTATTAGCACGTGTGGATTGTAGTTTTATATTAACTTTATTCAAATATTTAGATATCACTAATTGTCATTTTTATTTGCCTGGCTAACAAAAGTGTCAACCCAATTTTACTTTAGCGATCTGGCATCCTTGATTATATGAACTCATTTATATTATTTAAAATATAAGAACGTAGGACTTCATTGCCCAAACTGTCAGGTTCTATTATTAATTTAACAAAATTTATAAAAGGAAAGTACAATATGTGACATTTATACAGCGATGCTTAAGCCTCAGACATTGGGGCAAGGAACGAACAAATGCGTTGCATTCTAAACAACTGGTTTAAAGTTATGTGGCCCAAGTAGGCTCACTTTCAAAAATAGGTACTTGTAAAGTAATTGCATTAGTTTTTAAAAGTAATTTGTAATTGCAATGAATTATTTCTCAGGTAGTAGTAATTGTAACTGTAGTTAAACTACTTTTGGAGCAAAGTAATTGTAATTAAATTACATTTTAGAAGTAATTTACCCAGGTATGAATACAATTGTGGTCTAAATCATGATTTCAATTGTGATTTAAATTAACTTGATTTTTATCCTCCATCCTGCCGATATGTGTGTCAGTGCACGGCCACTGCCAATCATTTCATTTGCAGCATGCGACATTGAGCCCTTAATTCTTTAAACGAGGGCAATGGGGGATGGCCAAGGGATGAAGATGGGCTGAATAATTTTTTTTCCAACATTTCGTTGATATGCTATTAGATAACTTTGCACTTTGCAGGTGAAATTCGGTGTGGTCTGCTTTTCTGGAATCGATCGGATGGACACCGAATCTACAAGTCGAATGAATCAGACTGTCCCATGCAGATTGACCAAACTGTGTTTAATTTTTTGATAGCTAACTTACTAGTATTGTAATATTGCTGCTTTTATGCTTGAAGAAGTGTGTAGATAAGTGGGTAGCACAAATGCTCAGAAAGAGTGGCAATGTTATGTTTTTTATATACTTGATTATACTGGAGACAACAGCTTTCTGGGGAAGTATTTGCGACTCTGTGTAGGCGTCGATCAGGCAAAGGCAAACGCTGCCTTGTACCACAGAGACACGAGGAAATATGTTACACCACTTTTCTTTGCAAATAACGATTTGACAGGCTTGACTAGTCCAGAGATATCAGCGAACGAGTGGTCAGCGCTACAGCGATGGTAGATAGTGCTGGCAAAAAAGGGCTGTCATTTGTGGCCCTCGAATTAGGAGGGTCAGCAACAGGTTTATAATAATAATCATCTTTATTTTGGATGCAATCGGTCTTCATTTTGGGTGCCCCGTGGTGCACCAACACAAACAATAAAACGAGCAAACAAAAAAATCCTTAACACACAAAGTTAACAGACAAATAAATGTAAGATTAACCAAATGGTGACGGTACATTGCAACAGATTCAGATATATAAAGGTGAGGTGGAGCGATGGCATTATATAATGACTGAATCCGAGAGAGATGCGAGGTATTGCACAGTGAGCAAACACAACATGTCTGGTTACACGTGAAGGAACATGAAACAGTTCAGCTCTAGTTCGCCTGTAGCTCAGCTTACAAAGGCATCGGTGGACCTCTTCACAGACTTCCACTCTAAAATTACATTGTCCACACTTTAAAATCACAATATGGCGGACGTGCCTGCAAGAAGCAGGAACATCATTGCACATCGCATAGGCTGTAACAATTTGCTATTACCCATGTGCAATAGGTGTTTGTTGCCTGTATTAATTACCCTACATGTGACGTGCAGGAATTTGCAGCTCCCGTGTCAACCAAGTCAATGAATTTGTGAGCCAAATATTAATGTCTATTATTGTCACTCCAATAAAAAGAATTTCCCTGCATCTTGTGGAAGTGCTACCTGGGCTCTGGATCACTTGTTTCCTGCAGTATGGCACCCAGGCCCGATCCCATGCCATTCAAGAAAGAAAATTGAGACAGCACGTGCAGTTGCCTGGTAGAAAAGCAGCTTTTCTACCAGGCAACTAGAACCCAGTTGTCTGGTAGCTGTGATTCTTGTCTGAATAATTGAAACAAAGAACGGCTTTCACTTTTTTATGCCCGCCACAAACTAGGCCGATTATCTCCGTTTTTCTTTTTTAGAGCGCAGCTCTTAGGCGCCCATTTCCGGCTTGAGTGGTGTCGGCGTCGCCGTTGCCGTCGGCGTAACCGCGCGGTGCATGATGGGTAAATTTCCCCGGTAAATTTAGCGGAAAATTTTCCCCGCTAGATTTAGCGGAAAATTTTCCCTGCTAAACTTAGCGGAAAACTTTTCCCGCCAAATCTAGCGGAAAATTTTTTCCGCTAAATCGAGCGGAAACTTTTCCCCGCTAAATCTTGCGGAAAGTTTTCCCCACTAAATTTAGCGGAAAATTATCCCGCTAATTCGAGCGGAAAATTTTCTCCGCTAGATCTAGGGGGAAATTTTCCCCGCTAAATCTAGCGAAAATTTTCACCGATAAATTTAGCGGAACATTTTCCCCGCTAAATGTAGCGGAAAATTTTCCCCGCTATATCTAGCGGAAACTTTTCCCCGCCAAAGTTAGCGGAAAATTTTCCCCGCTAAATTTAGTGGAATACTTTCCCCGCTAAATTTAGCGGAAAATTTTCTCCACCCCCACCCCTCGAGGTGACGTGACCCCCCCCCCCCCCCCGTGCCTTCCCCTCCTCCTCAAGAGCTGCGCTCTATTTCGGCGTTACAGGAGTTGTAAACGGCTTTCATTTTTTTTTTTGTCCTTGTCCATTTCGCCCTGCCTTTTACGATGAACAAAATAAAGTCGCTTACAACCCCCTGTAACGCCGAATTAGAGTGCAGCTCTTGAGGACGAGGAGGGAAGGGTACTGAGGTGAAAGGTACGCCCTGTTATGTACATCGTTAGTTAGCACGTCGCTAGCGCCACCTAGCGCCAGCTACAGTGTCCCCAAGCAAGGGTCAAGCCTAGCAAGAGTTGGACGACCCCTGATCATGTAACGGACCGTATATAAAACATGTGCTCTCAGTAATCCCAGTAATCGATGTCATCCTGTTAATGCGTCCCAGCATAAACATAACATGCCCCTCCTCCCTCCTGCTCAGCTCCTCTTACTGCGTGCTACTCCTCCCTCCGAGCGGCGTCGGCGTCGCCGTCGGCGTAACCGTGAGGTCACGTGACCCTCGTGACCTCACGGGGGTCACGTGACGTCACCGAAGTCACGTGACCTCACGGGGGTCACGTGACGTTATCGCAATGATAACGATGACGATGAGAATGACGTCATCGTGATGACGTCATCGGTGACTTCACCAGTGATGACGTAATCAGTGACGTCATCGCGACGATGATGATTATGAGGATGGCGTCATCGGAATGACGTCATCATGATGACATCACTGGTGACGTTATTAGTGACGTCATCGTGATGATGATGTCATCGTAATGACATCATCACTATGACGTCACTGATGGCGTCATCAGTGACGTTACCAGTGACGTCACGCGTCCCATAATGCACCGCGTGGTTTCGCCGACGCCGACGGCGACGGTGCTAAAGCCGGAAACGGGCGCCTAAGAGCTGCGCTCTAAAAACCACGTTTGTTCCGTATCTAGATGGTGACATGCGGTGAATATATGGAATGGCCACAACCTTCTTTTCCTCCTTCAACTGTTCACCTCAAGTTCGACCGGCCTTAACGTTTTTTTACTATTTTGTTTCGAGCTGCCGAAATGACTGAGTGTGAATACCCTGAAGCTGTGATCACCTAAATCTTCAAGTGCCTATGTTCATTTTGTGAATACACGACTTCATTAATTCGGATCTTAAACAGCAAAAGGCTATAGCTTTCTTGGTTAGTTTTGCATTTGCTGACTGATAGTAAGGAGCGTTGGTGTTCTCTGAGTGAGGGTTTACAGACTCAGTCGTTTCAGCAGCTTGCGACCAAATAGGGAAAAACGTTAAGGCCGGTCCAGTTCGATGTGAACAGTTGAAGAAGAAAAACAGGGTTGCATTCATTCTATATATTCGCAATATGTCACATGGACGTAAACGGTAGCATCAAGATATGGAGTGAAAGTGTTTTCTTCTGCCCGCAACAAACTAGGCCAAACTAGGCCGTGGTGAATCGACAAAAAGGCAAAGAGAAGTGAGCGGATCGTTACAGCTGCAACATCAAGCACCGCATCAAATTCGTCAACTGTGTAAAAGGCACGGTCTACATGATCCCTTTCTCGTGCGGCCACTCCTATATTGGGCAAACGGGGCGATGCCGAACCTCCGACTAACAGAACACCAATGATCATTGCAACTGACCGCATACTCGGACTTATCAATGCACTGTCGAGATTGCGGGTACGAACCGCGGTTCTCTAACACCACCGTTTTGTTTCAACACCAAGATCAAACGTGTAGGGAAATGAAGGAAACCTATTACATAACAAAAGTATTAAAGACGTTTAGTCTCTGAAATGCCGAATTAGAGCGCAGCTCTTTAGGAGGAGAATGTGAGGGTAAGGAGGGGAGGATATACCCTCCTCCCCCTCCTCCCCCTCCCTCCTCCTCGCCTGCTGCCCTCCCATTTAGCGGAAAAATTTTCGCTAAATGTCCCGCTAAATTTAGCGGGAAAATGTTCCCCCGCTAAATTTAGCGGGGAAACGTTCACACTAAATTTAGCGGGGAAAGGTTCCCGCTAGATTTAGCGGGGAAATTTAGCGAAAATGTTCCCGCTTAATTTATTGGGGAAATTGAATTGGCGTTGATGTCACGTGACGTCAATTTTCCCGATAAATTTAGCAGAGACTCTTAACCCGCTAAATTTAGCGAGGAAATCTTCCCGCTTAATTTAGTGGCAAATGTTCCCGCTAAATATAATGGGGAAAATTTTCCTCTAAATTATGCGGGAAAAATCACCCGCTAAATTAAGCGGAGAAAGTTTCCATCTACATTTAGCGGAAAAAGTTGCCCGCTAAGCTTCGCGGGAAAATTTCCCATAATGCAACGCGCGCGGTTACGCCGACGCCGACGGCCACGCCGCTCAATCCGGAAACGGGCACCTAAGAGCTGCGCTCTAAAACAGACCAACTCGCGTGAGTCAACCTTCATTGACTCTAACGAAGAGGGCGAATCATTTTCTGGATCTTGGTTAGCACGTGGAGTGGGAAACGAAGAAAGAAGGGGGTGAAGGGGGGGGGGGGGGGGGGGCAAAATCCACGATGCCTGAGCGAACATAGTGCCATTTACGCATTCTAATAAAAATCTGTTATTAGTCAGCACTTGTCCTGTGTAGTCCTTCCCTTTAGAATGCAGCTCTTAGGCACCCGTTTCCGGCTTGAGCGGCGTTGGCGTAACCGCACGGTGCATTATGGGACGATGCCGAAACGTCACTCGTGACGTTCGGCGCGGCGGCGAAACGGCACTCGCGCTGTTTAGGCACGGTGATGCTTCGGAGCGGTGCCGAAATGTCGCGTGACGTTTCGGCACTGGGCCGAAACGGCATCGTGACGAAACGTCACCCTGACGTTTTGGTGGAAGTCACGTGCCGAACCGTCACCGTGACTTCCACCGAACCGTATCGTGTAGTTTCGGCACCGCGCCGAAACGTCGCGTGACGACGCGCGCTTCGATAACACCTCCTAGAAGACAAGGCCGTAGCGCTCTTCTCGTGACGTCGCGAAGGAAGGCCATCGGGGGCGCGCGTCGAAGCGAAGGCAACGCGCGTGGATCGACCGTCGTAAGGCGCTTTTAGTCACATACGCGTGTCTTATTAGCTAAAATGAATGCTGCACATATATCAAGGGGTCTCGAATATATTTTATAACGCGGGCAAAATATTACACCGCTAAATAATCGGTATGAAATGGTACGAGGTAGGCGTATAAAACATTGAGTCACGCAATGGACCTTTTGTAGAAATACGCTGTGCGCATGCGCGGAGTATTTCATGCGCCTGGGTTCGAGAGTATCTAGTTCCAAACAATCCGCCATCTTGCATTTCTCGCCTTTGAGCGGTTTCGTTGTGTCGACCTCGGGGCGGAAGATTACGCACGATGGGGACAAAGGTGAGCTTGGGGGAGCCGTACATCGCCTCAATGGGTGAACAGGATGTAGCTGACGTTCTGGGTGTGGAACGGGTGGGAGAGGCCTTGGGCGCGCGTTGTTTTCCAGTCACCTAGTCTCGAACCGATTCGCGTGTCTAGGTGGCAGCACATATTCGCCAAGAGGTCCATTATTGCTGTAGGAATGCATATTTCACACAGAAATACTTCGAAAAAATGGCGAGACACGCAGTGACTAGACAAAGCAAAACAGATCCCAGTTAAAAATCAGGTAGACGTAGTCAACGCGGACACGGCTAGACAAATGTCACTTACCATCATGTAAGCGATGTTATCGCGTGCAGTCACTGAATCCTTGCATCATACCCCGGCCAGATGGCAAAAGTAATGTAATTTCGATCGAATTACATTATGGGGTCGACAAATCAGCTTGCGACGATCGTATAATCACTACACACAGCGAGCTGATTAAGTCCCATATCATTTAATGAAAATATATGAACTTTTCCGTGTGGTAGGGGTACTAAACATACTATTTACAGTCAACTAATTTACTTCTTCCTATGGGCTCGAGCTGCCTTAGAACATAATATCTTATTTTGTATACAATAATACTATTACCTTAATACAGTTAAGATTCTAGTATAAAATCGGTAAAGGCAATAACATAACATTAGTATAAATAAACACATAAGCACAAACAACGCACTTTTTATAATCACACAAACTTGTTATTCACCTTCCAGTGAAAACTAAATATTACCACACAGATTTACAAATGTCGACGCAACCGCACACGGATGACGATCAAACAAGATGCCATTCTATCACGAAAAACAAAAAAAAAACCGACTGCAGCACTTTACTCGCGTCCCACATAACCAAGAAAGCCCATGCATAAGTTGTTTCTCACCTGTCGATCGTATCCATACGTCCCACTATATCCGTGACGAAAACATTTGAACACGAACTTAAGGTCTCTCTGTCGAGAGGTCTATGTTAGAACTCCGCCGCGAGGAACGAGCCATACGCCATGTTTCGACAAAAACAAAACAGAAGATGACGATGTTTATTGGGATTGCGAAATGTGCGATGGCTGTACAAGAAAAACGAAAATTGAGTTTCTTCACACTCCCGCACAATGACGTCAAGTCATTAGTAAATAGATTCCATGGGGTATAAAAGTTGAACGGGTCTCCTTATAATTGTACCATTAGAAAGACGCACCATAGCAGCTCGTATGTGCCCGTCTCGTTCAGTCAATGCTTCCACAACTTCTCCCGTCTTCCAAAGTTGTCGCGGATGGAGATGTTGGTGGACCAACATTAGAGTTCCTTTCTTCAGGGCACTGGATGAAGTCGGCACCGTGAAATGAGCAGATCGCAGACTGGTCAAGTATTCCCTCTTCCATCTACGCCAAAAATGATCTGCCATCTTTTGACGGTAACGCCACCGCCTGTTATATTGTCCCTCAAGGGGAGGCACAGGCTCCGCACTGGAGCTGGTCGGAAGTGCTGTTAAACGCTTTCCCACCAAAAAATGGGGAGAGGTGAGTGGTTCCTTTTCAGTGGCTTCGGTGTAGACGTATGTCAGAGGCCTAGACTTAATTACAGCCTCAATTTCAGTTAAGACGGTCGTCAGTTCTTCGAAGTTGCAGTAGCTGTTACCCAAAACTTTCTTGAGCGAGGACTTTACCGACCGGACCATCCTCTCCCAGAACCCACCCCACCAGGCAGCTCTCTCGATTATAAACGACCACTGTATCTGCCGATCAGCGAAGTAGGCTTGTATCTCCTCTCCACGCAACGTTGTCCACAGTTTCTTCATGTCCTTTGAAGCACGCTGAAACGTTTTGCATTGTCAGAAAAGATGACTCGGCACACTCCTCTTCTTGACACAAATCGTCTGAAGGCCATCAGAAAATGGGGGGTGGACATGTCGGTCACTAGTTCGAGGTGAATGGCACGGGTAACGGAACAAGTGAACATGAGGATGTAAGACTTCTTGTTGTTGCCTTTATCCCTAGTGTTGAGCGGTCCCGCGAAGTCCACACCAGTCACCTCAAAGGGGGCGGCTTGGGTTACTCTGGCTCGAGGGAGTGGAGCAACTGGCTCGGTGGCTGCTCGGCTGTTGACACGGTCACAGATCACACATTTCTTCAGCACGTTTTTTACCATCTGTCTTCCTCGAACGACCCAGAACTGTTCCCGCAGTTCTGTCAGAGTCTCAAGGGGACCAGCGTGAAGACGTCGTCGATGCGTGGCATTGGTCAAAAGCTCGGTAAAACGATGATTTGATGGAAGAATGATGGGATGCTTTGCATTGTCGCACATGTCAGCGTTACTGAGGCGTCCTCCGACCCTCAGCACCCCGTCCTTGTCCAGGTATGCCTTTAAGTCCCGTAACGGAGAGTTGCTTTCCATGCGTGCTGAGCGTCGAACGCATTGAAGCTCTCTCTGGAACGTCTCCTGTTGGACCTGCAGGATCAGACACGTTTGAGCTTGTGCTACGTCTTCGGTCGTCAAACAACCCTCGTGTTTTTGGCTGGGATGTCTAGAGTTATGTAGAAATCGTCGTATCCAGGCAAACACTCGAACAAGCTTCGAGAGGGAACTGTAGCGCTGCATAGGCAAAACCTGTTCTTTTTTAGTGTTACGTTATGGACTCGAACTTGTTTCTTCTCTTCATCTGCCGCGGTCATATGAACACCCGCTTCATGCGTTGGCCAGGCAGCAGGTGGCTCCGTAAGCCATGGCGGTCCGTTCCACCATGCCGCGCTCGACTTGAGTGCTTCGGGTGTCACCCCTCTTGTGAGCAGATCAGCCGGATTTTTTAGTCCAGTGCAATGGTTCCAAAGCTCTGGATCAGTCAGTACTCGATTGGCCACGAAGGGCTTCCACTGTTGAGCATAACCTCGCACCCAATGTAGTGCGATTGTTGAGTCTGTCCAAAGGTACCAGCTGGCGACTTGTAGGTTCAACGACCTAGTAAGGTAGTCCTTTAGCCGTGCCCCTATCACCATTCCCATCAATTCAAGTCTTGGGAGAGAAAGTTTCTTCAGCGGCGCCACCCGGGTCTTGGACAAAACCAAAGTCACCCTCGTTGGTGCAGTCTGCGTGCGCGGGTACGCCACAGCCCCATAAGCCTTGGGACTGGCATCCGTGAAGATGTGAACTTCATTTCGGTCATCCTCAGGAAGTTCAAGGCACCTTCGGGGTACTGTTACCTTCGTTAAGTGGTGCAGTGCTGTGAGCCACTGCGTCCATCTTGTTTGAACCTCTTCAGGTAGTGGTGCGTCCCAGTCGACACCCAGTTCCCAGAGGGTCTGGAACATCAGCTTGGCTGTCACGGTGACTGGGGAAAGGAGTCCTAATGGGTCATAAATGCGAGATGATGCCTGAAGAATGAATCGTTTCGTGTTGCTGTCCCGGTCTAGGAAGTCCAAAACGGGCCCCATGGAGAACGCCAGGCAATCGCTGTCTTTGTCCCATACAAGTCCTAACACTCGAGAGATGCTAGGAGTGGTACACTCTACTTGATCTAGAACACACCCGGTTCGTTCCTCGTTAAATAGCTGCTGTAGCTCCGTAGAATTTGTGTTCCACTTCTGCATTGTCATTCCGGCTAGCTTCATGACATGTAATGTTTGTCGATAGAACTGTTCCGCCTCTTCCTCGGTGTTCGCTCCAGTGATAAGATCATCGACGTACAGTCTTTCGGGTAGTGATTTCGTTGTTTCTGGATAGTCCTCTGTTATCGACAAGTGGTGACGTAGCGTGGCTGCGAGAAGGAACGGGCTGCTGGTCGCTCCGAAAGGAACCCTTGTCATCCTCCAAACTTCTACAGGAGGGTTCGGCTCTTGCTTCGTTGGCATTCGTTCGTACCAGAAAAATCGTAGAGTGTCACGACCTTCCGGTCTCAGTAATATCTGTAGAAATGCCTTCTCAATGTCTGCACTGAGGCCGATACGATGAATCCGAAAGTTTGGCAACACTTTCAGGAGGTCTGGATTCAGGTTTGGTCCTGGCTCTAGTGCGTCATTCAGAGACAGACACCCTGGCTCTCTTGATGACGCATCGAACACGACACTGACTTTGGTTGAGAGGCTGTCAGGTCGTAACACAGCACGGTGAGGCATGTAGTACACTCGGTTCTCTGCCTTGTCTGCACTCGGTGAAATCTTTTCTGCAAATCCTTGCTGGAGATGCTGGCGAATTGTCTTATCATACTCAATCAGCGTCACATCGTCCCTAAGCAACTTCTTTGTGAGGCTCACCAGACGCTTCCTTGCAACTCCTTCATTGTCTGCCAGCTGAATGTTCATTGGCTTCCAAGGTAAGGCCACCTCGTACTGTGAGCAAGTGTCGCCATCTATTGTTACATAGAACAAATATTTATACTATTGCCACCTGTCGTACATTTTGATAAATAAATAGTTGTTATACCCAACATGGCGCAGTCGGCATAGCGAGCCTTTGTTCGTCGCAAAATAATTCGGCAAAAAACTGCGGAAAATGTAAGGCACCTCAACGTAAGCAGAACAACGAAGCGACGAAGCACCCCGCCTCCCGCAAATCACGCAAGTCGCCATCGCAAAGTGCGTGAACGCCCCGCATCGTCGCATCTTCGCCAGCCACCGTCGAAGCGCATTTTCCCGCCAGAACCCCCGCAACCGTTACGGCGGACAGCAACGCTAATCCTTCAATCTCCCGCTCGCAAGAAGGACTTGGTGCCCGGACATCGAAAACTCGACAAACGACCCCGCAAAGACTCGCCAAAACGTCCGATGACTTCGTGAAACTGCAAGTACGTGACACCTTTTCTGCTCGTCGTCAACTACATTAAGCCTAGCCGACGTATCCGCCAAAAATGAAACCGACGGACATCCAAAGTCTGACCAACATCGTCGCTCAACTCGCTCTAACAGTACAACAGTTGGCCGAAAGCCAAAGACAACCGGTACAAATTACATCAACGGCGGATACCGCGAATGCGATCCCCAAATTCACCGGTGATCTGTTGGACGACGCTAAACAATGGACCCAAGAAGTGGAACGCATCGTAGCTCAAGCATTATGGACCCCCGCACTGACGCTCCTGAACGCTACATCTCGACTCTCAGGCCTTGCAGCCAACTGGCAAAAGACGAACGGAAAACACCACCACGAGTGGGAAGAGTGGAAACGAGTTCTCATTGAACGGTTTCGACGACGACTTTCGATGAAGGACTTCATCGAGCTACTGGCAAAGAGGACGCTAAGGAGGAACGAGACCCTGGTCCAGTACATTTTCGAGAAGGACGCCCTCCTCGAGAAGTCTCCACATCCCCTGACCCCCGAAGAACGCATATCGATGATCATCGGCGACATCAAGGACACAAAGTGGTCGATCCCGCTTGCTTCTCACCTCTACTCCTCTGGGACAGAATTAGTCGACAGAGCAGCAACACTCGACTCGCTGCGACAACTGGAAAAAGAAGGAAGCAATGACAAGAAAGACGAAGGAACAAGAGAGAAGCCTTTCCTCCACAAGTTCAACCCAAAGTCAGGTGACAAGACCGAAGATCTGCACTGCTGGAGATGCGGAAAGAAGGGGCACATCTCGCATCAGTGTCATCTTCCACCTCCAGAAGCAGGTAGTGCACTCGCAGCACCAGCCGACGGTGAAACTGCTACACCGACACACTAAAGGAATGCACACCAACGCCGCAGTAATGAAGCTGGTACAGCCCACCACAACCATGCCAGCAACACACGCCTTCCTCGTTCTCCAAGTGAGAATGCTGCTAGTGGTTCAACCCAGGGACGCGAAGAAACCAAATGCCCGCTACTCTGTGAAGTGCTTGTACACCGAAGGTCCTCGTGCACCGATCGTCAACGCCATCATTAACGGCACAACAACAGTGGACGCTCTCTGCGATTGTGGATCAGAAGTCACGCTAATCCGAAAGCATGTCGCACCACCCGAACTACCAGTGTTCGAACGGCAAAACGGACCAATCGAGACAGCAGCAGGACCCATTACACCAGCCGGATGGATCACCCTGCGTGTCAAAGTTCGGAACATTGATTACACCATGCCACAAGTGGGACTCTGTGAACACCTGCCTGTTGCCCTTGTTTTGGGTAATGACTGGAAATGGTTTGTCCAGGCCCGGTACATCATTGAAGCAGACGGAAGCTTCTGCATCACGACTCCAACATCCATTCAGGAATTCACACGCTTCAAAGCCCAAACGCTCACCGCAAACTGCATCTTCCAATCCAGGCCAATGGAGGCATCACTGCAAACTGATGTGGCACTAGCACCTAGGGCCACAACAGAGACCTTGTGCTCAACCAAGTCGACAGAGCCGCTACCGCAAATAATGACTTCCGGAGAATGTATGCCCGTGGATCATCCAAGTCCATCTGCACCCAACGCCGAGACAATCACCGATAAAGTGACCATACACGCTTCTCTTTCCGCAACCGAGCAAGAAGAACTCAACTCTCTTGTAAAAGAGTATGAACATGTCTTCGCACATCAGGCGAAGATCGGTGAGTGCCCCTACGTGGAACTCAGTATTAACTTAGAACACTCCAGACCAGTTTGTCGCCAACCCTACCGCCTCTCGCAGCCTGACCGACAGTTCCTCGAGAACCAAGTGCAAACTTGGAGGGAACAAGGCATCTGTCGCCCGTCCACATCTATGTACGCATCGCCAGCCTTCGTAGTGGACCAGCCTTTTCATGACACAACACCTCGACGTGTAGTCGTTGACTACTCCCGCACGATCAATCCGATCACTGTCGCAGATCCACAACCAGTCGACTGCATGGAAGACGCACTTCATGCAATTGCAGGTTCTCGTTTCATGTCTAACATGAACATCAAGAGTGCATTCTTCACAATCAAAGTGAAAGAAGACGACGTGCACAAAACAGCCTTCGTCACCCAAGACCACCACGAAGAGTTTCTACGAATGCCTTTTGGGCTCAAGAACGGGCCGCCGACCATGACAAGAGCCATCAAATTGGCATATTCGCACCTTCGCAAACTAGGTGTTGTCACCTACATCGACGACATTGCCTGCGCGCACAACAGTTTCGAAGACCACATCAAATGCCTCCGTGAGATCTTCAAGGCCACACGAAGCATGGGTTTCACACTCTCGCCGACCGAATGTGTCTTCGCCTCGCCAACCATCACGCTCCTCGGAAGAGTGTTGACAACAGAAGGCATACAGCCAGACCCTGATCGCACATCTGCTGTATCTCGGTATGCTACACTGACGTCCATACATGAGGTTCGCAGCTTCCTTGGATTTGCGAACACGTTTCGCAAACATATAGAGAACTTCGCAGTAATTGCAAGACCGCTTAATGAACTTCTGAAGAAGACCACGAGCAAAGAAAAGAAAAAAGAAACGCCCACTCAAGCACTTCAGCTTGTCCTCGACAAAACTCAGCAGGAATCCTTCGAGTCACTCAAGATAAAGATCACATCGCCGCCAGTCCTGTCCTTCTTCAAGCAAGAATGTCAGACGTATGTTGAGACGAATGCATCACATGAAGGTCTTGGAGCCTGCCTCTCGCAAGACCAGAACGGCAAAAAACGTGTCATTGAATATGCCAGCAGATCCCTCAAAGACGCAGAAAAGAGGTGCCACATCAATGAGCTTGAATGTACTGCTGTACATTGGGCCGTGACGGAAAAGTTCCGTCTGTACCTGCATGGTCACAAGTTTGTGCTCATCACTGACAATTTCACAGTGGCGTACGCAGTGAACAAAACCAAGCTGAACCGCAAGTTCGCACGCTACATTGTTGACCTGGCAGCCTTCGATTTCACCGCCCTCCACAGGCCAGGCAAGGAAAATGTCATCACTGACCATTTGTCTCGCTACCCTCTCCCTACCCAAGCATGTCTCGCCGTGCTAACATCACAAGATTAAGAGCTTGTTCGCACTCAGCAGACCGATGAGTACTGCCGCCAAGTCTTTGACAAGCTACAGAAACAGCCCGACACGCATCATCTGAAGCAAGTTCATAACTCCTTCAAGTTATCAAACCCTGTGCTAACTCACGTGACAACAATTGGAGGCCATAGGAGAGAACAACTCGTCCTTCCCTTTGCATTGCGCTCCACAGTACTCCGCCTTTGTCATGACGAGGGTGGCCATCTGAACAGTGAGAAAACGCTCGAACGAGTACGCTCGAGGTACTGGTGGTCAACACTACGCAAAGACGTCGGAGCCTATGTTCGGGGCTGTGAAGCATGTCAACGAACAAACCGTCGAACCACACTTGCCAATGGAAAATTGGGAGCCCTTCCGATTCCTTCAACGCCATGGGAATGCGTCTCAGGCGATCATGTTGTCTCACTGCCCCAAACGGAGGCCGGAAACACCCACTTGTTTGTACAGATTGATCACGCCACTCGTTACCTTCTGGCAAGAGCCACATGTTCGTTGTCAGCAGCAGATGTCATCGAAACCATCGAACAAGATGTCATTCAACGTTTTGGACCGCCATGCGTGTACATTTCCGACAATGGACCCGCATTTGCCAGCCACACAACAGAGCAGTTCTTCAAGAAGTATGGCATCGAGCACCATCTCACACCTCCGTACACCCCACAAGCAAATGGACTTGTCGAAAGGGCCAATGCAACCTTGGTGAACACGCTGAAGAGACTCGCTTTCAGGAACCCGCAGACATGGGACCAGCACTTGCCCAGTGCATTGTTGGCAATCAACACTGCAGAGCAAAGCTCCACAGGATACTCTCCATTTTTTCTTTTGCACGGGTATCGGCCTCGCCTCCCGAGGGAACTTCAGATCGGAACTATAACATCGGACGACTCCTGCGAGGATCAACTCGACATTTTGCACGCTGCACGGACCGATGCTACCACGAATCTCCTCCAGTCTCACCATGCAAGCAAGCGGCGCTTTGACCTGCATCGCAGTGACCACAAGTTCAATCCCGGAGACTTGGTACTGTACAGCTGGCCGCAAGCCAGTGATCACAAACTAACACCGCCCTTTAAAGGTCCATTCGAAGTCATCCGCCCCGTTGGTACAGTGTGCTACCGCATCCGAAAAGTCGGCAGTACAGAAGACAAGATCGTCCACGTCCAGACCTTGAAGCACTTCGAAGACCGACCACAGCTGAACCTGGCCCCGGACATATTCGCGGAGCAAGAGGAAACACCGCCCCTCCCAACCGAAGTCAGCCGCCCAAGACGTGCTACAAGACGTCCACGTCACCTTGGGGACTATGACACTGACTTTTGAACAAAAAAAGAAGCTCGCAACGTCTTAAGGGCCATGTGCCAGTGTTTTTGTGCTAATTAGCCGTTTCTCGCTTTTTTTAAGGGCCATATGTGAGCAAGTGTCGCCATCTATTGTTACATAGAACAAATATTTATACTACTGCCACCTGTCGTACATTTTGATAAATAAATAGTTGTTATACCCAACAGTACCATCCGGTAGTTAGCTTGATGGATGATGTAAACGCTCTGACAACTTCATTCTCCTCTTCCTTTTGTGGGAGGTTAGGATCGGTGATGCCCATGCTTTCCAGTTCCCAAAATGACCGGAGCTCGGTAGACAATGAGCATGTGCTTCCACCCACATTGGCTTTCAGAACTGACGCAGTAGAACAGGAGGCAGTCAAACCGCTGTGGGGAATCGGTCCTTGAAGTGTCCATCCAAAATCTGTTTTGACAGCGACTAGAGCGCCTTGCACTTTTTGGACCTCACCAGAGACAAGGGTCCAATAGTAGTCAGCACCGATAACAATGTCGATGCCATGTCTTGTTAACTAGGCTGGTGGCAAGGTGACGTCTGCCAGCTCAACTATCTGTACTTGGACTCCTTGCACTACACTCTCAGGTAGAAGATGATGATCGGAGCAAATCTCTGGTATCTCCAGAGCTTCTAGGCAGTGCTTCTTTTGGCTGTACTGGCTCCTTAGCCAGACTCGTACCCTTCTGCGTTTGTCCTTGATGATGTTTCCTGCTCCTCCAAAAGGGTAGATAGTAATGTCTTCTTCACCAACAACCTCGAGCCGCAGCTTACGTGAAAGTTCTTCCATCACAAAGGTTCGTTGGCTTCCTCCATCGAAAAGAATGCGCGTGAGAGCTCTTTGCTGTTTCCCTTCTGCCCAGACCTGAGCTGTTTGAAGTAGTACAGCAGGTGTTTTATTGCTCTTCCTGCCAGTCGAAGAGTGTAACTCTGCTGCGGTGTTCTTACTTCTCTTCCAGGATGGGTCACACATTTGAGTTATGTGCCTTCGCCCGCATGTTTCACACACGATTCTTTTGTTGCGACATTCTTTGGAGGTGTGTCCCTTGATCGAACACCGGAAACATCGTCCTGCTTCTCGAAATCTCTTCTTCTTCTCCTCCAGAGAAATTGATATCTGACAATCTTGTGTAGCATGGTTCTTCATGGCACAGAATGCGCAGGGATCAGTCTGCTTGGAGCGACTAGTTGTGGAAAGAGAAGCGGCTGACCCCTTGAGAGAGGCCTTTCCGCCTTCTGTCATCTTGGTATGGCTCATACTCTTGACTTCTCGCTGACGAACTTGTTGAGCCTCTTCACGCTCTCCACTTCGAGCTTCAGGAAGCTTTGTAGGCTCTCTATTTTGATACCGTCGTTCTCCTTGTCCGTAGGACGTCAACAGCTGTGGTAGTCAATTACTAACTCTCCTGGCAGCATTCTCAGTGGCGCAGAGCAGAGCATAGCTCCGTAAGTGACACTCTTAACCCCGAGCGCGGTGAGAGCGGCCATATTACGTTGCAAGTGGTCATAAAGACGTCGCAGTCCGCTCCCCTCGCTCGAGTGTCGTACTGCTGGCAGATCAAGTAGTTGGGAGAGGTGTTCTTGAATGATACGTCAGTCCGACCGAAGCGCTCCCTGAGAAGCTCAACGACGGTATCGTAGTTTTCTCCCGTTGCTTGAATGCCGGCTATCGCTGATGCTGCCTTTCCTGTAAGCGCCGACCGCAGGTACAAGAACTTCTCAGCGTTAGAAAGGCTGTCGTTGTCATGTATGGCTTGCTTGTACTGTTCCCAGAAGGGTTGCCAATCGGTAGCCGCACCGCCAAACCGTTGAAGCTCCAGTTTCGGCAGTTAGAGGTTGCAACGTGTCCGTCGCCGTCGTTGTGAATCCGCGTTGTACCGGCTTGGGGCCTCGCTCGTCGGAGTTCCTCTACCTCCTGTGCGATGGAGGCGATGTACGTGACGATCTTGTCGTCATATTCAATCGTGCGGGCGTAGTTTTGCTCAACGTCTCCGTCAAGTACCAGTGGTTCGATGGATGCGTTCACGTTGCTCAGCTGTGTTCTCAACTCACTGAGCCTCACCGATAATACGTTGAGGCTTCGCTCGTCGGAGTGGCTTGCGATAGCTGCATCGATGTCGTACATCAGTCTCGTTACTTGAGACCTCAGAGCCGTCCGCTTCTGCTTTAGTCGTTCCATGGCGTCTCTGGGTCTCGCGGCGTTGCTGGCGTTGCGGCGTCACTAGGCCTCGTTGAGTGATAATGTCGGTAGCGTCACTGGAGCTCGCTCTCTTGCGGCGTCCCTTGGCTCGTTGAGTGATAACGTCGGTAGCGTCGTTGGGCTCGTTCTCTTGCGGCGTCCCTTGGCGCGTTTTCTTGGCGCGTTTCGTTGCGACGTCACTAGGCCTCGTTTAGTGATAACGTCGGTAGCGTCGTTGGGGCTCGTTCTCTTGCGGCGTCCCTTGGCTCGTTTCGTTGCGGGTGGATGCCCCGTCGTCATTCCGTCGTGACTATATCATTGTCATCCCGGGTTTTCGGCACCAAAATATTAGAACTCCGCCGCGAGGAACGAGCCGTACGCCATGTTTCGACAAAACCAAAACAGAAGATGACGATGTTTATTGGGATTGCGTAATGTGCGATGGCTGTACAAGAAAAACGAAAATTGAGTTTCTTCATTGACTAGTTGCCACACGTCACTCAAACCGTAGCAGGACTTGTTCCACGACACGTAAATGCCGTAGTATCAATCGAACACACAAAAAACTACCCGAGACTGCGGTGACGACAAAAAAACGACGGGTAGAAGTATCAAAAGAACCACACACACATGCACACGAGAGCAGCGGCCGCAGTGTGGGAGGCTTAATCATATCTTGCTCGCGTGCGCAACCTGCGACGATTGCTGGATTTTTTTCGGTTTCCTTCTCTTCTGAAAGTCTCAGCGTTCCTTTTTATACAGTCAGCAGCTCACACACAACGTAAATTTACCAGAATCGGAGCCCGTACGAGGGAAGAAAACGTCCCAGTGGACCGGTTCATTCGAAAAGTGTGGTGATCTGCGGGATTGCACGTAGTCCCGCGGTTACGGGGATAATCATAAATATGAAAAATTGGTACTTTCAACCTTGGTAGCGCGTTGTATATTATGTTTATATTATATATATAATAAATTGCACAATACTGCGCTTTTAAAACAGATATAAATGTCGGATAAACGCTCACGAACACCCCGCGCCGCTCGACAAGAAACGTTTTTTTTTTTTTTTTTTCACGTCGATGCCCAGAAAGTTTTCTCACGTAGTTGCGCGATGGACTTCCTTCTCCGACATTGTGACGTAACGACTCGGAGCGCTCAGGCCTTCTCTACAAGGAGGTGTTGGCTTCGCGCGTGAAAGAAGGAGTGGAGGAAGAGGAGAGGGCACGGATGAGGAGGAGGAGGACGGGCATACCCTCCCCTACTGCTCCTCAAGAGCTGCCTTCTAAATTGGCATTATAGGGAGTTGTAAACTTCTTTCATTTTTTGTCCTTGTTCCTTTTCCGCTGTTTTTCACGATGAACTCATACCAACTTGCCAAATGTCCATTCAAACTTTATATTGTGACATAAGTGTCCGATCCAGGCACTTCAATATATTTTGGAGAGTTCAGTGTTCTTTTAAATACAGAGTCGTTCATACACCTTAGAGTTAACATAGAATATTGTATTTCTTGAAGAAAAAAAAACAGCGCTGATATTTGTGTGTTCATGCTGTCTTTTCTCGCTCAGAGTATGCTTGAGTGAAATAATAAACTGCTGGCCTTTTAATTAATTTATGCGTATTTAAATTAATAAATGCGTCAACGTTACTTCCCGCAAAATATCAAGAAAATAAATCCATATTTTACAAACTATCACCAGGGTTAAATAGAGAATATGTTTACGGAACGTATAAACTAATAAACGCTGTTCTCACTACAAAGACCCAAAGACGGAATCCAAGTTAGAAAGCAGAAGTGTGTGTTTTTTAAAGGAACGGGTGACGCATAGGACTTTGTATTACATCCAAGGTTTGACTGTTGGTCTATCTTGATAACGATGTCACAGGCTTTCATATGCTAAAACGAAAACAAAATGATACGCTTGTGGAAAGACTAATATGGTTAAATGGCGTATCTTTGTGATAGTGCGGGCATACGGAGCCGCAATTTGTATTACTCATAATACAATCAAGATACTTTAAAACGTAGTTTTTCAAGCTGTAATATAATTTACTGCTATCATCTCATTTCAAATGCTCGACTAGTACGGCAATAAAAAGTGTGCACATTATCATCACTGGTGCCAATTGCAGTATCTTTAATCAACCAGTTATAAAATAAAAGTAGTCTAATATCACGAAAATATTCTAGCTAGTCTGAAAAATCTAATGTAAAATTACATTCATTGTGGGTAACGCCTATGATGCTTCCAAAGTCGCCTCCAATCCTTCAAAAAAAATATAAAAAAACTATTTTTTTTTAGTATTAATCTTTCGAGCACATTTAGTTACATTAATTCTTACGCCCCATCGTTTGGCCAATCTCAACGTTTCCAGTTCGAAGAAACGCCTACCCGCTTGCACGCCTGCTCAATGCAGCACGTGTCGCTGGCTGGCGTTGGAAACAGGTAAAACAGTAGTTTGTCTAAAAATAAAAATTGTGGTGTGTGTCTGTTTATACAACCTAGAACTTAGTCTGCCTCAACTGGCAACTTGTCTCCCAGCTGTAGATGAGCAATTTAGCCAGTGCGGTAAAACCACTAACTTGGGGTCTTTAACGTGCACCACGCACTAGTGGTACACGACCACACGCCGGTACGATGCTCATCCATATCGAAACGGGCAGGGGCGGGGATTGAACCCAGGATCCCTGGGTTCTGCAGCGCGAGCTTTCGCGAGTGAGTTTTAATATTGCGTATACGAGCGACCTCAAGCACTGTCCGTTTGCGTTCGCGATGCGTGTTGCACACTGCACTTGTGTGGAGCCCAAAACTGCTGACTTGGATGGGAGCATGGCGACGACGCGCGTAATCAGCGTGGAGCACGCAAACCCAACGAAAATGGACACCCATTGAGTTCGCTTTTTTATGAAATATTAAAGCTTCATAATAAGGTACAAGCCCCTACCGGCTGCAGCACTACGTTAAAAGTCTTGTTTGCATTCGGAAATGAAGTTTCGCGAGCCATGATCGCTAACAGTTCCGCCGTGCCCACGGAGCAAGAGAACCGAGGGATCCTCACTAGAGCGCTTCCCGTTTCCGCCGTGGGAGGGCGAGTAACTAAACTTTAGAAGCATCGATACAAAATGGAGAAAGCGGACTAGAAAACTTCGATATAAATGTATGGGCAATTGCAGGGGGGCCGATGAGAAAATAAAGGTTAAAAAGAGGGTTACAAAAACTAAGAGGGAAATATGAGAAGCAGGCATACAGACTAAATTGGCCTTGAAAATGTACACATCGTTTCAGAAGGACATCACTAAAGATCCCATCTTCCACAATTTTAGTGGGAGTTTCCTGTTGTTCGAGGCGAGGACGGTATTGGAAAAAGAAGTGGAAAATGATACGCCCGGTACACAGGAGAAGAAAGAGCGGAGAGATAAAAGGCCTCGTGAGGAACGATTCTCCCGCTTTAATTTTTAACATCTGGGTCCAAAGCCCCGGAGAATACCTGACTCCGTAAATCTCTGCGATGAAAACAGCAGAGAGAACCCGTGCCGTCACTCGAGCAGCAATCAACCGGACATCTCGCAAATGGAGGAGATTCTGTTCAGCACCTATTCATTCAATGACGAATTGCAGAACTTCGCAGATTATACATCATGTCAATAAAACAGCGCAAAATAACAAAGACAAAAAGAAAAGAACAACCAAGACGGGAAAGGCGCTGACTCGCAACCAAAGATTTCATTAGAGAAAACATAAAACGTAGGCACGTAAGGCAGCAACCTACAGATGCGCCAGCCCTTCTACCGCATTACATAGGGCACCAGTCATTCACGTGTCGCGTGCTCCCCCCTCCCCCCTTCTCCTTTGTCGGAGTCGAAAACAACATCTCTTTCACAGCTAGCGTCACCGACGGCTCGCTGATTCACTGCGCCTGCTTTCGGCTATGTAAAAGGCATCTAACACTTCCCCCGTCACCTTGTCTGTGTACCTATCTACGAGCGTGGTTTCCTCGAGGGACGGCTTGCACAAAGAGTTCTTACTGTGCACCGCCAAATGCCCTCCGACCGCGGCTCTCAGTGAGTAGTTGTGCTCCCTGAGCCTATCATTTAAGCACCTCCCCGTCTGTCCAACATGCAGTTTACAACACGAGAGGGTGACCTTTTGTACCACTCCGGAAACACAACTTACAAACGGCTTGGCATTTTTTTTTCTTTTTTGTGCATTTGCTTTTTGACTGTTTTTCTGCATTCACCTTTAACCTCGGGAATATATGTCTCAACTTCTGAGGGGACTACAGGGACATTGTACCGACTCTCTACTTTAAATTGTGAGAGACTTTGTGCATGTATGGGATGACGACAGTCCTTCGTCTGTCCACCAGTTTCTTAGGGAGAGAGGTTCCTTTCACGTTTCTAACAAGGGCTCCGGCAACATCACAGAGCAAAGCAAGCGGAAACCCAGCCTCTCTAAGCCTATCGCACTGCGCGTGAATGAATTGCTGGAAGAGTTCATTTCAACAGTAAATGAATTGTCGTCTACCGGGATTAAACTAGAAGTTGAAGGGGAACAAGTTAACATTTGTGGGTGTCTGCTCGCATTCTTGGGAGACAACCTTGCATGCCATAACATTGCAGGGTTTAAAGAGTCATTTTGCCGTAATGTCCGCTATGGTTGTCGCCGCTGCACATTGCGCAGCTGTGATTTTCCAAAGGTGTTCTTGCATGCCGAATGTCCCTTGAGAACAGACAGCGAAATTGAGAGGCAGGTGCAAGAGCTGCTGCACACAGAAAATGTGACAGAGAGAAGGGAGCTGTCAGCCTCTTACGGCATCAAAGAGCCATTCATTTTGAGTCTTGTCAATGACTTTTCAATAACAGTGGACCCCCTTTTTGACCCGATGCATGTTTTACTAGAAGGTGTAGTTCCAAAGGAAATTACTTTGTTTTTACAACACCAAATTCACAATCTGCATAATTTTACGAGGAGGCAACTAAATGATGCCTGAGCGCGTTTCAGTTTGACAGGGCAGTCAGCTCCAGCGAGTACCCACGTCCTTTTGATGCCGGACTAAATTTGGTGACATCTGCAAGTGCTACGTCTGTTTTAATATTGCATCTGCCACTCATGATGGAGGGTATTGTCACTGTTCGGGACCTCGGGCCAACATTCGAGTGTTTGGTACTGCTTGCCCAGATCACACAGCTTGTATTGTCTCCAGTGGTGAGCACTGGGGCTTTGGGTGACCTAGAAGCTACAGTTATTAGGCACCAGAGATTGTATTTGACGTGATATGGCGAAAAAGCATTCACGCCAAAACTTCATATGCTGATACACATAGTTGAGCAGATCAAACTGCACGGACCTGGCCACCACCATTGGACAATGAGGTGCGAGGGAAAGAATGCACTACCTAAGTCCAAAAAACTTTTTAACTTCAAAAATGTGCCGCTCACTGTAAGTGAGTTCTTTCAAATAAAACTCTCTTATGGCATGTGGCATGGCGATGGTAACGCAAAGTATGGCTTTCTTGAAAGCTCTAGTGAGGACACAAAAGGTGTGCCCTATTCCCTCACTCCTGCTTTTGTCCATGCAGGTCTTCCAGCGTGTGCAGTTGGCTCCGTTGGCTTGTCATTAACATCTTGCACGTGTGACAATGTTCTGCTCAGGGTGGACGATGTTATGATGTCCACGACAGTTTCTGGCAGCATTGGATTTTTAAAGATTGTTGCTATTGTAAGCGGTGTAAATCGCATATTTTTTCTTTGCAACATAATGGTGCCACAGTGCCATGACCAATGCCTCAACTGCTATGTTCTGAGGGAAACGTTGCACACGACTGTTGTTGCCAAAGAAAGCTTTTTGATTCCCTGGCCTATGTACATCTATCGGCACGAGGGTCACTTCCGTGGCGTACCTAGGAATTATGCACAGCTGCCATAAGTCACTGCTGCTGTGTCTCATGAAAGTTTAATTTCGTTGCAAGCATTTCTAAATTAATTTATTGTTATGGTGAGACCAGTAGTTGTTTCATTTTGAATATTGTGTAGTCAGCAGCAAACTGAATAGTGTAAACAACTTTGTTTTGCGGGCTCAATTTTTCACATATTTTGCGAAGTGTCGGCTTCAAGAGTGTCTCACAATTTGGAGTGGTATATGTGGCGAATTACTGGCGTAACCTAATGTTTGCGATTGTGATCAAGGCGCAGAATTCCCGAAAACTATATCGTTTATAGCGTTGTACGTAGACTCAGTTTCATCGGGTTGTGTTGCACTGAAGGGGTGCTATACAACCTGATGAACCGCATTGATTTCTGTGTTCTTGATCTTGTTAAAAATGGCTTTGGCATTGTAACATTTTTTTTCCTTTGTCACACACCTGTAATTTATGTTTATTGTGAAAGTGTTTTTGAACCTCGTTTACTGTTAATAAAGTAGCTATAAAAACTGAAGTATAAGGGTGTTAATGCAAAATACTTACGTCATGTCATATATGCATGTGCAGCTTTAACTTTTATCTCAAAAACAATGGTTTCCTAATAATAATCGCTGTGTGTGCATCATAAAATTTAAAATAAAATTTTGTTCTTAGGTTACAAAACAGTCAAACTCTCATGGACTCTGCCGTAACTGGAACCAACAGTGTCTTCCAAGTTTTTCGACGTACCTGGAGCCACTACTTTCTGGCCAGAATCTGCCAAGCTCTACACGGTGCCACATGAACGACCAACTGAGGAATGAAATGGTCAAATTTCTGGAGTGAGTAGATGTGACTATTGTGGCAATAATATAAACGATAAATTGATATAATTGGCAATAATATAAATGAAGCTCTAAGGCAAGCAAACTTCAATTTTCAGTGAGAATCATCTTATTGAAAGTTCGAATTGTGCGGTGAGAAGATGGCAGTATTTTGGTCTTGGCGAAGCTCTGGCACAAGCACACCCCGACAAGCAGTGGGAAACTGGCAGCAGTACCAAGAAAAACGCCTCTGACACAGTATGGGTAAGCCCACTCTCCCCATACCTATCCAGCACATGCGAAAATAAGTCGGACATATCTTTGATGGTTTATTCATATTTGTGCAGACGAAATTTATTCAGTCAGTTTCGTCAACACGCAAGACAAGGAGGCTACGTGCAGATAAGTTTCGCTTTACGAAAGCTGTGACGCCTACTAATGTCCCAGATGACGTTATTTCATTGGCTGAGGCTCGTGCTGAGCTAAAGGTGAGGAGCCATTTACAAGGAAAAGTAGTGCATAGAAAACTCTGCAGCATGCAGCATGTGTAGGCTTCTATGCTGCTGGCAATATTCAGGTTCCTATATTATTTTAATGTTGTATTGTCATTTGCTGCCATGAATTAAACTGCATCCCATGTAATTGAGGCGTTGTGAATGCACTTCCATTCTATATTTTGTAGGCCCTCCTTTACTTCAATGCGGTTTGTCATTATGTACAGATTATTGGACTGTGGCCAATCCAGGAGGTTTGGATTTGAAAAAAATGAAGGTTATTCTCAAAGCTACTCTACAAGATTGTAGGGCTTCACCACCGGAGGAACTACCTGGTTATTTTTTAAATCCACACGTGGTAAGCTTGCTTATGACAAGTTAAGTAGCGCATATAGAAAACTGGTGAAAAATTTCAACCCAGCCAACCTGACTTATTGACATAGTAGTGGGCGTCCTAGTGAACTTGCACCCAACTTTAAACTAAAGAGGTGCGCTCTGCAGGACTGAAACCGACTGTCCGTTGTTAGCAGATGTGTTGTGAAGGTGCACAAATTTGGTTTAGTCTGCCCAATTTTTAATTATGATATTTAGTGGACTTTTTAAATATTGATTTAATGGCACAGGTGTCAATTACGAATTGTGGAGGGCCTTGAGAAACACCCGATGGAGGCGTTTTCAATGTAGTATGGTTTGCTTGATTCTGTTTTCCAGCCTTCATAGAATACCAAATCGTAGCGCTCCCACATGAAGCGATTGGATGGTGCGTGTCACGTAATCTCCCTCCAAGCTTCATTGTCGCTCTTTTTAAAGGCTGGGAGAAAAGCAGAGAAAGCGTACCACGTATCTTCTAATTGACACCATTCCCATTAAATTATTATTGAAGATGTAAACGAGTAAGTTATAAGTACTGCAATATTTAGGGTCACAAAAATGTGTACTTCTTCGCAAGCCGCTTGCTAACAACACAGCTAACTTTCCCACAAAAGTATTTTTTTTAAAAGTTCGGTGCAAGTTAACTGTGAAAGGAAACAGGAAGTGGTAAAAAAACTGCCTGCACCGCTTGCAGAGCTACCGGGGACCAAAATGCATGTTCTGTGGATGCGTCGCTTTGCCCCTCCGCTTCATCTGATAACTTCTAGCATCATTCTCTCCGCAGGCCAAGCCAAATTGCACTCCATCTATATGGCAATGCTGAGCATTGCATTGGTGATGGCAACATTATTACTGATAGCAGCAGGTGCCATTCTGGGCGAGCTACAATAGTTTCACTCAAATTGTCATATTGGGTGCTATAAACCGCCGTCACCAAAGCGTAGTTTTCTGAACCGTCTGTCCGACCTAGTCAGTTTTGTATTTTGTGTCGTAGGCGTACGTGCAACGCCAATAAGAGGAATACATATGGTACATCCCAACATTCAAAACGATCTCTGAAATATGCAAATGAGACAGCGCCTAATGCCAGCTTGAAAAGGTACTCTATGAGCTAGTTGCACATTTGTGCTTGCTTGGGCATGCCCATGGTTGTCCAAAGTTTGGGTGCCCATGTCCCCAGAGCATTGGCACGCCCGTCAGGCTTGCACAAAACAGTCCCTGCTGCTGTCTGGAGCCATGTCGCCCGCCCAAAAAGCAGAGCTTAGTGTTACTTTTACGAAGCCGCTCGGTAGTACCATGCTGGAAATGATCAGATTGTACAGTGGGGACAGAACGCACTTGCTCTTCCCTGTCTGCGCTGACAGGCAGTGCGGCCATGTAATTCAGACACTGCATGTAAAGAAGTAAAAATATGATACCTAACACAGTGTTAAGGTTTACAGATCCTGCGACTATAGATTGTACTTTTCTTTGCAGCTGGCACTTGAAGCCACACTCCGGTTCAGTGCTATGGTTTCCGAGATGGAACTCAAACTTCGCGAAACTCGAGCACTACTAAACAAAGAAAGTTTCCATGATATTGACCAGGACCTACGCCCAGCAGGGCAGAGTTCTCTCTGATAAGCGAGGTAAGAGCGCTTTTCCACTCTAATGTACAGAACACAACCAGTGTGATTCAGAAAGCAGATATGTGAGGGAGCAGATTGTTAAAAACGCATATCATTATTCTTCCAAAATGGTCTGAGGAAAGGTGAGGAAGGACCTGTGACCTGTATACACAGTCGTTATAAATGTTACTCACTGAATGCTGCGCTGCTTCTTACCGTTATGATCATTTCACAGAAATACCTCTGCCGGTGCTGCTATAAAAATAAAGCTCACTTCAATAAATACTGGAACTAGATAAAAACCTTCAAGTGTAACACTCAGATTGTCGATCCAAATTTCTTTTTTGATCCATTTTCGGGCTTACAGTCTCCAATTCTGGTCCAGAAGGCCAAAATAACGGTTGAAACTACATTAAAGCATTGACTTTTTTAGTGATTACAATTTCCCTGCCTATAGCGAACAACCGGAATTTATCGCTGCGTCTGCCACTTCTGACACACCAGTGCAATGCTTCATCTTCACTCAAACTTGTGTGTAGAACTCTAGAAACACATTAAGGATACAATAATTAAGAAATGTGATGCACCATTCATCCGCTCCTGCTTGTGGATGCCAATGTTATTATTCCACGCTCTGGATCAACGGCGCCGCTGGACGCTCGTGTTTGAAACAGATAGACGCTTTATTCGGAGCAGCAATTGGTTTTCTTTCTGTTGTAGTGCCCTTGTAAGGATGTGCAGCTAATGATATCTAAGTGTCTTACTTTGAATCCTACAAAAAAAAAAAGTTGCATTAAATTGTTTCAGAGCTATAGTCCGTTGCAACCTAAGAACGAAGGGCGAGGGTAAGACGGGCCGGGGAGGAGGAAGCAGACGGAACGCTAAAGAGAGGAGGAGGTTTCCCCTCTCTTCTCCAGCGTTCCGTCTGCTTCCTCCTCCCCGGCCCGTCTTACCCTCGCCCTTCGTTCTTAGGTTGCAACGGACTATAGTAATTGTGAACTTTTTTTTATGCTTCGGTAACGGTTTAGTTTGAAGATGGCGGCAAAGTTTTCGGTTTAGTTCCGGTTCGGCTAAAAATAGCAGTTCAGTTTTGGTTTTGGCTTCGTTTCTGGTTTGATACTTGGTAGCAACCATTCTGAAAATTTATGTTATAACGAAGCAATAAGATTAACAAGTCGTATTATAAATTGCACAAGCAAGACTAAACAATTCACTTAGTTTTAATGTAGTACAACATTTAACCGAAGCCTATTTTTTTATTCATGGGTCAACATGAGGTCGGATCGCTTCTGTCAGGACCATGTATCTTCATCGATGGCAACCAGATGAAAATTGTTCTCTACAAAAGGACGGTTCGCCTCCCACCACGTTGCTCCTTGGAATACGCCTTGATAGAACTACTAACCATCTACTATGTCCTGAACGAACCTTTCCTACCCACATTGTTTTGGGCAAACCTTAAGACTAGTGCAAACAGTATTGCACGAAAGTGAAAGGTTTGACAGGTGCCTCATGTCTTTTAAGCTAAAGATGATGCTTAAACAGTTGCAACCCATGCAGAAAAACCACGCAGCGAAAAAACGGGTAGCGGGCACATTGCCCACCAACTAACGGTTCGGCTACAAGATTATGTGCACTTTGCTTTAAATGTTTTTTTTTTTCGATTATGCCAATACGCAAATGTTTAAATAGTTACTTTTGCTGTGCACTATTTTTGAAGGAAGTACTTTATGCCTAGTAATTCTGAAGAATAAAGAATTCAAATTGGGCATTGTTATGGGATTTTTGCTTTGTTATATAACAGCTCTTAATCGTGGTGTGGGCCTCAATGCTACACAATTTCACCATGCATTGCTGTTATCTACTGTCACTGTCTTATGCATGTTTGTAAACTGTGCACAATAGGGATCTAAACTTGATATTCGTGATACTGTGACACATTGTTAAAATGGTGATTAATGGAAAGTGCAACACACAGTAAACGGTACGAAGTCGAACATTGGTTTGTTAACGACAAATGCCAGAAAGCGGACGTTGGTTTTGCAGGAGTTATGCATTTCACACTGGCTTTGCTTTTCCAGGAAAAATCTGACTTTCGATCCCTGCTTGGAACATTTAAAAGGCAGCAGGCCTATTTTATCTGGAACAGCATTCCAGAGAGAACCTGCCTTCATTTAACTGGAACAGTGTTCCAGATACCTGTAGCTGGAACGCGGTTCCACAAGCATTAAGCGGAACATGGTTCCAGTTATTGCACTATAAAGTATGCGGAACAGTGTTCCACCTATTTTTCATGATATCTGGAACGCAGTTCCACCTAGATTAACTGGAACATTTTTGCAAAAATGTTCCACTTACTAACCGGAACTTATGTGGAACCAGCTTAAGAGTGTAGTTTCACGTGTGATGCGGCCTGCGGGCCTGCTGTAGATTTCGCTTCTGTGGTAAATGTGGTAAATCTAGTTCTAGAGTTCCGCTCACCAGCAGCGCATTTCGTCTTAGTGCCAAGTGCGATCTTCAACATGCGGATTGCCAAGACCATGGATATTCTTTCGGCAGCGCCTACACATCGGTGATCTTCCTTTGTTGTGGGCATACATGTGACCACTAGCTTCGACGGACCGAAGACACGACGGACCGCCTTCTCTTCCATGTGAGTGACAAGGAGAAGTCCTCCTGACCCTTGTGGATAGGTATTCTTGCTACGCAATGTACGTCTTTTCCCTATCCGATGAGTTTGAACCGTGTCGAACTCTGTGCCAGGAATCTCCGACGAGTTCAACGTGTAATCCAGAGCGATCGGCCCGAAAGGCTCTGTACAGAGCTATTTGTAAGTGCTTTTTATTCTAATAGACCGTGAGAGACGTTCTGATTGGTTCTTTTTGTGTTCGAAGTCATTTTTATTTAATCTTTTTTTTGTGTGTGTTAAAATATGGCTGTCTTGGCGGTAGATGTGTGCTGTAGTAAAAAGTCCTCCCGGTATTTCCAAGCCGAATACCACAGAGCGTTGTGTAGTCCTTATTTGCCAAGGTTCGGCTTGTTGGGTGCGAGTGGAGTGTCAGTTATGTCACCGCACTCTGCGAGTGTAATTGCCAGTAATTGTCTTTACACGACTAGCTATTTTATGTGCGAGATTTATTTTAAACTCTTGATTGATTCAAGCATCAAGTTCTGTTCGACTGTCATGTTCTAACGTATAACGGGGTATTTATTGAACTGGTAATTTAGTATTGCGTTTGACACTGGTGAGCTGAAGAGGGAGGCCGGTGGTGTGATTTATAAATTGTAAATATTATGGAGGCAATATGGGTACATTTATAAATACAAACTTTCCGGGCCGCAAATACCGTAAATCTTAAAAACGTTTTTTTTTTTTTTTCAAGTCAAAGTAGAAATATTGGTGTGAACTTAAATGGCGAGATTGTAATTCTTAAGACTTCTTAAAGCTAGATGAAAGGTTGAGGGACGCTATGATGTTTCAAGAGTAGAGTTAAGCAATTTATGAAATAACCTTCGTACTATTTCGTTAATTTTTTAAACCACTATAAATATTTTAATCTAGATCGATCGAGCTCTGAGTAAGGACAAGTCGGACGAACAAAACAATAGTAAACGCCTGGGCCGCCTTTCAAGAAACAGCGTCTCAGCTGAGACGGGGGGAAAGAAAGGACTGTCAAAGCCAGCGTACGAGCTGAACGGGACTCAAACCTCGACTCAAGACGCTCGTGCGTCCCAGCCTTTACAGTGCTTTTTTTTCACCCAGTCTCAGCTGAGGCACCGATTCCAGCAAGCCGGCCCCGGTGTCTTAGCTGCGCATCTATTTATTTTAGAAGGCAGTACTAAGTTCTTTACATACAAAATAACGAAAAATAATTCACTGGAAAAGAAAGTTTATGATATGAAAAAGTAAACATAAAAAAGTCGGTAGGCCTTTCCGAGGTTTTATACTTGCAGAGCAACTGAGCCGATTAATCGAATAGTTAATTAAAGGGCGGCGAATAATAATGAAGCTATGTTTTATTTTGATATTTATTATTGACAAGCGCAAGAGAGAACTGAGAGCCTCTGAAACCCTTCATCTGAATCCAAACCCCCGCTTCTGTCTCTTTCAGAATCCTATGGCCTGGCCCCTGCGTGGAATCCCTTTGCCCAGCTCTTCGCCCAGACCTATGCCCTGTCCACTACCGAGCCTGCCGCCGAGTCTGCCTAGGCCCCCCTGGTTGCACAATTTTTTAACTGTTTTTATTCGATTTAAATAAATTATGAACTGTCAAACGTTACGAACAATTCATTTGCATGCTTTAATGATTTCTAAAGTGTCCAAATATGGTAAAATTGCTGCATTTATTAGATTTTAGTATCAGAAAGAAAACAGTGCTTGAGGAAAAAGGGCAAGGGACTTGCTTGGTTCTCTGCACTGTTTTTGTGACACTGGTTAGAACAGTGACTGAAAAATGGCATCCAATAATGTCATAGACAATGGATGCAAAAAATAGCCAGTGTATTAGACTGGATGCCAATATTGGAATAGCCAATGTTGGAAGAGCCAGTGTGTAACGCGCTGGATGCCAATGTTGGTTCAGCCAACGGTGAAACCTCTATGCCAATATTGGATAAAAAAAGCGCAAACCACGTTGGTCCAACGTGGGCTAGAACGTTGGCAAACCAGTGGTCCAACATTGGCACCAATGTTGGACCACCATTGGATCGTGTGGCGTTTTCGAAAATGCCAACGTCAGACCAATATTGGAGCCATTTTTTGCCAACATTGGGCCAACGGGGGACCAACAATGGTGTGCTGCCTGGGATATCGTTAAACAGTGTTCTCGACAAGGGCCCCAAGGTCAATACAGATATACTTTGTATACGTCTAACGTTCCGCAGTGCTCTGGTCGTCACAACAAAAGACATTTCTCCAGGCTTACCTCCAAATCCGCATTCATCAACAAGATCGAGACGCGCTTCGTTTTTTGTGGCTAGAGCACCTTCCAACAGATAATCAACCAATTCCAGCCGTTGTCGATTGGCGAATGACCCGAGCACCCTTCGGAGCATCTTCAAGCTCATTTGCCCTAGCAGCCACGCTAAAACATCACTTTAAATCTCTGGAAGACGAATAATCGGAAATTACAGTTCGCCTCTAAAAATCATTTTACGTCGACGATCTCAATCTTGGGAGCCCGACTGCATCCGATGCGTCAATTTTGTATCAGGAAGCAAACGCAATCTTTTCAATGGCAGGCATACAGCTCCGAAAATGAAATTCGAATAACAATTTCTCGGGCATCAATTTCGGCAACATTACAAAAGCACTGCAACAATAAACAGCGTGGTGAAAGTATTAAATCTCTAATGGTACACAAAAAACAGGTGATCTAATTTTGTGTAAGCGGAACGTTTCCAATTTTCTGGCAACGACTCTAACTAAGAAGTGGTCGGGACTTCCTGAATTGCGGTTGTATAATCCCATCGGGTACTTGGCACCGTTCACGATTCACGCAAAACACGCACGCAAGTTCGCAAGACTAAGTTCTAAAAAATTGTGAATACGACAATGGCTCGTGGATGAGAACTTCTATGGAAACGAGAACACAGAACGGAATTCCTAGTGCAGAGAAATATCCAATTTCTCCTCACTAAGAATTCTTCGATGTATGCAACCCGCGCAATCCCAGGCGGGGAGCTACACGTATTCACCGATGCAAGTCCCCGAGCTTATGGAGCAGCAGTATACCTTAAAGCTTCTTCGTCACTGGATTCGTTCGAAACGCGTCTTCTAATCGCCAAAAGCAGAGTGGCACCAGTAAAACCAATAACTTTACCTAGATTATAATTACTCGCATGTCTGATCGCTGCAAGACTGCACAGCTATATTCAAGACATTCTAGGTTTTTATAATATGCAATCATACTTGCGGACAGATTCTAAGATGGCACAGAATTGGATTTGCAGTGACGCAACTTTACTTCGTTTCACTTTATGTCCGAGCGCGGCCGATGTTACGAGCCGAAGGGCCAATCAAACAGCGCAAAATCGCAGCGTCATGGCGTGCTCTCTGCGCTTGATAGGACTAGCCGGCGGAGGAGATCGCACAGAGAGACGGCGAATACCCGCTGGTCCTATCAACTGCGGGGAGCGCGCTATGACGTTGCACCTCTTTCGCTGTTTGATTGGCCCTTCGGCTCATGACATCGGCCGCGCTCGGACCTAGGCTGAAACGAAGTATAGATGGCAGCCCTCCGTTAGGAACAGACTTTTCTAAATTCAGCGACGCCCGAAGGAATGTGCATGGGACCATCACAGAAGCGAAGACTATCCTGCAGATTTATTGACAAGAGGAGTATCGGCCCTTTTTCTATTGCTCAGGGGCACTTAGTGGACCTGTCCAAAATGGCTCGCACTGCCTCATATAAACAGATATTCTAAACTCTCGCCTCTCACAAGAATGATGGCCTTGTAAAACAATTTCACGTCACCTGAAAAAGATGCCTTTAAAACTTTTAGAGATTTTAAAAACGTAGTAGCAGCGAAATTGACATTGGACATCTGCATTTCAATGCTGTCGTTGTACTTTTATTATTGCAGTGTTCGAATTACTTGTTTCTTTGTGAATGTAATATGGTGTACTACTAGTAAGGCGTTTAGCTGTTGGTGGGCATCTTCAACTCGAGAATAAATAAATCAATAAATAAACTGGCCAACGCGACTCACAGTTGGCAATGCTGCACACGAAGTACACATGCCTGAACAAAACAAGTCAATCCTAGTTAATCCTGTGACAGTACTACACGCATCAAGCACACCGACGAACTCGTCATTGATGAATTTTATAACAACAGCAATCTCAACAGGGTTATTCGAATAGCCCCATAGATTCAACGGTTTCTAACAAACGCAACATTCCATAAAAGTTCTAAGGCCGGGCCACTAACAGCTGATGACATTTCTCAAGCAAGAACATATTGGATCAGAAGAGTACAAGATAAGAAATTTCCAATCTAAGTTGCTGCTCTCAACGAAGGAAAGCAAGTTCCTAGCATTTCATATGTAAGGTGATTTCACCCATTTCTTCCACCTAGCAGTTTTGTATGAGTCGGCGGCCGCTTGCAACAGCTCCGTGGATCCTACGAACTTAAAGCGACTATGAAACGATTTTGAAATCAAACTTCATCCACCGCACGTCGTAAAACGTGTGAAAAGAAACCCAAAAACACAAAAATAGAGAGCCAAAAAAAAAAAGACCGCATCTCCACGTGGTGAATGATGTTGATTGGGGCGATGCTCGGGTGGTGCTGATGATACTGATTTTGGTCATAGGTATTGCTGCTTGCTGTCGGCGTTGACGCTTTGCCGCCGCTTCCCGAGCTCTCAACTCCGGGTCCGCTTGGCGTTTTTGACGCTGTGCAGCAGCTTCTCGCGCCCTGGTCTCCGGAGCAGCTTGCTGTCTACGTAGACGCTGAGGCGCTGCATGCCGAGCTTTTCGGTCCTTTTCATTCATGGCAGTAGGAGAATGTGTGGTTTTCTTCTTTTTCTTTTTTTAAGCAGACAGATGGGATGGCATCTCAGAACCCCCTACTCTTTTTTTTTTTTTTTTTTTTTCATAATTTTTTTTCATCTTTTTTTTTCCAATTTTTTTTTGCCCTACACGAGCACGTGAGCATGTGCTCACGTGCTCGTGAACACGTGATCTCACGAGCAGAAGCACGAGCACCCGACGCCGGCCTGCAGCGGACGGCGGACGGACATACGGACATGGCTAGCCCCTAAGGAGCTTCGCCCCTAAAACATTCTTTTACACTTTCTTTTACACTTTCTTTCCTTCGGACTCTTTTACACTTTCTTTCCTTCGAAAGCTCTCTGCCTTTTCACTGCGATACATCCGCGGAACCGCAACACGTCAGCCAAATCCACGTCGCCTATAGGGTAAGAGTCTACCTCACCAGCACCGCGATCATAAACAATAAATATCCAGCGAATGTTTCCTAAAAATTTTCTTAAATAATATTCAGATCCAGATTTCGTAGCATAATTAGAGATGTGACAAAAATTGCCGAATTTGATAATGCTCATAGCAAAGCGCCATCTGTCGTGTGGTAAACGAAACAAAAGAAAGACCCGACTGCGCCTGCGCAGTCAACCCACGAGCGTCGTCTGCTGAACGGCTTTGCTCCTGGTCGCGCTTTCTTCGCAGAGCAGACTTTCGTTTTCTGGCTGCTCGAGTAGTGTTTACACTGCTTGTGATCGATCGCTCGGCTGCTATGCCGAAAGGCTGCAGTGTACCGAAGTGCCCGGATTACAGTTTCTGCAGTGATGAGAAGCGCCGCTTCAGAAAGTATGTCGGTGGCATCAGCGCCATCAGCGCAGTAAAACCTACCAGCACACCGCCAACTCGCCCCCACTAACGCTCCCATTCTCCTACTGCCAACGGAAATTCTGGTTCCGATGCCGGCGGACGTCACGACCGTCGAAATTACGTCGCAGATTGTTTTGCGGTTAGTTGGAGAGGAAGAAGAAGTCTATATTTCATTATTTTTTTTTTTTGTGTGTAGAAGTTAATAAACCGAAACGAAAACGGATGCCTGTTCGTCATTCAGTGAACATTGAAGGTTTAATGTAAAAGGTATGTGGTAAAAGTAAAAAGGTAATTTCATGGTCCCTTTAAGCATCCTATTCTGCTTCCAGGACGCCATAGATACACTGTCCTACTTATTTCGCACACACGGCTTCTGCACTTGGGTGTTCAGACTACACTTACCGAACTACGCGAACGATTTTGGATTATCAAAGTACGCCAGCTCCCTAGTAAAAAAATCGTATATGTATAAAAATTTCAATGTCCAATAAAGGCATATGATCAAATAAGATTATACAAAAGCATATAATAACCTTATAAGAACATATAAGAAATATCTAGGATTTTATAAGAAGTTAAAAAATACAAATAATAAGTTTTATAAAGTCTTATATATTCTTATAATGTTCTCATGTGTTCTCATAAGGTTCTTGTATTTTCTTATATGACCTTATTTGATAATATGTGTTTATTGGGCATAGACGTTTCTCATAAAGATCTTTTAGTAGGGAGAATGTCAAGCGGGTCATCAATACCAACCTTCCTTGTCTTTCAAGAATGCTAAAGGTGGCTACCGCACCAATGCCGCCGCTGCCACGAGAACGTATATTAAAAGCTGGCCCATTTGACGCTATCGGAGTGTACTTTTTAGGCCCCATGTACATACGACCGGCATCACAAACAAAAACCCATGTTGCTCTTTTCTCCTGTGCAGTAACACGAGCGAGTCATATAGAACTTGTCTCCTGCATGTCGACCGCAAACGTTCTTATGGCATTCTGACGATTTGTTTTGAGGCGAGGAATACCGTCGAAAGTATATTGAGACAACGCCCTCAACTTCTACTACTGCGACGAGCGCTTCCGCATGCTCTCCAGCTCAGACGTTCAATACTACTCGAGCAGACTTCGGATTCAATGGAAATTCAACCTGGAAAACGACCCCTGGTGGGAAGATGGTGGGAGAAAATAATGAAAATAATCAAGGACGCCCTGAAGAAAATGCTCGGACGCACCAGCCTCAGATTTGAAGAACTCACGACTACCCTCTTTGAAGTAGAGGCGGCCGTAAACTGTTGACCTCTTAGGCACATTAGCACGGACTCTAATGCGTGGCAAGCACTAACACCCTCTTATCTCTTAATAAGGCAAACGAGTCGTTAGCCTCCCACCGAAGTTGATAAGGTCGGTACAAACATCAACAGGCTCAGAATTGAGACGAATAGTGCTGTACCGTCAGCGATTCATGACGCAACTATGAAAGCGGTGGAAACGTGAATATCTTCTCCTTACATCGGCTCACCAAAGCCCTTGCGAGGAAGTATCGAGAATGCAAGGACCAGACGTCGTCATCGTGAAAGACGACCAGACACCACCCCTAATCTGGAAACTCGGCAGGGTCACCCACTCGCCATCGGGGCGGCAATGTGTTGGAACAAGCAGAGGAAAATTATACGCCCGGGACACGGGACCAGGAAGGCAGACAAAGAAAAGGCCTCGAGGGGAACAGTTCTCCCAATTTCATCTTCAACAGACGGGACTGTTGCGGACTAAGACATATAGAGATAAATATCAGGAAGTAGATAGGGTGCGTGCAGCTTGTGGAGAGGAGGGGGAGACGGCTGAGCAATTGATACTTTACTGTAAGGAGATTCCCCCTGTAGTAGCTCAGTGGGCGACACATTTAACAAACGCACTGCGATTTAGGAATATTGAGGGTAAAATAGCGATGGGGACGATGAAGATAACCAACAGTAGATTATCTGATTGGTGGAATAGGTCGAGTGAAAGAGGAATATTTTCTTATTCCCTTTTAGCGACCCCTAGAGCAGAAGCTGTGGGTAGCCGGTGGCATACAGGCGCCTTCGTCGTACGGATGATATATGGGTTTTTGAGAATAAATTTCTTGATAATGTCCAGAGTGAAGATGACGAGAGGACGAACAGTGAACTGAAAATAAAGGTTGAGTCGGCAAACTTGGTCCAAATAAAAATAAAGAACGAGCGTTGAGGTAGCAGAAAAGAGCGCGGCGATTTGCCGGCGTAGCAACATGCGAGTGCGAGACTGTCTCCACAAGGTCCCGCAGCAGCTCCGTATCTACTGTGCGTGACTATCTCAAAATTTTGGCAAAAACCTTTCGAGCGTCGTACGTTCGGGGCGAGAATGAACAGGCACTTTCGAAAAAAAAGAAAGCAGGACGAATGATAAGAGTCACGCCCCGAGCCGGAACAAACGCGAATCTTCCGAAATTCTGTGACCAAGCGCTGCTTGTTCGGCACTTAGCGCGGCATTATACCCCCTTTAAAAGCGCATCGTCGCGATACAACGCAAAAAAAATGGCTTAAAAAATTACGGTGAGACGAAATAAACATGCAGTGTCACAATCCTAATGCGCGTAGAACGGCTTGAGTCGAACTACGTGGACGACTTCGGGTCGTGGCTGGCGGTGTCCAGATGGTCGGTTTCCGTCGGAGAGCACCTCGCCGTTCAAGTCCCCAAGGCGAGGAATGACTTGGTAGGGTCCAAAGTAGCGTTTAACAGTTTCTCGCTGAGGCCGCGGCGGCGAATGGGCGTCCACACCCTGTCTCCGGTCTGGAACTACACGTCGCGGTGGAGAAAGTTGTACCGGCTAGCGTCGACACATTGTTGCTCCTTTATCCGAAGGCGGGCTAGCTGACATACCTCTTGTGCTCTTTGGGTCACCAGCTGGGCGTCTTCGGTGCCGTCGTCCGTCGGGTCATGAGTCAGCATGGCGTCGAGCATCGTCGTCACATTTCTGCCGTGCACCAGCTGAAAGGTTTAAATCTAGTGGTTTCTTGATCCGCCGTGTTGTACGCAAACGCTGACGTAGAGAAAAACGTCATCCCAAGTCTTGTTTCTTTCACATCTACGTACATCGAGATCATATCGGCCATGGTCTTCTTGAATCGCTCCGCCAGCCCGTTGGTCTGCGGGTGGTATGCCGTTGTTCGACCGTGGCCGGTGTGGCTCAGGCGGAGTATTTTTTGTTTCAGATGCGCCATGAATGATGACCCTCAGGCCGTAATCAGGATTTGGGGAGCGCCATACCGGAGGACGATAGACACAATGAGAAAATTGGTGACTGCCACAGCGGTTCCCGGCGGGAGTGCTTTTGTCTTGGCGTACCGGGAGAGATAATCAGTTGCCACCATTATCCCACGGGTTCCCTGTGTCGATGGCGGAAAGGATTGAAGTACATACTCCCGATCTGCTGGAATGGTGCAGTCGGGGGCGCAATCGGCTGCAGGAGGCACTTTTGAGAACAAGAAAGCAGGAAAAATGATTGAAGTCACGCCCCGATCAAGACCAAACGCGAATCTTCCAAACTTCTGTGACCGAACGTTGCTTGTTCGGACCTGCTCATGGCAATATATAACTCCATGTTAAATAAATATTAAAGAGAAAACAAAAAAAAAGAAATTTAAAAAAGAGACATGAAGGGAAAAGACGACGAGAAGCGGAGGGACACATACCCACAGCTGACTCTCAACTCGGGGTTGGGCATTATCGCGATACAAATGTATCGCGATAGTATTTCAGAAATACTTTTCGTATCTGTATTTCTATATCGCAATACAATTGTTTCACCAGTATATGTATTCCTATATCGAAATACAGTTGGAATGTTTCTTTGTATCGCGATATAACCAGGATGAAATGTATTTCTTTAAATTCCTTGGGAAACCCCCTAAGAAGAAAAAAGGTCCCAACGCGTCGTTTGTTTTTTGTTTTGTTTTTTACTTCTGAGGGCACCAGGGTCGAGAAGTTGCTCGGGCATTCTCACTATGCTGACCAAGGTTCCTTCTGATTCTTCAAACTAGTTTTTATTCTTCCTATTTTCTCTTCTGAGAAGTGTTGCGTAGTCGGGGACTCGAACCAGGTGGCGTGCCAGTAGTGGAGTCAGAGCATCTTCTGCCACAGGTCATTAGGTAAAGATTTCTTGAGTCATTGTTTGCTGGCATCCAATGACCTCTGCTAAGCGTCTCTCTTGCCTTAGCGCACACAGTACACCCAGCCGGCAAAACTGAGTCACAATCCGTTGCAGCACGAGCCTGGCGGTGGTTGACTTGAAATAGTAGGATAACTCACGCAGTGAAGTTCAGCACATATTCGAATGCGCCTGCGGCTGCGCCCGTAATACTGCACGGCTTAAGGGTACGTCATCAGTCGACGTGAACGTGACCCGCTGCTCTGGAGATTCGAAACCAAGGAAGGAGGCTTGACGTGGCCTCGCTGTGCCGACCCAGACTTCGTACACCTGCGACTCGTCTCGAGCGCGCTGTTTCTCAGACAGCTCGCACCTGTGCCGGCAATATCAGGTCGCAATCCACGAGGTCTCTGTTTGGATGATGGTAGGCGAAACTTCAGCACTGCAATCCATGCGTTGGTGGCGGAACGTCGGCAAGAAGAACCATCACAACAAGGATGCCGCCGTATCGTTTTTTCAACCATAACAGAAGATAAGACACGTGTTCCAGGATGCTTCAGGTGGTCCACTATTCACGAAAATTCCCAATGACGCTGCCTACACGATCTTCAACGAGGTAACCTACAACGAAAGTACGCATTGTCCTTTCATACAGCAGCGCGGTAAAGTTTCATGTTTAAGGCCACACGTACAGATAAAGAATACCAGTTCAATCCACCGTGACGCCATGTGATCAATGTTGACAGGGGCGTCCTTATTGTACAGGGGCGTGGTAACGTTTTGATATGGTTTAGGGTGACATAAAATTTATTTAGAGGCCCAAGTCTTTTCGCATCCCTCGTTAGACAGACAGGATGTGAGGGAAGGGACCCTGGTCAGTTCTTGATGGAACGTTCTTTTGAGCCCAGCCCATTGAAGACCCCTCGTCGTCCGAAACCACTACCTTCAAGGCAAAGTGCATAGCCTACGGAAAGTAATTTTGGCTCAAAAACGTTCACTTCAAACTTCAAGCTTTATCTCAGTTGGCGTCGCAAACAAATTTCAAAAAAGGCATTGCAGTATCAGTATTTCTGTATTTGTATTTCTGCCCTCCCTAAAAAGTATTTTGTATTTGAACTTCCGAAGACTTTTTGCCTCTATTTAAAATGTATTTCCGATACCTATCGCGATACATTTTTACAGATATATTTTAGTCTCATTATTTTAGCTACAATTTTGATGTATCCCAGTATTTGTATTTCCAAATACATTTTTGAGTATTTCTGCCCTACCTTATCTCAACTGAATTTTTATTCATCGTGACCGCGCAATAAATACTTGTTTGGTCAAGACCATAAAAAATATAAAACAGTCATGCATCAACACCACAAAACCACCGTATCGCGCGCGCGCATTTGCACTAGTGACGAGTACGATAATTTATTTCTCTGTTAGACTGAGCAATAGACGGCAGCTGACACACTCTGCCTGCGCCTAATCTAGATATCTGCAACGCCTCGATTCTTTCACGGGTTAGTTGGGCAATGATAAGTCTGTTTTTATTGCTGTTACACTGACGGTGCGGCAATGATTAAAGAATATAAAGCGCAGTGAACGATTTCGTAAAAATTCTTACTGTGAGATTTGAAATTCAAGACCGGGTTCCCAGATAGAGGTGGCGTATTCGATCTTACCACGAACGAGAGCTTTATACAGGAGCGATTCGAAATCCGTGGGGGGGGGGGGGCTAGGAAAATGCCTTCTACGTTAAGCACGCATACAATTAGCTTTGTTAACAATGTAGTATACGTGAAGTTTCCAAGAAAAATGACAAGTTATGTGACCAGCCAGATACTTCTACGAGGAAACAGTTTCGAGACAGCAGTTTTCGAGAGAGCAAACAGGATGAGATTAAGACAGGGCACGCGCCTCTATTTACAGTTATTGTAGTTTATATTAATTCACCACAAGTTGCACCACTCCGAGATGCGGTTAATGTCAGTGTCAATTGGACAGAAAAGTCGTCATCATCTTTGATTTCGCGATAAACGACGCAGTCATTCGTGAACAGACTGACTGACGGCGAATGAGGCCGGGTATGTGAGAAAGCTCGGAGAATCGTACCCCGCGTCCCTTCAAGTGGTCGATCAGTGCGTGCAGTTCAGGATAGTCCCGTTGGAGGGCTGCAGTGCCGTTAACGCTCACTGCGCCAAGAAAGCGATCGTCGTCGTCGTCGTCTTTGGCGCAGTTGGTAAGTGACTCGGCGGGCAGTATGGACAGGAAGGCGGTGTCGTTGTGCTTTCGACCATACTTGTAGACCACGGTCACGTCGTACTCTTGTGGTCGTAGGCCCTATCGAGCGAGGCATCCCGATGGGTCTTGTAGGCTCCCTAACGAGGATAGCGAGTGGTGGTCGGTGACTGCTCGAGAAGGGCTCCCGTATAAGTACTGGCGGAATTTCGTAATGTCCCAGACGACGGCAAGACATTCCTTTTCGGTCCTCGGGTAATTTCGTTCAGCGTTCGACAAGGTTCGATTAGCATACGCGATCAGGCGCTCTGTACCTTATTGTCGCTGGACCAGTACCGCGCCTAGTCCTGTATTTCTCGCGTCCGTGTGAACTTTTTGTATCGACTGATTGGTCTAAGTGGCCAAGAATCGATGGCGACTGGAGACGTCGTTTTAGCTCGTCGAATGCCTGTTGTTGTTCTTCTCCCCATTCAAAGTTCACGGCATCTTTCGTGAGGTGCGTGAGCGGTGGAGAAATCTTGGTGAAAGAACGAACCACCTGTATTATACGCAAAGTCCTAGGAATCCTCGGACAGCCTTTTCGTCGTTGGGCGGTGTAAAGGCCGCTACGGTGTGAGTCTTCTCAGGGCCAAGATGAACACCTTTGTTTATTACAGGGTGGCCTTAGAACTTCAGTTCGCCGTAGACGAACCGGCACTTCGTCGGCATGAGGGTGAGCTCAGTGGTCCTGATTGCTCGACGAACGGTCCGAAGGTGTCGGAAGTGCTCGTAGAAGTCGGCCGACAATACCACGACGTCGTCGAGGTGAACTAGACACCTCTATCATATGAGGCCTGCAAGTACGGCGTCCATGACACGCCTGAAAGTTGCTGGCGCCGTGCACAGTTCGAAAGGAATCACCTTGAACTCGTACAGTTCATCAGGCGTAACGAAGGCAGTCTTCTCTCGGTCCCGTTCGTCGACTACGATCTGCTAGTAGTCACTCTTCAGGTCTATCGACGAGAAATATCGGGAGTGGCGCAGCCGATCCAGTGTGTCGTCGATGCGGAGAAGCTGATACACGTCTTTCTTTGTCACCGCAATGAGCCTCCGGTTGTCTACGCAGAATCGAAGTGTTCCGTCTTTCTTTTTCACCAGTACGTCTGGAGAGGCCCACGGGCTGCTTGAATGCTGGATGATGTCCGTCGTTGGGCATTTCTTGTACTCTTTCATAAATGGCCTCTCTTTTCTTTGGGGAGACCCGGTACAAGCGGCCGATGCATTGGGAAAGCATCGTTATTGCTAACGATGCGATGTTTCGCAACTGTTGTTTGGCGCACTTTAGACGTTATCGCAAATCAGTCGCTGAATTCGGCGAGGAGGTCTCTGAGCTGTCGTCGTTCCGTGGCACTGACCCTGGGGTTAATGTCAGGCTGCGGTGACGGTGTACAGAATGTCTGAGATGGCGCGGGCTCACCGGAGATCGCGGTGATTTCGGCGGAGTTCCGGAGTTCCTTGACGTGGCCTACAGCGGCACCTTTCGTGAGGCGTGTGCCTCCTGTCGCAAGTTCGTCAGTAGGACCACAGTGCGTCCATCCTGCAGCACAGTACGCCCCTTATGACCCCTATTTCTCTTCCGAAAAGCAGTTGGAGGTTGCCTTCCAGAAGAACTTTTCCGCATGGCGACTGCATCGGTTACGACGGGCAAAAGAATACTCGACTGCGGCGGCAGGCTGACGTGGTCCGCAATGAGTCGGACGGCGGCTGGCGTCGCTTTGGATCCTACCGCAGGTAGGACAGGCTTTCGCAGCGTCAACCTGTTCGCTCCAAGGTCATTCATGGCACCGTAATCACACAGGAAGTCCATGCCGAGGATAAGGCCTCTGACACAGTCCTGAAGGACGACGAACCGGACTGAACAGGTCTCCCCTTGTATCTCGACGCGAGCAGTGCACCTCTCAAAAGGCTTAAGGAGGTGCCCTCCGGCGATGCGTATTTGTAGGCCGTCCCAGGGCATCGTGACTTTCCGAAGTGGGCGAGAGAGCTTCACACTTAAAACGGAGTAATCTGCTCCGGTGTCCACGAGTGCCGACGCGTTGTGGCCGTCGATGCCAACGTTCAGGTTGTCGGGCACCGTTGCATTATCATCGTTCCGATGCTGTCGTCGCTAAAGAAGGGGGCGGGGCTTCCAGCGTTCGTGGAGGATTTTTTCGACAGTCGTCTTCTGCAACTCCACCTCCAGTGGTTGCCGCGCTTAGTTTCCCCGACGAGGGGCCAGGGGCAACAGGCTTTCACAGCGGGACCTATGCATCGGCGAAGCTGGACGTCGTAGTGAGGGCGGCAGGGACTCAAATCGAGGCACAGACATCGGAGAGGGTGGTCGTCGTAGGTAGTCGTCGATCTTCCGAGGTCGTTCACCGTAGCCTGGGAGTGAGTATTCGGGGTGGAAGCCGGGTAGCCGCAGCTACCGGTGCGGGCAACGGCGGTAGACGTGGTCGGCTTTCCCGCAGTGGGAGTACAGCGGGCATTAGTCAGGCGTGTGCCACACGCCCGTCTTCTCTGGCGCCGCGGGTTCGGCTTGGACGTACGGGGCTTGTTCCTCAGTGCGCCGAGCGTAATGCGGCGTGGGGGCCTCTGTCAAGGGGGTGCAGGGTGCTGGTACTAAGGGGTGTCGTCGACAGTCGTCGGGCCACGGCGGTGTAGCTCAAGGTTGGTTCCTCGGGCACCGCGATGCTGACGGGGGCACCTTCTTGGAGCGCGTGTTGAACCTCCTCTCGGACTGCTTTGATGACGGAGAGCGAAGCGGGGCGTTTGGAAGCCGGCTACAATTTTTTCAGCTCCTCCCGGATTACGTCGTGGATCATATCTTCAGATTTCTGCAAGACTGGAACCTACGTTGAAGCTAGAGAGCGCAGGAGCAGCGACGTTGGGCTATCGCTGGTAGTGAACGGCATGGGCGTGGAAGGCCCGCTCAATGTTCGTGTCCTCCTACAACCGTTGACGGTGGTAGGTGGGTTTCGTACAAGGCCACCGAAAAACGAGGATCATCAGCTGTTTCTTCTTCGTCTTGGGGTTCCATGCGGTTGACTAGCCGAAAACCGTTCTCGACAAAGCTCACCACACTTTCACTTGGTCCTTGAGCTCTCAATTGTAGTTACTCTTCGGCGCGTTCCCGTGGTTACTGGTTTGAGACGTTTAGACACAGCTCTGCCTTGTAGAGCTCCAAGTTTGTAAGCGATACATCAATATTTTCGAACCAGTTTCGCGCGGTTTCCTCGAGGGTAAAATGGACATTCCGAAGGCGCTGTTCGGGAGTCTATTCTGTATAAATCTTCACCCGTTCGTATTGCTGCAACCAGTCCTTAACGTCTTTGTAAATCTCGCCCTGGAAGGTAATTGGAGTTCAGAGGGGCGACGGGCACGTGAACGGTGGGGGAGGCAGCGGCGGGTGTCTCAGTTTGCACGCCCCGAGAGGTCATAGTTGGTTTCGTCGACTTCTTCTTCTGGGGGTCCAGTAGAAGTCCGAATTTCGGGGGATCACCATGCTTCCGACGGCTCGCTCGGGCTTCGGTTATTTCAATTGAAAGGAGTCTTCTGGCACCTGAAGTCGATCGGGTCCAGCTGCTTTTCGGGGGCGTACGAGGGAGAGGCATAAGGTACTACCCCGCACCTCCGCCAGAAATGTCACGAATCACAGAAGAAGCGGCGAAAATCTGTTTTTAAGCTGAAAGTTTAATAGGGCGAGCTTGTGCAAAACAAGAAAACGTACGGGCGTTGAGACAGCAAACAATCTGGCGGTGATTTGGCAGCGTAACAGCAAGTGAGAGGGAGACTGACTCAACAAAGTCACGTGCAGCTCCTTATGTAGTGTGGGTCGGCATCTCGAAAATTCGGCCCAGAAGATTTGAGCGTCGAGCGTTCGGGATGAGAATGAACTGGAAATTTCGAGAACAACAAAGTATGACGAAATGATAAAAGTTATATTTCATGTAAGAATAAACATGTATCTTAGACAAGTCCGTGTCCGACCGTTGCTTGCTCAGCCCCGCGCGCGGCAATATTTTTGCATGTATCTATCTGTATTCCGGAATACATGTTTACCATTTTTTGCAGACGTATCTCATATATATCCCTGTGCGTAAACGACAACATTTATATCTGTACTTGTATTTCGAGGTTAAAATACATGTAACTCAGTATATTTGTAATCCTGAGTACTTTTTGAGGTAGATCTGCCTACTCCAGGTAGATACCGATTCCAGGATAGTGCAGCAAACAAACAATTCGCCTCTTCGAGAATTTCTCGCAATAACGTGTTAAATGAAGTCGGTGAACATAAAATGTACGCTTCGTTGCTGTGAAATGGTGTTGCATAGATAAACTTTGTGCCAAAGTGTTGAACCGATAACCTAAAACCAAATCATAATTGATAAGTTTTCTTCAAACCAGATCAAAACCGACATCGAAATGTAAACTCCTATATACTGCCTGAACCACAACCAAACAAGAATTTCACTGGGCGGTTACCGGAGTACTAGAAAACGGTTCGGCGATAACGCCGCTCACTCGCAGCAGGACTTCTATCATGTGTTTACGCTGATTTTTTGAGCCACGCCTGTTTTCCTAGGGATTCGCCACATCACTTTTAGCTGTCGCAACTGCGTCGCCAAAGCAGAAGTATTCTTCGATTGCATTTTATTATTAATGAAATAAATGTACCACTCAGTTTAAGGCTAAGTCCCATAATATTTCTTGTCCTAAATTCAAAATCTACATCGAAATAGTTCAATCGATTCAAACTGTGAATCGTGCCGGAGGCTCTCATCAGAACGTGGCCCTGATCAAGCGAACGTCCATGGCATATTGCCGCGTGCATGAGCGACAAGGAACGCTTCTTCCTACTTTTAGAAGATTCGAGTTTACTCTTACTCCGAGTGTAAAAAACAAGGAGGCCAACCTGTACCTTGCCGAGTCAGCCTCGCCCTGGATCAATCCCGCACATCCTAGGTCGAATATTCGAGATACCGAGTGTTGTCGATTAGTTGTTCATCGGGGCCTTGACGGCTCAGACTTTCCCGACGACGACGCACTCACTCTCGCAGTCTCACTCCAGCCAGTTGTCACTCCGTCGTCGCGACGTTCGCTGCTGCTGCATTGAGCCACATTAATTCTTTTGCTTCTTGCACAAGTACTCCGATTATACCTTTATTTTTAGTTTTATGCTAATACAGCCTTTTTCGATCCGCCAAATTTCTGGTGGATGTGCGGGTTACCTCGAACCCCACCCGCGAAACCAAGAAGACGATGAGCGCCCAGCCGCCGCAAAACTTAGCCATCCCATACGTCGTCGTCCTTACCGTCGCAACCCGTACTCCGACGTCCTTCCACTGTGATATCCACGAGGGCCGTGACGACTGAACGCAGCAGTGCGAGCGAGTTGTTCGTCACATAGGGTGGACGCCAGAGCAATGCCTGTAGAACGTCTACTTCTTTCTCGAGGGAACGGCACGAACCTGGTATAAAAACCACAAGGCGATTATCACCACCTGGAAAACATGCAACCATGAGCTCCGCCGAGCGTTTGCGGCACAGCAGTGAAGAAAAAGCGCAAATGAGCTGCTTCAGGCAAAAGTTTAAGGCCCCAACGAAAGCATCGTCAACGTTGTCGAAGACGTATTTCGGCTGCTCTCGTTAATTCGACCTAGAATGTTCGGGAGGGAGCTAGGGCGAGGCAGACTCGGCAAGGTTAAATTAGCCTCCTTATATATTACAGCTCTGGTAAGAGTAAACTCGTATCTTCAAGAAGTACAGAGAAGTGTCCCATCTGGGTCATGCACGCGACAATAATACTTACGCGATGTCCTGTACCCAAAGTTCTTTACTCTCGTCTTAATGATACAAATCAGGATGTTCGAATTGCGAGGTGGACCAATCCACTCACGTTTGTGTTGTCTTAGCTTTAACTTAAAAAATCGCGCTCATTAAAAACAAAAATCTTTTCGGCGGTGGCCGCGTATCATTGTTGGTCGGTAATACCAACCGACCATGGTATGTGATTTTTATTGTTGTGCGTGGCCGCCGCCGTGGTTTAGTAGCTAAGTTTAGATTGAAAATGTCTCCGCTTCTAGCTTTTGCACTTATAAGCCGAGTGCAGTGCGTTCCCAGACTCTGGATTTAGGGGTAAATCTGCGGACAGTGAAATTTACTGCACGTAAAGGGCTGTTATGTAGGTCTGTGTTGTAAAAAAGGAGGAAACCTTCAACGCTCACTTAACCAAAAAACAATTTCTTCTTGGTCTCAATGCGATGGTATGAGTACTTCATGCAATGTGCCGACGTGTGATGCGTCCGAAGACACTGCGCCTCTACTTCAACTCCAAGATAGTTAATGAGCCTGTGATTATTTTTTTCGCGTAATAATTTAACTCCTCAGCATTGTCAAACGTGGTATACTAACTATAATTGGACTCCAAAAAGTTTAGCCGAGGAGCAATGTGACAATTTTTGTGTCGTGCCCCTTTTTAAACCCAAGGAACGGTATCATCAGGGACTTACGTATCAGCTATGGGAGCGGCGGAAAGGCGAAGATCATCTTTCTTTTCAGTTTATCAGTGCTCCTGCGAAGACATTTCTCACATATGAGAAGTAGATTTCGTCATCATAGCAGACGTCCGGACGCCGTTCGCGATGTGGAAACCCGGCAGGGTCACTGAAACGTTTCAGGGCTGGGACGGGAAGCCGAGGGCATGCACGCTTCGTCTGCTATACAAGCAATTCATTTGTAGGCCCACCTTAATGTCTGTATACGCTAAAAGTTTAGTCGATCCCCACTTTTTTATTTCGTGTTTGTGGGGCAGGAATATCTTCTAGACAGAGGGAACAAACAGTACTAGGAGTCTAGCCACGAGACTCTCGGACGCGAGATTTTTTTTTTAAACTGAAACAATCGTTCAGAATAGTTATCCAGGTCTTTAACTTAAACACCATCGTCAGCAAATTGTATTGGAAAGGGAGTAGTGTACAACGGCCTCATTTCTAAAGCACAAAACCTCTTGGTTATTTGTAGACGACAGGCAAATTCGCAGTTTATACTTGCGTAGGTATTTTGTTCATACTCACGTTTTATTCGCCACAATAATCTGGATTATACACCCAAGTATGCATTACACACTGTAGCCGACTCACTGAAAGGTCAGAACGCGAATGAATAGGCAATAGGGCATCTCGAGATTTTGACAATTAAAAGCGATTTACGCCCGCATTAAAAAAAAAAATGTTATAGCTAAATGATTTCCACCGAAAAAACCACAGACGAAAACGATAAAAAAACACCATACTAACCACGCCTCTTAAGCACGAAAAAACATATTTATTTCGACTATTATTTCTATACAGCAAACGTTGCACTCTCCAAATTTTCACAATTATAACCACCGCTCCACTACTTCTTTTACCGCCGCTGCCCTGCACAATTAAAAAAATATACCACTAGGTCCGACATCTGTGACATCCCAACAAAACAAAACGAACTCTCTACGCCCCATTGTCAAGTTTATTTCTACCTTTCGTGTTCATAACAATGTTCGACATATCACCACAGAGGACAGGTAGCTGAACAACTCAACCCACAAGCATAGCAGACACAGTAAAAATATTGCAATCATTAGGATACACTTCTAGCTAACAATAACAATAATGTTATGTGTACGTTTATGCAGCCGGAAGTTAGTCAGCCCCAGTGGGCCTCTGGTGTCTCAGTCATGACGATGATAAATTTAGTCAGTGCAGTAAAACCTCTAGCCTGGGGTCTTTGACGTGCACCACGCAGTAGTGATACATGACCGCACGACGGTACGGTGGTCATGTAGACCGAAACGGGAAGGGATGGGAATGGAACCAAGGATACCTGGGTTTTGCAGTTGGAACTCTTGCTCCACGTGCTCCGAGCTGGTGTGCGCTAGCCCACTCGGCCACCAATCCCTCTCATTTACAGCTCAGTCGTAAATGTACCTGCTGGAATTTGGTGACACTTCTTGATATCATCTGAAAAAAAAAAAGGGTTCCGAAAATGCGCAGCGTATTTTCCAGCCTAATGAAAAGGGGGAGAGGGGCGGGCTGAAATATTTGATTCCTGCAACTCTTGACTTCAAATAACCAAGCATGGACCTTCAACATTTTTTTTTTTTTTTTGTCACGGCAATATGAGGTGAGGTAGAGTTCATGAACATCTCATCCTTCAACTTGCAACATCTCCCCCTTCCACTTTTCCCCTGAAAATGTTTTATGCGTAGACGGATCTGGTTACCGTGAATCCAGAAATGAAGCACGAACCTCTTTTTTAAGGTATAACATTCCACCTTACAAGTTCCGGTACAAAATGTGGACGTTTCTTGGAAGCAAAGAGAAGAAAGCTGACGCGGGTCAAAAAAAAAGATGCACCCTGATAGGTGGGGACAATGATCTATTAGGGAAACTTTTTGTATCGTGAAGAGAACAATTCCTAGGCTATGAATAATTGCAAAGACTGCGAGAAACAAGAACCTAATGGGCAGATACTGTGATGGCACGTGCAGCGACGCTTCCCCAGCGGACGGCAAAGACGTTATCACCCTTCGGATGACTCGAGGCAGGGAAGGCAAGACTTGCTGCATAGCTACGCCTCTCCTCCTTGCAACCCTAATGGTCGTAGAACGAAGTGCCAAACCCCTTTCTCTTCGTGTAACTTCGACAGCAATGATATGGCTCCGCAGAGTGCCGCCACCTGTCGCCTATGCTCTCAAGCAAAACCGCCAGTTGTTTTCTCGAAGCACGTGCAGAATCCGTGGGGATAAAATACGTAAATCCGGCAAAACGCCACCGTGCACAGTTCAAAACATAACAAAGTTTCGCTTGAGTTATATTTTGTTAGATGTTTTCAATTTGTGTGAATTAATAATTTATTGTTTTCCCCGTGATTCGTCGTGTTCCGCGAGCATCGGATTTTCTCAATGTTGGCCAAAAGAAATACATTACAGATGCCTTTTGGACACCACTCCGAGTAGCAGAAAAGCAGTCATTCTCTAAGTGTTAAGAGTAACTAAAGTGCTGGTTGTCAATATCATTTTTTTTTATCTATGTCTGAGCATATTCAAAGGACAATCACATTCAAAGGTATGCTTTTTTGGTTTAATTTAGTGCATCTAGTGTCACTGCACTTAGTTTATGATAGCACGGCCGGGATCAACGACTTGAATGAAAAACTCTTCATAAAACCTTAATTTGGCGAGAAACCAAAACCGCAGTTTGCGGTTTCTTCCCTGGCCAAAATGCTGGAACCACAGACGTCTCTGGCCGTCGGCCGGTCCGTCCTCTGACGCGGCGTAAGCCGTGACGTCTTTCCACCACACTCCATTCCATCGCTGGAAACGCCCGCCAAGGTAGGAAAGGGTGGAAGGATACCAGAAGCGCAGACCGAGATGACGGAGAAGGAGGGGGAGGAGGACTTCGGATTTTCCCGGTTGCCGACCAGCACAAGCGCTCTTTTCGAGCAAGACCTTTGTCGAGGAATTGGAGGGAAACAACGAAGTTGACTAAGCGAGCTCTCCGACGAGCACGGGACGGCCAGGCAACCACGTCCATCCACGAGGAAGGGCCAGAAAGTAAGAGTCGACCTTCCAGGCCGGCTACCCCCGCCTCCCCGGGCTAATCTCGACGGGGTTCCCTTGTTTCCCCCTCGCCCTTCCGACCCGTTTCCTGCCGCCTCTCCCCCGCTTCCCCCTCACCCGCGCGATAAAAACTCGCTTTGCGGCTTCTCCGGCCAGCATTCGCGACAAGACGCGCTTCCTCCGAGACAGGTGAGTGGCTCGAGTTGTTCTCTACCGCGTGCTTGCCGCCCGCGATGCTGTCAGCCACCATGTGTGTATGTGTATTTTTTGCGTTTATTATTTTATTTTTACTATTATTTTTACGAGGAGGCATGTTTTGGGGCATACCACGGATCAGCTGGTGACTTTTCTCTCCGCGCGCTAAACGAACATGGCATAGCTGAACTGCAGTCGTTTCCGATATGCTTTGGTCTTTCCAGGTCTAAAGCAATGTACTCTAATATGCGCGTTGTTGCGCACCTATGTGCGCAACATTTTAAGTACAAAACCTTTAAGGTACAAAACCTTTAAGGCTGCTGCACGCGTGCTGTACGTCATGAAACCTCTCAATTGAGCAAGAGCGGGTGCAAGCAAAACACTCGGTTAAACCAATGACTGGCGCCGTAGCATTGACAGCCTTCTGTACTCTCGATGAAACGGAGTATTTTCGGCCCATGTAATCTTTTTGAATTAAAGTATTCACAACTGTCCCGTTCCCATTTGAGTTCCGATTGCTAGCATTCCAACTTGGATGTTCTCTACATGTATACAGTGATAGAGCAACAATATGAATGTTGTTAGTAGAATCTAAAAGACGCAATGTATTCCTGGTAATTAATGGAGATTCCATTACGTCCCGGTATTCTTCGAGAGATAATGCAAAATGTGTGACCAATAAACAGGAAAAATATCATATTTTTACATATTGCTTGAAATATTTGTGCGTACATAGTAGAAGTGCAATTATTTATTTTGTTGTTGGTTTAGCTAGCTTCTCGCTTGTTATTTTAGTATTAATTTAATATTGTCAACACTGGCTGAAATATGCTTATATAATGGTAGGTATAAAAAATACGCTAGCCACCTTACGAACTTATATATAAGAAATCAGAGCTTCTCCATGTCGCTGTTAGGTTGGATGTCAGTCATAAATATATACTGGCAATCGTGGTATATTGTGCAAAACCTACGTGAAAGGAACACTGTAATACAGGGATCTAGCGAGGCAGCAGTCGAGATATGTTGAAGAACAGCTGGCTGTCGGGATTTTACTCATTACTATTGCGATCTCGGAATATTTGCAGTTTTATGAGTATCCCCGTGGCCAGGCAAGAATTAATCGGGTATTCCAGTTTTTCTTGCGACGCACTTCTAAAAAAGCGTTGAATCCAGAACAGTAAGGTAAACGCAGCCAGCGCATTGTTCGATGCTGAAATTTGTAGCCCGAGAAGGAGGAGAAGAAAACTTTATTGAACATAAAAAGGCCCTAAGTCTACAGCCGTGTTCTAGCCCGACACGTGCTACGCGTTTGTTTATGCCGTTCTTGAAGACGCTGGCCTTGATAGCGTCCCTGACCTTGCGCAAATATGTCGTCATTCGTGCTAATTCCTTGGCCTCTCGTTCAGGCGGTCGTTATACGCCTCAGAACGTGCCAGTATGACGACACAATCGCAGCCCAGTACACACTACAACACCCCCACCCCCCTCCCCCGAGTGGGACGTCTTCATTTTGAATCCAACTTGGAATCTCGGCTTGGATCGCTCGCGGTTAATCATTATTCGAGATTAGTCGCGGAGGGACGCATCTGAATGCGTCGTTGGCCGAATGGGCCCGGTACTCCGGCCGCATACTTCACGCACCCGTTTGTTTACTTTCGCCGCGGCGGCTGGGACAATAGAAGAGCGCCGACATTTTTCCCCCTCTCGCGAGACCGGAGTTTCCCCCCGAGTGTTTCGTTGCCTTGGGCAAGTCGGTGCCGGTCGAGAGGCGCGTGCGTCAGAAGTTCCCGAGAAAGCGCTGACCGAGTTCCACAACGTTCCTGCGCAATATGTAGCTGGAAGTAATCATTTGTGTCGTTGTTTTTCAACATCCGTGCTAATGTCTTGTTCGCGTGCGATGTACACCGAAATAGCATCATTTCATAATGAGCGTAAACGCTTCTCAGGCAGATATGTACACGTTACTAAAACGAAGCAACTAATCACCGCCACTTCTTACACACTTAAAAAGTAGCTAACTACGTTACTCGTTACTGAGATCCAAAAGAAACGCGTCGCCTAAACTCGAACATAACGCGTTATTCTTCCGTTAATTTGAAGGTGTCGCTTTTATCAAGCAGTAGCCGCGTCGGATATTGGTCGTCGTTAACGAATAAATGCGTTTAACGGGTTCAGTCAGGGACAACTTTGGCTATGTGACATACATTGTTCACATATTTTATGGTATATCTAGCGTCTTCTCGTCGTGCAAATTACAAGTGTGATCTGCGGCGAGAACTAGGATTGGTACTCGTGTTGTGAACGTTCCCCTCCAGATGTAACTGAATACCGTTCTCTCGTTACTTCGTCAAAAAATGGCGAAAATACGTGACTCGTTTCTTCTCGTCAAAAGTAACTAGGTCGTTTCTTTGTTAACGAAAATAGTTACTAGGTACAAGTAGCACGTAACTTGTAACGAATTACGTACAAACCTGCTGTCAAGTCTAAAACGCCGTTGGCTTTCACGTCGCGAGAGTACACCTCCTCGCTTCGTTTATGGTGTTCTTTTTTTCGAAATGCATTTTATACACACTACAGCGCAGCATCAAAATGTTATACATCCGTGCATCAAAACGTTTTACGTCCCTGCATCAAAATGTGGTACTCAGTTTGAGAAACAAAATTACTATTAGATCATAGTGACCATATATACTTTAATACTGAATATCGCCACTCTGACATACAAAGCCGTCCGGATCTTTGCCATCTAATAAAACGCTTCCAGACGGTGACAGGACAAGAACGTAGTGGAGGCTCCTCCCACCCCTTTCCACTTTAGCAGAAAGAAGGCTGGAGAGGAGGTCGCCTCCACTCCAGCGTTGGCTCTGCTAAAGTGGAAGGGGTGGGAGGAGCCTACAACCGACGATAATTATCTTTCTTTCCCTACTAGTCAAAATCAGTCATCTTTGGGCGTATAAATCAGCGTGCAGTCTCTTTCCATGCGAACTTCTCCGTCCCCATAGCGAGTAAAATGTCGAACAAATTAATATTTTGTTAAGTAGCTAAATATTCATTTGTATTAGTACAAATACAAATAACTTCGGTATCTTAGGTCTCGGTGTTTAAATGATGCGGTGCAAAGGAACATACTTTACTTTGATTCATTGCTTAGTTGAACGACCTACTTAAAATTCAGTTTGTTAGTGGTTTAGATAAGTTCCATGCCACCAATTCTTCTTTACTCATAGGATGGTTTAATTTTAAATCGAACACGCGTGACGGGGTGGGCATTTTGATTTGCCTCGAAAAATATATGTAGTTTCCTCTACTTCCGTAATGAACAAAACCGTTCTTCAAAATTAAAAAAAAAATATATATTTATAATTTTTTTTACAATTTTTTTTTAAGTGGAGCAAATTGAAATGCTACATTTCGGCTGCTTGATTTTTGTACCCAGTTGTGTCAGCTGTTATAAATAAGTAAACAAAAAATATAAATATATATTTTTGTATGAAAGTATAATGCGCGAACTATCCTTTAGTTTAAGCTAAACGTTTTTGGTATAATTTATGCCAGAAATAAAAAAAAAATTACACCATCTTCCCGAGGGGAACCATGGGGTGATGCGGAGCATCGTGTTGGTTCCGAGGAAAGAGTCAGTTGCGTGCTGACGTCGAGAGATGGCGCCACCGACTGCCCTAGCGTTACCCCCTATGCGAGCCTTCGTCGCGGCTCGCGGCAGAGAAACTTGGAACGCTCGCCGCTCGCCGTTTATTTTTTTTTTCACACTTGAAGGAGAGGAGACTAGAGGAGGAGAGTTGCGCGTGCGCGCGCGGTGTGAGGAGAAGCGAACGCACGCGCAGTGCACGCAGCTGGTAGAGAGAGAGAGCGGAGAGAGTAACCTTGGAGTAACGCGCAGCTGTTGGAGAGAGGGAATAAGGAGAGTTGCGCGTGCGTAGTTCGAGTGTCGACTACAACGCCGACGCCGCGGGACATAGACCCGAGCAAGAGATGCTCCGCATCTAAAAAAATGCTTAACATCGTCCCTTTTTGGTGACGTTTTGGTGACATATTTGGAGCCTTGTATCTTAGGATTCATCACAAAGCTTGCTTACTAAATACTGTATATCACCAGTTGTCTAGATGGTCAATCGACTGGTACATTAGTAGTTTAATTTATTTTCGTGAAGTAATTTATATGTTTTTTTTTTTTTTATTTCATAAAGAATTAAATGCAACCACATTTTGGACATGAATGTAGCTACCTATATTTTGGCATACTCAAAAGTGCTTTTTTATTTCTAGGAGCGATTAAACACGCATCTACGGGACCCGAATCGACAAATAGTAGTTTCGCAAATTGCTTTTACTGCCCGTTTTTTTTAGGCTTAAAAAGCTAAAGGTAGTGTTCTTGCAAGTGTTTGGGAATGACAGGGTGGCGTGAGCTGACGATGGAGAGGGAAAGGGGGGGGGGGGGGGGCGAGGAGCATGTTATGTGGATGTGCCGCTATGAGAAACAAATGGCTTCCCCCATCCCTCGCTCTGCCGACACAACTGGCTACGCGTGTTTTCTTTTTGTGTTTTTTTAGGACACTTTGGTTGGGGTGTATATTGTTGTTCATCTCAGCTTAGTAAATATATTATTTTTGCATGTCTAGTCTTGTCTGCGTTTTTCTGCTTGTAGTGTTTTTTCCCTCCCGAAGAGTGCATGACTCGATCCTAAGTGCTCTTAAAGAGGGAGTGCAACGATATCCGGACTTCTGTCAAAAGTTTGTGAAAGTTGCACTCTGACACTTGTGAAGTAAAGAAAAGAAAACCAATTTTGCCTGCGTGTCCTAGTTGTTGCGTAAAAAAAAATATAAATATTGGCATTTCTGGCTCCCCTCAACTCACTCTCAGTCTTCAGGGTCACACGCCTGGTCCCCCTCCTAGTGACGTAATTCGGAGTGCCGTCTAGCTTCCCGTGTGCTCTCTCGGAGGACGCTTCCTCTCTCTTTCTCTGCTGACATTAGCGGGCGTTATGCTGCAACTTAGAGCCGAGCGAGATCACGTAAGCTTCTCGCCGTAGTTCCTTCGGCTGCCACTCGCGGCTGCAGGCGGGGGAAAAAGCTCGACTTTCTCTTTGCGATTAGGTTTAATAAAAGAGATGTTTTCTCTATCCTTCGGAACACGATAAACAACGTAAAAATGACAAGAAGCAAATTCTTTCAAATCTTAAAATCGTTGCACCGCCCCTTCAAAAACCAGAAGACGAAATCTACAATCCTGGTGTTGTAGTTAGCATATCAGTTCCCTGCTTCAGATTTTTTTTTTTTTTTTGTATTCTAAGTTGCTTGTTTTCATATTTCTCAACGGCTGACGTTCAGAGATTTAGTCAAGTTTTACGAGTCTACATAAGAAGATTTATAGGAGTGAAAATTTTCGCCTTGTGAATCAACCCAACGTAGATATGATGAGGTCAGCACTGACAAAGGCTAATGCATGGACATCAGCTCTTGCTTTGTTATCTCATCTTAGAGTAAGTAGAGAAACAAAGATATAAATCGATACAGCATACGTAGCCAGATACTGTTTGCTCTGAGTTGATCTTCATTCAGTATGAAAGTAGTGAATTAAATGTTGTAATCTTTGATTCGGTTTCCGTAATGGCTTTCAGAAATATCCAATATGTCTGCCAAGCAGACCTTTTACGTATATTTTTGCTACCTTGTTGCAATCGTTAACTACTTTCCGAGCACATTTCATATTTGGAAATTGATCTAAATATTCAAGGTCGTCCTTGTGTTGTACTCAGTGGCCAAGTTCAGTAACTTTTCTTTATTAACTTATTTTTCATAAGTTGGTACTGTCTATGCAGTGCAATGCCTTGACGCTAATCATCCATCCGGACTATATGTGTACAGCTCACCAAATGTGCACATACAAACTTGCTATCTAGATTTTTCAGGACTCAAGACTACCGCAACCAACGTATCTTTCATTTTCCATCCAACCAGACCATCAGTATGACACACGGATTGTTAAATACATACCTCCTAAAATTAGAAAAAAAAACATAGCCTCAAAAACACTGTGGTATCAAATCCTGAACTATTTAAACACGTGTAGTGACCTTCTAAAGCTTATCAGACAGAGTACTTCAATAAACAAATTTAAATGCATACTGAAAGAAACCTTGAAAGGAAAAAAAAAACATAAAGAGAAAATCAAATTGAAACTGAAATGACTGTTTGGTACGAATTGTTTGTCTGCGACTTTTTATTCTTAATTTTTGTTTTTATTTGTTGTAATACTATTGTTAGTACAGAAACATGTGACTTCATCAGAGCGTTTTTTTTTTTAATTTTGTTTTATTGTCGACAGTACCGATTCGTATTATTCTACTATAAAGCGGCATCCAGGCCTCCTCAGAACATCTGGTATTTTGACTTGATGCTGTAGACGATCTGAGCTGTCTAAAGAACAAAAAAAAAAAAAAAAACATTACAATTTCTAAGCACCAAAGCGAGTATGTAGTTTCACCACTTTCACATCCCGTACTTGGATGCTTCGACAATTAATATTTTCAACTGAGTTGACATAACGCCGATACGAGTAAGAGTAAGAGTTTAAGAAACTACCGCACACTGCCTTGAAAACCACTTCAAGCACATTGATCCACTACTGACTACACGAGAAGCAGAATATAGGAGCTGGAAAGTTTCAGTTCCTTAAATTGGTATGATAGATGGTATATAATTTCTTGTTAAAAATTTTCAACTGAATACGTCTTCTAGTTTGCCTGTTTTTTTTTTTTTCTAGCTCTGACTGTATAAATACCGTAAACGGCTTAATATTCGCGACGACCTAATTTTTGCGAATTTCGCGAATCACCTACAATTCGCGAAAAATACGTCCCGCGAACGATTCCGGTAAACTGTAAACACATTGGAATCTATATTGAGATCCCACCACGTCGCGAAAATTAGAACTGGCGAATTATTCCAAAACTTCAGCTTTGACCTAAATCGCGAAATATTGAGCCCGCGAAAAATAAGTCGTTTACAGTACTATGCTCTTCGCCATCGGAAATCTCCGTAAGGTTTTATTTAGTTCCGCGGCCATTAATTCCTTCCTCGGAGTTTGTCAGCACATAATGCACGGAAACAGCACTAGGTTGAGTAAGAATGTGAGCTCAACTCGCTGTGACAGGACGCAGAAAGCCGCTCACCCCGGCGTGCGAAGCAATTCCGGCAGAGTATTTCAGCATTCCTAATCACAGCAGTGCTGTGAGGGGACTAGGATGACTTCAGCAGATCCACGTTAAGATGGTTCTTAAAGCGAAAGCGTTCATTTTAATATATTTTACATTTATATCGACCATCCTAAAATGTTGGACCCAATCTGGGAACGTCCGGCATTGATAAACCTGGACACGAGCAACGTCTAATGAAACTGGAGCTGGTGACTGGACGTCTAGCCACACCGCTAGGTCTAGCAGTTGTAAACCTCGCCTTGTTTGTAAAAGCCGTTGGGATCAAGTCGCTACACTTTACCCGGGGGGGGGGGGGGGGGGGGGGGGGACACGTGACATGCAGAAAAACACAGACGAGGAAAGAGATACAAAAAATATTATGTATACTAATATCAAAAAATTGACCGCATCTCCACGTGGTGAATGATGTTGCTTGGGGCGAAGCTCTGGTGGTGCTTGTCTGCGTAGACGCTGAGCCGCAGCATGCCGAGCCTTTTCATTCATGTCAGTAGGAGAATGTGTGGTTTTCTTCTTTCTCTTTTTTCTTCTTTTTCTTTTTTCATAATTTTTTTCAGTCATTTTTTTTTCCAATTTTTTTTGCCCTACACGAGCACGTGAGCATGTGCTCACGTGCTCGTGAGCACGTGATCTCACGAGCAGAAGCACGAGCACCCGACGCCGGCCTACGGCGGACAACGGACGGCGGACGGACATGGCCAGCCCCTAAGGAGCTTCGCCCCTAATAAAGAACAATATGCACACTTGCTAACGTGTCCTAATTAAAATTAAATTTAAAAACTCGTTCGTTTGATCATGCGATGAAGCGCATGCAGGGAGGTCAGAATGTGCCCCGCGCGCCCAATAGGCGCGCCAGACACTACCAAAAACTGTGCTAAACACTTTCACGGTGCACCACAGATATTATACAGGGAGAAACTAAGTTTAGGACTCTCCGCACAGCTCTCGCATGGCTCTTGCGCAATGCGGGACATCAATGAGGTGAGCGATCACGAAGTATGACGTCACACTTTTCTCGTTAGCACGTTCTGCCGGAGCCCAATCCTTCCAGAGATGCTGTGCTACGCGGCTCAGTGGTTATGGTATCCTAGTGCCACAACGCCCACCCAGGTTCGATCCCTGCTGGGGCTTGAACATTTTGTATAACCTTAAAGTATGTCACTCTCAGCGTGGCAATCGTTCATAGCGCTCGTTTATGATAATTTTTTTTTTAAAGAAACGACTGATTAAGCACGTTCCGTGTTAAAACAAAAGCGGAGGGGTACGGTGCAGACGTTTTTTCTCTAATAATAGCACGTCCACATAACGGGCTCCTCTCCCCCCTCCATCTTCAGCTCCCTTCCTCTCCCGTTCACCTCCAAGGTCACTGGCCTAGCTTTAATAATTTAAAACGAACGTCTTGCTGAATAGAATAGAATAGAATAGAATAGTTTTATTTCAGGTTTTCTTCTAAAATACATTTTCCAGAACCGTCTCACTTAAGCACATGTGTGCTTGTGTGTGAGAATGGGCAGTCCAATTGATACGAGTTCTTGAAAGGATAAAGCATCGAGGACGGGGGCGGAAACAGGACTCGTTTCATTGAACAACAACATAGAATGGCACAAAATATAAAAACGCCTCCTAAAGATTTCAACGTTCTCGAAAAAGGAAAGGGGATTTTTCTATAAATATAAAAGTGTAACTCGTGTCAAACTTGCATATTGCGTCCAAGTTCGACATGAGTGTGGTTTTTTCTGTCGTATGACCCTTAAACAGATGTGTAAAAAGGTTAATGTGAGAGACAGTCCCAGAGGGTTTAATGTAAAACTTGCCAAAAGGTTCGTAAAGTGCGAAGAAAGGAAGGTTTAGTCAATTCCACTAAGCTGCTGCAGTCACTACATCGGACAAACTGGGAGATGAGTTAACCATCGACTCAGAGAACACAACTTGGAAGCATCAGAGGCTTCGAATGAGTCTTTTCACCCAATCGTTGGTCACAGCCGCACGTGCGATGACTGCACCCCTTATTTCTCTGATACGAATATACTGGGCGGGCACAACAACAGATTTGGGGGAGAAATCATTGAATCATTTGCCATGGGGCCTGTCAACAACATTTCTTTACCTTCATCACTGACAAAGAGAGAGGTCGAATTCCTAACACCAGAGATCACTAGATTACTGACACCTCGTCGTGATGTTAGTGCTTTTTAAACTTTTAAATTTATAGTACATTTCCCTTTGGGACTGTCAAGAACCGTATTTATGCACCTTCATCATCACTGACAATGACAGAGGTCGAATTCCTAGCACCAGAGATAACTAGATTACTGATACCTCGTCGTGACGCCAGCGCTTTTTGAACTTTTATATCTGTAGTAAATTATCTTTCCCTTTGAAAAATTTTCTTCTTTCTTTTGAGTACGTCGAAACCTTTGGAGGCTGTTTTATATTTTGTGCCATTCTATGTTGTTGCGCAATAATAATAAAAATAATAATCTTTATTTTTGGGTACCCAAAAACAACCACATTGGTCTTCTCATTGGTAGCACCAACACAAACAAACAAAATCAGCAATCAAATACATATGCTGTAAACACACTTCCTAAAAAGATAAAACATCCGACACAAACATAATGCTAAGGGGATAGAATAATATCATACAAAACGTGACGGTACATAGAAATTGATGCAGTTATGTCAAGGTGGGGTGGAGCGACGGTATTATATAATGACTGAATCCGAGAGAGAGGTGAGGTATTACATGGCGAGCGAGCTTCAAAACAAACAAAGTTTCTGGTTACTCGGAATGGAATATGGAAGTTCAAATGAACTTCCATATTCCAATGAAAGAAGTCTCGTTTCCGTACCAGTCCTCGAAGTTCTATCGTTACAAGTACTCGTATTGTGGCCTAGCTTTTTGAGCCTAGAAAGCCTCGCAAGTAAAGCCAAACTTTTGAAACTCCCATTTTGTTGAGTCGGGTCTGTGGATACATACATACGTATGTTAATTGCGCAATAAACGAGTACGTGAATTACCCAGGCCCGCAAAATCACGTGCGTGCTTATGGGCGGGACACTGTGGCAATGCATAGAAGTAGCGTTATTACTCTTACACAAAACAACGTACCAGCATGCTTCCGGCCACCCAAAAAAGGAAGAAAACTGGTTTCATACCATAATAATCTAAAGACGAAATCCAAGTTACATGTTACGAAACCCAACAAGTTACAAACTGCAAAATTAAAACTTTGAAAACTACACGTTGCACATACACAGAATAACGTGCCAACTTACTACCGAGTTAAAAAATACAGAATTGCGAATTTGGGCTATGCATCAAGGTTATTGCACCACTCTCTTGGGTCTCTTTGAACATTCCTAAGTTATTGCAATTTCGAAAGTCCATCTGGCCACATAGGTGTAATAATGTGGAACATAAAAAAGCTGAACCCTTTTACCGTACTTTGTGAAAATTCATGACAGAACGAAATGTCTTATTTTCCTAAGGATCCTTTGGTTTTTAGTGACTGGCCAAACGTGTATTTGTTGTAATTTCGTACTAATAGGGTATAGATATACAATTTGTCAACTGGCAAGATCCGTAGCTACCGCATCTTTAGGTCAGTTTCGAGTTCACCAAATTTAGTTTCCTATGCAAAGTTTCTTTCTATGTATCGCAGAATAATATATATATCCTTTTTTATAATACGAGCAGGAAACTTAATTCGGTTTACCGTATCGCAGTATACACTACCCCAGTGCTTGATATGTCTTACATCTAGCACGCACTTCGGTCAGAAACCAAAGACCGTATATATGAGCAGATATCGCTCGTAGGAGTCTCGCCTGGTAATCAACATGCGCACCTCCTGACAGATGTTCATCGAAAAGCACGCTTAGATACCTTGTAGATGACACGTATTCAGTGGTGCGCACCTGCACTTTTTACAAGTGAAGGACTATGCGGGCCGAAATTGTTATCATTTTGTGCGGGTTATGAAAGCACATTATTTTTTTTTTTTATTGACGTTTAAAAAAATTTGGTTGCTAGTGAACCAAGCCATTAGGTGGAATATTACATTCTGAAAAATAATGCACCTTTGAATTTATCTTTGCCAGATAAAACCAGAGCATTATCGTCGGCGTATTGAAATACCCGCGAGAGAACGTGAAGCTTCCCGATTTCCTTAACGCAGATGTCGAAAAGGAGAGGTCCGAAAAATAGATCCCTTGGCAAGACCGTACCTAAGTGTCACTAACTTACTCTTAGCATCACGAATCTTTACCAGCTTCCATAGTAACCGGAGGCATGAAAGTTCTTCACCAGCTCGCCTGTGTTTTTACCCTTTCTTTACTAGCTGCTGTCGCTCTGAAAGGTAGTCAGTAAATATGTCAATAAATGGGCCTCTGAGACCCAAGTGCTCTAACTTGTGTACAACCAACCCGTGGTCAATTGAGGTATAAAAAATATTTAGCACAAAATTGGTATGATTAATGTTTCCGTGGATGTGATCTGACAGGTCTTCGAGTAAAGATTGTGTGCCTGTGCTTTGGCAAAAGTCGTAGTGGGAACTACACAGTACATAATACTTTCCACAGAAAGACGTAATTGTTCCGAAGAAAAAACTTTTACACAATTTGAAATACCACGGATAAAATGGAAATGGGCCTGTGTTTCAACGTGTCATTTTATGCTTCTTTTTTTTTCATGATAGGTCTTACAATTACAACTCTTAGGACGCTGGGGTTTCTACATCTTGATATAGATGAGTTAATTATTTTCAGCAAAACATATTTAAGTTTCTTAAATTTATTCAAGAAATCTATCAAGTTAATACCATCATTTCCAGGGGCCTAGGCCGCATACATATTATTTATAATCAGACTTAGATCATCTTCCGTCATCTGCGGCAAATAAGCTGAGTTCGCGCAACCCCCTTTGGTATTGTAACTAAACTGTAACTAAACCCCGTCACTTGGAGATCTGCAACACTTCGAACAGATATTTAATTGAACCTCTCACGTAAGGATTGTGCGTCCCAATCTCCGAAAGTTTATTTGATTCATTGGTCAATATTTTCTTTCTCTTTGTTACCAACTAGTTCATGGGTACTATTTTTTTTTGTTTTCCTGGGATTTCTACTGTGACCCTCCACTTCTACAGAAAATACAAAAAAGGGGAACTCTGATTACGCAAAAAGATGGATACATATTTGAGAATAAAAGAGAAAACCAAAAATAAATAAAAAAAATGCATAAAGGAAGCTCAAAATATGGTTAAATCTGATTTTTGACGAAATATAATAAAAATTATACAAATAACTTCGCGAAAATAAATTAAACAGAAGTAATACCAGCTGATACACTATAATGAGTACTCTTGTGTACCGTATTTAGTAAGCAATATTTGGGATGAATCATAAGATACAAGTCTCCAAATATGTCACTAAAACGTCAAAAGTACGTTGTTTAACCTTTTTTATTTCTTAATATAAATATACCAAAAAAGCATATACTGATTGACAATTTTTATAAGCCCTCTACGCTGGAGATGTGAGAAAGAAAGAGAGAGAAAAAAAACTTTTATTTTCGCTCCGAGTCCATAGCTCCTGGAGATATGAGATCCTCATTTGAAGACCATTTATATTATCAGGAAACGCCAATTAAATTTGGGTAGATATGAGACCAAAGCAAGGTCTTTTATACGCATACTACAGCAATTATTACTTAAATTTTACTTTGTAAACAGACAACGCACCGTAACACTTTTATCTGTCACTTTTGTTTGGTTGCGGGGGGTGGGAAGGGGGGGGGGTACATCTGAATCGGAAGGTGAGGGAAATGGTTGAAAAGCCTGACGAGGGCTTTGCCACTCTACTTCAAAAAGACGAGGAGTACAAAAACTGCCCTACCTCGGCACTTTCAAAATATCTTGCGTGCTTCGAATTTTCCCGTTTTCCGAAAAACAATAGAAGTTTGGGACAACCTGCTTTTTGACATTGAAACTGTTGAGTCTACAAAGTAATTTAACGCACCACTATTTTTACTTCTTAAAATATACTAAGATCCGTTCTCAAGACTAATAATATCCTAGCATTACACCGTTTTCGACTGGCCACTGGCTCTTGGCCTTTGTGCTTCTAGCTTAAATATGCCATATCTATTTTTTTGCATCAGTGTCCATTTTTTGTTTCTCGTATTCTAGCCAAGCCGCAACTTCTGAGTTCGCCTCTCTTTTTTTTATTATGTGACATATGATTTCTATAGCCGTTTTTTCTCGTTGGAAATACCGCGGTCCTTTGTGAGGTTTTGTGAAGACCGAGAGGCAATTAAGTTCAATAGTTCAAAAGTGTTTCATTGCACTTCTGAATAGACCTCCATGCGTGCAGGTGACGAGGAAAGGGAGGTACGCCATGCAGAGTGTGTGCCCACGTCGCGCACCCGCAAGCAAATAAAATAAACAAATAAATTATATTTTGCTTACTTGTAAACAAACATGCACACTAGACGTTGGCCTCTTTGAAGGAAAAGTGGTTACACAATTGAAACAACAGACGAATCAAATAAATCCTTCGTAATTCACTGCTGTCTGTATATGACACTCGCTTGGTTGACCCTAACTGCTGCAAGAGATGCAATTGTTCCCGGCTTAACGGGTGCAAGCGAAGTTGCCCTAGCTTTTCCCGTTGACTTGAACCATGTTCCTCAAATTTTACAAACGCCGCATTATGTAGACGTTACTTTCGCGAAACCTCTCTCAGCCTCCCACGTGTCGCCCTTGTCACCGGAAATGACGCTCTTCCGGGCTCGGAAGTCGAAATGCCGGGAAGCGGGGGCGCGAGTCTCGGGCAGTCACTTGGAGGAGTGCTCGCTCTTTCTGGGCGATATGGAGGAGCAGTGCGTCCGGCCTACCCGCACAACCGACCCATTCAGTTCGGGTCCATGTGTCCGTGGTTGCATTCCGACCAGTTCTACACTGCATAGGCGTTTCTTTACAGGCCATGAACACAGAATATACGGGGGACATGAAAGCCTCACCACTCCACTAAAAGGTGTATCCTCGTAACTTTTTATGTTAGAGACAACAGCTTCGAAATAAAAGCAGTTTGAATGCAGGGGACTCGGTAGACTTTTCCAGACATGTAAATTTGAATAAAAATTTAAAACCAAAAATGAGAGCTTCCATAGGTTAAAATACGACAAAAAACGTATCGAACCCAGCTGTCGCATTTATTTATTACAGACTTTGTATGTTTTAATTTCCGAATTTGCCAGAAACCAGAACCAAACGACACCCTGCGTTATGTGTGTTCGTATACACAATAGGCACGGCGAGAGCGAAAAGAGCATGTTTGCTAAATCAACCCTTTCTGCCATTCCTGCCTGTTCCATTCATATGGTCTGCAGTATGGAATAAATGAAAAAAAGCTCCTAGCTTTTACGTCATGAAAACGAATGACACACATGAACACAAAAGCACACCAAAGGCTGCAACCGTACAACGCCAAACATGCCTTCCTTATCCCCATATTTTGAAGGTCGGATGTCCGGTTGATTTCTCGTATTGTTTACGTATGAGTGCAATTCACTAGTGATCTTTATGAGCCAGTGTGAAGCAGGGTTTCTATTTTCTTGATTTTTGATACTTGGAAAATGTGGAAATAAAAACATTATTAAATAAATTCAGTAGCTGAGTTTGAGATGTCGTAAATTTGTATTTACGACGCCTCAAAGTCGCCCATGAACAAGCGATAGAGCAGGCCGCGAAATGTCGAGCTATTTAAACACAGTTGGTTAGAGTACCTCCAGCTTCTTTTATCAATACTCACCTAACCAGGCACATTTTTGCCGAAATGTTTACTTTTTTTATATTTTTATTTGTTCTGTTCATGTAACATTTCCCAATCTTTTATTTTTGTCACACTAATGTTCAGTTGTCCTTTTATGGCAAAGACGTTTGTAATGCAAACATATTTTCAGAAGTTTTATTCGTGATTTACTCAAGCCGGCAGAAAGCGCCTCTACAGTGCAGCCTGTGGAATGCGAAAATAAAGATTAAAATATTTGGAGCAAGGGGGGGAGTCGGGCAAGTTGGTATTCAGGCATCATGAAAAACAGCGTACAGAGGGCAGAACAGGAAATAGAGACACATAGAACACACAAGCACTGACTCGCAACTAATATTTATGAGCGGGAGAGGAAAGCGACGTTTATACATAAACAAAAAAGAAAGACGTACCACAATACGCTCACACCATGCATATTTACAAAAATGTTAACAAACTAAACAAAACTGAAAAAAACTAAGGGCACATATGTAGAAAAGGTCACAGGTTCAGGTAACACATAGTCGTTAAAGGCACTGGCTAGGAAGTGCTCTGCCTAGCCAGAGCTTTTAACGACTTATTGTTACCTGAACCTCTTATCTGCCCTGCATGTGCGCCCTTAGTGGATTGTTTTCCTCTTAGTTTCTTAATACTTTTGTAAATATTCGTGGAGTTAATGTTTTGTGCATCGTTTTTTTTATTATTTTTATGTTTGGGCAACGTTTTATTTTTCCTCTCATAAATATAGCTTGCGAGTCAGCACTTGTGCGTTTAATTTGTCTCTCTTCCCTGTCCTATCCTGTGTGCGCTGTTCCTCATCGTGCCATAAAAGGCTTTTCATAATACAAACATATTTATTTTATTCATCTAGAGACCATGTTTGTAATGTTTTCTTGTTTATTTGAATATAGCATTCAAAAACCAATCTTAATCATTTAGTTTATTTATAGAGTTCTTCGCGAACTCAAGACGCCAGAGTGACGGCCTCAGGTCGCTGAGGTTTGGAATAACTTAAATTAATACTTAGGGTTCGTTATATTCAGTAAATCAGCATAATTTGTAATTCAAGACATAGGGAAAAGTTTACATTTTAAATGCTTTATTTCTTAGCTCTGTCTGATTATTAGAGCTCCCTCCGCTAAGTATATGCATTCCATTAAGAAACTCGGGAGAGTTACGATATATACCATGCTCTCCCGCCTTAGCGTCAAAATAGAGTTGCGGCAAGGGTAATACAGTCATAATTTCTCTATAGGAAATTAATATCCCAAGATACCTTATTAGGTTTTTCTTTATTAAATTTCATTTTATTAATGGAGCTTCACAACTGTAATTAGTTGAAAGTCGATTCGTGTTTTTGTTTTCTCTCATTATATTCTAGCCCTACTTTTGCGCACACTTCACGGGTCGCTGTGCCTTATTTCCACCTCCAAAAGTGAAACTCTACCATATTCCTGAACTGCGCGAGCAATTTCAGAGTGACATAATCCATAGCGTCATAAATTTGTGTTTAGCAGCCATTTAAAGTACCAGTTAAAAGCCGGAGCAATTCTACCCTTTCCGCCGGCTTGAATCTCTCGAACCTCATAATTAAGGATGCGCATGACATTAGTCGTGAATTATGCCGAAACGCAATAGTTCCATATTGCTACGATTTTTAATCATGGGCCTCCTATAATTGACTGTGAACATATTCCTACAATATAACTTGTTTGTTATACAAGAACGACAAAACTAAAGCAGTCCTACGAACGGCCGCAAATTACGGAAATGGTGTCATTTCAATTCTTTGAAGATAAGCTCAGGTTTAGGGGGATCAGTCTCCACTAGCCTAGCGCCTGTGGTAGTATTGGCAATACAGATTCGTTTAATTCTGGATATTACGAAAGCCTTTAATACGATAGAGCGTGATATTTTAATTATTACGTTTCAATAGTATGGCGTTCCATTAAAGCTTATTGAAAGTTACCTACAGGTGTTAGCGTCAGCATTAGCGTGATGGACATCACGTTTTTTTGTTTTTTTTTTTGAGTATCCGCCATATTGTGTTACTACCGAGACCGTCGAGGCGGCCGGATGGGCATCCGGCTCGCACCCAAGTTTTCTGAATAAACTCAGTTTTCTATTACAATCAGAAGTGGGATGCAACTACCGCTTACATCGATGATCGATCGGCGACGAGTTCCGGTGGTTCGTCAACAACAACAACAACGACGCTGCGAAGCCTAACCGCAAACCACGTGTGACGCAGTGAGACAACGAGTGACCTACGATGTCGAGGAAGGACGTCAAGCCCGACCCGTCAGTTCAAGACAATGCTCCGGCCGTGATGGAGATGATGGCTCAAGTGTTGCGCCAGAATCAAGAACTCCTCGAACGCCTGACGCTTTCGCAGATGAGTCGACCAGCGTCTTAGGACGTCGCGGTTGGCTCCGGATGCGTAGGCAGCGGTTTCCAAGTTCACGGGACTTGAGGGTGATATCGTGGCCAACGAGTGGATCACGGAATTCATCCAGGTCGCCGAGTTAGCAAGATGGAACGACGACGAGAAAATCACTGTGGCGAAGCTCAAGTAGTCGGGCCCCGCGCGCGATTGGCAGCAGTCAACGGGTATGGCGTGCAAAGCCTGGTCTGCCTGGGAGGCCGCGTTTCGGGACGCGTTCGTGCGCCCACCTACCAAGACGGAACAGTGGCGGATCATGGAGCAACAAGTCCAGAGGAAAGGCGAGTGTCATGAAACATACGTTCGCGAGAAAGAAAAACTCTGCGTTCGTCTCGGGCTTAACGTGGATGAAACGAAGGAAGAGATGATCACAGGACTACTCTCAGGAGAGCTGAGTTACGCTATGCGGAATCGAACACACCACTCTGTGAACGACCTCCTGCGTGACATAAAAAGCTACGAGCACTTCGAGAAGAACCAAGATGCGAAGTTCGCGTCAACTGGAACCACGAGACTCAAGCCATCAGCAGAGCAACCGTCCGTGCCGCAACAGAACAAAACGACAACACGCGGAGTCAAGTGCTACTATTGCCAAAAGCTGGGACACTACGCGAAGCATTGTGACAAACCCCCTCGACCACGAGTGTGCACGAGGTGCGGAGGAGAAGGCCATGGTACGAGAAACTGCCCCAAACATGAGTCGGATGCACCCCAAGTGATCACAGTGCGTTGTGAAAACAAGACCTGTTTGTCGGAAAGCTTCAAGCAGGTTGACATCGAGGGAGAACCAGTGATTGCTCTTTTGGACACCGGAGCAAAAGTGAGTATCATGAAGGTGCAGTGTGCCAAGCGTCTCGGTAAAGAGATTCAAGGCAACACCGAAGTACTAAGAGGAGTGGGCGGTGAGTGCATGTCACTGGGCGAGGTGCGTGTCAAGATTCGCTGCGATGAGCACGAGGTGAATGAGACCACAATGCGCGTTGTCGGAGACAACGTTTTTGCTGGACCCGACGTGATTATAGGCACTGACATCATTGACCACCCTCACCTTGTATTGATCAGGAAGCATGGACAAACTGCACTGGTGGATGAGCGTCGCTATCCATTTCTACAAGATTTTCACGTGGAGATGGACGACAGCTGAGTAGTGCTTCGTGCATCAGAGAGTGTGACAGTCCAAAAGAACTGCATCCAGTGGGTCACAGTTACGACTGGGAATGAGACGACTGAGGGACCCCACGTCTTCTCGACGGATGGGGAAAATCGACATTCTTTGCCAAATGAGAGGAGGCAAGACACACATCCCCGTCGTTGGTGCTGTGGACTGCGACGTCACTCTGAAGAGGGGACAAGTCGTGTCTCGATGCCAGTCTTCACCGATAAATCCTGACGTACCTGATGTATACAGCGTGCTGCAGCAGGTCATCAAAAGCGAGCCTGAAAAACAGGAGAAGAGACTCGCACCGATAACAGAAGAAGAGGTCAATGTTGGTTCCACCATAACCGAATACGAGAGACGTGAGCTCTGCCAAGTCATCAACGAGCCACCGAACATGTTTCGCGCAGAACATGACTGGACTGGGACCTACAGATGTGGTTACGATGAAAATCGAAGAAAAGCCTGGAAGTGCACCTGTTAAAAGGCCGCCGTACCGTGCATCGTGGAGTGAACGCGAGGTTCTGCGCAAGATTACAGACGACCTCAAGGCTAATGGACTCATCCGCGACAGCAACTCGGAGTACAGTAGCCCTGTTCTCTTGGTGAAGACAAAGACTGGTGAATATCGCATGGTAGTCGACTACCATCCCCTGAATGCCCAAACCGTGAAGGACAGCTTTCCACTGACACGGGTTGATGAAGTATTGGACCGACTCGCTGGAAACACTCTCTTTAGTGTTCTAGACATGGCCCATGGTTACTTCCAAACCCCCATGGATGAATCGTTCATCAACAAGGCTGCTTTCACAACTCCAGATGGACATTTCGAGCCCCTGCGTCTATTCTTTAGGCTAGCTAACGGTACCTCCTGTCTATCAGCGAATGATCTCAAGGGTGCTAGGACCACTGGGCTGGAATGTAGCAACCTGCTACCTAGATGACATCTTGGTACCCGCCAAGGACAGGCCAGAGATGCTGGTGAAGCTACAGCAGGTGTTGGACACGATTTTCAAGGGCGATCTAACCCTGAGACTGACGAAGTGTGAGTTTGGGAAGACAGAAGTTGAGTACCTGGGAGTGGTGTTGACACCTCAGGGGATCCGACCAGGAAGCAGAAAACTCTCGGCGATTATCGACATGCCCAGGCCGACCAGTGCAACCGAACTTCGACGTTTCTTGGGGCTCGTGAGCTTCTTTCGAAAGTTTGTACCGCAACATGCAAGCATCGCCGCACCCCTGCATAGGCTGCTAAAAACCGGAGCAGTTTTCGAGTGGCTGCCAAGAGGCAGATGAAGCCTTCACCAAGCTCAAGGAGAAGCTGGTGTCAGCTCCCGTGCTGGCAGTATTTGACCACCGTAAGGAGACCGAGCTTCACACTGATGCGAGCAGCAAGGGACTTGCAGGCATGCTCCTGCAAAGGGGGGATACAGGTTCTTGGAACCTGGTGTACTGCGTTAGCCGCCATACAAGTGAGACGGAACAGAAGTATCACTCCAGCCGACTGGAACTTTTGGCAGTTGTGTGGTCAGTGGGACGACTGCGCTTTCTCCTGCTGGGAGTGAAGTTCACTATCGTCACAGACTGCAGTGCTACGCTGTACCTAAACACATGGAAATCCGTGAAACCTCAGAAGAGAGAGCTTCAATCGAGTGCCCAGACAGTCACACCAGCATGTACAGTGATGGACAAACGGTTAACCCTTCATACTCCAGCAGTGAAGAAGCAAGTGACAGGGATCAACCAAGTAGGTCCCCGGTGTACTTTGCGTCAGTCAAAACGCGCAAAGCGTAAACCTGTGTGGTCAAAGGAGTACGTTAACTGAGGACAGTTAAAGGAGCAGGATGGCCGAGTGTTAGCGTCAGCATTAGCGTGATGGACATCACGTTTTTTTTTAGTATCCGCCATATTGTGTTACTACCGAGACCGTTGAGGCGGCCGGATGGGCATCCGGCTCGCACCCATGTTTTCTGAGTTTGTACCTATGTACGTTTTAATAACTTTTCCTAAATAAACTCAGTTTTGTATTACACAGGACCGATATCAATATGTGTACATAAATAACGTAGCATCTTATATGTTAAAAGAAGACATGTAGTACTCCGATGGTCAATTCTATGTCATTTATTATTTCTAGTTTATGCTAATGATATGACAACCATACAAGACTTCCCAGAATTAACCATGCACGCAGATGACATTAACGCATTCTTAAAGGCACGATCTAAATGTACACTTCAAACAATAGCAAACGGATACCTGGTTGGACGATCTAGATGGTAAAAGCGCAATAAATTACAACTGTGCCAAAAAACAATACATCATCTTTCATCTGATTAACAAGCAAGACATATATTCCATACGCATTAACTTTGATGGAGTGCCTTTAGAACAGGTCGAGCGCCAAATATTCTTAGGCACATGGTTTAATGAAAATTTCAACTGGTCGCCACATATACATAAACTATGCTCTCAATGATCAAATGCAATATATACGTAAAAAAATTATAACTACTCACCAAACTAGTCACGAAGCCTCACAGCAAACTTTAAAATAGCCTAATTTTTTTAATTGATTTCTTACTTTATTTTGTATTTGTGTGCATTTTGGCAAAGGAGTAGGAGCCTCGGGCCTTTCTGGCACACCTCATTCTCCGGGGTCGAAATAAAAATTATTATTACTCCCAGCTTTGTTAAAAAATACTCTGTTATTCTTCATGCTATTCAAGAATGGTATATGGCGTATCAATGTGGGGCACAACAACCAAGATAAACTACAAGGAAAAAACTGCCCTCCACAAAAGGATATTTCGCATGATTGAATCATTGTCCAGGCAACCTACATTACTTGCGAACACACGTACTCTCCGAAAGATACACTTTATTAAAGGCTAACAATATGTCAAACTTTAAATTGGTTTAGCTGATACACAAGGAGAAACTGCACCAAAGGCCAAAAAGCCTTAGTTTAGATTAAGCACTAAGGAAAAACTCCCGGGGAAACACCAAAAATAAGAAAAACATTACGGCAAGCAACAATTCGATTACCGTTTCTTTTAATAGAATTGGAGACAATGTAAGATTTCAAGATTCCTCTCATTTTAAGAAAAATACCAGAGTGTTCCTGGTGGCTAGTAAGGTTGTTTATTTTCGTAATAAAAAAGTAGACATTGCAGTGAAAGGTAAACAATTATAGCATCCTTACCAGCTGTATTTAGCATTGTTTTAGACAAATCTAATATTGAACATGATAATTAATTATTTGATTGACTTTTGCACTTAAATTTTGACGATGTACTATTTTAACGCTGAACTGAAAGCGGAAGTAGAGGCCTCGTCAATTTGCGACGATAGCTTTTTCCTGTACCTCACTTGCCCCCTTTTGTTTAAATAAACTTGAAACTTGAAAAGAAAAAGCTAAACCTTGGCCAGTACACAGTTGGCAAAGAATTTACTTTGCGGGACATCTAATACTCTTTAGGTTAAATAAAGTTATAGTTGGCAAATACTTCAACTCGTATGACATCACACCGAAAATAGCAGTTTTGGGTAATCAAAATTGAAAACCAGCGTAAATTCTGTCAACTGGAGAAGATGTTAGACATTATCGGCAAAGAATCAAAAAACCTTTGTTTATTAAAAAAAAAAAGTGTTGCGTGCCTTCTGCACACACATTCAGAAGCTGTGGGATGAAGACCTGAATTGTCCTTGTTGCTACCCACCACCTCGAAAAATGACAAAACGCACTCAACAACACGTAGTCATTTCCTGACTGGCATTGACTGACGCCCTCGCGACACACAAAACAAAAGCTCGTATACCTCTGCGAAGGCATTTTATCAACGGCGGAGTGCCGCTTGCGTAGACCATGAGGCCCGCTCATAGAGGTTCACTTCAGCTATGCAGAAACCAAAGATAAATTACTCGCTACTTCCTGACGTGGCGTTCGGCTGACGTAGCCGAGCGTTTTGTCAGCACTCGTATCCAATCTGCGCCCCGGGCTCGATCGAGGGAGACAACGTAAATAATAAAGTGAAATCAACAGGCCTTCTGTTGGGTAAACACCGAGCTCTTAGATAAACATGCTGGACACTGGGGCCCCTGCGGTGCGACCTCCTCGCCAATTAATCAACTTGTGCGCCTTTGTGCACCACTGTACACCACTTTCACCGGCACTATCGAGGTGATTCTTTTTCTAAAGCAAGTCGAGAAGATGGTATCACTGTCGATTTTACAATGCTGTGCTTTTACACAAACAACCTCAGCAATCTGGCAATGTCCGCAACAGTTCCTTCATAACGCGCGAATAGTACGCTACGCGGGAGCACGTGCCGCCATCACATAACTCATCAGTGGCTACAGCCTTTTTTGGCTAGTTCGCTGTGCGATTGGATGGCGTCGCTAGTAATTTGTGTTGTTCATTTTGCGCATTCTTAACTTGTATTCGACTAATGTATAACCATTTGTAATGCTAGGATTTGCAGGTTTATAAGAACTCAGAGATGTCTGAAAAAATCTCGAACATTTTGTCCTAAATCACACAGGAGGTTATCAGATTAGTATGTTCAAATTGGTCAAGTATGAAATTATAAACATATTTGATAGGTTAGACAGTTTAATTGTAAACCACATTGAGGCCAAAATTTAGGGGGTTGGAGTGTAAATGTGTCAACTGCTACCATGTATCAACTAGATGACGGAACCTGCCGAACAATATAAAGGGTGAGCAGCCATTCATTCCTTTACTCATATATTCTTCTTTGCTTGATTTTTGTTACTGATTCTAGAGGTCCACCGGTCTACTTAAATTGGCTATACCAAGAACGAATCGCGGGACGCGAATTTTGCTTCATCAAGAAGTCTGTAGCTCTAAAGAAGAGTACGGCAGACTTATTTCCAGTGAACTATAGATTTCCCTTTGACTAAACGAGAACTTATTGTTGGCACATAGAGGTTTAATATCAAAAATTAACAAAATTCATAACCTCGCAGCAGTGAAGAGCAGGTTACTGCTAAAATTTAAGTGTTACAATTACAGTTCCTGAAACAAAAAAGTAACCCTGTTACAGTTACAGTTAAAAATTTAAAGAGGATTTTTTTAGGTATAGTTACTGCTCTAAAGTAACGCCGTTACTTCATTGTAAATTTACAAAAAAACATAAAAAAACCTTCAGCAGGAACCTTCCTTAATATGCCTTTAAATTAGCATAGATTTCTTACAAGACATCGCGTTATTCAGGGCAGTGAATCTGGTTATTTTGAAAAACATAGATTTTCTTAATATTCAATATTAACATGTCTGGCTCTTTCTATTTCAATTTTACCATAAATAGCTCCTCGAACAAGATCATAACTTAAGGCAGTATGCGAGTAAATACACTCTATGATAAAGAATTTAGAATCTCTTCTTTAAAAAATCACAGGAGACTTTAGTTTTTTCTAAATTATAACATAGAAGATACCTGGTATATGAAGAACATTGAAGTAAGCGCGACCACCATAAGGTACACTCGAACACAACAGCACGCGTCCAGATCTCGTATATATCCAATCATGGTGCCAATTTTCAATCGGTCAATTCTAATTTCGGATTTTTTTGATAAGGCTAAATTGGTCGGAAGCAATAAAAGTCGTGGATATGTGAAGTCAATAATAATATAATTCATACCTTGCAATCAGCTTTGAGGATGTTTTCTTATGACACTCCAATCCACTCGTCGGTCGAATCGTTTTCTACTGTGTTCGCACAATCTTTCACGAAAACACGAAGCTTCCCTTGAAAACTTGGCAATGTTGCGGCAACATTCCTCTATCAAAAAAAAAAAAAAGCACTGATTGAGGTTTATCAGACCTGTGTGTAGAATTCCAAACGGCTGTTGCGATCTTTTCTCCGCTACTTCCTAACCAGATTGAACACGCTTGTGCTCCTCCATCTCACCACCCCAAGCAGAACAGACCACCCGGAGAGCCCACGACGTGAATATTTATAAATCAACTGATGCCAATGCCCCTGGGCCCGGCAAAGAGAGGTCTTTCAATTTCAAAGAAAACACACAAACAAGCAGAACGACACAGACTGACGGGGCCCGAGAAGGAACAAGAGGTGGGGGGTGGGGGGGGGGGGGGGGGATGCACGGCCGGTAATTGGGTCGTAAAAAAGGAAGGGAGAGAAATAGGGCCTGAAGTCGAGACCCCGCAAGAGTGCATCCGGAAAATCGGTTGTGCTGTAAGCCTGCGGGCGTTTGGGATGACAATCACCAAAAACTGTTCTCTGGAAAAAGCACTCGCTCCCTCCGCCGGACGAAGAAAAGAAAAACGCTATAGAGATGCCGCGCTCTGTTTCATCTACGTGCGCTGTGGGCGATGTACCATACACGGTTGGAATTGACACAAACGTCCACATCCTCCCAGTCGGCGGGACCAGCTTGGCCTAGTAGAGTCACCAAAATTTAGTTTCTTCGTATTCTTTTTTTTTTTTTCCATCCTCCTCCAGACGTTTTCTGCGGCAGTTTCTGCTGTGCCCTTCTCGTACCAGGGCTTGGGACTCTCTCACGAGTTGCAAAACGATTTGGGGGTCGTGTTTCCAATATTTTTGCATATAAATCTGAGAAGTAACTGTAACGTCATTACTTTTTACAGTTACTTTCAAAAAATAGCAACTTTGTTACAGTTACAAGTTCTTTTCACTAAGCAGTAACGAGTTGCAGTTGCATGTTACTGAAATAAGTAACTAGTTACCGGTAACGCGTTAATATCAACTAGTTACTGCCCAAGACTGCCTCGCAGGGTAGAATAGGGTATGTGAAAAATAATAAAAACTGCTTTGGCACCTTCATTTTAATGTAAAGTAAAAGGTGCGCGAGAACAATAGCCCTATGCAATAAGAAAAACAGCCATGCTTGCCTCATATTCACATATTTTCACTGGAATACAAAAAGTCTGCTTTCAGTTCTTTGATATCCCATCGTTGTCGTATAAATTGCTTCACACGGGCCACAACCTGTTTTAGTAGGAGCTTCGTGACTCAACGCACCGGAATCAATCAATCATCCACCACATAAAATAGAAACCTCCCAAACAGCCAAACTATTTTTTTTTTTTTTTTCACAAAGGTGCCTTTATAGATTTGCGTGCCTTTTGAGGTAAATGACAAGTCAGCCATGTTACCGCTGAATTTGTTCCCGGGGTTTGACGAGTAACAGCTCTGTTAGCGCTTCTAAAGGCAAACACATGCGTTTCCTTGATACTTCGCAGCAATTTCGCCACGCAACTTTTGTTTGAAAGAGTAACTCAGGCACGCACTGCCTGCTCCCGATTCATCAAAACCTGTCTCCACACTAATGCGGATTTACATGAAGGGATTTGACGTGAGATTTCGCAGTTGCGACGCCGCTCGTGCGGCAAGAAATGCGTGTTGGAACCTGCGGCGCTCCGCTGGGCACGGCCTGTCGACTGGCTTTTTTTCCGTGAAAAATGAAAGTTCCCAGAGCTGCAGCGGTGAGTGGTATTGAGCCTGGGGGCGCTGACCAGCAGTCACGGTTGCTGCTCGGCGCGAGGCCCGAGCAACGCAAAAGCATTCATCGGGTTCGCTGGTTCACATCTCCAGCAACGTACGAAGGAAACTCAGCTAGATCACTATTTCTATACATCTCCTGCTTGAAGTAGTAGGCCTTACCAGAGCGCCAGTGATCAAGCAGCTCTTATCAGGTATAAGACGCACAAAAGAAAGAAACCATGAGCTCAGCCTACGTTCACGTGGAGGTAAAGGCATTTATTCCGCTCAGTAACGCCAATGTCCCTTCGATGACTCAAGTAGACTTCTACGCTTGCTTCGGAGAGACAGCGAGCGTCACGGCGCAAGGGAACAATGGAAGCGAGAGTTCGACTGTCGTTCTTCGAGAACAAATTGTCTCCAAGGCCGGGAAGGCAACTGCGGCGCATGCAGACGATGTTGCACTTGCCACGAGGAGCTTGGAAATTCTTCAAGGGCGCGACGGCAGAGCGTGTCATTTATTGTGGTTATTTATAGTCACTTGGCCAAAAGAAGTGCTTTACGTAATAAAGCTCCGGCTAGAGAAGAGTAGCTGCTAGTATCCGGAAAGTAGAAGCATTTCGCTCGAAGAGACCCTAATTGACTAAGAATTCCGACTGCGCCAGCGGTTCACAGAAGCGGGGTCACCTAACTAAACTTTATTCAGATTTGTTTTCTTAGCTAACAAAGCAGTTTGATCCAGACGATAGCACATAAAAAAGCAAAACCTTTTTTTTTTTTTTTTAGGAATCCCGCGAGAATTCGACTCAATGCAGCTGCATGTTTGTGTGCTTAATTCTCGACGTATAAGGAATTATCATATACTATCGTAGGTATCACTTTTCTTCTCACCCTTTAGATTGTGGCTCATCCGTCGCCACACATTAGGGAGTAACACCTCGCGCATAACTATTTTCACGACGTTATAATTTAATGAACATTTAAATGACCTACGCAAACTCACGACGTATATTTGCAGAGTTGTAGAGCACTATGTCGCGGAATACGATCGCTAATATTGCGAGCACACGCAGCGGTATCCAATGCTTCATTCGAACACAGCTGCCGACAGATAGTTATAGTCTTTCTTCTTTCTTGTATATAGATTACATATTACTATACATAAACCAGCTACAATTTGATATAATATTACACACTATTCTCTCCTTCATGGCAATTCAATATAATTCTTCCTGGGTCGCTAATGTTTATAGTAAATGTCTGTGCCATCAGTCGTGGTTTCAAGCTGGGCTCAAAAATAAACTTTTACCGATGATAAAGCTATCCACAAAAACCTACACATTATTGATCAAAAACAAATTAAAACACAATTACATAACTGGACAAATTTGTGTGATACATATCAAATAGAAATAAACAAAAACAATGCTACATAAGGCTCCACAACAAAAACATAGTTGGTGTCCAGGTTTACAGAAACCTGGAGGTCTAACTCCATATTAAGCTTTGAGGTAAGAAAAACTAGGCAACCGAAAACCACACAACGTTTAAACTCTGTTTCTTTTGTTTTTCTTTTTTGGTCTCAGTTTAATTATAAAGTCAGTTCACGAGCTTGCATTTGCTTCCCCTTTGATTATTAATCCTATTTGAGCGTCATATTGAACTAAAAAAGCAAACAAGAACGCACAGGTAAAAAATGATCGCAATAAAAGACTACAACGCTATCAACAGCTGGAAAATATTTGAATCCTGAGATCGGGAGCGCAAATCAGCAGCATTTAAATCACTGATGGTATTAACGATTTGATATGCAAACTCAATTTCGGAGCCATCCATACCACAAATATGCACAACGTAAATAACAAAATATAAACCCGTCGGATGTATTTTCAATTGCTAGATTGAGACTGTCTCATAACCAAAATTTACGACAAACCTCCTTCCCGTGATTACTAGAATTATATCAACCGTAATGAAACTATTTTTCCCACTTGCTACATGGGCATAAGTTTATGAATATTTTGAAATATCTTGCAAATACACACAGATAATGCTACTAAAACTAAACATAACAAATATTTCACTACCTATCGCTTTAACAAAAATTCATTTTGGAAATCGTGTTTTTTTGTTGTTTTTTTTTTTAAATGCACTGACGAATGGCAGAAATGCAGACACATTACCACTAAAAATGTTGGTTTGTCGATGAACACTATGAACAGTGAGAACTTATCAGTCCTTCTAGATACTATCGTGTTTGAGAGCGCCATTTTATATTTATAAACAAGAAATTAATCTCCCTGATCTATCCTCATAACTGGCATTGAGTTCACATAAAAAGTGATATTAAGAAAACAACATTAAATTGACATGAACTCAACAAGTCTTTCTTACTTAAAGCTTCACGAATTAGTTTTAACTAAACTTTTCAACGCCTAAAAAAATACTTTTTGCTTTTATTTATTTATTTTTAATTTTTGTTTTCGAAGAAAGGTTTTTGGAAGTTAGGATTTGCCTAAGCCTATCCCAAAAACGTTTGTTCCCAAAGATCCTCTTTTGCCAAAGGAATTAATTGTCACAGAACGAGGTTTCTGCCAACGAGATGCATGTAACTTCGATGTATAATATAATGTAAACGACTTAATTTTCACGAAGACTTAATTTTCGCGAATCTCGCAAATCGCCCACAATTTGCGAAAAATAGATCCCGCGAACAATTCCTCTAAAATGTAAACACACTGGAATCTATATTGAGATCCCAGCGCGTCGCGCAAATTAGAACCGGCGAATTATTTCAAAACTTTCAGCTTTTATCTAAGTTACGGAATATTGTGCCCGCGAAAAATAAGTCGTTTAGAGTAATTATTTCGAGCGCATCTGTATTGAACGTGTGACTGCATACATTATTATGTTGAAACATGATATGTATGTTTTCTCCCGGCGACCCGCGTTTTGACAGTCCGCCAGATAACATTTCGTAATGTCTTCGGCCTTGTGCACCTTTCACCACATTATATTGAATCTACTAATTTATCTCAAATAGGCTTTTTTGCTGTTGCTGAACTTGTCACTCGATCAGCTATGACCGAGTCAGTCAGTCCAGTTGTGTGGCATCGAAATCAGTATTGCCGCCTCATTGAAAATACAACTGAATAACTCGATCACCTTTCGCGAATGTATGCTATTGTATTGTTCATTTGTATTAGAAGCTATTAGGATGCCGTAATCTTTTGAGTAAAAACGACGCCTCGCAGTATCACAGTCAAAAGACACAGTGCTCCTAAGATCTGCTTAGTTTGTACTGTGACCGTAAACCACAAACGTAAAGGTAGCGTCCCCGTGTAATGTCCCCGTCTATACTTTATTCCCTCTGTTCCCTCGGTAACGCCACTCGAGTAGTCTGCCATTTTGAAGAATCACCAGAGTTGCATCGAGAAACGCCGTTATAGGGATTCACTGTATGCAACCTGGAAAATCTGATCTCACCCAAAGCTCTTTGGAAAGCCAGTCGCTACAGTTGGAGGGAGCACGGCGAATGATGAGGCTCATAATATGTGCAGACTTTAAAAAAATAGTCTGCACTGGGGCACTGAGCATGGTGAAACGCCATGTTCACTAGAGCAGGCAGTTCTTTTTTATGCTTAAGCAAATTATGAGCCCGGTCATTCCACGAGCTCCGTTCAATTGCAGTGACTAACTCTATCTAGTGATTTGCAGCAGAGAAGACGCTCCAGGTCTCATGGCTTTCCGCAATACTGAAAATTCCTTTTCCGCTAGGTCAACTTTTAGAGGAAAATGTAGTGTTTACATAAGGGTACCGCGTGCAATGACAGACTTTTCAAAGGTCCAGCACTTACTCAGTGCCCAGACTTATGCCGCAATTCAATAAATACGAGCCACTTCCATGGGCTATCTCGAATTGCTCTCGAGGGAGTGGTTTTAGCGAGATTGAAGTGTCCACAAAATAAATTTTTGGCTGGGATAAATGATGTTAGATTGGGGTTCTTGCTAATTGCATATCATTTAAGCAGCCAAATGAAAGATGGTAGAAAGTCAAAAGTATTTTTTCCGGTACGAAAGTTAAAAAATATAGAGGACCATTTCTTACCTTCTTTCCTTCGAAAGCTCTCCGCCTTTATACCGTGATGCACCCGCGGTGGCCAAGCACGTCAGCCGAACCCAGGTCACGCGTTAAACACGAGCACCGCGTAACTCGGACGTGTGCGCTTATCAACAATCAATCCATCGACGAATATTTGGATTCGCGTTCGTGGCCAATGAGCGCCGTGAAGACACTTATCATCGCTTGCAAACGACTAATTCCAAGTTCTGCTTAAACAGCTCGCTGGAAACTTCGAGTCATCGCACCCGGTGGCCAAGCACGTCACGACCACGTGGTTTCTCATTTTGTTTTTGAGTCGAGGATAAAAGATATGGAGGAAGATGTTGAAAAAGAAAACCTCTCATGGTCACCTTTAATGAACTACTTCCATAAATCCGTCACCGCGCGCGGTGCATTCTCGAAACCTGTGAGCCAGGAGCGGAACTAGGATGGATTTTGCTTCCCACTGATCCCACCATGCATTACGTGGAATTACGCCGCAATGAGGCGCTTCGAGTTTTGGAATAAGTGGTGCTACGATCAATACGGAAACATTCATTGTAGTTCGGGGGAGATACCCCCGTTGCTTCCAGTATACATTAGTAGTCTTATAAAACCACCGGCTAAATTCGATTTGAATCAGTGTATGCCAGTACTCTTTTAATGCGATAGCGTGAAGGAGCTGGTGTCGTACAAAAGCCTGCCTGGGTGGCGTGGCAGAAAAGCCGGCGTCGGTGGTCTGACCCGAAAATAGTGATTGGTCGATAGGGTCATGACTTTACAGCAACATGACGTCCTCTCGCGAAAATTTCAAACAACCCACAACGCTCACGTGAAACGGGAAGTCATGCGTGGAATGAAAGGGCTTAAAAAAAAAACATGACACGTAATGCGAACTAAAGGTCGCCGCATGTTTCGAACGATTTCACTTTATACAATAATTCATTCGCCATAAAGAAAAATTTGAATAATTTTAGACGGCCTCCGAACCTTCGATCGCGAGACAGACACACTACTAATAGGGCATGTCCGCCGCGCTTCCTGCCCTCTATCAGGAAGAGCACGAGAAGCGAATGAGAAGGCGATGCGAACTGTGCCCGATAACGCTATCGCGTTCCACTCTTAAAGGCGAAGCTTAAGCGTCCTCGAAGTTTTGGCTTCTGATCCGCGGTGCAGTAATCTTGAAAGGGGCGGTGCAACGATTTTTTAACTTTGCGTAAATACCACTCAGATTGAATGACCTACGAAATACACGTGAGCTTTCATTACCGTGTGACGCTAGTCGCAAGAAATAATTAAAATAAAAAACCAGCTTCGTTCTTGCCCTCAACTCGCAGCCATATTAAGCGGCCACGCCAATCTTTATCCTAGCTATGCGCGGGGATTAGAAAAGCATAGGACACTTGCTGAGTTCCAGACATTACTAGGGTCCGGCTAGTTTCCTTATTAAAGCGATTGATCACGAACCACTACCCGAATGCTTGTCGAAATATTGATTATCGCGAGCCCAAATCGAGTGCTCACGCGATTCACGGGGCCAATTTATATGCCCTATTCAAATATCATCATTGGGGGACCATGTGAACAGTGCACGTTCCAACCCTTAGCGAAAACTAAGACGTTTGAAATATACCACATTCTAATTTGAGTGTATTTGAAGTACAGTTCATAATTGTAAGTACACAAAAAAATACACCGAAAATATACACTTTTTTTTTTTTACTTAGCACTAAAATATATTTCTGTTTTTTTTTTTTAATACCTTTATTTAAACTACATTTGAAGTCCTCTTCATGCGTTCTGAAATATGTAAATACTAAATTAGTAGGCACAAAATACCTTTCACATAGATATCTTAAATTATTAATTTATTTCGTATAAAATATACTCCAACCCTAATAAAAATGCAGTGATCAAGAATATGTGCAGAATACTCTTAAAAGACCTGGAAATCGTAAATACAGTTGTGTTATACTTCAAGTATCTTTTGACTGGAATACTTTGGTAGTTCGACTTAAACTACCAAAGTATTGAAAAGCTCGCCTATCAAAAGTTCACTTCAATCAGATCTGGAGTACACTGAAGTGCCTAAATACAACATTTGATTAGTTTGTCGATTGAGTTATGCAGCATCGCACTGATAAATCAGCCCAGTTTATGTTATTGTTTTCTTTTTACTATCAAGAACACACCTGATGAGTTTCTTGCACACCAATCACAAACTAGGTTCGGGAACTACAACCACAACACAATTGCTGATGCTGGAAAGCTTCAGCAAGTCCTGTGAGCAGATATATTTGGCGTGCTTGTGTTAGCACAATGTTAGTTCACTGAATGTTTATACTCACCATTGTATGTGATGTGAGTACTGACTTTAATATAGTGACGTTAATGATCATATTAAATAGTCGAGTAGTAAAGAAAAGCAAAATAACTATTTTAAAGTGAAGAAACTGTCTTGACTCGCTTCGTCCTGAGTGGTGCTATGCAGAGAAGCAATAACATTTTTTTCTAGGAGCCGTTTTGTGGATATTGCTTTAGCGACTGCGCTGAATTATTATTAGTTGTACCAATGCTTTTTTAGTAGAGATATCATCCACGAACTGCAAATCACTGTTGCCCCTTCGGCAGACTCCCGAGGAGAAGATCAAATACTTGGAATCTTAATAAGTGCAGAGGTGGTCACCGGCCTAATGATTACCTTCAATATCTATGCTATATAAGGCTCTGGAGCAGTCAACGGGACTGTGATTCAGGTGTTCAGCGCATCATGGTGTTTGTGTTCATTTCTAATGTGTAGTTGTGGGATGTATTTAGTAGTGCCTTAAATACCACCGGGACACCATTTGCTAACAAAATCCAAAATAAAAACAAATTGTGTAGCCGGTTTTTAATACGCAAATGGCATCTTGAGGAGGAAGGAATTATATTTTTGCTAAAATCTTTTCTGATTAATATTTATGATATAATTTGAATACCTTACGCACGTATTTCGAATGTGGACAAAATAATACAGAATGAATACAAAATTAATATTCATATTCAATATATTTCAACTTTGTTTCAAGTACGCCCTCTTTGCTATCAGGGAAGCTACGTCATCAATTTTTGCGAAGGAAAATTTAACAAAAAAAAACGCTTGTTTCTATTCTTGAAATTACATCTCAACAAATAAGTTTCTTGGTCAATGGAGTTGCATCAAAGTACACTTGGGTCCCCCTAGTGCCAGCAAGCTCGTGTGAGGTTAAAATCACTTCTACTGAATCTCGATGCACAGGCCCGTTAACACAAGGGCTTGTCCTCCCGCATTTCTTTTTTTTTTCTAATCAATCAGTTAGAAAACAAGGCCTGCGCCTTTGTTTCTGCCCTCATTACTATTGTTGGTTACAAGTTAAAAGTTCAGGGGAAGCTCCTCCCAACCCACTTTATGAGAGCGAAAACTAGAGAGGAGACCTCTCCAGCATTTGCTCTGCCTTTCGGCAACATCCTTTCTCGGAACAAACCTCCAGCATCATCGGCGTTTTTGCATCGGTAGCCTTGTGCCTGCTGCACGATTGGAAACTTTAGCCCACACCAGCGAATCACACGCGATTCAAGTTTTCCAATAATTCACTAATTAAGGGGTTTCGATGACGCTCACCAAAGCTTCTAATTGGAACCATAGGTTCATTTTAGCCATTAGAAATTATTCGTAAATTGTAGGTAATTATCTAGATAATTACTATTTTTTGCAATCCCCGACGTCTGCTGTGGCTGGCGGTTTGTTCCCGAAAATAGTTCCTTTTTTTCTCAGCAATCATATTGATAGGATTCCTTCTTTTTTTAATACTCGCCGAAGCATCCGGTATATATAATGAAAGCGAATATTACATAGTAGATTCTTCGGGTTAAATCTCGCGGTTTGCAATTGCTTTAGTCTGGGCTGATTTAAGACCAATATATCTAAATATGCGCTCACAACCGGCTTGCTCAATGTTGGATATGAATCTAACCAGCTCTATGATCCCGCTTTTTGTTCTGCGTGTAGATATCACAATGCGGCTACGGGCGCAGGACAACCGGGCGCTCATCCTCAAGTTCCTCCTGGTGCTTGGGAGTGCCGCTGCGCAGGACGCTGCTCAGGACGGCAACAAGGACAATGGAGGTGAAGAAGTCGAGAAGAGGCTGCGTAAGTACTCTTCGCTCCCACAAGAGCCCTCTAATTGCGTGCCTCCGCGCTTTCAACACTCGCGTGCCAGGCATTAAAAAATGCGATAATAATTTAGCGACATGGTAATAAGGTTACCTAATTAAAATAAATTGATGCTGATGCTCATCTGGAATCAACGCGAGGTCTGCCTTGGTCTGTCTGGTGCCTTTACAAGCATGCTCTTGTATGGTTTCAAATTAACGCTGTGTTGCATGCCCGTCTCTTTCAACGACATAAAAATGCAACAAAAAAACTCAATCAACACAGCTACGATAAAAACAGCAATATAAAAAATTATGCTAAGCAACAGTACTACAGCGCAAGTAGAATATGCTGCCAGTATCGCCGCATTTCTCTCTCAGATCATTTCAAACAGCATTGATGCGAAAGTACTCGAAATGCCTGTCTTTCAAATTTCCCTCGCTAAAGGTTTATTTTTGAACTGCCTTTTGGGTAAATTTTGTTCCCATTGCATTAATAAAAATACAGGAATAGAATGGATTTATTATAAGCGCCGTCACTCGTCGCCCCTTCGAACTATTCTGCCTCCCCGTCTTCTCTTTGAGGTTTCTTCACCGTTTCCGTTCTGCCTGCACAGCGTTCTTAGCGCTACGTTTTACTGCGTTGTTTTCCTAGGTTATGGTAGAGGCGTTTAGTTGTTTCCGAATGAATTATATTAGCGAGTCTGGATGAGAACGAGGTGTTGGTTCGGTTCAATATAATCTAAACGACACGTTGAATCTAGTCACAGCGTGACAAGCAATGCAAGAAGTAGCCTTGTAAAAGAACCATTCGCCGCAGTTATCTCGATGTCGTTATCGCTCCTGGCGTTCTGGTTGCTGGGAACGCAACCGGCCCAAATGTCTGAAGCAGCCTTAACCAGTCATTATTCAGTAGTGAGAAGCTTCATATATCGAGAGAATTTGACAGAACCCGCAGTTCAAGCAGGCGGCACGGGCCCAGCCATTTTGTCACTCGAATAACCGCAGCAAAATTCTTCTATTATTCCAAGATTCGTTGTAATATCTTTACACTGAAACGTAAAACACACGCAATCTGTATATTTACTTTAGTTGGCTTTTTTATTTATCCGCTGATTGCGCAGCGAGACAGACCAGTAGTGCGGCATTACTTTCCCATAGCAACGCTCTGCCCATCACCTCAAACATGGGTCGCCATGTTTGAGGTGATGGCAACGGAAGAAGGTTCACGCAACGTCGGACAGGTGGCGCGCCTCTCAGTAAGGTCTATCGGTGAACAAAACTAAATCCACGAAACACACACAAAAAAAAAATATATATATATATATATATGATTGCTGAGTCAATTATAGTAATAATAGGGACCTCTACCAAACCGTCACCGTGTTCAGAGTTCCGCACTACCGGAGCCTTTGAAGCATGCTTTTAAGCGCGCCGCGCCCGCGTGGTACCGTGACCGCGGAGCGCGCTCTTAAAAGCATGCTTCAAAGGCTCCGGTAGTGCGGTACGCGGAGCACGGCAACGGTTTGCTAAAGGTCCCTATTAACAGATTAGCGTTTAGGAGAGGCGCGGCGCGTCAAAAGGCGAAAAGCACAAATATCAGAGGCCGGCGCCGATGCCCGTAATATGAAATGGCAGCTTCCACGTCTCCGCAGAATCGACGCGAAAAGTTTGTCTCGGGTGTGCAGTACTGATTGAGGCGCCCCTTTGCTTGAGCTCACATCCCATGTCGCCATTCAGACGAAAATCTGAATTCGTTTTTGTCGTCTTTCTGCATCACCTACACTATGACGTATGGCGCAGGCAACTACCATAAATACATCGAGCTAATTAATGCTCATGGGCGTGCAAGAAGTGTTTAGGACTAATATATAAATTTTCCTCCTATGCTTTGCGCGCAAGTATCTCCATAGCTGAAGGAGTTTCACCGAGAATGAAATTTTCAGGCGTCATGTAATGACAAGTAAGAACGAGATGTTGGTGAATTCCAAATTATAATATTATGCACTATTCCAATTAGCTCGCAGTCCAGACTACGAGCCTCCAGCGCATAGCCGTGCTGCACCAGGAGAGACGCGTGCTGATTGGACACTTAGTTAAAGGGATGCTGAACCGAAATCTGTATTCCACAAAACACGGCGGCAAATGCGTGTAATGGGATGCTACGAACACCAAAACATCACTCATACAGCGATATCTCGAACGGATGACCTATTTTTCTAAACAAAAAAATATAAGCACCACGACATCCCTGCTGCTTATATTGCGTGTCAAGATGATTCCTTGAATTGGATTCCGCGCTTCATACGAAGCACAGATGTGCCGGTGACTCGCTTTCGGTTCTCGACGCAACGCAGTCAAACGAACTCAAACGCAAGTGTCTGAACCGGCCATTACCCTACATTGCCCGAGCGTTTTTCAACAACCTCACACTTTTCAATCTAATAAAGTCCCTTGGTTGAACTTAACAACAGTTGCTTCTCGATGCTGCTGTCCGCATGATGAGCAGGTGAAGGAGAGAGGAGGGCTTCTGGAAGGTTAGTCTTAAAAAATACTAGTCCTTTGTGAAGGTTGGATTTTTTGTTCAGTTTAAAGGTGAAAGGGGAGGAGAGGAAATGAAGGCTAATTTTTGTGCATCTTTCCATTGTTTAGGATCGTTCGATGGTGTAATTGGTCTTGTATAAGTTCAGTGATGCTGTAGTCGTCCTTAGGCTTCTCGGTGTATTAGGATTCGGTGAAAGCAAAGAAAGTAGCTCAGTTTGAAACGTCCCTTTTTCTTTCCTTTCCTTCGACTAAATGTTTTGATTTCTGTACCGCAATCGCGGGCACTGAAAAGATAATCAATGCCCACTAGCTCTCCTGCATCCGACTGTTACCAAGCGAGGACCCCACAAAAAGTATCCCTAAGTAACACAGAAGTCAACGAGATTCATGCACTTCGTAAATATATTGTTCTTAGACTTCTTAAGATTCCCCCGTAATAAAATGAAGATTACCCGACTGGAGGAAGAAAAAGAAACGCCGTTCCTTCTTCACTTCCCGTAAAAATGTAACAAGTTCCAGTTTCAGCTTCACCGATGAGAAATGGAACGGAGGCGTTCTTTCGCTCCTCCTAAAACAAACGCGTTTAAAGAACGCCGTTACGTACAACCATAGACTCCTCTATACTCACAAAGCTTGGCAGTTCGACGACGGAGACATAAGGTCTGTTCGATTCGGCCAGAAAGTTCTGAACTAGTTCTGTCTGAGTTCAGACGAGTGCAGGAGTCGTGCAGCGGCGGCGCAGAACCAGTGCAGCCGCCGCGCTAGGACTGGCGCTGTGATCGGCTTTCCGAGCGGAAGCGCTGGGTGTCGTCTGCATCTGTTGGCTCCTGTTTCTCAACGCCAAGTTGTGTGCTACATTTAATTAGTCGCGGTTTGATGAGACCATTCGTGTTTCCTTAGTTTTCAAGTATAATAACGGAATCTTTTCTGTGAATATTTTTTATTCGAGTGTACTAAAAACGTTTTCTGCACGAAATGTGTTTCTGTCTGCATTTTTAACGGCCGTTTGGTTCCTGTCGTTTCCATAAGCGTACGTGTCCTTCACATTCATTTAGCAATAGTAGATTCACTCCAAATCTCTCGAGTTTCGCATTTCGACGATAGGTTCGCGGCATCAGGATGATTTTGCGTCGGGAGTCACCGGCGGCAGCGCGCAGTCGGTAGCGGTCACCTCGAAGACGAAGGCCTGACGATAGCGTTTTGGCCAAGACAGTTATCGACGGCAACTTTGGCGTCAAGCTGAAGCGTTTATTCTGATTCTCAAGAAAGATCTGCGTGGAACTACCAAGCCAATGCCGATTCTCGGCGTTTTTCCCAGGCCCGTTAGTGGGCGTCCCCAGATACCAGCGGACAAAGCATGCAGTATTATGCTCAGCTACGGGGCATGCGAGGGCCGATGTACTAAATCCGAGACCTCTGCAATGTATCGGAGTCGTCAGTATGCATCCAAGAGCAACTGAAGGCGGGGACTATCAAGAGTGCAATACCTTCCCGTGTCTGTAAGGAAGAATATTAACACTGTGGATCCCCACATAGCATCAAAAAGAAACAATTTACGTGAGCCAATATTTCAACACTTACCACAGGGAGCCAACCCTACGCGAGCAGGTGCCTAAAACGCTTTCAGAGTATCATAATCAAGCAAATTCCTACCCTCGGTTACGATCTCAATTCCGCGTCCACCAAGGGTACGTTATTATCCTAAATGAGATGAAACGCAACCTCCGTATCGGCGTTATTGTTAAACATCGCAGACATTTGAGCAAGAGCTGAGAAAAATGGCACCGCGAGCAGAGACGGACGAGGAGTGTTGTCTGCTATCGCCGTCTGCTCTTGTCGTCTGCTTCTGCACGGACGCTGAACTGACTCCGGAGCCGGTGCAAGATTTTGAGGAACTGGGTCTGAACCACTGATCTCTATGACAATTGCTGTATCGCGTTTGACCAGCTCTGCCTATGGACCGGAATGCGGCCACGATCGGCCATCTTTAGGTAGAGTTATATCATCTCTAGCCATCATAGTAATATGGCGGACAGCGCAATGGCGGCAAGCTGCCATAAAATATCCGTAGATCTAGTACACTGTACCGTGGGTGATATTTCGTGCTTGATTGAAGTTGTTCGACGAAGCAGATTCTTGAAACCCGGCGTGAACGCTAGCCTCGTCTTTGAGGACCCGGCGAAAGTTCTACGAAAGCGCAGCACCGGGGGAAAGCAGCGCAGCTCGCATCGAAAGCAGACTACGTACCGGCGTCTGCTATCGATGCTTCTTTCGATGCGACTTTCGATGCGTGCTGTGCTGCTTTTCCCCGGTGCTGCGCGATTTCGTGAAACTTTCGCCGGGTCCTCGAAGACCGGGCTACCATTCACGCCGGGTTTTAAAAACATGTTTCGTCAAACAATTTCAATCAATCATGGAATATCACCCACGCTATTTTGATGGCAGCCTGCCACCACAACTGCCAAAACGCCGTCTGCCATCGATGGATGATGGTGGCTGCCAAGTGGCTTCAGCAGCTGTATCTTGGCTAGAGGTGATATAACTCTACCAAAAGATGGCCGCCAGTGACCGCATTCGCGGAGTGGGCAAACGCGATCCAGCAATTGCCATTGAGATCAGTGGTCTGAGCTCGTTCAGAACTGGGATGAATCGAACGCGCCAGAGCAGCGGCCGTGCAACTTCCGGTTGAATCGAATGCACCAGTTCCTGCACTGCTGAACTAGTTCAGCCAGTTCAGGCGAATCGAACAGACCTATAGAGTAGCCGGTCGCTGAGAGCATTTCCCGGGGAACCTGGTATTCAGGGTAAAACTTTTTGAGCGGCGAGGACCCGAAACATGGTTTTCAAACCCGACGAGAGAAGAAGCGGTAGCGCGAGGAAAGCGAGGAGCACGAGCGGACATTCCATCGCTCGGGACAAGTGTGTTTCGGCGTCTCGACGCAGCGTTGCGCCCGTTACATGACTCTCCTCTCATCCGCTGTCTGCCGCTTTATCTTTTCACTTTCGGCGGCCGCGTGTCGTGGTGATCTGCCAGGCTTTGTAAATATAGAGGAGGCTATGGTACAGCACTGCTAGCTAGCCGGCCCAGGAGCGGCCAAAGGAAGCCCGTCCCTCCGGCAAAGCCTGACACGAGAGCGCCGACCGAGCGCGCACTCTCGTGAAGCGGCGGCCAATGGCTAGCTAGGAGCCGTTTTCCTCAACCAATAGAAGAATGAACGATTCTTTCGCGTTTTTTTTTTTTTTTTTTTTTTTGCAGTTACAAACGCCGCTGGCTCTGGTTCGGCTGATGAGGTGTTGGTGGTACGCGGGTGGTCTGCAACTTAATTAAACAGAAATCAAGTTTTATTCTGCTCGCCACTTCTGATTTTATTTTGGGTTTCTCTTGATTTCTCCAGACCAAAAGTGGGCTGAATATTTTGCCCCGGCTGTACCAGGCACCGTTAATTCTGCAAACGCAGACTGCGCCGGATGGTTTTACTCGCGCTTAGGTACACACGCCAATATCAGGAAGCGCCGCGACACTGGTTCGACGTTACCGCAACTGTTGCCATCGAGCAAGCGTTGTGCGAGACTGATTTGTGCCCGTCTTAACATATGTCATTATTACCTGGCGCATTGCAAAATCAAGCGTAGCTCTGTGCGTGTGTTGTATGTGATTGAGCACTGTCAAATCCTAGCAATAACAAAAGGCGGAAGCGACCGTGGCTCTGTGATACCGCGCCCGCTTCACCCTCGGGGGAACTGAGACAAAATGCCGGCGGCGAAGGTTTGTTTTAAACGTTCATTTGAAGCAATTGACAGCATCAACCCAAGCACTCCTTTCTTTACAATCTTTCCCTGCCCCCTCTTCACTAACCATAAGTTTAATCCAAGCCTCGGCTACTAAACGCTACATTTGTCTTCCCTTTCCTTACAATACTATACGGTCAATCGAAAATGGAGAGGGAGCTTGGCTGTATTGTTCATCGCCCTTCGACCCCGTCTTTTGTTAAGCCTCCCAATCTGCTTTTGTGTCTTTGTGTGGCTGTGAGCGAGCGCGACGGCCGATTTAAGCAAATCAGAAGGAGGGAGCGAAACGCGTGACCTCACTTCGTAGGACGCGTAGAACAAACACGATTGCACAAACATTTGTCACGTGGCTCTCTCTGTCGCGCTGATGGCATCACTGGAACTGTAGTCTTCGCTGTTTGCCAAGTTATAGAAATAGGCGGGTCAAGTAGGTTCGGTTTCCGAAGTGCGCAATATAGTGTCCTTTTGCTTTCGTGCATTGCAGACGCGGCAGTTGTTTTTCGTTGTAAACAGCCGGAATACGTCCATGCCAATTTTTCGGTAGTAGCCTTTTTTTTAATTTGTGGAATTTTTGTGAAGTTGATGTCATCTGACCATCGTGCTTCGAAAGCTTATATAATTTAATTTTTTTCTGGAGCGAGCGAAAGAGAAATTTTGTGGCACACCGCAGCCACGCCCAACTTAGGCAGGCCTCTGGGCATTCTTTGGCACTTTTGGAACTTATTTGGCACTCCAGTGGAAAGCCAGAGAAAAACGAAACTTCGGCATGCCCCCAATCTCCAAATTAGTATTGAGTTCGGCAGTTATGGCTCAAATCTGGCACTTACCTTGGCACTCCTGTGGCAGACCAGAAATAACCCAAACTTTGTCATGTCCGAAATCCCCAAATAAGGCGTTACTTTGGCAACTATGGCTCAGGTATGGCCCTACTTCGGCACTCCTTTTGTGGACCAGAGAAACGTCAAACTTCGGCATGCCCTAGTGTCGCCCAATTGTACTCGTTTTCACCTCAAGAACCGCAGCAAAAGAAAAAAACAATCTGGTTCTTAACGGAGCACTTTTTCTTTTATTTAGAGAGGAAAGAGAAAAGTAGGTGCAATGTAGATTAGATATGTCATATGTTATCAAGCCATACACGTTTCAAATTCCAAAAGCATCGTTTCTTCCTCAGACAACCAAGTACTACTTATAAGAACTACTATAAGTTATAAGAACTACTTCGCGCGGCGTATGAACAATGCGCAAAACTTCCTTTTTCTTGAGGTGAAAACCAGTATAGAGCTATAGTTAGGCAACGTACTTTGGCATTGACAAGCGCCATGGAGCAAAACCAAACAGAGCCCAAGTTAGGCCCTTACGTTTGCCACACTTTCGCCTGTTGGGTGTTTCTCTGACGTGCTACCTTGGTTCATTCCTGTGAAAACTTAGAACAATCTTCCCTAACATTTTCGAAAGTATGGTTGTTACGCCTAACGGGAGACGGTGCTACAAAAAAAAGCACAACGCTGTAACTGTCTGCGTATGTGCCCGTCCTAGAAAATATCAAGGGTGTTCTGGGTACCTTGTATTTTTACGAGAAGGGAGCTATGCCTTAAAATCCCGCAAGGTAAAGCTTCCTACTCAAATACACCTTTGAAAAAAAATTGAGCTGTTTACTTGGAAGCGGAGGATTGTGCCGCTAATTTTACAACGAGTCCCTAGGTTGTTATCACAATATATTTTCATGAAAACTATACGGCATTTTGCTCAATAAATTTGTATTTCTGATCATACTTGAGAAATTCCTATCCGCCAATCAAAACAAATTGACGGCACACAGAGAAAGAACGTGAAGATAAATTGAGAACTTCCGCCTATTCAAGTGTGACAAATGTGCCGCCGACAGTGGCGCGGCCTTGTGGCTAAATTGTTCAAACGAGAGACAAAAATAAAATCCTGAATTTAAAATTTCAAGTACCAATGTTCGTCTACGATGTCTTTGTAGCGATGAATCTTTGCATAAAATTCATGTATTTTATATATCATCTAACATCTTTATATCTCAACGTTCATTCATTTTGTGGAAACAAGCAAAATATTTAAATTAGAATTTAAAAAAAAAAAAACATTTCACGCGCTTTTGGCTCTTAAGGACGGGAGGCTAGTCGTTCGCAACAATGCCAAACATTTATACAGGACATGCCAGTCAAGTTATTCGTTACAAGGATATTACTTTCGACGAACCAGACAGAGGTTTTATAATTGCTTACGATGGTGACGTCTCTGACGTCACATCATTTACATGCGTGGGCAATGCCTAGAACACACTCGCTCTTATCATCGAACTTCTCTTTTATTATTAAGAACGTTATTTTCTGATAATAGAACGCATCAAGGTCAAACAACATAAATCTCCCGTACGAAAATGTCAGATATGTCCCTGATATATTTTATATACGTCCAGATATGATAATATAAGTAGTCAGATCGGGAAATATACCGCTACATATGGGAGCAGATACGCCCAGATATCGCCATATAAGTGGGCAAATACTGCCAAATGCGTCCGTATAAGTTCGTTAATACAGCCATATCACGCCAAATACGCGTGCAAATATTGCCCCTGATAATGATATATGGGCCCGTTTCGGTCGTGCAAGCAAAAGTGGGTTGGCGTAAAACATAGTATCTTCTAACTCGCATCGTTTCGGGTCACTTTCGAGATAGACAGCTTCTTTGGAAGTTCAAAAGTTGGTCTTCATAGAGCTGTGCGTTCACTCGGTATTGACAGCAGGGTAGACGCTATGCATGTTTTAGGCCAATCGTGTCTCCGGTTAGGGTCACGTGACTACAGTCTAGAAGCTGTTGATGAAGCAGAACACCGCACCTGCCTCAAGCCCAAGGTCACACGTAGCATTCACTGCACTATCAGCCTTGGGTATAAGGGACAAAACCTCTCGTTGTGGTCATTGTTCGAATCAGGACCAGGTCCTGGTTGGGATGCCTTTAGAAGATAAGTCTTTTGTGAGAACACTCCCGTTTCGGCCTTTCCTTCTCTCCTTTTCTCTCTCTTCCTAAGCCGAAAGCGTTGATGAAGGTTCGTGGTCGTGTGGTTTGACGGATGACGTATTAGACGTTTGCAATCTCGGAATGCGTTTTGCGGGATCTTGTTTGGCGTGCCACGTGTGTTCGCCCTTCGTGGCTGCTGCGGATTTCTGCTTCTGCAAGCGATTTCTTCAAAGAAATCGCTTGCAAAGAAGCCCAAGCATTTTTTGTGATGGTTTGGTGTTCGGGTCTACAAATGACAGCTTCTGCTACATCGTGTTGAATCTTCTTGGACACCTTCCTTCTGGTTACACCTTTCAAGTCCCGTCTCGTCAAAGTAAGTGCGCTGCAACCTACTTCGCGACAATTGATTGTTTTCCTAAAAGATACTTTTTCAGATTACCTCTAGAATTAGGCCGTGTCTATGTCCTGGCAGCCGGGAGAATAATTTTTCCGAAATTTTATAATCATGTCTTTTCGACCGACACTAGGGGTTATTCTTATACTTTAGTGTTTTTGAAGCGCCGTAGGAATATGTTTTGTGTGTGTTTTAGTTCGTTTTTGTCGCTATCGGACTCGTTCACCGCGGCCGCGTTTCTTGCTCGGCTCCATGCAGCGCTCTGTGTCGCGCGCCGTGCCCACGGCGGTAGCTCTTGCAAGAACTGATTTTTCTACTTTGGTGCTCTTGTAGCACGGTGTGATTACTCTTTGTTTTGTTTTGCTAGTTTCTTTATTGCTTTTTTTAGCGGATTTTCTGCACTACGGCTGTGTAACCGTGTTGCTCCATCGACTCCATGTCGTACGTCGTGTCTTTGGTGTTCGTTCTTGTGCAGAAACATACCGTGCGGCTCACCGAGTGCGCAGCTTATGAAGAATGCGGCGCATTTTTCATTAGCCCAAGCGATTTAAAAACAGTATGTACGTGATTTGGCGAGCGGCGAGACGAACGACGGCGACCCCCTTCGCTGCCGCTCGGTCACTCGCGCGACGGGGCAAACCGCATGAAAGCGACGGAAATCCCAAAACCGAGCTACGCGACAGGCGACAGTGAAGGGTGAACCGCGTGTAAGCGATTTAGCTAGCGACGGCGACAGCGACGGGAGTCGGCGACGAGCGACGGAGATTTCTCACGGTCGCACGTCGCGTCGCTTGGTTTTTGGATTTCTAGAAAACGTCGCTTAACGCCTTGGTCGCTTGCTCCCGTCGCTTTTATGCGGTTTGCCTCGTCGCGCGAGGGACCGAGTGACAGCGCAGCGGGTCTTCGTTGCTTGTCTCGTCCCGTCGCTCGCTAAATTGCTTCCATGTGGTTCAGCCTTTACACACGGTACTCGGCGGCAACAAAGAAAACGGCCCGCCCCCGAGATCAAATTTTCTTTTCTCTGCTGTTCAACGAAGCTTCTTCATCAGTATGAAATTAGCACACACTAGCAACGGACGACCGCGTACCCAAGCCAGTCAAACCGCGACATCGAAAGTGGCGGATCGACGGTGGCGCTCCCTGGCAAAATTGAACCTGCAGGCTCAGTGAATACCGCCTATTCTTGCAGTTTTGTTTTAAAAGAAGCCGTGAAAGCTACACTTATGCGGTTTGTGCGAGTGAGTTGTACGCCCAGGGGGACATTATGTGGTTTGCTAATCTTTGCGATAATTCGGCTGATTTTTTTTTTAAATTCACTAATTAACTTTTTATTAGTGAAAATAGACATATGGTTTCAATTAGAAACTTGCTGAGCGTCGTCCAAAACTCGTAAATCAGTAATTTTTAGAAAGACATTGAGCGCGTGTGAAGCGCAGTAGTGCGCTGAAGTTGCCACTCGTGGAGCAGGTACAAGGCTTGGGCTACATAAGAGACGGAAAAATTTCGCGGGCGCCTTACCGAAACTGCTAGCCCTCCCTGTACATACTCCACGAGTGGTAACTTTAATGCACTACTAGGCTTCTCACGCGCTGAAAGTCTTTCTGAAAATGACTGATTTAGGGATTTTGGACGACGTTCAGCAAGTTTCTAAATAGAACCATATGTCTATTTTCACTAATTTCAAAATTAAGTAGTGAATTTCAAATCATTAGCCGACTTATTGCAAAGATTAGCCACCCACATAATGTCCCCCTAGGCTTATAACTCACTCGCACAAACCAAGTGTAGCTTTCATGGCTTTTTTTTAAAAACAAATCTACAAGAATAAATAGAAACACCCTGTATATCAAGGTTGCCTTACCTGATTGGGACATATCTGCCCTGATATGGGAGGCAGATACCCCTATCTAACAGACCCTGATATGGATATATAAAAAATTGGGCAGATCTGGCTTGATAAGGCTTATATAAACTGATTTACTTGATATGGCCAGATCTGCCCAATTTTTTATGTAACCATATTTTTTTTTTTTTTATATAAGTCCAGATATGCCATTTTCGTAAGGGCTGTTCTCATGGTTGGCGGAAGCCACGTACGCACGAAGACACAGATATACACGCATGAGTGCTTGAAGGTCGAGGCATAAATATTCATTGGAAGGATAGCCTGGTGATCACTTCATAGTTTAGAAGGATTCAAACAAAGGTAGCAGGATGGAGCGGACTCAGTCTCATTCTTCTGATGGCACCAGATTAAAAAACATACCCTTACGAAAATGGCATATCTGGACTTATAAAAAAACTAATATGGTTATATAAAAATTGGGCATATCTGGCCATATCAAGCACATCAGCTCATATAAGGCTTATCTAGCCAGATCTGCCAAATGTTTTATATATCCATATCAGGGTCTGCCACATAGGGGTATATCTGCCTCCTATATCAGGCCAGATATGTCCCAATCAGATAAGGCAACCTTTATATACAGGTTTTTTTTTTTATTCTTGCTGAGTTGTTTTAAAAAAAGCCATGAAAGCTACACTTATGCGGTTTGTGCGAGTGAGTTATACGCCCAGGGGGACATTATGTGGGTGGCTAATCTTTGCGATACGTCGGCTAATTATTTGAAATTCACTACTTAATTTTTCAATTAGTCAAAACAGACATGGGGTTCCAATTAGAAACTTGCTGAGCGTCGTCAAAAACCCCTAAATTAGTCATTTTCAGAAAAACTTTCAGCGCGTGAGAAGCGTAGTAGTGTACTAAAGCTACCACTCGTGGAGCAGGTACAAGGCTAGCGGTTTCGGTAAGGTGCCCGCGCAATTTTTCCGTCTCTTATCTAGCCCCTGCCTTGTACCTGGTCCACGAGTGGTAACTTCAGCGCACTACTGCGCTTCACACGCGCTCAAAGTCTTTTTAAAAATTACTTATTTAGGGGTTTTGGACGACGCTCACCAAGTTTCTACTTGAAACAATGTCTATTTTCACTAATTAAAGTTTAATTAGTGAATTTTAAATAATTAGTCGACTTATCGCAAAGATTAGCAAACCACATAATGTCCCCCTGGGCGTATAACTCACTCGCACAAACCGCATAAGTGTAGCTTTCACGGCTTCTTTTAAAACAAATCTGCAAGAATAAACAACACCCGGTATATTGTAGTCTTCTACAAATAACTACCAAAAGTGACTTCTCATCTTTACAAGAAAAATACCGATTGCATGTACCAACTTTTATTAATTTTTACATAAGCTGCGCTTTACGCCACTCCTGATTTCGCTCAACTTAATTCCCAGGGAAAGCAGGATTATCGACATTCGCTTAACGAATGTCGATGAAACGTTAATGTCGACGAAACGTGTTTCCATGAAACGTGTATCCACGAGAAGGTGGCCGTGGAATGTGTTATCACGAAACGCAGGGAGAATAAAAAAAATCGGTATTCTACCTGCAGTTGCGACATGATTTTAGAATTTCGGAGAAATTAATCTCCCGGCTGCCAGGAGATAGACACGACCTAATTCTAGAGGTAATCTGGAAGAGTACCTTTAGGAAATCGATCAATTGTCGCGAAGTAGGCTGCAGCATTTACGTTGACGAGACGGTACTGGAAAGGTGTGATCCGAGATATATGTCGACACGGCCACGGCAGAACCACCACTCAAACACAAAAAACGAGAAGGAAGGTGTCCGTGAAGATTCAACACGATGTAGCACAAGTAGTCATTTATAGAACCGAACAATAAACGCATCACAAAAAATTCTTGGGCTTCTTTGAATAAATCGCTTGCAGAAGCAGAAATCCGCGGCAGCCACGCAGAGTGCAACACACGTCAAACTAGATCCGGCAGAACGCATTCCGAGATTGCCAACGGCTAATGCGTCATCCGTCAAATCACGTGACCACGCACCTTCTACCACGCTTTCAGCTTAGGGAGAGAGAAAAGGAGAGAAGGAAAGGCCAAAACGGAAGTGCACAAGAAAGGCTTATATTATAGGGCATCAACGACCACAACGAGCGGTTTTGTCATTTGTACCTAAGGTTGATAGTGCAGTGAATGCTATGCGTGGCCTTGGGCTCCAGGCAGGTGCCGTGTTCTGCTTCATCGCCAGCTAGTCACGTGACCCTAACCAAAGACACGATTGTCCTAAAACATGCATAGCGTCTACCCTGCTGTCAATACCGAGCGAACATACAGCTCTATGAAGTCCAGCTTTTGAACATCCAAAGAAGCTGTCCAACTCGAAAGTGACCTAAAACGATGCGAGTTTGAAGATACTATGTTTTACGCTTTGTAACCCATATTATAATTTTAAATGAAAAAAAGTGAAAGCCGTTTACAATTGCCTGTAACGCCGAATTGGTGCGCAGCTCTTCAGGAGGAGGGGGGAACGGTACTCCTCCTCATTCCCTCATTCTTCAATCTCCTCCGGGGGGGGGGGGGGGTCACGTGGACCTGAGGGGTCACGTGACCCCCCCTCCCCCGAGGTCACAGGACCCCGGGGGGGGGCTCGCGCGGTGCATTATGGAACATTTCCATAATGCATTTTGGGGGGAGGGGGGTCACGTGACCTCGGGGGGGGAAGGGGGGTCACGTGATCTCGGGGGGGAGGTCAGGTGACCCCCCTCCCCCCCCGAGGTCACGTGACCCCGGGGGGGGGGGGGGGGCCGCGCGGTGCATTATGGGACATTTCCCATAATGCACCGCGCGGTTACGCCGACGGCGACGGCGACGCCGCTCAAGGCGGGAACGGGCGCCTAAGAGCTGCGCTCTAAAAAATAAGAGCGAATATTTTTTTGCGCACGATGTCCACAAATAAATAGATAAATTAATATGTATATATTTTTTTTTTATTTATTAGTAATATATATATATATATATATATATATATATATATATATATATATATATATATATTACTAATAAATTTAAAATTATGTGTAAACTGTTAGGTTCGCGTTTTTAAATTTAAAATTTTTTTACGAAAGATTTACACATAAAAGACACCACGGACAGCACATCTTCCGACTTTCAACACACGATGAATCGCAGACGCTCGCCAACGGAATGTTGCGATGTTGCGCGAACGGTTTTTGAAAGATGCTGCGTAGGGTACTCCGGGCGCAACGGCTTCGCAGCCGTTCGAAGGGAAAAGGATTCGGGACGACGAAGTAGCGCCTTGCATCTTCAGTAAGCAAACGGTTCGTGTTTGCCCGCTCAATTTAGCGGGGAAAAATGAACAAAATTAGCTTCACTGCTAGATTTAGCGGAGAAATTGACGTCACGTGACATACGTACCAATTCAATTTCTCGATAAATTTATCGGGGCGGTTACACCGATGGCGACGCCGACAACGCTTAACTCGGAAACGGGCGCCTAAGGGCTGCGATCTAAAATCCATTATATTTTATTAACTCGCTTTCCGATCTTATGCACCTCGTCATATTGTCACAAGTCAAACATACAACCAAATTTCATTTGTCTTTCAATCTTCAAAATGCGCAATTGATTAATTGGTCCAAATACATGGAATAACTTCACTTTAAGGACGTTAACAATAGTTAACCAATTACATGACACTCATGCAATATAAATCAAGCAACTAGCGTCTTGGCGAGTACATATGGCTTATTGTGCTTGCAAGACTCAAACGGGCCCATATATCATTATCAGGGGTTATATTTGCACGCGTATTTGGCGATATATGGCCGTATTTACGCACTTATATGGCCACATCTGGCAGTATTTGCCCGCTTATATGGCGGAACATGGCCGTATTTGCTCCCATATATGGCGGAATATGACCACATCTGACTCCTTATATTATCATATTTGGCCGTTTAAAAAATATATCAGGGCCATATCTGACATTTTTGTACGGGTAGAACCTTAATTGTCGTAAGCAAACATTTGATCATTTCATCTTAAACTCGTGAGGGCAGAAAAAAATGAATGACAATAGTGACTGAAGGTGACAGAAGCCTCGAACACGAATATATAAATATATGTTTCCCACGTTCATTTTCTATACAGTCAAACGCCTGGATAACGAAGCGTGTGGGACCGCGATGATTCTTCGTTATACACGTTACTTCGTTATATCCGTCGCGCACTTTAATGACCCCAATAAAGCAGCCTGTACAACGCATGCTCCGTTGTACAGGCTATTTCGTAGTAGAAGCGTTCGTTGTAGCGGCGTTTGACTGTAGCTCCAACAACCGATGAAAAAGTTTGCGAACGTCCACCTGCAAATGATACAGCAGGCGGATCCTCAATGTAAACAACCGCCGAGAAATTCCGCATTGGCGTGCACTGCCGCGACCATCACGAATGAGCAAACTCGTTTGCCGGTCGTAACTACGACTAGCCACTCGGTGATTCGGTTCAATGGATGACAACCGAACTGAACACGAAATCCCTCGGCGACTTTTGGCACAAAATCAAAACATATATCCAAACATCGCCAGTCGAAATGTAGTTTCTCTGAAGCCTTTCTGAATTGCCAGGCTCTTGCTAAGATATTCTTCACGTGGCTATTTACGTGCCACCAAACCAAAGTCAATCGCCTTCCCGGAGACGACAGTGCACTTCTGCTTGGACTTAACCACTACCTTGTCGAGGATGAGGGCACGTGCCTACCTGGAATCGCGGAGGTCCTCGGCTGTGCTTATTCATCCAGCTTACATTCTGTGGGCGTGTTGAGGGCTCCTATTTGCAGACCCCTTTTGCAGCATTCCGATCTGAGTGTTCCCCCTGGAGCGGTAGGCCGTAAAGGATTGCCGGAGTGAAGGGTTGGTGGCCCCGCGCTTCGGCGGAGAGGTCGTCGCCGCTCGTGACTCGCCTAACCTTGTCCTTAAGCCCCGCGCTGCCTTCCACCGCAAAAACCGCAGGTCACAGTTAGTCACGCTCGGTGATCACGCCATCGCCACGTGGGTGTCCGATAGCGATCAAGACCGGCGATGGGTTCTTTAACTCGGAGATGACTCAGATGCCCAAACGCATCCTTTTTGTTATTCTTGAACCCGGCTCTGCTAAGTGCTCCCGAGGCTACTGTACGTAAACGGATCTCGGCAACATCACGGCTGTCGACCATCTCTCATAGTATCACGCACAAAATATTCTCATTGAGAAATCTGCTGCCATTGACCTTTTCGTTATAAGACTGACAGACCCGATTCCCTATCTCGTCATAGCTCCCTTCACACTAGGATCAAACGGCGCGTTTGATCCGAGTTCCAGAGGTGATATCACGTGACGGGGAATCGGGTCTGCCTGTCTATCATATTTTTTGTTTGTGAATTTTGCGGCTTATAAATCAACTCGCCAAGGAAAGCGGACTCTCCTTACCAGATTCTTTTCTTTTTTGCGGTTGTTATATTCGCTTCAGTGAGCGGCGCCAAGCTTGGTTGACGCCTGTTGGTTTTACCTATTTACCCTACTCCAAAAGCGCCTTGGTTAGATTTTAGTGAACTTAATTACTGTTTTTGGCCCTTTTTTATGCATTAACATTTTCTCAAGGCTGTCCGGCTGCGATTTAACACAGAGTGTCTCAACAAGCTTGCTGATGCCAAACCCTACGTGTGGATATTCAAAAGCCGCAGGGAGCCTCCCTCGCTGTTTTTTCGGCCTAATTCCATGGGGGATATACACAAGCAACACGGCTAGCCGACATAAAAAAATCAGGTTTTCGGAAACCCAAGCCTACCCCGGCTAAATTACTTCCCTACGGCGCTAAATCCGTGTCGCAAAGGCAGATTGACTTCTCGCTGTATGAACATTCACAGCGCCTGGTTTACTTTTTGTTCAAAAACGGCTACTTTTATCGCCTGTCTTTTAGGAGAGTGAAAACGTTCCTAACAACGTATATTCCGCCAGCACTATTTGTTGGATTGTCATTGATGCTGGATTGTTTCAAATGTCAATCGGACTGTGTATCTTTGCAGTGTTTCCTACATACCCGTCCACTGTAGTTTGTACTTTCTTGTTCCACTAGCTACTGCACGACAGCCCCTTTTATTCCTGTCCATGCACCTGTCCTCTACCGTAAAAGGAGTCTACAGCGGGTGCAGCCTTTCCTCTTCTTTCTAGTTAGGGCTTCTTTTCCTCTTTTCATTTAAGACATCAGCAGCTTTGGCTGCGCTTAGCAAGAAGCATCACTGAAGACGTTTCAGCTTTATGTCCCGGCCCATGGCAGGCCTGCGCGTGCTGAGCTTCATCTCTCGCTTGACCCCCTCCTGGCTTTGGCCGCGGCTTGTCCCCCTTCCCTACAGGGGCGGCTCCCGCGGGCTTCCCCTCCCGAGCTTGCCTGGGGCCCGCCTGCAGGGCTACGTACCCGCTGGGCCGGTACCACGGTGCCCGACCCCCGCGGGGACCCCTCAGGCGGACCCCTGCGCCCTTCCTCCCCACCCGCAGAACACCGCCCCCGCGCGCCAACCCCCGAACCCCCAGACCCAGAGGCAAGTGGACTGCATCGACTGGGGTCGCAGGCAGCTAAGAACTACACGGACGACTCTCGGTTGCCATGCCTCCAGCGCGACCTTTCTAGCTTCAACGACATCCTCGCGACGTCTGGGGTTCGAGTTTTCACGCACAGTCGAGGTGCTACAAAAAGCAGGAGGCCCGTGCTGGAGGCGAGACAGTTGAAGTTTCCTTCGTGACTTTCTTACTCTGTCCGTGACTATATACCCTCACCAAGCCTGCATTACGCATGCATCCCTAACAAAATGATGGGAAAATACAATCCAGAAAAGCATGAATCGTCAATGACTGAAAAATCGTGTTGTCTGTGGTTACGCCTTGTAGGGGCTAATATCGTGGAATATACCAGGTATTACGCGCGTGTGGGTGTACAAATATTCACCACTTTGTTTGTTATTTCACTAGTGCTAATCAAAGGACATATTAGTCACGCTAATTACAATGGCGATTACTTTAAGAAAAAAGGTTCCATGAACCAGCCGATTCGTATAAGAATGGACCAACATATTTTACGATGTTACGACTGAACTCATTTCCGTCGAATCGTTGATATTCTTTTATGCCAGGCAAAAATCCCCGATCGTGATTCATGATATGAGTACCCAGCTCAAAGCATTGACATAGCCTAATAGCCCGGTTGAAGGTATTTAAAAAAAAGAAATGCTGCTTTTACAAATACTTTAAAGTGAAACGGAACGACATCATGTCTTTTATTGGAACGACCTTCATTAAATGGATCATGAAAGTGTATCGGGTTGGAATGTTTTCATGACTTCTACAGGTGTACTGGTCCTAGTCTGGCCCAAGTATATTCGCACAAAACACCTTTGATTTTGAAGCTTTTTGTCTCTGTGAAATTGCGAAGATAAAAGGGGACGATATCTTTTGGCCTTGCCTTCGCAAAGCTTGATGACACAATTGAGGGATCGAAACCTCCCGTCTGTCGACAGTCGAGCGTGGCGCATGGATTTGACACGAGAACTGCGTGAGCACTTGACATCGGCTCGTAACAATCAATGTCGGGCGGACGCTCGAATAGTGGCTCGTGTACAACCACTTCCGTGATGAGAATAGCCAAACTCTAACAATTCCTGGAGCTCAGCACGCGTTTTCTATTTTGCCAACCGCAGCTCGTGGGTATGATTAAAGTTGGTGGCATAGAATAGGCACCAGGCCACGTGGCCGCTTGTTCTGGCTCCGAATTGAGGAGATAAACGATGCCCGTATTTCTCGAATTTTTTCTACCACTCCCATTGCCTAGAACAGTGGTTCTCAAATGGGGGTCCGCGAAGGCATTCTAGGGGTCCGCGAAGCCCTTCCTCATCAGTCAAGCCCGGCAATAAAAGCTGTCTTTTTTCAAATTGAGAAAAAATGATTCAGTTTCCGGGCGAGTTTTCTCCCGTGTATGTCAATAAGAGAGGTCTACTTCACACTAGCCCTTAGTTATATCCACTAGCCCTTAGTTATATTCATTACTATATCTAACCAATACCTTTCCCCTACCTTCACCACGAACGGGGTCCTCCATCATCTCCGCCGATACACAAGGGGTCCGCGAAACATCGATGGTTAAGAACCACTGGCCTAGAAAGAAAAACCAAGGAAAGTTAATTCAAGTATAAACGTTAGTTAGTGATTCTAAGTAGTATTTATGAAAAGTATAAAAATCATTTGATGACATCTTTAATACCTGGTTTCTGAGACGCACGAGGTATTTCTTTTATTTTAAACCACGTACTATATTTTGGGGGTTTTAGTTAAAACCGTACAAACTTGATCTGTCTAGTAGTACGTAAAATACAGGACCGGTAAGCTCCACATTCAGACATTTGCCAGAAAGTAGGGATTGAAGGAAGAACCCACTAATTTTTCCACGATCCATTCCGATTGCGCATCAAATGCAAGCGCACGAAGAAAAAAAAGACCATCATAAAACGATTGGGCCGTACTATCCGTATGGGAAATGTTCACGCAATTGCAGCCGTTTCGGAGCACATCGAAGCCGCAACTTGTTTTAGTTCCTGGTGTACGGGAAACTGATTGCTGCCGGCAGAAAGCAAACGGCACCCCTTGGCAACTCCTTGCGCTTCAAACGTCTCTGTTTTCGAAATATTAGCGACCGCGGAGAAAGCAGACTCGGGCAGGCTGTAATTTATCGCTCTTTTGTCCGCACGCGTCAAGCTCATGGTCAGCGCGTAATGAAAAAATGTCCACGGTTCATAGGAGCGCGAAGCAGGAGGGCCGGCGCTCAGCCAAGCTCCCGTCGCTGTAACGGATGAGCTGCCCTTGGGGCTTCGAGACGTCCTCGTGGGCTAGCGCGTGATCGGAAAGTGAGAGTGCCGCAGCTGGAAGGGAAAAGGGCGCGAACGCTCGGAGTCAGTGACTGTCTGAGTTGCTTCCGTTTCTTGCAAGAAGCGGATGGAATGCGCGTGTAAAAGAGGTGCAATCAGTTTTCAACAATTACGGGTATATTGAATGGCTAAACGGCACGATCCAGTCAAAGAACGGATCAACCTACGTATGAGTATGGCGAAATGTCTAGGAGAAATGTTAACAAAGATTGTGATTTCTTCAACGAATATTACGAAGCAACAAAGACGAGGAGCAGTACATCAGCATACCTCGCAGCGGTTTCTTTTGTGCATTATTAACATTAGGTCCATGAAAATAAAACGATATTTTTAAAGTAATTAAAGTTTTGTACTTGTGTCCCTTATTTTTCACTCATTTTATTTATTAATTTCACATGGGTTATTTTCCACAAATATTACATACGAAGGGCACTAGAAAAGGTGGAAATACGCTAAGAAAACAAACAGCTAATTTTTGAAAAAAATAGAAGAGACAAGCGATAAGACTGGCACTTCCGCGAGTAGACCTAAGAAGCAGTTTGGCGCAGCGTAAAACAAATATACCCACGAGTAAACAAATAAAACAAAGCATTGAAAGAAGCGAAAGTGCGCACGCGAGCTGGTAAGAAAACATCATAATATAAACCCTGAGACGCGGAGGAAATAAAATAACGGACAAGACGGCGCAAAATTGCAGACGCAGATGGGTTTATTCGCAATGGGACTGCAATATATAGCCACCCAAACAGACAAGAAAGCGGGAAGACATTTGATCAGTTGAGACTTAAAGAAATAAGAAAAATGTTTTGTCTGGTCTGCTCCCGCTTTCAGACCACAGACTTAAAGCCAATTAAAGTAAAATTAATTGGATCCTTGGATCAAGTGAGAATTTCTTGGAATTGCCAATTGGAAGTTAGTGGGGATAAAGGAAACCATCAATCGGGACAGCCAGTGGAACGGCCTGGGAAAAGCCAACTAGTACTAAAAGTACCTGCAGTGCTCGACTCACCTTCCAACTCCGCTACTAAGGTACGAGCGTGCCTCACAGCGGGTCCGACGGTCATTGTATGGCAACCATGAACCACACAGCCCCGTCGCAGTGATCAGTTTGATATCTCTCGGCTCCCCTTGGAGACCGCCCCCGCTACCATGCGGGGCTCCTCCACCCTGGGGAGATTCGAGAGGCGCTACCTTTATGTCAGCCTTCCCCTTATAGGGATGCCTCGACTCGGATCACCACACAGCGTCACACGTCCCGCATCACGCGTCTCAATCTCACGTGAAACGCTCCACGTCATACGTCCCACATGTCAACACGCTTCACGTCACACTTCCATTCCTTTTCAGTTCAGGTCGTCACACGTCTTGCCTCCACACATGTCATACGATGCACGTCATACGTCCTCACGCCGTCCCCACGTCTCACGCCACACGTCACACCCCGCGCTCCCCGCCTCAGGGGCTCCCTACTCCAGCGGGGAAAGCTAGGGTTGGCAAATCCCTCTTTGTCCCCCCCGTCCACAAGAGGAACCCCAATGCTAGGGTTCCCCACCCCAGGTGGGAATTTATCGTCAGAGCCTCCGTTGCAGCAATGAAGCTGGCAGGGCGCACCACGGGCAGGTGGAGGTTGGCTTCCCACGCGTCGACAATCACGTGAGCTTGCGCCCCAAAGCAGGAAGACAAAAGACATGCCACAAATATTTAAAGGAACTCAGCCAGACGGATTGGCCTCCAACCTTGACGCCACACAAACAGCAGAAACCCGCCGCCAAGCGACCCGACATGAGAATCCCCGTCACGTTTATACAAATCGAGTGAAAGAGAGCTACCCCCCCCCCCCCCTCGCAAACTCCCCACTCTCTGCACCACCAACAGCACGAAACATAAACAAAGACACGGGGATTATCATGTCAGGTCGCTTGGCGGTGGGTGTCTGCTGTTTGTGCAGTGTCTAGGTTGGAGGTCGATCCGTCTGGTCGAATTCCGTCATATCTTCGCGGCGGCAATTCTTTTGCCTTCCCTCCTTCCTGTCTTTGTGGACAGCTATATATTGCTGTTCTCTTTCGAATAAACCCATCTGAGCCTGAGATATTGTGTCATCTTGTCCGATATTTTATTTCCTCCGTGTCTCCAGGTTTAGACTATGATAGAGAAACGTGTTCCTAGAAAAAAATAAGTGCGACAACGAGAAAACTAGAAATAATATATACTATACACACCCAAATCTGACATCCCGAGGACCACTACCATTAAGTCTAAATGCGCCTAACAAATACACAATGATTAAATTTATAGACACCTCGGAGTCAGTAACTGACACGATGAAGTCGGAACGATCGTTCCAGTCCACAATAGTGAGTGGAAAAAATTATTTATTTAAAGCATTCCAAGATTTATTTAAGCATTTATTTAAAGCATTTATTCAAAGCATTGAAGATTTATCAAACGTTTATTAAAGAAGTTACAAGAGCTGATAAGGCGGCGAGGCGATCGTGCAAGAAAGTGCAAAATTGAGTTTCTAAGGATGGGCTGAAAGTGGTAGAGTTGATGAAGTAAGCTAACACATATTGCGGCGTGTTTCGAGCGTAATTAAATATATGCTTGATTTCATCGCAAATGAAAGTTTAATTGATTGAAGTGCCCACTAACTGCTAAATACCCAAACAGTCGTGCATTGAAATAAGAAAGAAATATCTGCTTTAGGAAATATTACGTTTTCAAAAACGGTTATTGCAATCAAAATTCACTGCTGTGAAAAAAAAATTTTTTTTTTTGCTTCCTTGGTTTTACCGTTTTCTCGCAAGACCGTTCAGTATCCGCCAGTGGTGTTTCCACCATGCGACACCCTCGAGTGAGATTTCACGCATGAGTCACATCACGAGTAAAAAGGAAATACGTGTAGGATTCACTATTCCTTGTCAGTGTTCTTTGTCAAACGAAAAAAAAAAACTTTAAAAGGGAACTAATTGTTTTCAGTGACACTTTTCGTTTTGTTTATACGTGTGTTTTTTTTTTTTTAAATAAGCGATATTAGATAACGTGTCAGATAATTTGATGATCCAACAGGCTGGCATGAAGAATTAATTCCGTTCATTCTGGTCGATATCATTTTTGTTTTCTTGGTAGTGCGTGTTTATGTTTTTAAACCTGCACTAACTGTCTGCCAAAGTTTCTTAGTTTAAACGATTATTACTGAGCCACTTAATATATGTCTCTCGAAGCGACTTCACTGCTCAAACACTATCCATGAATATATTGCTGCGGTTTTCATTAACAACCAACATGAAATATTTAAAGGGCATCGGCCAAAACAACACAAAGCTAATCCACAATTCGGAAAAACCTATATTCTTATTCGCCGTTTTTTGTTGTCTGAAAGCACGAAATACTGGGATCGACGGCAGCAATTCGTGCATTCTTTAAGGTAAATGCGACTTGTTTTAGGGAAGGGGAAAGACAAATCCCATTATACTTTAGGGTGGTGCCTTTTAGCAGCCAACTTCTTGGCAGAGTTAAGTTACCTGAAGAAAAGGCAGTGTTGTGAAAAAAAAATCAACCTGGAATAACCGCAACCGTGGCCTCTATGGCGCGCTTCGCTTGCTCAAAAACGCTGTTCAACGTTACAAATTGCGGTCCGCAACTCTGTCCCTTACAGATGAAGGAGCGCAGCCTTATTAAAAAATCTTATATGTATAAGACATTTCTTGGTTCAACAAACGCTTGCGATTAAATAAGGTCAAATAAGAGCATACAAGAGCCTTATAAGAACATATAAGGAGAATATAAGAATATTTAAGAAGTTATAAGAAACATCTTATCAGTTTTTTATAACGGCTTATATAATATTATATTCTTCTGATATGTTCTTATAAGGTTCTTGTATGCTCTCACAGGCACGTATCCAGGGGGGAGGCCCATGGGGCCCGGCCCCCCCCCCCCCCCGAAATCTTCCATTTTGCTGGGACCTCTTCTCCCCCCTCCCCCTCATACAGTATTTTGTCATGGGCGGGCCCCCCCCCCCCCCCCAAAACAAAATCCTGACTACGTGCCTGTGCTCTCATATGATCTTAGTTAATCAAATGCGTTTATTAGACCAAGAAATTTCTTATACATATAAGATTTTTTTGCTAGGGAGGACGTGCAGAATCCAATCAATCCCTCAGCCAATGAGAATGGAGACATAAGAGCGCCGAAGAACAAACTCAAGAAGCAATTGGTGTCAAGGTCCCGCCCTCTGTTTTTTAGATAGTGAGTTATTAGAAGCATTTTACTGTCGCTAGTTGTCTGCTTTCCAGCATGTTACACTCTAAGAAATCTGGAACATCTGCTCCCCGCAATGCACTTGGGTGAGCCAATAACCGCAATATATGGCGGTCACTCGGCTAATGACGTAGCTGATAATATGTTTAAACCTCAAAAACCTGTGACACTGAGCATGACGTTTCACAGTACTCAGTGTCACAGCGCAGACCGTTTCTTTTAGATCTAAACATATGAGCCTCACGATTCGCCGAGCGACCTCCATAGATTGTGACCATTGGCTCACCTAAGTGCATTGCGTGAGAGCAGACGTTACAGATTTCTTAGAGTGTAGAGAGTTTTATGGAACCGCACATCTGATCGGTACGTATACGATCGATACAAACGCCAAACAACATGTGCAAAAACGCGTCCTCGCGTCGATTACAAAATTTCAATTTTGCTCACCGAAACAAAACTAAGAGGCTGAAAAAACGACCGAAATGAGTCGTCGTTGTGTGCTCGAGGAGCGACGCGTAATGTTTTGGCCGAGAAAGATCGTAATAAACGAAGATTAATAAAACATGCGAAGCCTAAATTAAATTAGGAATGGCCTATTCAAATTCTGAGCCTGTTTGTTGTCGAAGACCGGAGGAATAATTAATTAAGCTTGGCTCTTCGTACGAAACCTAGGCAGCACTGCTATCGTATGCCCGACATTTGGGATTTGTTTTTAGTTTTTAAAACAGTGTTAACGAGAGTGCACCTTATAGTGAGCCAAATAGTCATTTTCTACTCTATTAGAGTCAGATAAAAATTCGCCAGAAGCTTCTCTCACATTCACGTTACCAGACATTACTGTTGCTACGCGATGCGCAAATACGAAGGGCATTCATAAAGCTAAAATGATTAACATGAAGGAAGAAATTTGCGATCACGAGCGTCGGTGTTGGGGTTATGCAATCCGCAAGACAGCGCACTTCTCCCACCCATGGACAACCTGGCGGATACCTATAGTTGTAGAAGTTCACATAGTGGCTCGTGATTATATGTTAAACTATGATGACCACACTATTCACTTCCTGTAACGCCTGCCATGCACTGTGTTTTACATAAAAGAAAGAAGGCAGACGTCACTGCGTTTCAAGACGGGTGAATAGGGAATCAAGGCAGAATTTCATAGCGTAAAGCAGCAACATGCGTCACAGTTTGTCACTGACACTCACTCTTGATGGTCTCCAGTAACCTCTTCAGGGAGCTCGGTAATATTTCCCTGTGGCGTTTTGGAGCTTACGGGCATAGTTTATCAGGAGCACGCCATTGCTGTCTTAAAAAAAAGCTAATCATCACATTTCGCGATCACGGCTCCATCTACGCCTTTTCGGGTGTCGAATCTGTGTGCTTCTATTGTTGACTGCATTTCTTCGCTTCAGGGTCATCAGGGTGCACCCATCACTTATTCGTTGTGATCAGACGATCAATGAAATCGTTAGGCTCGGTTTAGGAAAGCTGCAGCATGTCCTATGCGGATTCTTTTCGCCCCTGATATTGCATGGGCGTAAGAAATCGTGGAATCCACCGGGCTTATTGTCATCCGTAAAAAAAAGAAATTCAACATTTCCTCTAGTCAATTTTCACAAACCAAGTTGTTTTTTTTTTTTTTAATCTAACTACGTACAAATGAAGTAATTTCGGATTGTGTGATTCGGCATCACAGAACTACCTCGTATCAAGAAAGAAAGAAGACTACGTATTCACTCACTTGGATGTGACACTCGATGCCACTACATGAAACTGTATGCTGGATGGAATACAAAAACGCATGCAACGGTGGCCACCACAAGAGGGGCTAGTGTTATTCACTAACTGAAAGAATATAAGAAAAAAAACATATGAAGTGCACTTTTCGTGAGAAACCTCAGGTGTATGGTGTGACATCCGCCTTTCGTTCTTCGTACATAATGATATAATGAATCTTGAAATTAGCGATCCGGCAACAACACAGTGCATTGTCAGCACAATTAACAGGATTTACATATAACGAATCTAAATTCATGGTTCTGGCATCTATCTTCAAGCGAGCGACTCGCCGTGTTGACTTGAATAGTTACGAAATAAAGGGGGAACACATTAAGGGTTTATGGGTCTTTCTTTCTAGCTTTGGCATGAGACATGGTTGTTTGTAGGTTGTCGCGAATTTTACTAAGCGCTTGGGCGCAAGTTTTATGTCCTGTATACCAAAGAGGCCAGTTTTTCCTCAACTAGAGGTAACGTAACCACATCTCTCTTTGTCTTTTTTGTTGGCGGCCACCACTCTAAGATTACTATTGATAACTCCAAGAGGTTGTGTAACACTTGTGTAACACATATAGGAGCAAAAGAGGTCCTACGGCAATCTGTGGAAACGCAGCTTGCGTTCCTGGCGGCGACTGCTGCCCTCCTTGGCACTTATGAAAGAAACCAACCTACTCTCTCTATCAATGCCAGATGGGTAGGATGTCGCGGACATTTTGAGAAAAATCTCGTTCCATGGATAACACAAACGTTGAGATTTGTAATAAAAAATAAGACGTGGGAGATCATAAAACAGCAACTCGCTATTGAAATAACTGCAGGCGCAATTATTAAAAAAAAAGAACTACGAATAAGTATTGGGATTCTTTTTATCACGTGTCGTCAGCTTTTTTTACTGTTGGGCCGTAGCTTGTTTTACAAAGTACTGCGCCTTCATTGCCCACGTCCCGAAACGGCGAACATGCACGTGCTAGAGAGGGAAGATTGCGCGATGGGCTGTGATTTTGTAACCGTTGAAACAGTGTCATTGGCAGGATAAGAAGGGCGGGGAAGTCCTTCAGTTGTCCCGTCTCCAGCACGAGCGTTCTGCCCTGGATAACACTTGGGCGTCTCGAGGGTTTCAAGCGCGCACACGTAACCAAAACACAATGCTAGGCGACGATCGAGTGTGTGCAGGGAATTAGAAAAGAACACGCTTTGAGTCCTGTGAGAGTCTAAAAATATCCGGATCTCAACACGCACTCGTAGCGTCGTCAACTCATACGGGCGCGTTTGACGAACACTTGCGGCCCAAACGAACCTACAGCATAACTCGTGCCAACTTGCTCTGGTCGCGAGCTGAGGGGGTCAACACTGCTAGATCGTCACCGATGCCTTCGGTGTGAGATGGCGAGCTTTCTGGATAGTAATACGATTAATTAATTGTGCCTTAAAGCTCTAAATTTCCTCGTGTGGCTCTGCCTCGCCGTTGGAAACGTCGCTTGCTCACTTAACGTCCGTAACGAGAGACACGGGAACTTCTGCATTAAGTTCAAAGCTCGCTTGACCACTCGACTCGCTCCCTTCTGACATCCAGCGGTCGATGCTCGACGCGACCAGCGGGCAATAAACCGATCACTGGCACTGGAGCTCCTCACACACTCCCTGTCCGGCTGCCCAGCAACAGCTAACCTCCCTGACGATCACATGCGGGGCTTTTTCCGCCTTAAACTGCTAATTACAGCTATTGCAAATTCAATGCTCTTAACAAACTTAGATTTCGCTCGTGCTGAGCTGTGCTTCAACACAAATTGAGCCCAATTTTTTTATTTTTGTCGGACGAATGTTTTAAAAGAAGAATGTACTAAAATACTGTCATTATGACTGTAAGGGCTGTTAACCTGAGGGAACTTTCCCAGATAAAGGTAATATTCAGGTCTATGTGGTAATATGGGAAATCTTGCTAGTTTGAAGAACATTTTGGCCACCTTATATATATGGAATGCTATGGGTCAATTATGATTTTATTTCTAGACAACATCGAATTCTCGGCGGCTTTGGCTACATTTAGGCTATTCCCTCCAGCCGTTTGGCTGTTTGCTCTGCGAACATCTGGAAACACTGAGGAGCGGTCGAACAACTTCTTTCGGCTAAATCAATTTTCATCCGTTTTCATCGCCCCCGTCAAAGCTATGGAGGAATTGATTAGCCAAGTAGAAGCTTCTGAGATCGCCGCTGTGCCTTCTGCGATGTCTGGAGGTACAAACTTACCATGTCTAACGCTATTTCGTGAAGTGCCGAGCACTAAATGGCAGTTACTGTGTGTCATCTTCCCAGTGTTCGAGATCGAGAACTCTCGGTTCTGTTACATCTTTTGTTTTGGACTGACTATTATAAAAAGCGCTATTGATGTTATTAAGCAGTACAATATTCTGAGTCAAGATAGGGTTTCATTTGTCAGTTTGAATCTCCCGGTAAAAATTCCCCTCGCCAGATTTGCTTTGGCCGCGGTTCGGGGCCGATGAGCTCATTTTCGCCAAACGTATGCGAGGCGTAAATGCTACATAGTATATGTCTCTCATCGTAAAATTGGAAGTGATGCAAAGCAACAACGAATACTTAGTATTATGTAATTATTTGGGCAAGCGAGAAAAATTTTGGCAGAAATGGGAACATTTTAGGCGTTCGGTAGGGAAATTCTGACTTTCCGTGTTGGCAGCCCTGACGACTCTCTGTAAAACTGTCTCGAAGAGCCTTGCAATTAAGCTTAAGCTTTACAAGCAACCCGTTGTAAAGTCCCAGACGCACACGAGAACATAATAATTAGCCTGAGTCTCGATATTCGTCATTATCATGGCAAAACAAAAGCGGACTTTTTCTTCCCTTTTATTTATTTATTTATTTATTTGAAATACCGTGAACTTTGTGGTCTACACTAGAGTCACTGAATGTTCCCAGAGGAACGAAACTCCCAAGCTTCGTTTCAGAATCGAGTCGCGGTGCAGCAGTCGCCATTCCCAATATGGCACTTCCCTCTGCGGTCGAAGCGAAGCGCGTACCGTGCAGCTTTCGTTCTCGTGTGATCTCTAATAGCCCACGCTCCTGGCTTGTTTGGATGAAAGTTATTTCCTTCGTTTCGAGCGGTGCGTCACTTGCTCCTCGCTGTCGTGTCTCTCTCTCTCTCGCCTCGGAGCGCATCGAAGCCGAGTGCTAGGCTTAGCGTCCGAGGCGTAGAGTTTGAAGGCCCGTTCACACTCTTGCGACCGACTAAGACCGAGAGAGACCAGACCGGTTTTTAAGCCTCTTGCGATGTCTTAGGACCAGCTCCGCTGCAGCGCATCCGGTCCTAAGAAGTCGCAAGAGGCTTAAAAACCTGTCTGGACTCTCTCGGTCTTACTCGGTCGCAAGAGTGTGAACGGGCCTTGAGAGGGCAGCACCAGCGCAACCGGAGCGAGCAAACGAGCCGGCAATCTTTTTCGGCGAACCTGATTAGCTGATACTTGATGTAAAAACAAAAATAGAGAAAATCAACGCACCTCCCGTTCGGTTCTAACTCATTGATGCCCGGATCTCCCACCAGTCCGTACCCGCCGTAGCCATGGTAACGCGGAAACATTTTATATCCCACGCACGCAACGCTAACGCAAACACACAGTGCTTGCGTTTGCTCGTATAGGCTATACTAAAACTCACTAGTCAGTATGCACTCAAACACTTAACTAGCCAAATGATTGGGCGGCATTTCAAAGAGTTGAGGACTATAACATTTAGCAACCTCATCGCGCAGAGACCACGCGAGGATGTTTTGGCAAAAAAAAATAAAAGTATGTATAAGCATCGTTCATGTACTAAAACGGAGCAGTTGCTCTGTGTTCGCGCCCCCTGGAAGTGTTACATTGAGGGTCGCAGGTACCTCTCAAAGTCAATCTTTGTCAAGCCATTTCTTTTTCTTCTCTAAATGATCAAGCAGCAAGTAATTTTATATTAGACTAATCCGACTCTGAGGGTTTCTAGTGATGAAACATAAACTCAAGTTAAAGGTTTTCTACAACTTCTTTTCGTGCGACTTGCTGCTTTCTCTATCGGTCCTATACACCACCTGTTTACACTAACATTAGAAGCTTATAACACTTCCGTTTTAATGCTGAACATTACCAAAACTAACTTCTTGACACATACATTTTAGTTGTTAGGTTCCACGACATCTATAACGTAAAAAAAGTTTTAAAACGTTATTCCTTTTCTTTTTTTTTAAGCACAGTTTCATTAAAATTAATCACCATACCCGATTGGTTACCACACGCGCAGATTTCCCTAGAAAAGCCTTTAGCAGTTGACGATCCTCAACACTCATCACCCTAAAACAGATACCATCGTCTGAGGAAACTATACATTGGGCAGAAGAAGTCACATTCCTCGATATATAACTTGTATGGATAAAACACGAGTTCTCCTTACATTGACCCTTGAGGCACTCCTGAGGAAATTGCTTATGTACAGAGGAGACGCTATTACAACCAACATGTAACACACTGCCACAAAAGGGAGAAAGTATCCTTGATGACAAATCTCAACTCACGCTTCGTTTGCCTACTGTGTTGAAAGGACGGCGCAACGATTTGTTCCGGTGTAATTTCACGAATAAAAGCGAGGTTGTTTTTTTTTTTTCCTTTTTAATCTCTTTTTTGAAAACTTGATGACGTGGTTTGGAAGTCGCGGTGTCGGCATATTCTCACAGTAACAATTTTTGAACGCGGATCATAGATTAAACCCGAGCATTGCGTGAGCACTCAATTTTGGCTCGCAATACCTAATCGGTAGCACGCAAGCATTCGGGTAGTGGCTCGTGTGTAACCGCTACAATGACGACAATAGCAGGTCCCTAACAATGTCTGAAATTCAGAGCATGTTATGTGCTTTGCCAACACCAGCGAGTGGCTCCAAATCACGTGGCCGCATGTTCTGGCTCTGAGTTGAGGCGGAGAACGCTCAACGTTTCCATTGTACGAGGAGAAGGAACAAACACGCGTAATATGATATAAACGTCGGGGATTCATTCGAAATGGTATTTACGCAAAGTGCAAACATTTTTGTTACGCCCCTTTAAGAAATTTCTTGTAGAGAACAAGGTCAAACGTATTTGAACAAATTATGAATATCACGTCAACCTGCCTACGTTCGTTTACAGCTGACGCCATTTTGTGTGAGCACTGAAGTAACTCCGTGACCCATTCTGCCTAAATTCATGCTGATTTTATTTGCGTATTTTTTTATTCTTGAGCTGAAGACGTCCACCAGTCGCTAAACGTGGGGGGTACACCATAATACATTAAAAACGAAACAAGCGACGCGAACACTACAATAAAGAAAGTACAAAAACAACAGGGAAAGCAGATGTTTTATTTCATTTTTGCTACCACTGAGTTTTAAAATCGTTATAACTCATAACGACATATTTTGCAGGTGACGTACGTTTGTTGTACAAGTCCACCATTCTCGTGAGAGGCGAAAGGTTTGAATTTCTAGGAACATGAAAAGTTAATTATACATCTTGAAGCGAGAAAGTACATGGATGCTTATGTCTGCTAACAAGCCTGGGCAAGCTACTCCACCATTCCATAGTATGTGAAAAAATATCAAATTCCTAATATCTCTTTTTTTATGGAAGTGTTGTTATTTTCAATTTACGACGTAGCCAGTTGTAATCATAATAATATTTCTTACCAAGGCATCGGTCGTAGATCAAACGAATAACACCTCTCTTCGCTCCTTCAATTCTCGCTAATCTAGACGAAGTCAATGAATTCCACGTAGTTAATGCAAATTCCAATCTCGAGTGTACGAAACAGTTATACAGTACTATTAAACGTTTTGGGTTTTTAAGGTTCCGTGTAATTCTAAACATCATTCCAAGCATCCTCAACGATGAAGCAACTACAGCATTCACTTGTGCTTCTATTCGAAGGGTGTCATCCCAAAACACACCGAGATCTCGTATTTCATATTTATGTTCTATTTCACAAATGTTCAGCATGCAAGAATGCGTACATACATTATTTTCATGGCTAAATGTAATAACGTTGGACTTTAAGTTTAACATAAGACACTTTTTTCAACACCACAAACTGACCGTATTACAATCTATTTGCAATTTCAATCAATCTCCAGGAGTTTCAATTTCGTGGAATATTTTTACGTAGTCTTCATACAGCAGCATCGGAGAAAACTTTATACAGTGAAAAAAAAAATTTGAACCAATGATGTATAAACGGGGACAAGATTCGACCCCTGAGGCACCCCAAAAGTGGCGACGTATGGGGCTCACATGACTCCTTGAATGCGTACAAAGTTTTCGCGCCCCGACAAATAACTCCTGAACCACCTACTGTACATCTCAGTTACTCCATATTAAGACAGATTAATTCAAAAATCTAAAATAATGCGTATGCACTAAAATGTTTTCAACTAAATATTAATTAATATGTTTTCATTTGCGTTTTAAACGTTGTCAACGTGTCCAAGTTAAAAATGGAGGAAAAATTTTTAATAATCACCTCCTTCCTGACTTAGAAATTGGCAAACTTTTCCACATAACAAATGCTCCGGCATCATGATCTGTCAAAGCGAATTCTCTCAAATAAAAAAAAAATAAAAAACAGTGCCAAGACACTCGCGAATCATATCGTTTCTAGAAGGGATTCAAAGCTTTGTCCAGTTCAAACGCTTTATTATGTTTAATAGTTAAAATGCAATTACAAACACCGCTCTCTGACAAAATCAACTTTGGCATATGTCATCAGGTGCATTGTAAGGGTCTACGAGCGGATCAAGAGACTAAGTAAGAACAGATTGAATGTATGTATTAAATTCGTCTGAGATTCTCTTGCAACAGGAGAAGCCCTCGTCATGAAATACTAGCTTTCTTACTTTATTTTGTTGCGTCCGCGGCTTCAAACGGAGGCCCTTCTTGTTCCAAGAAAATACAGCAGAATGCAGCACATGTATTGGACACAAGTGCCGCGTCATTGCCTGGACCTCGATCAACTAAACTATACTTCGTTTCACCTTAGGTCCGAGCGCGGCCGATGATATGAGCAAAAGGGCCAATCAAACGGCGCAAAAAGCGCAACGTCATGGTGTGCTCTTTTTGCTTGATAGGAGAAGCCGGAGGACGGGTACGCACAGAGAGACAGCCAACAACTGCTGGTCTTCTTAGCCGCAGAGAATACGCTATGACGTCGTGCCTTTTTCGCTGTTTGATTGGCCCTTCGGCTCATAACATCGGCCGCGCTCGGACCTAAGGTGAAACGAAGTATAGAAGCTACGGCGGAGATTCGGATTTGCCTTCGTGTTCATTCAACGCGGCGACAGAAGCCGCCAAACTCTACGAATGTTACGAACGCAAAACACGATTTGAGTATCAAGAGCCACCTGAAACAGTATTAACACGGACGTCATAAAATTGCAATAGAACACGTGATTGCCACTTCTTATGGTGAATTCCACTCGTAGATCCGGAGCGCTTTCCAAAATCCGCGAGGGAGGCAAAATTCCGCTCCGTGGGACCCGCTCCGAATCGACGAGGGAAGATAAACTCGCCTTTTTGGAGCGACCTCCCCCACACTCCTCCCCATCGCTTCCCCCTCCGCCATTCAAAATGGCCGCTGCTCGAACTTGACAAGCCCACCAACGCCTGGGCCGACTGATCTTTCCGACGCAGAAATAAGACGCAACACAGGCCGTGCGAAATTATACGTACCACGGCGCTCATGTCACAAATAACGAAGACGTCCGCGCAGTCCGCGTTCGGCACCGTCACATACCTTTCGGCCGCGTCGAAGCGGCGGGGCACGGACAGCGATTGCCAGCGGTGGAGTTCAGATTTCTGATACGACTTTAATAAACACAGAGGTAACAAACCATCACTTGCATGGTCGTTGCCTAATCTCTTCTTGCTTTATTGCACGGGAAAACGCCGGCGGAATGCCGTGTAAAAAGGTAAACAATCATTGGCTGCGGAATGAACAGGCCTAACCTTGCGTCTGCCTCCGGCTTTCCTGTCGTTCTTCCTCTCACGATCACAGATGTCAGCGCTTACGATTTACCACGCTCCACAGTCCCGGCTTTGTATCCCTGATCTACGCGAGGTAGAAGCGTTCGAGCCGTCACAATCCCACGTAAACAACCGATGCACCCGAACAGATCCAACTCGACGACCCGTCCGGCCTGCCGACTTCGCCAACCTCGCGACCTCGCCGCGCATGCGCACTGCCGATTTAGAAGGAAATCACGTGAGCCGCTCTGTCAACATCCGCAGAGATCTGTGAAATCCCGCAGAGCAAGTTCGGCGGAGTTTGAGGCGCTCCGTGGAGCGGGCGTTGCCAGAGATCTAGGAGGGGAAGATGACCAGCTCGAGCCAGATCTGCGAGCGGAATATGCGCGCTCCAAATGGAGCGCTTTTGGAGCGCTCGAGATCTCCGAGCGGAATTCACCATAAAATCTGCTTCTGAACTTTCTTTTAGATGTGGCCGCAAGTGAGTCACTGCGCGGGATACACGGTGAACGAAGCTAAAGCGACACCATTTTGCTTCACCAGCACTCGCCCGAGTCACTTTTATTGCGTTCTAAACTACAGGGATCGAACAGAAAATAAAACTTTGCTTTCCATTACAAACAATATTTCGGATAGTTTATAGAAATCATATCTACACTTTAACGACTCTTTCAACTTTCTATTCAGTCACGTCGGATCGACAATTTTTAATTGAGTTTCAAGTCTATGTTTTCATAGAATATAAACGATACAAAATATTTATTTTTATCACCACGTCTCACTAAACTTTATGTCGTCATATGTCTCTAGAATATCTATTCACTGAACTTGATAGAATAATAAGATGCAATGAGGAGAACCTCGTTGTAGAGACTGATTTTTTTTTTTTTAATATGCGGAATATTTATTGCCTTTTGCAATGCGTTTTAGTTGGAGATACAGTTCCCTAACACTTAGAAACCACATTGCCTAAAACTTATTGGCGAAAAAAACGGCATACATGTAATCCTTTTAACTTTTTAGTAATTTTTTAAATGATTGCCTTTCAAGTGTGGGGTATATATGGCGGTGGAGCAGTGAACAACCACACAGTTACTATGGTTATTTGTGCTCCGTGGCGAGTGTATTTGGGATGTCTGCCTATTGTGCACGGGTAAGTGCGAGTGCATGTTTGCATGGATGTATTAAGACAAACCTTAGAGTAGCGTTTAGGCTAGTCATAATGTAACACCTGTGACTGTGGTGCGGTGAAATTAAGAAACTTGTAAGTCCAAGAAGAAGAAATTAGGAGGACGTCTCAAAGAGACGTTCTACTACTCTTATCTTTTCCTTCGAGATTAAAGTTTCTTCGTCTTTCCGCACTACACTCTCAGGTTTTACATTATGAATAATTGTCACCTGCTCGCCTGTACACTCACTATTCATTATTAATGTTGAAGAATTTTGCGATAAACTGGCAAACTTGTATACCTTCCCTATAAAAAAGGGGTAGAGAAGTTGTAAGAATTGTTTCGTCCTTCCTATACAATTTTTATCTAATCTCTATACACAAAGTTTCATGAATTATTTAAAATAAAATGCGGCCAAAAACCTATAAACAGCGGTTAGAAAAGCTGATACATTTTCTTTAGAAACTACGCATCGCAGAAAGCTGCAAATAGCCGAGAAAGTTACGCTAGCGGTAATGATATAATGTTGATGTTTGAGTGTATCACGTTGCCTAGATCAGAAGACATATAAAAACAAATTCTTGCTGAGCCCACGTCCTTACACTATGCCTTACGCTCATGAAACCGTAATTTGAGATTGCAGGCCCCTGAAACAAGTATGTCAATTAAAAAAAAAAAACTTGACCGCAAAAAAAAACAAAAACAATATCGTCTCTCTTTTTGGGAAGTTATCTTATTTTATTTTTTTAATAAATGGTCAAGGATCCCATAATCTAAAATTTTGGTTTGATAAGGTCGACGCCCGTTTGTTTGTTTTTTGTACTTTTGATTTAGGTAACCTCTCCTGCCCTTACTTTCACAAGTTATCACCAGCGCAAGCTTTCTGCAAAGCGCGGTTTATTTATGCGGGCCGAAAAATCGGGTTTAAATTTCTCGATCGAATTCGGTATAACCACTTTCGATAGCGTTTACAGCGATGAAATCCGCATCAGTGAATATGTCAACGGGATAACTATGCTTCGTATGCCGTGTGGAAGCCAGAACAATACGGAGAAGAGATGGTCATGTTGGTTGCAACTGACCAATCAAAACTGGAGTAGAATAGCTTCGCCCCAGTTTTTTCTCCGCAATTATTCTTCGCATTTAATCCACTAATTAACTCTTCCGTGGAGCGCCCCCTTGCTACTGCGAAAGTTTTCTCGGCTAGTGATTGGACGTGGCGTCCCAGCTTTGTGCTGGGAACACGTCATTCACAAATGAGGAATGTTTTATCTGTTTACGAGTCCACTATCGGGCAGTATTTTAGTTCGAATTTTATATTTCGTAACAAACACGGCCCCTGATATATTTGTTCCGAGCGTTTCTTTATTCAGGAGTTGTGTTCAGCATGTATAAGGAAGCGCGGGTTTGGAGGAGTGTCTACACATTTCTTTTCTACGCCAAACAATACACCTTTTCCACAAGGTCGCAGCCATCTTTAATGGCGTCACTTTTTGAATGCTCTAACACATCGTTTTAACCTCTTCACGCCGCTGCAAGATGTTCACGATAAACGCGTGATTGTCACACATTCTTGTTTCGCCTCACCTATATTTTCTCGCAGATTTTAGCTTGAAATGTCTTATTCTGTTTTTCGTCCCACATACCAGATATGAAGCTTACGTGATTGAGAACGAAAGGAAGCGAAAAACGTCAATAGACCTATTCCTAAACTACTGATGCATCAACTAGAAAGCTGGAAATGGTGGTCTACGCGCCGCACGCCCTCACTTGCCCTGTATAATAGATTCCAAGTAAATAAGTAAAAAAAGAGGTTGACGAACGCGCGCACAAGATGCCATTTGTTTAGGATTTTGCTTTAGAATCGTTACTGCTGCAGACGCCAGCACGTGCGGCGCTTATACGAACATTCCCAGCATTCTCCTTGGTACCTCGGTAATTTAGCAATAGGTATATCCTCGCATTTTACAAACGGGGCGTCTTGTAATAGCAAATGCGTGGCAACGCCATTGCTAGAATATTAGGGAGATTTCGTAGACCGTCCGCTGTACTTCGCGTTCTCTGTGGGCATGTGCTCAGTCCATGCTAAACATGAAGGCTACATACAGCAAAGCGTACGATCTGCGAAAATTTCACTGATGGTTTTCCTCCTTTATGATTATGCATGAAACATGCATAACGCACCGTGTCACGGCTCACAGAACAGGTAGCCCTCATATCGGCTATTAAACCTCATCCAGCAACCGGTCGCGGATGTTGTTACGTAAATATGTAGTTCAAACACGGTTGCGATTCATGTGAATGCAATCTTTCATTTGCTCAGCCTTGGTCACGTATCCTCGCGAGATGAGTGGTTCAATAATGCAGTCACACCGAGCACTTAGGAGGATAACAAGCGTGGTAGGGACGTGCATTCCAGCATCAGGACGTCGCGTCTGGGCTGGACATGACTAGCTATCGTGGACGCCACACCCCCTGTGTCTACTCTCCCCCACTTTCCATGGCTGTGACCGAAGAGATGTTTCAACAAATTCCCGGCTCAGCGACAGTGTTGCATGCCACTAACCCCAGACATCGAAGCGGCGTCGCTTCTGTCGTCATGACGGCATTTGGCGTGGCCTTTGTTTCCTCCGGGCAGTCGTCTTTCCGGACACGAACCTGCCCGATTCCGGCAGCTTCTGCCAGTCTCCGCTGGGCGCTTCTGGGCGCTGCGTGCCTTACCAGGAGTGCCGCTTCCTCTTCAACGACGAGTTCCTGGCGAGGCGTTCGCTGTGCGGCTTCAACGGACGGCTGTCCCTCGTCTGCTGTCCCCAACAGGGCCAGGGCTTCGGCAACGGCTTCGGAGGGGGCCTCGGGGGAGGAGGAGGCGGAGGAGGCATCGTCTTCCCCGAGGTGAGCCCCACCGAGCGTGGCTGGCTCGTGCACGCCGCACCATCCTAAGAGGGGCTTGAAAAGACTTTCGGGCCTCCATTCAGTACGTTCTGAGGTGAAACATTAAGGCCCGTTCACACTCTTGCGACGGAGTAAGACCGAGAGAGACCAGACTTGTTTTTAAGCCTCTTGCGATGTCTTAGGACTAGCTCCGCGCCATCGCATCCGGTCCTAAGACGTCGCAACAGGCTTAAAAACCGGTCTGGTCTGTCTCGGTCTTACTAGGTCGCATATATGTGAACGGCGCTTTAGACTCCTGAGAAGGCATTTTAGCCCTCTTAGACTTCTAATTATGCTTGAAGCTGCCTGAAAAGTTGTTCGGTGGGTTGTACCACAAAACGTGCAGCTGTAAGGGCATATATGTGGATTTTGTATGCTCAATTAGAGTTTATTTCAATGATGGCTTAAAGATTGTATGGTTTAGTTCGGTCAAAATAACGATTTAACCGAGAAAGAAATGGCAGCATTAGCAATGTCGTTTTACACAGATATCTATGTAGTATGAGCAGGAAAACTAAAATTTCCATAAAGAAAAGTCGAAACAAATTGTCCTTCTTTTAAACGCTTGTCACTTTTCCTAACCATCCGGTCATAAAAACATGTTTTTTTTTTCCCCTGGAACACATCTTTTCTTTTCTGGAACATGGTGCTAAACTTTTTAACTGCTGATTTTTATTTATTTTCTTGAGTATACATCAGGCAAACAGAGCATTGTCTACCGCCATGTCTTTGCTCGTGCGGGCAATGCCAAGCCAGCAAATAGTTACCTACGCGCGTATGGTTCACAAGCTTAGCTGCATTGAAATTGAAAGCCAAAATTAAGGGTAGAGCACCATTCCGAATTTTAATCATATATATAGGTAATAGATATCTTTGAATGCTAGATATCTTTATCAAATGGAGGGTTACTAAAATGTTGTTTTACAAGTAATGGCTGCGAAGGGTTCATGGCTAATAGAGGGCTTGTTTTCTCTCTTTTGACTTCGTTTGATACCTAAGTTCTGTGTGGTGTGGTAAGCAGATTCGAAGCAAGGGCCACCACTTTGACACGCAAGTGCAATAGATTAAAGGAAATGTTCGCTCTTTTAAAACTCCTCTTAGAAAAAACGATGTTTATCGTGTTTTTTTTTTTATTTTCTATCGTAGTCAAAGTTGACTTTTTGCATGGTCAGCAAATAACTTTTTTGGCGAAAGAGCGTGATATTGAGGCTGCAGATAAACCTGGAGAGGACGACGATGCGTGGGAACTGGTCACAAACTTGACGATATGACCTTGTTATTCCTAATCAATCATAATATCACTAAATAAGAGGGTATAGTTCATACTTAGCCAGAGGATCGACCCAAATTCTCATTTTCTACTGCAAACTTGCGCTCATATTATGTTTCACTACAACCCTGCGAACGAGAGTACGTGTGCTAAAGACTTGACAAAGCCTAAAACTATTGAAGTACTACTTCGTTTCACCTTATGTGCGAGCGAAGGCAAAACTGAAAGCGCGAGCACGGAAGCTCCGTGCGTTCAGGCTTTGCTCGAGCGCGCGGGATGGGGAGAAATGCAAAAAGCGCTGGTCTCGCGCTTCTAGCTTTGGCTTCGCTCGCAGATAAAGTGGTTCTCTTTGTGCCGCACGACTCGCCCACCAACTGGCCTGTCCCTGCGTAGGTCCCTCAAGTCCCGCAGAACTTCCCGAACATCGGTAGGCCCTTCCGCCCATTCAGGCCCAATATCAACAACGGTTTCGGGAACCCTTTCGGAGCAGCTGGCGGCGGTGGCGGATTCGGGCCCCCGAGGCGACCCTTCGGCCAAGGAGGAGGACTCCCGCCCAACAGGAACCCTTTCGGAGGAGGAGGAGGAGGAGGAGGCCAGTTCGGGGGCGGATTCCCAGGGAACCGCCGCACCCCGCGGCCTTCGGGACCCTACAACTCGCCGCGACCCCAGGCACCCAGGCAGTGGGGCACCAGCAGTAAGGATGCCCACGGTTCTCTCCTAGGCGCGCGTCTTTATGTGCCACACGCGCGCATGGGTCAAGATTTCCGCGCTGGAGAGTCACGGGCAACTGTTTACTTGGCCCAGTGATTACCAGCTAGAAAACAAGGTCTGCTCATTGCGTCGTTGTCAGCGAATCCCCGACTCGCCCTAAGCGTCAAATACGCTGAATCTCGACGAGAGTACGCTGCAAAGCTGCAGGGGCTTGCATCTTGGCGTAGCCGTGTGGCCTTCGGCAACGCTATGGCCTCTCGCGCACCTCAAGCGCGCGCGAGCAGCTCGGCGGACGTCATGAGCGCGTGCTGTAGGCAGGGCGTTCGAAAGACACGCCCCGTCGTTCTGACTTTGTCAACGACATTAGAGCGCTTTGTCCCCTCTATACTTCGTTTCACCTTATGTGCGAGCGAAGGCAGAGCTGGAAGCGCGAGCACGGAAGTTCCGTGCGTTCAGGCTTTGCTCGAGCGCGCGAGCTGGGGAGAAACGCAAAAAGCGCTGGTCTCGCGCGTCTAGCTTTGGCTTCGCTCGCAGATAAAATGAAACGAAGTATAATCAAGCGACCTTAGTGAAACCTACTATAGTCGGATGCAACCTAAGAACAATCCTTTAGCTCCACCCACAAGCGCATTGCGCCCATCTGAAGTGCCTCCGCCGTCAAGAAAGTAGTTCGCTAGCAACGTTGCTTTTTCTTCCTCCAGTAAACGTGTCTTAAACTACTACAATATTTATTTAATTCATTCAGGACGTTTAAATAAATTAGAATACGTTTTTGTCAACGAAGTAGCTGTTTAGCAAAGAAAGAAAGTCATGTCCAATGTACCGTCTTCCCAATTCATTTTCTGTCCAAGATACTGTCTAACATACTGTCTTCCAGCGCCTTCGATTAAGGGAAAGCGGCGAAAACGAAACTAACCTTTCTCTCGCCAAAATTATAAATAACAAAGCACTTATTGTTCCTGCAAATAATAAATATTTAGTGATTTACTTAGTTTTGTGGGCTTTGCGCACGAAATGTGTGCCTTTATTTTGTTGGATGAATAGAAAACAAGAATAATTATACTTTTCGGGTTTGACAAATCGGCACCCTCCCAAGTCATCGACACCACCACCGCGCCCCGCTCTCTTTGTCTTCCGTCATGGATCCCACTGAGGTGACATCGGAAAGCGATTCCCCTGATTCTTCTTGGACGAAACAGCCTGGTGCAGCCTTACCGGCGACACCAAAGCGGTTCTTCAAGAAGCACAAGCGTGGTCGGGTTTTGAACAGCGGCCAGTGGTGCGTAAAACACGGTGCAAAAAAGCAGAATAATTGTCACGAGAAACTAGCGTCGCGTTGCTAAGGCCAGCAGCCATGCTGAGCTTTTTTTTTTTTCAAAAGGATCGCGATTGGTCCACGGAATCGTGACGTCATGAAAACGATTGGCTGGCGTTTCTCGGCGTAGGAATACATTTTCCTCTGAGAGGCATTTCCGGTTTTTTCTTAGCTTGCAACCGACTATAGCCTGGTGGGAAATGGTAACTAACGCAACAATCGTAGATATCGACATTACTATAGAGAAGAAGATGACATTGGCGCTGTTTCGTAATTGACTTCCAAAGGGAAATGGGGGGGGCACCATATTTTACCACTCCTGTTAATGTTCCAAATGAGCATTATGTATGACAGTAGTAGTATAAACAACATTCTTTCAGTTCTAAAAAAAAAAAAACGACGACCGTTTGCATTGATACTGCAACTGCAACGCGACTGTGCCAACTAATCAACTAGGATGATTTTCTCACCGCCCGTTGTCATAAAAGGATGAGCTGGTGGGCTAGTTGGTCGTCCATCATGAATAAAATAGCGCAAAACAACAAGGAAGGAAGAACGAGGTAGACAGGAAGGGTGCTAAACTGACAACTCACATTGAATACAGTCTATAAATAAGGAGAAGAAAAACGTTACTGATGTATCAATGCATTAATGACCGCTTACGATAACACGCCTTCGCCTTGAGATCGTCACCAGCCGGTCACCTTGTACAGGCAAGGGACTGTTTGTGCACCGCAATGTTCAGCCATACCAAAATCCTAAGATGTTTTAGGACCAAAAGAACAAGCGTTGTACGAAGCTCGAACAATTGTGTTTCGTGGGGCTGTGTGCATCAGCGCCCCGCCGATCGCCTTATCTCAAAATTGAACTTTATTACCTCAATCTTATGACTTGACGACAAGTATTCAGCCTGCAAATTTTCTGTTCCTTTTTTGGTCTCAAATTTCATCTTTTTCTCTTTATCATCTACAATTCGTGATCATGTACTTTGCAATGTTCTAATTTTTGCTTCAAAATTATTGCTTCATATAATTTCACGTTTCCTTCTTTTGTCTTAGTTTTACCACTCAATCATCAGCAACTCTCCTTTTTCGTGCATTTTATTTCATATTTTTTACGTATAACAACTTTGTGGTTGTACTTTTCTCTCTTTTAAGCGATAACCATCAGTAACTTCCTTCTTCTCCTTCTTTATTGAATGTATTAAATGTCATTTGTCAGTTTAGCGCCCTTCCTGTCTACCTCGTCCTCCCATCCTTGTTGTTTTGCGCTATTTTATTCATGATATCATAACAAATTTTTGTCAACCAGACAAACGATTAGATTTTACACTCCGACTCAACTAACTTTCTTGATGGAAATGAAATAGAAACAAAGACAAGCATAGCCATTGGTGCCGGAGCCAACGTTACTAGATCAGCTCAGTTGACGAGCTCCGCATTAGCCGCGCTTCGGAAAGCCGGCCCTGTCCGTTCGCGCCAGCGTGGTGGCGCTGTCGTCGCAGCCCGCCCGGTGCGCAAGACCGGCCGAGCTCTGGGCAAGCTCGGGACGCTGGCTTTTCATTGCGAAATCAGGCGCTCGGCGGCACGTCGACCGCCCTTGCGCACTTCTTTTTTAAGAAATTGACTCTGCGAGTAGATTCTGCCGCAGTCACGATTGTAATTATGCACGCTAACGTTTTCTTCGATTTTTACTCTATAATTCATCGGATAGCAGTATGGGTGCCTAGCTATGGGTAATATCAAAGTATAACGGGATTTATGTCATAGATGATGTCTCTCATATTCGTCTATGACCAGCATCCACAAGCAGGGGCTCGCGTGCGCTGTAAGCGCCGTATCCAGTTCTCGATAAACGCTCCCACTTGTCCCAAGAAAACGAACAAAATGCGTTTTCTGCCTTTTATTTGTTACCACAACAAATCTTCGGCAAGGCTAAAATTGCAGATGAATACTGTGTAACGTTTATTTTGTTTGCATGAAAAAAATCGCGAGCAGAATGCAAATACCAAGACTGAATATGCATGTAGTCGGAGATCACAGGACCATAGCTTTCTTGTTTGCTACTACCACCTTCTCCGTCATTTGTCGATTGATGTATCTCGCGTAGAAGAGCATTTGCGTTGCAGCGAAGAGGCATTGCAGTTTTCAAAAGTGGTCTTTGCACCCCAGCCTTCCTATGTCGCATTCTCAGGGTAGCTAAAATGTCTTTATTTTGGCTTGAAATCGATCGCAGAAACGTCACGAGATCAAAAAAACAACATTATCATTTATGGACAACGGCAACGTTAAGAAAATAGTAGTAAACATAAAGCCAATTTAAATTAACGCGCGCTTATAAACAAGTCATCAAGCATGTTGCTGTACAGGCACATGGAGCATGCACACGCTTACACAAATGAACTCGTTTCGCATAGTCAACGAAGTTGTCTCACAATTCGTGCACTGTTGCCGCGAAGCTTTAGCAGGTACTATAAAATAACGGTTCTAATATCTACCGCACGTTCATCTCCAAATATACACACACGAATCCGTGTTGATCAGAAGTGATGTCTTGAAATTCTTACCCCTTACTCACACGTCCCCGAAATGGCACGCACACGCAAGGGAGCGAGGTTGTCACACACATAAAGAACACACGAAAGGAATAACTCAGTTGTTTTCACCAGTAGCAGGCCTCGACGTAGCCGAATACAAATACAAAAACTGCCCGATTCTTTCGAATGACGAAGACGTCTTCGAATTGTCCTTCTTTCCTAATGCGGCTTCGGTAGGTATGCAGCAGTTTACGCTTGAACTTCTGACGCAATCACAGAGCACCAGGAGAGGGAAGTTCACGGTATTTTAGTTCGCAAACGACAAAAAACACAACGGTCCATGTTCCGGAAACCACGAACGATAGACGCAGCCATTTCTCCGGGCTGCTTGCCTTGGTGCCGAATGTCAGAAAACTGCCAAAATTAAAAGGGCCCGGCGGACCTAATTTACTCAAACGTCCCAGGAAATGTTGTCTCAATCCGGACATTATCACACTGGCAACAGTCCTTAGGAATATACTTTGTGAACCCACACAGAAACGACGTTTCACGGCGTATTCACGTGCATACCGAGGCCAGTCAGACCGAATGGGCCGGGCGGGCTTGGACACGAGCGCCGCTACGCGGCAGTGAATGGAAGCGCGTTACTTATTTCTCGGAGTTTGTCAACTTTTCCGATCCAGTAACGTTGGCCGGAGCAGCGAAGGAGTCGCGGCAGACTTCTTTTTTTTTTTTTTTTTTTTTCTAATGGCGGCACGTCCACATAGCGTGCTTCTCTCCCTCCTCTCGTCTCCATCGTCATCTCATCCCTTCAGCCATTAAGCCCCCATACACTTGCAAGGCCACTGTCTTTAGCTTTTTAAACCTACGAAGCCTTGCTGCGAGGCCAATAGACCTTTTGCAATTTCTAAAGCGCCCCGGCCCGCGCGCGAGGAATTGTGGGAGAGACTGTCCCTCGCCTGGCCGCTCTGCCTTGAGATCGCATTGCCTTGTCGCTTGCCTCCTCTTAATCCCCTGTTTTTCGATTCCATTACCTATTTTTATCTATTCCAGTGTATTTTTTATTGCTTCTAAGTGTTTCTATTCTCTTCTGTGCGTGATATTTTTTGTATATATACATATAGTATTTGTACCTTTATTTTGCCTTTTTCGACGGGAGTGCCGACGGACAACACGCCGCTTCGCGCGTCGTTCCCCGGGTGAGTACTACCATTGCTACCGATTCCTATCGCGCTGTTAGCTGTTAATTTTGGTTCATTCGACCCGCGTGCAGTCGAGAGGAGCCGTTTATAAATACCCGCAGAGCTCTGAATCAACAATCGCGACGCGAGAGCCGAGTGCGCTGTGATTTGGCCGCCCGCGCTCGCTTCGTTGACTCGCACTGTAGCGTTTGCCTTCGAGTGCCGCTTACTTGACTAAGATACAGCACGCCGCTTTCCCGTCACGAATCATTTGTCCGAATGCCTGCGAAACCGTAACACCGTTCGGCATATCCAACGCTGCGGCGCCTGACAACTGCACGCGGCGGTGCCAGGAAACATGCTGTGCGCTGGCAAAATTGTTTGCACAGCCTGGCACACAGCAAACTGTACCACCGGGCATGTTGCTGCTGAAGGTGAACTAAAGAAATAAAATACCCAGAGCTGACATCTTGACTAGAGAAATATAATTATCGAAGGAGCTACGAGTTTCAAGATGACTGCCTGGGTGACAGCACATCTCTGCACTTGAAAAAGGGTGTCTGCAACTGACAACCGCTTAGCAGATAGATTAAGAAGGCATACCATAGGCGCATACAAGCCGCGACGTTGGGCCACCGGCGCTTGCAAAGGGCTCGCGCCGCTGCGCGCAGTTTGTCAGGCACCGCAGCGTTGGATATGACGAACGGTGTTAGGATTTCGCAGGCATTCGGACAAATGATTCGCGGCAACACAGCTCTGCACTTGAAAAAGGGCGTTGACAACTGACAACCGCCTAGCAGATAGATTACGAAGGCATGCCATAGGCGCATTCAAGCCGCGACATTGAGCCATCGGCGTTTGCGAAGGGATCGCGCCGCAGCGCGCAGTTGCCAGGCGCCGCAGCGTTGCATATGCCTCAGCTTCGCAAACATTCGGACAAATAGTTTGCGGCAACAAAGCGGCGTGCTGTATCTTTGTCAGGTAAGCCGCACTCGAAGGCATACGCTACAGTGCGAGTCAACGCAGCGAGCGCGGGCGGCCAAATCCCAGCGCACTCGGGTCTCGCGTCGCGATTGTTGATTCAGAGCTCTGCCTATCCCAATGACATGTGCGCGGGTGTTTATAAACGGCTCCTCTCGACTGCACGCGGGCCAAATGAACCAAAATGAACAGCTAACAACGCGATAGGAATCGGTAGCAACGGTAGTACTCACCCGGGGAACGACGCGCGAAGCGGCGTGTTGTCCGCCGGCACTCCCGTCGAAAAAGGCAAAATAAAGGTACAAATACTATATATATACAAGAAACATCACGCGCAGAAGAGAACAGAAACACTTAGAAGCAATAAAAAATACACTGGAATAGATAAAAATAGGTAATGGAATCGAAAAACAGGGGATTAAGAGGAGGCGAGCGACAAGGCAATGCGATCTCAACGCAGAGCGGCCAGGCGAGGGACAGTCTCTCCCACAATTCCTAGCGCGCGGGCCGGGGCGCTTGGGGGATTTCGCAAAAGGTCTATTGGCGAAACAACCATTTGGTCGATTCGGGACAGTGAATCTCCGTTTGGTCATTTCTGCAGAAAATACAACAGTAAAGGGGGGACTTTAAATATACCAAAATGTAGGTGACATCATTGGGAATAATATAAAAAATAAAACTAAATCAATTTTTTGTAAAGGGGGCTTCATTTATGATTCAATTTAATTTTTGATGAAATTTAAACAAATTATTAAATTACTTCACTAAATTAAATCAAAGCGGTACCAGTCGATAGCCCGTGAAGGTACGCAGTAATTAAGAAGCAATATTCGTGAGGAATCCAAAAATACAAGGCTGCAAATATGTAACCAAAACGTCAAAGGTAGGATGTTTACATTTTTCTTTCATTTCAAGCACGAATTATACCAAAAATGTCAATTTACCCTAAAAAAAAAAAAAAAAAAAATAGGTCGCGTTTTATATAATCCTTTAAAACCGTTATCGTGATTTTTTTTTTCGTTTCTAATTACTTATAACAACCGACAGAACTGGGTACAGCAATGAAGCAGCCGAAATGTAACATTTCACCTTAAAGTGCAACTCCGCACAATTCAGAAAATTTTTGGATAAATAGGGATTTCACACTAAAAAGCACAATAAATGGACCTACGTCATTTTCTTTGCGAAAAATGGGATATATATTTTTAAACCTTACTTTAAACATGAGCAAAAATTGAAACCGAAACATCGGCTCCGTCTTGCAACATTGGCCTCGGGCCGCCAGAAACATGGATATCACGTGGTACCATATGTCACGTGATCCTCTACGAGACAGCGGGCGGGATTGGGGCGAGCGTGTGCCAGGCTTACGTTTGATCTGCACCGCACTCTTCACCATGTTTTGGTGTCTACGAAATTCGACAACATCTGAACAACTACCCCATAAGTCTGGGCACGTAGAGGGAACGAAACTCCGAGAGACAATAATCACAAACGGTGAGAGTAAAACGACGAAATTGGTTGTAACGCGGGAAACGGCGGTAAAGGCCGGACGGCTACCAAGAACCGCGCTGCGCAGGCGCATTGCGCCAATCACGTGGACACCTCTGAGCGCCGAGAGGAAACGTTGCAGACATCACCCGTTACGCTTGAGCGGATAAGTAAAATCAAACAAAAAGGGGTAATGGTGATAACGTTTTGTCAGTGATAACGTTTTGCCTATATTCGAACGCTAGAGTCACCCGATTTTGGCAACTTGACGCGTTGCAAAGTTCGCCGGGCAGTTTATGAAACATTTAGACAGAACTAGGTCGTAAACTTTGACGTGTGGTCTTCCTAGGTGAAACTAGAGAGAACTGCATTGTTTTTTTGTTTTTTCTTCAAAAAACAAAAGCATAGTTGCCCATTAAGGATTTTTGTGGAATAATTCTTTTACTTTTATTTTTAATAACTTTTTTGTTTTCCGGAAGTATGACTACAAATTAAAATAGCCGCCCCGACACATGTGCTCGATTCGGAATGAAAGCACCCAAATAGAAATTTAACTTCGGCCCTTGTAAGACGTGAGAGAAACTTGTAACTGCCAATGAAAAGGATACAATTTTAATTTAATTAGCTAGAAACAAACATAAGTTTTCTTGATGGAAATGAGAAGTAAATAATCAATGCCGACCTTATGACATGTGATCCAGGAGATGGGCCGACGACTGGTGTACTCCGTAATGGGGTTAAACAGGGAGGTCTATGCGGCTATCTCCTGCCCTTCTGCATGGAAGGCGTTTACTCAACACCACCTAGACTGACTGAAGGTCTCTCCACTGGTTCCGTGACGTCACAGTAGCTGTCCGTTCCGTGGTTGCCCCAGCGCATCCGTCCTAGTGTCTTTGACGGCTCAAGCTGCGTGCGCTTAGTATATGTTTTGGGGTTCGTAGATTTAGTGTAAATAAGCACTAAAGTATTTTGCGTTTTTTCACGTTGTTCTTTTACTTCACTGCAAAAGTATTTTCCACACGTGTGGAGTGGTGAAATTTTCTTATCCATATTTGTTGGATTTCTTATTCAAGAGCATTAAACATTCGCTTTTATATATTTTATTATTGTCCTCGCTCTTGTATTTCTCATTTTGTGAGGCGCCAGGGAATTTAGTCACTGTTTACCTTCATTTTTACAGTCGTTCATATTTACTTTAAGATAAATCTAGCACTGTGTGTCTTTAGTTTGCTTCTGAAGGAACTAGGCTCTGCTGTTTGGATGCACTATTTGGTCGAATTGATAAATTCCTAGTTTCTTCTAATAAAATAGTGCTATTTAATTTCTGAAAATGGTGTAGTGAGCTGCAAAAGACGATTTCATGTTGCGTCAGGATATAGCATTCGCGAAAATAAGCTATTCTGATCTAGATCACAATACATTATGGGCTCAAATCACTCAAGAGATGGAGTGAAATACTAAAAACACTTTTTATTGAAGTCATGGCTCACAACGTCTCAAGTTACAGGTCACTTCTTGCTTAGGGTCATCCCTTTCCTAGCCGCCGCCTTTTTATGAGCACTCTCATGAATGAAATCATTCTTTATTTTCCAATTGTTATTCAACACAGTGTTAGTTAGTTGCTGCATTAACTACGAGTCGCAGAAGGGTCTGTGCTGTGTGACTATTTTCACACGTCCAGGTGTCAACTTCCTTTTCCAGCAGTGAGATCGCTTTTGACCTGACAAGAGAGCGCTGATTGCAGCACGACCGAAATGCCGTAGAATTGTCACCTGATGACAACTCCTTCAGAACTAACTTGGTAAAAAGCACAATGTCGATAACGCACGGCGTTGGGAATTTAAGTCCACCCCTGGACAAGTTGGATCGCATGGTCATATTCTCAGCTTCTATGTCGCGGTCTTCTAAAACAAGTGAGCTGTAGCATGAAGAGCAGGAAAGCTTCTTTAGAGCAACTTTGGCTCTATAGCCTGCAATACAAGCTACATTCATGTCGCGCTTCGAAGCTGCGATGTCCTCGTCCCGGATTATTACAGTGAAGTCTTGTGTGGAATCCTGACAAACTGCATAACACCCCTTAGCAAAAAGAGGCCGTATTTGAAACGAAGTTGAAATATATTGAATATGAATATTCATTTTGTATTCATCCTGTATCATTTTGACCGCATTCGAAATACGCGCATAAGGTATTTAAAATATATCATAAATATTATTCAAAAAAGATTTGAGATATACCAAAAATATAATTCCTTCCCCCTCAAGATGCCATTTGTGTATAAAAAACCGGCTACACAATTTTTTTATTTTGGATTTTGTTAGTAAATGGTGTGTCCCTGTGGTATTTGAAGGCACTACTAAATACATCCCATAACTACACATTAGAAATGAACACAAACACAAACACCATGGCGCACTTAACATCTGAATCACAGTCCCGTTGACTGCTCTAGAGCCTTATATAGCCTACATATTGAAGGTAATCATTTGGCCGGTGACCACCTCTGCACGTATTAAGGTTCCAAGTATTCGATCCTCTCCTTGGGAGTCTTTCAAAGGGGAAACAGTGTTTTGAGGGTCGTGGACGATATCTCTTACTAAAAAGCATTGGTACAACTATTAATAATTTGGCGCAGCCGTTAAAACAATATCCCCAAAAACGGCTCCTAGAAGAAATGTCATTGCTTTTCTGCATAGCACCACTCAGGACGAAGGGAGTCAATGCAGTTTCTTCACTTTAAAATAGTTATTTTGCTTTTTTACTAGTTGACTATTTAATATGGTCATTAACATCACTATATTAAAGTCACTACTCACATCACGTACAATGGTGAGTATACACATTCAGTAAACTAACATTGTGCTAACACAACCACGCCAGCTTCAACAAGTGCTCACAGCACTTGCTGAAGCTTTCCAGCATCAGCAAGTGTTGTGGTTGTAGTTCCCGAACCCCGTTTGTGATTGGTGTGCAAGAAACTCATCAGGTGTGTTCTTGATAGGAAAAAGAAAACAATAACATAAACTGGGCTGATTTTTCAGTGCGATGCTGCACAATTCAATTGAAAAACTAATCAAATGTTGTCAATACTTCAGCTTGGGTGAGTTGGTTAATCATGCTCTTTACAGCGCACAACAGACAACACACCATCAAAACAGATCGACACAAAGAAACAACACTCACGCAGCGCTGACTGTCAACTCTCGGATATATTAAACATCATCTTCGTTATCTTATACTCTTACGAACTAAAAAGAAGAAAATAAAAGTTAACCAAGAAAGAACAGAGAAAGAAAAAGAAAAGAAAAGAAAAAGGAGAGAAGATAAGGAAAAAAAAGGAGTCAAGAAAATAAAATACAAAATAAAAAGAAAACCAAAGAAATGACAGAGAATAAGATCAAGTCCTACTACAGTAAAAGTTACTAAGGAGGTTTTCCTAAATAATCTAACTCTTTTTTGGATAAGCTGTTTAGGCACTTCAGTGTACTCCACATCTGCTTGAAGTGAACTTCTGACAGGCGCGAACTTTTCAATACTTTGGAAGTTAAAGTCAAGCTACCAAAGTATTGCAGTCAAAAGATACTCAGAGTATAACACAACAGTATTTACGATTTCCAGGTATTTTAAGTGTATTCTACACATAATTTTGATCGCTGCATTTTTATTAGGGTTGGAGTATATTTTGCATGAAATAAATAAATATTTTAAGAAATCTATGTGAAAGGTATTTTGTGCCTACTAATTTAGTATTTACATATTTCAGAACGCATGAAGGGAACTTTAAATGTGTACTTACAATTATGAGCTGTACTTCAAATACACTCAAATTAGAATGAGGTATATTTTAAACGTATTAGTTTTCACTAAGGGACAACTCATCTTCATGTGGGAACGCTAACGCCTTTTGGAGCCGGAGCTTTTTCTCAGAATCGTAAAATTGCCGCACAGACACATGGTATTGAGCTCAAGCCAGCTGACGATAGCGGCCAAAGCAATCTTTCAGGGCATCAGTTTGAAATTTCCCAAGCAGGATGTACTTGAAATGGAGCTCTTCCAAACAATATTCTGACACCTCTACCAGAAACTCACAGGTCAGACGCAACAAAGTGTTGCGTCTCATTCGTCATATAGCCGCTCGTAAGGTTGATTGATCTCCAAGTGTTCAGCCAAGCTATGATGCCACTCAGGAAGATCACTTGAATGTCGCCCATCGATTGTACTGGTTCCTGCATGTTGTCACTCAGTCTTTGACATTTGCGAGGACCTTTAAGGCTCACAATCTTCCATCATGTCAGAACGATGGCGACGAAGAGAGCCGTTAATTCGGGATAGGCGATTTGGAGTGCTCATTCGCGCATCCGAAGTGCATTTGAGATAAACTTATTGATATCGTTAAGCACCATTTCCACGCTCTGCATCTTCATAAATGTTAGATTTATAGCTTTGAAATTTAGCTTGTAGCCAATCTCCACAAGTGAGGTCTTCTCCGATGAATAGAGTTTCCTAATTCCATCAAAAGATTCAGCTTTGATTAAAGAAGGTTCGTCAGGCATTTCTCCAGACAAGCTCATTTCTGGAAAATAAAAGCACGTTCCGGGGTTCTTCTGATTTCACGAATTTTATTCGTGAATACACAGAAAACACAAATATTATACAAAGACAATATGAGAACAAGGAATAAAAAAGAACCTTAAGTATAACTACGCACGAGCTCTTCAAAGTTAGACATATCTAGATTATTTATTTATTTATTTACAATACTGAAAGCCCTTACGGGCTGTTTTAGGAGTGTACAGCATTAAAACAACACAAATAAAGAACCGAAGATCAAGAACAATCACCACAATACAGTAATTTGAGTACAATTTCAGTTGACCAACACCACCGAAAGTCGCCAGCACCAAAGAATACTAGTATGTCTCCCCGTGCAAATCAAATCATACTATTTCAAACTTATCGGCACTGTCAATCCCAACAAAGAGGTCGCCATCCCAACTATTCCACTCCTGAATTGTTTATACAAGAAAAGAGTGCTTAAAAACATCGAGATTTGGGAAATACGGCTTGGCTCCAAACTGATTATTAACTCTCGGTGACCTTCTACCAGGAAGCTGAATAAAGTCACTCGAACTGATGTTATAATGCCCATTGTAGAGTTGATAGAAAACGTTTAACCTTCTAGTTTTTCTCCGCTGACCCAAGGTTGGCAGCCCCGCTTTTTTTAATAGTTCTGTTACCAATTTCGTGCGGCGATGCTCTGAATAAACGAATCTTATTGAACGCCGCTGGATGCGCTCAACTTGTTCTATCTGATACTTGACATATCAATCCCAGATCACGTACGCGTATTCAAGAGATGATCGAACTAGAGTCTTATACGCACATACTTTAACTTCAGGCGTTGTATTTTAGAGTGTCCATCTTAAAAACCCAAGTTTTCGCAAAGCCGCACTCAGACATTCTCTATATGTACCTTCCTGTTTAGATAGTTAGAAATTGTGACCCCTAAGTATTTAAAGGTTTCGAATTGTTTCAAAAGTGCATCATTATAGGAATACGGAAATATATTAGGCGACTTCTTTTTTGTGATTGTTACAAAAGTTGTCGTTTCAAAATTTATCTTCATAGCCCATTTGTGACACCACTCGTGCATAGTCATTAACGAGTCCTTTAATAGTATTTGGTCCCTTTGTGAATTAACTTTTATGTACATTAGACAATCGTCTGCAAAAAGGCAGACTTCAACAGATGGATGAATTTCATTTGCAATGTCATTTATATACGCAAGAAACGAAATTGTCCCGAAAACCGAGCCCTGAGGCACACCGGAAATGACTGGCAGTAGCGTGGAAGTTTCCCTCGCGATCTCGACTGAAATCTGTTTGACATGTAAGATTTGATCCAAAAAAACTAGGCGTACTTAGTCCTAAATTCAACAATTTTTCTCTTATGCACTTCAAGATGTGCACTGTGTCAACAACATAGTACAGAGGGCGGCTTTAATCAGCGGGGTGTTTTCTTAGGCAGTGCTTACTTTGGTTTCTTCGCAAACAGTGAAATCAGCTTACAGTTTAGAGAATTGCTGTCGGTTATCACGGAGATGACATTCAGTCCCATTTCTTCAATCTTTAAGATGATGGTCTTGGTATGCTGATGCAAAGTTTCTGCGTTCAGTTTTCTGACAGGTAGAATGGGAAGTACATCCTTGTTTGAAGACAGGAGGGACGGAATCATGAACACTTGGGGCGTTGTTTCTGGCCCTTGTGAATGTGCTAATGTTATTACTATTGTATCTCCCTTAAATCTAAGTAGTGCGTGATGTGTATTTCGTCAATCCTCAGAGTCACCGTTTTCTCATGAGGATTCATTGACTTCACCCATTCCCGTATGTAGGAAAGAAATTGCTTGTCAGTTTGCTCCAGAGAAGGGTGGCCTTTATAGTTGGAACAGGCACGGCGCAGAGTTGGTGGATGAAGCAGAATCCTGCTTGACGCATCCCTTGCAAAATGATGCGCATGGGGAAAATTGAATGGAGAATGCTTGCAAAGACTAAAAGTTCTGTAGTGTACACCCTCTTGTTCATTAGCTCAAGGCAGACTTGTACGTAACGCGTTGTAATCGACTACATTTTACTGTAATGTTGTAACGCTTCAATTACTCCCTTTAACTATTAACGATCAGTGTAATTCAATTACTTTTTTGGTGTAATCGATTACAAAATTACCCGTTACAAGTTTTCTCAATTTTTTTTTTTTTTTTTTTTTTTTTGCGAGAGGGTTTAGAAGTGTCGGAGTCACTCAGCTCAAAACAAAAACGCTCAATGCTTTTTTTTTCCAGAGCACTAAGCATGTGCACTCGAGGATTAGTAGGCCACTTCACTATGCTTGGTTGCCTGGGTAAATTGTTTTTGGTACACCGGAGACTACATTCGGGTATGAAAAATGACCTTTTCCAGCATCTTGTGAGTAATGTAGATAAACAACGTTTTTTTTATTTATTTATTTTTAAGACAAATATTAGGTGTGTTGGCGTGACTCAGACAGCTCTGGACAAAAATGTTTAAGGTTTTTTTTTTTCTTTTTTGTAGCAACTGAGCATAAATGCGGAACACTTATTTAAAATGAGTAGATCTGCTACCGCAATAAAAAAAGTTCTAAGAAAAGTAACGTGGGAAGTAATTGATTACTTCAGAGTAATTTTTCGATTACTTTCTTGAGGCTGTAATTGTAATTGTAATCGGTTATTTTTTACAGTGAAGTAATTGTAATTGTAATGGGTTACCTTTTTTCAGTAACGTGTACAAGTCTGGCTGAAGGTTAATTTGCTTTATCAGAAGTTTCAATATGGCGCACTTTTCATTCGTTATGGCAGCGTCTTCAATCACTTCTGCAAGAAGTGAACGGATGAACCTCAGTATCGGTGTCTTCTTCGGACAATTTTCAACTTCAGTCATCTCGGACAAGTGACGTTCAAGTATCTGAAGTAACAAAGACAAGGTTGGGATGTCGCACACTCGGTCTGGCAACGTACAGCCACAAGGAAGTGATTGCAGTTCCACCATTCCCATAGAAACAGAAACGGACAGGTCTGCAAGCACTGTAACACCACTTTTAACGAAAGTTGAAGGGTCTGTCTTGATGGAAAGAAATATGATACAATTTTCATTGACAGTAACTCTCCAAAACTTGGCATTGAAAACACCGGGTAGCTTAGATCTTGAATATTCAAATGATGACACGGAGTTACTTTTCTGTTCTTGCTGGTTCGTATGAAGTGAATAGATGATAGCCTCTTGAAATTCAGCATCCTCTATCTTAGCTCTTTTTCTCCCTGGGGATTGGCGACGTGCAGGGTTGGATGACAAGTACAAGGGGCAGTTCGGAAAGACTGTAGGTACAGCGTACTGCTCCAATTCGAGTCAGTCGCGCTTGATCTCGATCGTTTTTCCGGTTTGTTCGTCGTGATGCGAAAGCATGCTGATGAAGTCATGCGCATGAAAATTCAGTTCGCATACCTGCATGAAAATATGATGGAAGGGGAGCGTTGCGTAAAAATTGGTCTATGTAGAAAGTTTTTCTTTCCTCTCAATAGACTACCATGCTCGGTTCCAAGGGCTAGCCTAATGCATAGATGCTCATTGACAGCCATTAAATATCTAACAATACATCGCGCTACAAACTTCCGTTTACAGCTGCTAAATATTAAAGAGGGGGTCACTATAACAACTCCACGAATACGGTCTGGTGACGCAGCAAGGGTAACTTACCTTTGAATGTTTGCTCGGTGTAAAATCCTTGCGTGGAATTGCTTTGAACCGGGCTTTCTTGCGTGTATCATTATTTTTAAATGATAAAATGTGCACTTTTGAGCCATTATCATCGTTTCCGTGGAACCTGGCGCACAACACACATGTTGTGTGCCAGGACGCCGCACGTGAAACATATTCATCTGAAACATGTTGGCACACAGCACATGCTTTAAAGGGCGACGATCCCTCAGGCATTCAGCAGCACCTCCTGGCTTCGGTCTGTTTCCGCATACTCATTCGCGCACGCTCACACACAGTAGAAAAATGCCAAGCATGCTGACACACTGTCATCGCGTACAAAAAATGCGAAGGAATGCGCGCAAAAGAAAATTAACGCGTCTCCGAGGTTACACAAGCTGAAAACAGTTGATAACGGCAAGGAGCAACGCATCCCACAGGCGAGTTGTCCGAAGAAGTGGTCGGTCGGGTAGGGCAACTAGCGTGACGTAGGCTAAATTAGAAAGGAGGGTATGAAAGGGCCTTGCGCTAGTCTAGGTGGTGTTGGTTCACTACATCAGTCACATAAAGCAGTGTGGGAGAGTGGGTGGGTCGTCAAGTCACAGCCTTTTTGGGGGCCCATACAGCCGGGAGAGCGCAGGTGTACATTAAGCTAAATCATGAAAAGAGCCTGGGAGTAAGCGCCGTAGAGACAACAGGGAGAGCAAAGTGAAGCCTCGCACAAATAAGAGAAAGAAACAATTTAATACGGGGTTGATAAACCTGAAGGGTGGCAGGCACACGCTAAAGTAGGAGGCGATTGGGAAACAATTAGAGGCATAAGAAGTTTACAGTGTACCGGGTAGCAGAAACACATCTCAGATCTGGAAGCCATTCTTGGAGGCCATTCTTGGACGAGATGCAACCGGAGGAGGAGGTAAAGGAAAGGCGGTCGGTCTAGAAATGTTAGTTAAAGGACAAGACTGAGACAGCAAAGGAGGTAATGGCTGAAAGATAGGGTAGAGTGTCTAAATACACTTCTGGCGACCACTTATCTGAAAGCCGGAAAGGACGCAAGGAACAAAAACAATCATCTACACACGCATCTTTGTTGGGTGAGGTCAATGATATTGGCCTTAGTCAAAAAATTAATATTATCGAAGACATAAATGCCTACTTAAAATAATTTTAAGAGTTTAGAGTACAAAAATTCTCCGATGCCCTAGGTTTAATGCCAATTAATGTCGAAGTAAAATGCCATTTGAAGATAACGTGGGAAATGAACAACTCACACTGAAATCGAGTGATGCCGAATCTCCCAAAAGCGAAAGAACAATTTAAGAGGTTTCGAAAATAAATGACAAAGGTTAGAACAACCTAGTAAGTGACCCAAAAAAAATTAGATCTAGCATGCCAGAAAAGTGACCACAACCTTATGAACGAGAGGGTAAATGGAGTCTAAACAAAGTTTAATTCCAGAAACTATCCTAAAGTAATATGAATACAGATTACAAACAACCGGAAAGGGTATGGACGGGTGCGGATTTAGTACACGAAGCAGAGCACGTTAGATGGGCACAGAAAGTAACAAGTGGTTATAAAGAAAAGTTTACACAACACTGGAGAAACCCAACTCGAAAGCAAACTTTCGAATACCTATTAACTTGTTATGAGGCAATGCAAATTGTTTGAGTCGGTAAAAAGTAAAAAAAAAATTTAAAAACAAATGTGGGAGGGAGACGTGCAAAACCAATTAGCTCTGGCAATGTAAAGGCAAGGAAAAAATATAAAAAATGGACAGTTTTATGAATAATGATCGGGAGCTCTTTTTTGGTCGAGGCAAGAACGGCTGAGTTAGAGATATATACATCAAAGGCTAATTCTTAAGAGATAAAATCATTGTGTGCCCTGTGCCGGTCCGGTCCTTCCGGAGGTGAACACGGATCTTGCAAGCGTGCAGGAGTTTGCTAGTAACAATGAAATAACGGAGAAAATAGGGTTTACACTAAAAACGTAGGTGAAAATATTGGTTCAAAAGGTCAAATGTGTCGTGATGTTCAGAACAGTTAGCGCATTACACAATCTAACGAGACGGGATTTAAAGTAAAATTTCAAAGGGAGAGTTGTAAATGTTCTTAGTCTAGTTATGCAAGCTCATGCACCATAAAAAAAGGTTAAGCCACTAACCTCCGTCCATCCATCCCTGCATTTATACATTTGTTCATCGATTATAATGGGTAGAAAACCAACCGCGTCGCGCAGTTTCTTTCTGTTTATATGCGGTTTATTATGGAGCACGGAGAAACTCTCTTATACACGCGCAGAACGTATTTAAGAGATTATAGTGAAGCACAGCTCAGATTCGCTCGATTTCGAAAGTGTTTAGTTTCGCTATGTTAAAGGAAAGTTTGAAAAGTTTTCGAATTTGAAATACTGAGGCTTCTATTGACGTAGGTATTCTAAACTATTCTAGACCAGGCTTTTTTTAACTTATTGTATAAGTAGAAGCAACCTGATGGTGAATTTCTCGTAGTTTCATCCCTGGAGGTTGAAATAAACCTAGCTAATTGACCTCACCGGTGGTGTCAGTTGGCCCTTGCTAGCCTTTTAGCTGGAACGGAAAATTCCAATGCATTAGAACATGCGGCAGAGTTTCACCACATGTCGCGCAGAAATATCTGCAGGTTCTTTTCCTTTTTATCGCAGAATGTGATTAAGGGCCGAAACCTCTGAGGAAAGTGCAATGGAACGCCTCAAAGACCGCTACAGAATGGGTAATGCGGAGTTCAGAGGAAAAGATGTGCACACGAACAAATCATTGAGAAGAAATTGTGGTAAAGTGAGATCAAAAAAACAAAACTCTATGAACTTCCCAACGGGAGTCGAACACACTTTCTTTATCCCTAGAGTATACTGCTGCCAACGTTACTAGAACCACTCAGTTGGGAAACTGCCATAGAGCCGGCTATGAAAAAGTGGCTCCAATCCGTACTCGAGAACCGAGCTAATGGCGATCGCAACGCCTCCATTTTTCCCGCAGCGTTCACTCCGGGAACTGCACGGCTGCACGTATTGGTTCAGGTCGAGTCGGGCAAGGGCCGGTGGCGCCATCTCGAAGGGCCATCTCGCAATAGCCATATAAAGCAACTTTAATGTTTCAACTCGTCTCTAAAGGGTGGCGCTGTTATCGTATTTAGCTCGGTCTCGGTGGACGCCAGCGGTCCAGGTTTCAAGGGTGAGTTTCCCAACTGAGCGCTTTAGTAACGTTGACTGCTGCCAAGGGACAGTTGTTTTTATTTTCTTTACTCAGTGCTAAGGGAGATATTTGCTGAGCATACACACGTGTTCTACGTTGTGACCGTGTCACCTTACTTCACGTTAGGGAAAGATATAAAAATAACACGATAACACAGTGCTTGGAAAGAAGCCCGCTTTGCCCACACCAGGTGTGATCACTGCGCGTGCGCAGAAACCAAATTCGGGAGGAGCGTTTGCGCATGCGCAGTGGTGTGAGGTCAGTAAGTTGAGTTCGTCAATAACGAAAGAACATTTCAAAAAGGAAGAATCAACTCCAAAGCCCACAACAAACCTCAAATGATACCGGTGCAACACATGGTGTGTTTGCTCTCAATGGTAAATTATGCGCCCCTTGGGCTTTGATCGTAAAAAAATAATACCATTAAAATAATACCAATAAACTCGGAAAACCCTTCTTGCAATGTCTAAGCCGTCTGTAACAGAAGCCGTTTACGCTAAATCGTATTTACTTTAAGTGCTGTAATTGAAACCAGGGAACAAAAATTAGAAAAACAAAACGCTCCTAACTTTGTGTTTCGTTTCTTTTCTTTTTAATGCATTTGTATTTTTAGCTTGTAGTCTGGAATAGTTTGTGCCCAGGGGAACAAGAACTTATTGGAAAGGTTTCTCGAATGCAACAGATACGCCCATGAAACCACGGGGAGCGATTTATTGGTTGGTTCACCCGCTACACCCTCCCAGGCTTGTTAATCTGCTTTATTTTTTCCTACTACACTCGTAAAATAAATATTGTCACCCTTGCAAGCCGATAGCTCCCATCAATGACAAAAAGTCATTTACCGCCAAAATTCGGCAACTGACAGTCGCGCAAATGTCCCTTAGTAAAGTGCCGTCATATCTTGTTAATTTGTTTATCAAAGCACAGAGCCCTGAAATATTCCAAACATATCTTTTGACCTTTTTCGTGACCTTTATTTCAGTTATTATTCCAGGCGCGGGCTTTTTCTGTTTTCGCTGTGTGCATATCCTGTGGTCTTGTATATTTTTTTTTCAATAAAACGCTTTAATAAAGCCAAGTTGCAGACCTTAGAAACTGGCAGATTCTCAACAGACTAAACTCACGTCATGTTTCCATGACTGAAACCTGCTTGGACGCATTCTTCTATAGAATATTACAGAGATTTCGGAGATTTCTTCTGTTGCGTTTTTGTGTGATTGCACGCGTTATTTTGCCCCCATGTCTGCAAATGTGCACGAGCCTGTTGTAGCCAGCGGTTTGCAAATAAAATTTCTTAATTCCACGTGCATTTCTATATGCGTCACTTTATTTTTATTCCTTTCGGTATTTTTTTTTTTTCTTTTTTTGAGAACTAGCCCGTTTCTGACCCCACTTTAAGCCCTTATATCTTGACCCATTTATTTGTCCGGATAACAACCTTTATGTGGTACGTACTACCATTTCGAGTTTGTTTAATCGTCTTTGCACATATTTATTTTAGTTCGTCTGACGGCTTCAGTTTAAGGAGTGTCCAGTGCGGCTCTGTTTTCCATTTAATATTATAACTATATTTATTTCATTGTTCCTAACAGTTTGACATTCTCTAGACGGCACAGTTAGCAAAATCACGACATCCATACATTTTCGCCTGTGACGGGGAGAGAGAATTGTGGACCCCAACACTAAACTTTTCCGCTGGAGCTTACTCCCTAACCAATCACTTTGCACAACACGGATATATGTAATGTCAGAATTCAAACTCTTCTAAAAAGATAGCAAAACAAGACGATTTTTTTTTTATTCGTGCTAACAAAGACGCACTTTGCGTGCGAATTTCCGAATATTTTATAGTGGCTTTCACCATTACGATAGCGCCACTTCGATATAACGATAAGAAGTTGGTATGCGACTCTTTCTACTAATCTCGCCAAATCGGCTCTCGGCTTTTAATCAAATAAACACGTCAAAATAATAGTGAACCCTGTTGGCTACCTTTCCCTTACTATTTGAATGCCTCACGAGAACTGCGGCGCAGCGGAATGGCAAGTCGCTAATGCCATGACGTACATGAAAATAAAGATGTTGTCCAGAGGCATTCAATTTCCCCTTTCTGACCCATATCTTCTACACTTGGTGCCGTATGCTTGTCTTAACTTGCGAAAAATCACCAGCAGAAAGCCACACCCATTTTATTGCTCAATGGTGAGAGCTTTGTACTTGAGGGGGCTGAGGATCAGTCAAGCTGTTTGGACAGCTTTTTTTCCTCAGCTCCCAACATGCTTACATGGCAAATATATGAGTTATTATTATCATCATTATTAGTAGTGTTAGTATTAGTAGTAGTAAGAGTAGTAGCAGTAGAAGTAGTAGTAGTGGTAGTAGTAGTAGTAGTAGTGGTAGTAGTAAATTTTTCCCAGGCAGGAAGTGGACTGTTGGGAAAGTAGGTCCACGATCTGCACGTGCTCACCTTATCAATAGACAAGAATCAAAGTCACTAATCAAAACAAGGCATTAACAAAGGCATGTGAAAGGCGCCCTTTGTTCTAGTATTTTGCTTTCGAAAAGTCGCTTCTTTACATGCCAGCCTGTGCAGCGCGTGCAACTGCCTGAGTAATTGAAGAAGATATATATTTATTAGAACGGTCCTCTAACGTGACTTGGCCTAAGATGAGCTCTACAAGAAACGCTGTTTGCAGCTATATCTTCAAATTATTTTTCACCGAACAGTTAACCTGTGACAATATTTTAGGAAGACTTTTTTTTAATAATTAGCATTCGGACAAAATAAAACCTTGGAACATAACATCGAGGAAGTAAATAAAACAAGCCGAAATTTGTCAATTTATCTTTTTACGTTTGATGAACGTTAAGAGGACTATCGTAGTTTCTCTCAAGCAAAAAAAAATAAAAGTAAATCTAACGACACGAGTATAGTTGGATTACATTTAAACTTGTCAAATTCCGAAATAAAGCATCCACAAAAAGTATAACTTTTTTTTTTTCTCTTTTGCCCTTCTTTGCTTGGAGGTTTTAGGAAAAGTGTATTATTAAAATCATTTCGAAAAGTTACAGATAATATTGCTTTCTGTATTCTGATTTTTGTTTCTGTATTATATTTACCGAGTCTCACAACCCCATAAGATGGGGATTTTATCTTGTAGCATTTATTTGATAAATTTCTCGGCCTGCTGGCGAATTTGTGGGCTCAAAGTGAGCCTTTTTCTCACAGATTGCGGAGTGGCAAGCAGCGCCCTCGTCCGCATCGTGGGCGGACGGGAATCGAACCTCGGAGCCTGGCCCTGGATCGTAAGTAGACGCTGGACATACTACCTTGCTCTTCTAGACCAATTCACTTTATTGTTAGCGTAATTTCGGAATGTACTGCGCAGAGTGGTAATGTCTAAAAATAAAATCATAGTCAATGCGGACTATCTGCATATGTGGATTATACGCGCATTTGTATTTTTCAAGATCTTTCGTTAAAACGAGACGCCATGAAATGTATAAATGACGGGTTACATTAATGACGGTTTCTAAATAGCACGCGCCTCTTTGTGAACTAATAAATCAGGTGAAATCAAATTTGGGCTTGTAACGACGTGCAACTCAAACGCGGGGCATCTGGCACGCCCCAGCGGAGGACTGAGGATTCATTTCGACCACCTGGGGATCTTTTGACGTGCGACAAAAAGGTCCATTACGCGGCACTCTCTCCACAATATGCCTCAGTGAGATCAGTACAGTCTTCAACACGTTACTCGTAAAAACAATTGTGCGACGATCAGACGACGCGATGCGACTAGACAGTGTCAGCTGTGCTGCGTATTCGACGATATGACGATGACGATCGATTGGCATTGCGCCGATCGTGAGTGATACGGTGATCTGATATTGAAATGACGTTGCGCTTATTTAATGTCGATGCGTTGTTTATAAATAAATGATTTTAAGATTGTGATATGTCTTCTCACCAAATTTAGCGGGGAAACTAAATTGGTGCGTAGGACACGTAACGTAATTTTTCCGTTAAGAATAGTGGACAGCAAACTGAATTTGTCTTTAGGTCCCGTCACATCAGGTCACGAGACAAATATTTTCACCACATTTAGCGGGGAAACTGATTTAGTGCATAGATCAAATGACGGCATTTTTTCCGCTAAATTTAACGGGCAAACTGAATTGGTGCATAGGTCAAGTGACGTCATTTTTATGGCTAAATTTAGTGGGGAAACTAAATTGGTGCATAGGTCACGCAAAGTCAATTTTTTCGCTATATTTGGCGGCGAACCCGGATTTGTCTGTAGGTCCCGTGACGTCAGGTCAAGTGACATTATTTTTTTGTTCGCCACATTTCGCGGGGAAACTGAATGTCTCATTTTGCCCCGCCCCGCCCCCCCCCCCCCCCCCCCCCCCCCACCCAGGGCGAGGTAAAATGAGACACTGAGACTTTCAGACGTTGTAATTTTGTTTAGTGTTTCGCTTGCGTCACTTAAGTAATATTTACAGAGCATAAATTCAAGACACCTAAGATTATACTTTTTTTTAATATTAAAGCAAAAACAAAACTTTCCGTTGAAATTAAATATTTTTGTCTCATTTTGCCCCACCTTGCCTTAGTTCTCGCTTAGTCAATAGGCTGTGGGACAAGAAATACTCTTGAAGGAGAGCCAATTGCGCAATGCACCTTCGGCGAACAAGGCGACTCTAGTATTTCGCAACAGAAACCTGCATTACACCGTGTTTAGTACCTTCAAATCTACATTTGCGGGCTGTTTCAACTGACCACAGAAAAGATATACCGGGCGTTTGTAAGCAGAAAAAAATGAGTGTCTTTTTTTCTTAATTGCGAAAATGAACTAAGCAACGCCGAAAGCTCTGCCCGAGCGTAACGCTAGCGGTTAAATCTATATGCCAAAGTTTTAGAGATTGCTCTTATCTGATTCATAAATTACAAACAATTTTCAAAAATGTCTGAATTATAAATTTGGGCCCGTTTCCGGTAGCAAGGTATTTCGTAGCTTCCACGCATATGGATGCTATATATGGCTAAAGGACTGGGAGTCAACTGATTCATTTATGTCCAGCATACTAAATGTAAATATTTGCGTACAGCCAGCTTTATTATTCCAAAAAGTCCTGAAATTAAACATAGCCGTATACTACGTGTTCAGGACCGGTTAATTTGACTTCTAGTTTTATAACTAGCAACAACTAGTTTTGTTTTGTTTTTTGGGAATGGGGGGGGCGTTCTCAAAAACTACGTCTAAGTAGACTCCTATCCCAGTCAGTTGGCGAGATAGATATAGGCTTCGTATACAAGATAATATTAGTTTAAACAGCTCATACAATAATATAGTCTAATTAGGACATAATACTTGTGTACGACCTTTAATTGATAGTTTAATCGAACACAAAGTTGCGACACTTTTGAAAAAATTACTGATTTTATTTATTAGGGGCTCTATTTGAAGTACTACGCCATAGCATTCAGTATAAAATCGAAACAATATTTTGGTCATGTTTGAAAAGGTTCGTTTGGTCGACATCGTGTAATATCTCTACTAGCTTCTCGCCATCTCACGTCGGAGCTCAGCTATATTTATACGTATTTGTTATTTAATAATATTTTTACTTTTTGTGTTCACTTTGTCTGTCACATTGTGAATTTTACTTTGAGAGTGGACTTCGCAATAGCCCCTACGGCTATGGGTTAAACATTGTTGTGCACTGATACAAAAATATTAATAAAACAAAGCAACAAACAAACGCAGCAGGGGATACTTCTTCAGGTGTTATTATTACCTCCATCAATGGCCAAAGTGAGTTATTGCGTGCCAGAAACGACTCTGGTGGTGTGATGCAAGGTGACAAAAGCTCACTGTAAGCTTGCTCCTATGAGACGCCGATATATGGACGCCCGTGAATGCAGCCTATGTAACCTCAGGTAACCGGACAAAAGCTCACCGGACAAAAGCTCACCGGACAGAAGCTCACCGGACAAAAGCTCACCCGCTCTTTCACAGGCCCGGACAAAAGCTCACCTTATATAGTTTTTGGTACCCCGGGCAAAACACGCGCTGGGATGAAGTGCGGACGCGATGGACATTGCACCATTTTTAGAACTGGCACCCCATTCCATGCAAAGGTGTCGACAAATATGCCTCAACAGGTCATGATTTGGGACCAAACTTTTTTGTCACTGAAACTGAGTGGAGCTGATAAGATCAAGCTTGCTTGACTCAAGGTATGCCGGAGCACCCTTGTGCCACGCCCAAGAAACTTCGTGAACCAAAGTTTTTGAACCCGAAGAGTGACCGAAGAAGCGAAGGCACCCTTGGTCGACCTCTCTTTTTCATTGTGCTTATGTCACGCTGAAACCCACATAAAGGTTAGGCACAATATCTCTTCATTACTAATGCATGGTTTTTCTTGGGGTTCAGGTTAATCTTTGAAGTGAATGGCTAGGAAAATTAAATTCATTCCGCCATTGAGCGTCGTAAATGTATTTGAAATCAAGGATTATCTCAGGGTGTTGTGAAAAGGAAACTGAAGCAAAACTGTAATATACAAACCATTGAGTTGCGAAGTTTAAAAATATTTTCAAGGAACGGGAGTGTGGCCTTTTGAACAGATGACCAATTTAGAAAGCTGTGCGAGATTTTGGATAGGCTCGCGTGTCTTTCACCACAGCTTGTGCTCGAAAAACAAACCTACATCAGGGAAAAATCTACCGGTGACATCGGCGACCTGCTGGACTACTTTGACTGCACGTATGTCAACGGCCCCTTCCGTTATGCTGCTGCTCCTTCTGCGGCGGCACCCAGAGCGAATTCTTCCCTTTGCCTGACTGTGTGCCGACGATGACCGGAGTTTCCCCCGGAACGGTGGAATATGTACGATGCCACTTTTCAAGATAAAGACCGGACATGCGCCTGGGAAAAATAAAATACCGGGTTCCAGAAGTTTGTCGGCCGCGCCCATCCAAGCGTCTGGATGCTGATTGAATGCCCACAGGACAATCAGGCATTCGTTGCTACGGCGTTGACACAAGCCCGGAGAGGTGAACCCCCAGGGTAGCGGGTGCGAAAAACCACTTTGCGCCTGCAGAATCGCGTGAAAAATATTTTCGAGGAATTACAGGTACAGCCAGATCTACCAAGACTGCTGGAGCTAGTGGGGGACTGCATTCGCTTCTAACCAATCGATAAATGAACTTGTTTCTACTCTAAGCAAAAAGCCATGCGCCTGTCAGATTTAATTTATGGTTGCATTTTAGTGTCGGACGCATGCACCTAAGCTGTCCGCACAAGTGTTAAGACCAACATGAAATTTTCTCCTGGTGAGCTTTTGTCCGGGTCTGTGAAAAAATGGGTGAGCTTTTGTCCGGTGAGCTTTTGTCCGGTGAGCTTTTGTCCGGGATTAGTAACCTCAATGCCATCAGACGCTGAAATAATAGTAGACAAGACAGACAAAGAACAGTGCCGAAAAAACATGGGGACACACACGAAAAGAAACAGGAGCGCCTCGTCCTGTTTCCCTTCGTCTGTGTCCCTGTGTTTTTTCGGCGCTGTTTTTCGTTTGCAATAACCCAACTGGCCGGAATCTCCACTTTTTTAAACATTAGATATTTCTTCACCTCCTGCATTACAATGAGAGCTTCAGTTCATCAAATTTGTTGTATGACTATATAAACAGCGGAAAGTTGGTCTTTTCTCAGACGTAGAGACTTGCCTCTCATCTCGGACGATGACAGTTTATTAAAAGAATGAAGAAAAAAAAACCGGAAAGGGGAAGATTCAGTGGTCGGGTGTGTAATCGCACCGCCGTATAGAAAACAGAAAAAAGTGTCCCTTCTGCAAATCCTTAGGATCGAAGTAAGAAACTACAGCCTACAGTTAGCGACAATGTGGCCTGGCCCAGCTTAGTGCCACTCGAAAGGCAAAATGTCGCATGAGGCGCCTCCGGCATGATCAGCTATGAAACGGACTGTCACATTGCGACAATAGGAAATGCGGCAATTCAGTCCAGTCTCGTTATACCAGCCTGACGTACCAGGGCTTCCTAAAACTATTTCGTGTCGCCCCGGCCTGAACACCGCTAGGCCTTCTCATATTGCTGCACCTGTGCTTTTAGTGTTCAATAGTCAATTTCAACACGTCCTTCACACAAGCCACAGCGCCTTTTTCTTACATGATGTTAAATTTTCCTCTTATTGATATCAACTTATGATGGTAGGTCATAAACGTCAAATGGACTCGAAGCACAAAAAAAGATTGCGGCCACGGCAGTAAACAAAAAACCGGGCCAGTCGTGTGTTCGGAAAATAATCTCAACAAGAGCAGTTACAACTGCCTTTCTAAAGCAATAGTTTGTTGTTGTTTTCATGCTATAGCAAATATAAAGTCCACCTGTTTGCAGAGGGCAGTGTTCTTACAATGTAGGCTCAAGAGTCAATCATACCGTATCAAGAACCTGCGGTACGAGCTCAAAAGTTGGTATGTTTTGGAGGAAGTCGCCGCTCTGGTCTAGTTTTGAATGGTTCATGTATTTATCCAAACCCTTCATTCTGCGGAAGGGAAACAACTAAAAGTAAAAGTCCTACGGTAACCGATTATTGGCCCTAACAACGCCGAATTTTGTATGAAGATGCACTGGATACCATCGAATCTACTTTATGAAGTTTTGCATAGAGTTCTAGAGCGGTACTGAAAATAGCTGAGATAACACCAAAAAACATTACCACAGACATTAAAAGAGCGTTGTTTCGAACTGAAATCAAGAGTGGCTGTGGACGTCGCACTACAAAAAAAAATATTTGGCTGTAATGCCCCTATTGGTACCCAAGCTCATGCTCCGCGATAGTTGTGCTGTAAGCGGATTTAAAGAAACAACTGGATTGGCGAATCTCAAAGGGCTCCAAGTGTTTAAGCTTTAGCACGAAATACATTATGTGCGAACGATTAAAGGGTAGCCAAAGCATATTTTGCGCCAAAAGAACACAAGGAGTACATAATGTTTAGCAAGATTTGTTTTTCAGCTAGTTAGTTCATGCTACTGATTAAATTTGTATGCGCACTCCTTCGTGTTCGTTCTCTGTATTCGCTCATACAAATTTACAGAGTACATTATGTATGCGGCAAAAGCAGAGGATATATGAGAAACACAACGCCAGCACATTCAAAGCAAAAGCATCATGCAACCGTAGTCCCATAAGCCATGCTTCTACAAGCAAGCATCAGGAATCTCCGCCAGGCACAATACCCAGAGAAACTATACAAGACGTGGAGGGGAGTGGGGGGAGGGGGGAACATGTAGCAGACGCACCGGAGAACTCGGAAAATTAACTAGAAGAATATCAGCAGGCAATACATGAGAGAGCACCCAAATCAGTGCTAATAAAGATGACATGAACCCTCAAGTTGTTTCGCACTCCAAGGAGCAGGAGTTACTTGAGGGTGAATGAAGTAGCGATCACTTATAGCCGTAGTCGAAGGTCTATGAGGCAAAAACGCTTTCTTTCCTCCTCTGTTACTGCACACTTAGAGTGAACATAAAAAAACACTATGTGAACCGGGTTTTGTTTGATTTGTGATCGTCTACCCAAAGCAACATGGCGCCAGGAAAGTGGAAAGGCACACTAAAGAGGGTTAGACCGAGATGGACCACAGACAACCTCAACATTGATGCTTTTATTATTGTCGCAAATGCCTCATGATCACGTAACATTATCGAAAAAAAATACATTGTAGAAAATAATTTTCTAGAAAGATCAACATTCCCTTGAAAATCCGCGTTCTCCTCCAGCAAGCCGGGCTCCTCCTTGCGTTATTTTTGGGATGACGTAGAGACGAAGGCATTTTGAGAAAATTAAGAACATTTGCGAGTTGCATGTATGCCCCAATTCTTAATAAAATAAACAAATACGTTGCTTGAACGACTGCAAACTTACTACGCAGCTGTCTTCAGACTACAAAGAGTCAGGGCTCAGACATGTTAGTGACGTCTCTCTTTATTTTTTCTTACTCTCAATATAGTTGCTCCGGCGGCTATGCTGAGAGCCTTTATAGGAATGTGGACGATGGCAAAGTCAATAATAATCCGAACGAATTCTTTTTTTTTTCTTTTTTTTTTTGCCGGATAATTATCAGGAGTTTGAGAGAGCAACTGTCGATCGATCAAGAAGCTTGGGTCATCCCTCACGTCCCCGACCGTTTCTACAACACATCGTTTTTTTTTTTGTTTCTAAAATTCGTTTTAGACCAACTGTGTAGAACAATTCTCAAAAAATAAACTCGAACAAAAAGTCTCGCGTCGTCTGCACGCGCAGAATGGACATAAGAAGCGTGGAAAAAAACAATCAAACGATTGGCCTGTTGGCGTCCACGCGATTGTCACAATCAATGAGAGGGAAACCGGATCATGTCGTTTAAACCTGAGACTGTGGTGCAGAAAAGGAGAAATCTTTTAGTCGAAGGAACAGACGCAAAACGGAACCCCTTAAACTCGGCTAACTGGTTTATTTCTCAGGCATCCTATATGTGCCCACAGAGCCAGTCTCAACCACCTTCTACGCAGGGATCTCCTTGGTTGAAAGCACTTTCAAACACAAAGACCATACACATTCACAAGAGAACAAACGGTCCAACCCACAATACCATCATTGTCAACCACCTTCTGCGCAAAGATCTCTTTTGTTGAATGCATTTTCAAATACAGATAACATATACACTTACAAGAGACCACGCGGTCAAACACACAATACAAGGTCCTTATCATCAAGGACGACGGTAGAAGGTTCGGGGACCTACATCTGGGTGACCTCAGGGACACGGCGACTGCCTGTGCTTTGAACCTGAACCTGGGTAAAGCTTCCCAAATATTAACACTTCAAACTTCTTTTCCTCTCTCTAAACAAAACACAAACAACTTTGTTGTTTACAATCTGAGGAACTTTCTGCCGTGGCTTCCAAGTTACATCAAGGCTTGGCTTATGCAGTTTTCGATAGACTTTATCCTTATTTTTCTTTAAGGACACTTCTTTTATATCATTCCGCTCTGTATGTACAACTTCCGTCTCTGACCAGTACGCAGTACAATTGTTGCATTCCTGAATGCGCTTTGCGATGTCCGAGTTCGACGCAGTTGTGCTTACATTTCTTTATGTTCTAATAACCTTCCGTTAACGAATCTCGAGGTTTGTCCCACGTACTTGACCCCGTACGCAAACGGTATCTCATACACCACACTCCCTACGCAAGGAACTGAAGGTTCCCGATGAGCTTTCTGGCTGCCTCTATGGTTTGTCTGAAATGGGGTCAACCTGCTCATTTTAAAATCTGGGACGAATACTACTACATTTACTCCAAACTTTTTGCGCAACCTTGAGGTTATGAGAAATCCCGTGGAAATACGGGATCACTGCAATCTTCTTTCTTGTTTGTACCTTTTGTTGATGTCACTCTTTAAACTTCAATTCCAATTGCCTTTTTATTATTCCTCTTTATATTCTGCAGCTTCTAGACTCATTCATTGTCCTTTCAACGCATCGCCCGTACAATAATAATAATAATAATAATAACGTTTTATTTTTCTTTAGTGCCCACAAACAGCTGTAACGCCTTTTGTGTGTTGCACTGTCATTTCGTGTTCACAGCAACACTATTTAAAATACAAACATGCAGAAAATTACACATACAATTGTAAGGACACAAATACAAGTTTGCACAGCAAATACAAGCTTACATTAACTCTTGGTTGGATAAAATACACTTCTTCAAGGCCGACTTGAAACTAACAAAATCAAGAAAAATATCTACGTCACAATCGCATATAATATTATAGGCAGACTGCATAAGACATAATGGCGATGATTCACAAATTCTAATAGGATAAAATGTTAAAAAATGGCGACTAGCTCTGGAGGGCACATGAAAGTGTGCCCTTCTAGAGAAAACAATGAGTGCACCATTTGCAAAACGTGTTTGTTATTAGGGATTTAACAACCGTGCTTTTACCGATTTAGCGTGACAACTATATCTACTTAAAAGCGGTTTTCCATATTTTACCCCTACTGCGAGCAAAGGCATTGTTCAACATCTACGCGTAAATAAAAAAATTGCAGGATCCCATCTTCAGGTCATTCCGCTGTAAACGTACACTCTGGTTTTGCTGTTCTTATGATCGATTCTAAATCCCGAGCGTCTTTTTCTTGAAAAGCGCAAATAAGAATGTCATCAACGCACCTCCCTACAAAGCTGCCATTCTGTTTATTTTCTTAATCTGGTCAGTTACGGCATTATCTAAGGTAAATCTGAAACACACGCCATTCTTTTGAACATATTTCCAACCATTATATTCAACAACTGTTGCCTGAAGGCAAAATCCAAGAAGAGAAAGGAAACTGCCTACGGCGATACCTATCCTAGACTGGAAGTTTACCAAATTCAACTCTAACCCTTTGTAACAAGCGGACTTTCGCGAATGAATAAGGTAGTATAAATTCCTGATTTCCATGGACAATACACAAGACTAATTTCCATGAAACACCTCTAGAACATCAATTAGTGCTTCCGAATTCCTTAGTGAAATTCTCTGTTCACACTGAACTAAATTCAACGCTCTTTGTAGAAACTTTGCGATGCACACTGCCGCGTTCCAAGTTCGTTGATCACCGTGCGAAGGGGATCCTCCGCGGCTCCTTTTTTTAGTAGAAATTTATCTTAACACCTCACATAGTGCCGTAACTGATTAGCTAAACGAAGAGAAATAAAATGGCTGCTTTGCAGGGAGGTACGTTGATGGCATTTTGTTTGCGCTTTTCAAGAGAATGGTGCTCGGAGTTGGGAATGGATTATAAGAACAGCAACCCAAGACCTTAAGTTTACAGCGGAACAACCTGAAGATGGAATCCTCCTATGTTTTTATTTACGCATACATTTAGAGAGGGTCTTTGCTGAGAGTACGGAAAAAAAGCCGCAAAACCGGTGTTAAGTAGAAATAGTTGTCACTCTAAATCAGTGAAAACAGGGTTTGCTAAATTCATAATAACAAACGTGTTGCGCAAATGGTGCACTCATTTTATGAACAGTGCTGTGAAGGGACAATAGATGAGGCTAGAAGCTGCAGGATATAAAGAGCACGGCCGAGTTTTCGTCAAAACTAGCGCTATAATGCTAACGTATTAAAACTCCGAACAGCAGGAAAGTGGAAGTGAAATAGATCTGACAGCCAATAGCGTCAGAAATATTACTGGTGTGAGCTTAAAATCGACGTGGGTGGAGCTTTATCAATCATATTAAAATATCTGATCAAGGCGGAATTCAGCCATGAAATGAGCTTGACTAAAATTGAGTGCTCCAAGTCGGTGAAAACTGTTGCACGCAGAAGTACTCTACTCACGCCTGCTCCGGAATGAGTATGCATCTGAGACCTTTAACAGGGAAAGTATTTGGTGATTGGGAACAACTCACGTGTATATAAAGCAAAATTAGGGTAACAGTAAACTGGCACCTTGTTATTTTATTACCCTCGGCAAAAAAGCGCAATGTGTCACTGTTGTGACTCTATGCTTTTTAGCCGCTGGGCTGTTGTGTGTATCACGCTGCAGTTTTGAAGCCACGCTGTTCTGTCTCGTGCTGTTCTTAGCATGCTGTTTTGTCGCTTTGCTGTGTTGATGCCATAATGTTTTGATGCGAGCTGTTTTTACCGTTCTTGCCGATTTCTCTCGTACTGTTTCGTCGTGTGCTTTTTTTTTTGTGCGTCTCCGCATGTTTTCCTCGAGACATTGGCATTTCTTCATCAGCGGCCACTTAGAAAATAGTAAACAGTAGATTTTGGTATTTCATAATAATTCATTTGCGCACCCCCAGCTCTTTGAAAATCAAGCGAAAACAAGAGCCAGACATCTTGCCGGGTCAATTTTATACCAAGGCAAGGGCTACAATTGCAATTCAGTAAAATAAGTAACAGTTCATGAGTTTGATTTAAGTTGGTTTATTTGTGTATAAAGAAGGGAAGTTCCGCTTATGTAAGAGCAGCGGAACTTAACCTGGTCCTATCGGTTAGCAACCGCGAACCCTGCACACCCCGAGCACCTTGTTTCAGATATGTTTTCATTCAAAGTGTACATGTTAAAGACCCATATGCGTCGCTCCCACCCACAATTCGTCTTGCCAGATCCTTTTATGCGATGGTTGTTTGTCCGCTCAGTAAAATAAGTTCGATTTTGCCCACTATTATTTTTTCTGGTGAGAAAATGTCTGTAGCGCTTTTGTCCAATGGGATTTTTGTCAACTTTCAGAATGTGAGACACAGCGGTATATACGTATGAACTGAAAGCATTTCTAGATTGGTTTCTCTTTTTACCGGTTTGAAACAGAAACAGCTGCCTCATCAAAAGTGAAGGAGAAGAATGTTTTTCTTGGTCCAACTTGGTGTTATATACTGACGCACGTAGCGGCTCCTTTCGCAGACGCTCCTGTTCATCGACGTCCACGGCAATGGGGTGAGGTCTCCGCTGTGCGGCGGGGCACTCATCACGCCTCAGCACGTGCTCACAGCCGCCCACTGTACCTTCAACGGAAACAAATCGTGAGTACCCGCCACTGTGTGCACTGTTTATTTTTGATTACGCAGGGATCAACAAGTACTGGCCACAAGCGCCAGCCCCGATCAACGACCACGGAAGGGAGGACATTCTGCAGAGCAATAGAAGGGAGATGAATATAAGTTCCTGAATCATTTTTTTTTTTTTTTCAAGTACCCGCTAACCCAAATCGCATGCATTCAATCCTCTGTTTCGCTGCTTGATCAGTTTTTTTCCTTTTATCTCGATATGTTCTGATGATGGAGCACCTGTGAATTCCAAATTCGGAACATAGTTTCAGTTTGCAGAGCAGTTTGCGTAGTGTACCTAATAAGGTATACGTGGGCTCTTCGCTTTAGAAGTTTGCTTCCTTGGGTAGGAACGATCAGTGACCACTTCAACAGGATGGAAAAAAACATGCAGGTAGGAAGACCCCTTACTGCAATTAAGGAGCGTCTGGTGGTCTGAGAACTCGCCCAGCAACTCATTCTGGTCTGAACACTCCTTTGCGGCTTCAGCTAGAAAGCCGTATATAAGAAATCCTCCAGGTAGTATTGCTTGTTTCTGTGATATAATGTAACTGTTATTTTGTGTTACCTTTCACTGCTTTGAATTGCTCGAAATCCTATAATTTATGTAAAATTAATCGTTGGGCTAGTTGACTCTGTCATGTCCCCTCTTCTTTTCCTTGGTGTTCGCGCTTTTAATTTTTTTTTCCTTTCATTTTTAGGCTGTGCATAATATTACATGTCCTCGATGTACGCCAACTCCTTACGCATACTGATACTGACCCGAATGAAAATAATAACGGTACCAAATATAAAGGGCCCAAAGCAGAGATGAAGTAAATTCACTAACCCAGCCGACGTAGAAACAATCAAATCAATGGACGGTCTCCTAAGCCCACAAGCAACCTAACGCTCAAACTCAGGGTGAGAACAGATCTTTTGTATAAAAGGAGGCACACCAGTAAGGCAAGAAAAAGCCGGTGTACAGAAAACAGGGAAAGGGAAGGTTCAAGTTGAGGCATTCGGTTTCTGACACTGAAATTCAAATAGCCTGGGTTTCCACTGAGCTGCCTAATTATTCACTAAAGATAAGCTCTCCGGCCGGCAAGGGGCAGTTTCCCAAGCAGCACTGACTTGGCCAATTATTGGCCAATGGCTGGAAATGGTCCTTCGGCCAGTGGCCAGACAGTGGTCAGCCATTGGCCGATGACTGGCCTTTCTCTGGCCATTGGCCAATGGCCACTGGGCATCAGCCATCGGCCAAGCATTGGCCGAAGAATGGCCGCTCTTTGGCCATTGGCCAAAGGACCATCGCTAGCCATTGGTCAATGCTTGGCCAAATTCCGCGCTGTTTGCGTTAGAACTGGGCTTATCGTTATCAAGCAGAACGTCTAAGTGATACACCAAAACCCTAATGTGTACCGCGTGCAATGCCTAAATAAAATGGGTTCCAATGTGAAACAACACCCCAACGACTAACGCGAGTCGTAACGATCGGCGAATTGGCGGCGAATGCGTGGTTTCAGGCTGACGCCAGATGCGTTCGTTGCCCGTCTTGGCGAGCACGACTACCTGACCAACGATGATGGTGCCAACCCCGTGGACGAGCCCGTCGTGCAGATCCACCGGCACAGCGACTTCAACGCCAGGACGTACCTCAACGACGTGGCAGTGCTCAAGCTGCGACGGCCCGTGCCCCTCAACAAGGACATCGCACTCATCTGTCTGCCGTATGGACCACTGCAGACGGACACATACGAGGGCAAGATGGCCAACATCGCCGGCTGGGGAGAACTCTACTACGGTGAGCGAGCTGGTCGCACTGGGCACTACGGCTCCTAGGACACCAGCAAACCGTCCGGGTCGACAATTTTACTGGTTTTACAGCGGTACCTAGAGCGCGTCTTGGGCAAGTTTGTTTACCGTCGTATCCCGCCCTTGCATCGAAAGTTGTCCCGAAGTGGCAACAGATGGCGTCACAGAAGACTGTATGTCATGCTGTCGTGTGTCGCAATACTGATCGTAAAAATCTGTGAAAGAAAAGGCGAGCGGATGCAAGGGGCACTGCAGTCGCTGCCTCCAACTCGGGTCTGCATTGGTTTCCATCGAGGCTGCAGAGCGACCTGTATACGAACCGGCGTCTGCCACATCCACCTATACTGCTTTGCCATAGACACGTTCATGACCTTCTTAGGCGCAAATCTAGAGACCACTACTGAGGACGCGGTAAATACACCCGTTGGAGACACGCTTCAGGCTCCATAGTTTTACTAAACAGCGCACATGGTTGTGTGTCAAACGACAAACAAACGTTTGATGAACAGAATACAAGAATATATACGCAGAACGATCATATCCACCGATCATAAGAAGCGCAGTACGACTGCGCATAACACGGTAACGCGTGTGCGTGTAGGTGCGCGTTCATTACACACGCTACAGCTTCCGTTTTTTTTTTTTATACATTGTTATACAAAACCAAGCATATAAGATCACTAAGCACTTCTTAAGCTCGGGCTCAGAGTATCTTCCCAGATGTCTTCCTAGCTCCTTACTCCGGCGCCCTTCCACTTGCAGTTTTAAGGGCACTTCCACGGGCTCACTTCCAGCCTGCGACTGTGGTTGTATTGCGATGTAAAGTATGCATCGGGTCACGGGTCGTGCTTCTCAGCTGCTCTCTCGTGCGACGCAGCGCCCGTCCGTCCTAGGTCCCGACAATGTAGGGCCAAGAACAACCCGCTGCACCGATAACTAGTGTCGGGACCCACGGCTTGGCTAGTATATCATACACGTATCCCTTTTTTTTCCGTCTTTGAGACTTAGTAGCGACCTGGCATTGCGGTTTCAATACGTCCGCTACTTTTCCTGGATCTGACGTAGACGCTTCTGAACCTCTTGCGGCTGAGCAATGCATGGCTCCAGGATACTTGCTGGAGCCGGTAGGAGGGTCCTTGTTTGCCGGTCTAACAGCCGTCGCACAGGAGACTCGCAGTCCAGCCCTTACCATGCATCTCGAGCGAGGATGGTAAAGGCTGGACTGCATTTGCGTGGTGCCTATCTTACTGAGAAAATCTTTGAGCTGCTGGCTGTTGAAAGCTGGACCGTTGTTAGTGTGGAGGGGTTTTCGTAGGCCGCGCACCGCAAAGATTTTTGCGCAACTGGAAATTCCTCGATTTTCCGTCAAGAGGTCAAGTACCCTCATTTCTAAAAGAAAAAAGTCAACCACCACTAGAAATTATTTTGTCATTGTGGTAGCACAAGTCGATACGGAGAGTTTTCCATAACAAGCTAGGGATTTTATTAAAACAATGGGAGCTTGGAATTCTAAGGTTGATACTTTTGACTATAAGCACAACTCTTCGCAGTTTGCTTAACGTCGCTTACCATATTAGGGGAAAGAACAACGGTTCTTGGCCTTGCCTTAATTTTTCCCACTTCTCCATGTGCGACATGCAGTGTTGTGAGTATACCTATGCTGCCTTGCGGCGATGATTAGCCTGGTGCTGTGAAGGACGAGTCCATCCTGGAAGTGGATTTCATCATGGTAGTTCCAGAAAGCTCCGATATTCGCCGGAACCCAGCTCTTGGTTTCAGGTCGTACTCCACTGGCGTAGTCTCGCAGCATGTTCATGTCAGGATATTGGTTGGTTTCTTTGCAACACGTCGTTTAGGTGTTTGTCTGAAATAGGCAGGCATACAATTACGTTCAGGTCGAAATGATCCGTTCCCTCTTGCAACAGTAAGACATTTCTAAACCTAATCAAGGCACCTGCTAGAAGGAGTTTTTGTTCCGGACTTGAACTTGACCATGATTCACACTTCGGTAAGTTCAGTCTCGTGCGTCATGGCGTAGCAAGGACTTCCACAGCGTTTTTTTTTAGTATCATTTCTAGCGGCTTGTGGTCAGATTCGACGGTCACTTCGAGCTGGCGAAACTGTAGTTATAAAAATGCTAGCATTCGTGAACAATGGCGAGCATTTCTTTCTCTATTTGTCCGTACTTCTGCCAAGTTTCCGTTAACAAACGGGATGAGTATGCCAGCGGATGCCCGTCTTGAATTATCGCACATTCTACGCCCAGCTAGCTTGCGTCAACCGAGAGCGTAATCGGTTTGTCCTTCTGGTACTGTTTTTTTTTTTTTTTTTTCTCGAGACTTCGCTTAAGGTCTTAAAACTTTAATACTTCCGTTCATCCCACACCCAGGCTGCTTGTTCCTTTAGCAATATTTTTTAATGGCGCGGTGGTTGTTGACATATTAGAAACAAACTGCGATAAAAATTCGATCATGCCGAGGAAGATTCCGAGTTCCTTACGAACGTTTTGCTCTTCCATGGCCAGGATGCCGTATAGTTTTCCTGGGGTCAGTGCCACTCACTTGTCAGTCACGATGTGACCTAAGTAGTGGACAATTTACTGCAACAAGTGACATTTGAACTTGTTCAACTTCAAATTGTAGCTTCGATAACTCGCCAACACCTGTTTTAACTTTTCGTCGTGCTCCCGTTTGCTTCGTCCCCATACCAGAACACCATCTATCACCACAGACACCCCTACTAGATCTTGCAACATTTGGTGTATGACTCACTGAAACACTTCTGCCGCTGCTGGGAGCCCAAATGGCATTCTCAAAAACTTGTATCTTCCGTAAGGTGTACTCACGTTGTAAAGTTTTGAGTTTTCGTTGTCCAATGTTTCCTGCCAGTATCCAGATGTAGCGTCTAGTGTTGAGAAATGATTCTCCCCCCCCCCCCCCCCCCAAATTCGGGTTTGGCGCAACATCTTCTGATGTTGGCATTTGGTAGTATTTTCTCAACAGAGATTGGTTCAAGTCTGACGGATCTAAACATAACCGTACTTTGACTTTTTAATGACTACAACCATGCAGCTTGATCATTCTGTTGGCTCCGTTAACTTTTCAATGACTTGGTTCGCTTCCAACCGTTCGAGCTCTGCTTTTACCTTTCCCTGTAGCGTCACAGCGGTACGTCTTGCGGTCGTCACGGTACCTTGGGCATCTGGCTTGAGCTTGAGGCTGTAGATGACGTCTTTCACCTCAGAAAACACACTAACGCTCAGCCGCTTCACACAGTTGTTCGTCTACCGCTGCTACTTGCACAATGACACCCACACGATCGGAAACCTCTCCGCTAGGCGTGGCTGTCACGTCTTTCTCCTCCGCAAAAAAAAAAATGATTTTTTTATATAATTTCGTTGCCGGACACACGAAAAAAAATCCTCGCAAAAACGTTATTTTGAAAAAAAAAAAAAGAGGCTGTCGGTACGACGTTGCACTTTCGGCAGTGCTTCGCGATGATCTTGTGAAGTTGGCTCGCCGCGATGACTGAGCCGGGGCACTGATCTGGACACTTGGCGAAGAAGTCGCCGAAAAATCTGGCGAATGTGATTGGCCGGCTTCAAGGTCAAGTGCGGCGTCGGCCAATCACAGCCGCCGGATTTCTCGCCGACTTTTTTTTTCAAGTGTCCAGATTAGGGTCCCAGGTCGCTACGCTGTCTCACTTGCATTTTGTTAGCGTCCCGTCTTTGTCGACTGTAACAACCCATTTGCTCGCTTCCGCAATATTATCCGAGAAAAGATTTTCCTGGATTTTCAGGTCTCGAATTCCTAGTATCATTCTGCTTCAGAGCATCCTCTCTTCCATCTTTCCAAATTTCGCAATGCTTCTCTGGGACTCGTAGTTTCGTTAGCCACACGCTGAAGCCAGCTCCTTCTTTTTGGTCTCGCGTTCCAAACCGGAATTCGTTATACGCGAGGTTCGACCCTGGTCTGAAGAAAATCCCCGAACTTTGCTATCAGTAACTTGACGTCGTACGTCTCTACTTCGTTGTTAAACGTAAACGTGCTATACTTTTTCCGTGCCTCTTTTTCTATCGTCATAAGCAAAGTCGCTGCTTGCACCTCTTTTGGCTGCGTTGTTAGGACGATTGCCGTAGAGAAAAGTTCAAACTCACTTTTCCAGACCTGCCCGTTACGCCAGGCCTCTTCAGGCTTGTCCAAGGATTTTGTGGGGTGGCAGGGGCGACATCATGAATCCGTGCAGCGTTGCAGCGCTGGACGTGGCCGTGGGACGCATCCGTTCCCGTAGTAGCTGGCGCAATAATAATGCTGATGGCCACGGACCGAACCTGCACTCTCAGTCTCACGCACTTCTGATACCATCTTGATGGTTGTGAGTCAATTGACGAACGAACGTTGATTGAACAGAACACAGGAATATATACACTGCAACGATGAGATGCACTGATGATAAGATACGCAGAACGACTGCGCATAACATGGTAGCGCGTGTGCATGACGGTGTGTGTTCATGACTCACGCTAAAAACACCACGAAAGCAAACCTTGGTCACCGGGCTGTGTTTTAAAAGATCCCTTGCGTTCTAGGCAAGTATTAGACAAACATATATTAATGAATAACGCTGTGCAGTAACAACGCTCTCTAAATAATCCTTATTTCTTCCTTTCTTGAAGCTTCTGTAGTTTTAATACAAACCATATGCGCCTGCTAAGGATCAACATACAGACAAACGGTTCAGTTGCAGGTTACTACGTCATCTGGTATTATTGCTAATTGCAAATATTGGCGAAGTAAATTAACAGTGCTGGCGAAGCACTTTCTACGACTCTTTCTATACGCAGAATTTATTATAGTCCCAACGAAAACCTATTTTATTCGTTACCCAAGAAGATGCAAACACCGATTTCTACCCCTTATATTGAAGCTTATATGTAGCCGAAGTAAATTTCACCACGATGTATTCTGCAAGACTGTGACTGCCTCTGGTATTTGTAACTTTTGCGGCCTAAAGGACACGAAACTTACACCTAACAAAATGGCAGTCATTGGATAGTCGAACAAATTTAGCATGCGACGACCTTTGTGGAATGCAGACGATCACTGCTATGGCAACTATGAGCAAAATTGTTACCGAAACTTGTATTTTTATGTGACGGCCGGTAGTTCATGAAAGTTTTGTATTCTTAGAGACTTTTAGGAAACCTTTACCACGTTTCGCTTATCTCACTACTAGAACATTTCAAGCGTGTTTTTAAGTGCGCGCCTGGAAAGATGCCGGGACCGCGGGGGGGGGGGGGGGGGGGGGGGGGGCGCTTGAAAGCATGCTCCAAAGGATCTAGAAAGGTCGGTACACGAAACACGATAGCGATTTGCTAAACGTCCTTATACACGAACTCAAATCTCCTACGTCACGCCGCGGTGGTGGCGCGTCGATCGCACTTCCGGTCTGGGATGGTGGGCAGAAGTCGCCGTGCGGGACATGCATTCCTGTGCTCTCTCGGAAGAAACCAGACAAAAAACCTGCCTTCTCGTCAAAACGATGCGACGGGGCTGTACTAAGAGAGCCTGGAAAGGTTTGAAGATCAGTTTTCATGTGTTTCTGCCCCCTCCGTTCGTCCGAGAACGTGGATAGTAGCCGTGAAAAGGGCAAAGCAGATGCTGTCGAACTACGATTGCTTGTGCGGGCAACACTTCGTGGTCGCCAGATGTATTTGTTTTGTTCCAGCATGAACGAGAGAAAACCGCCAAGTTGTCCGGACCACCCACGGGTTCAGTGCGTCTTCAAATTCACACGGCCACCTGATCGTTTGAACTTTCGTCTGCTCTTTCAAACTTGTCTGCTTTTTGTCGTCTGCTCGTTCAAACAAAAGCGGCCCGTAGACCAAACTTTGACCCGGTGATTGCAATAAGAAGTAATTGCAGGCCTCAAAAGACTTAAGTAGGCTTGGTGTAAACAGTAGATACAAGATGTTGATCATTGGTACCAGTGGCCACCACCGACTTGTTACGCTTGGTCTGTTCCCGCTTCCGATTTTCAGTATCGACGTCGATCATCGCCGCTACTTTCTACACTTTTGCAGCACGAGCGACGTCGCCAACGAAGATAGCTAGAAGAATCTCATCATGGTTTTGACGTCCATTCTGCGGCGTTCATGTGAATGAATCGCTGCACGTCAAATTATTTACGCAAAGTTTAGCGGCGTAACGAGCCTTGATAATTTCGCTCAGGCGATTGAAGTGGTAAGACATTGCTATGAGGATGTAGAATCGACAATTCCAACGCAAAAAAAAAGTACGCATACTCACACAGACGCCGACAACGTGACATTCTAATGGTTTGTTGACGTGGGACGCGGTGCTTGCCCGCACTCCATTGCGCATGCGTTCGAACTGTCGTCTGCTCTTTCAAACTTGTCTGCTTTTTGTCATCAGCTCGTTCAAACGACAGCGGCCCGTAAACCAAACGTTGACCCGGTAATTGCTCTAAGAACTAAGTGCAGGCCTCAAAACACTTTTGAAGGTTGGTTGGGGTAAGTAGGCTAAGTGTAAACAGTAGATACAAGAAGATGTTGATCATTGCTACCAGTGGCCGTCACTGACTTGTAATGCCCGATTCTACTCTGCGGTTTTCAGTATCGACGTCCACCATCTCAGCTACGGTCCAAGCGTTTGCAGCCCGAGCGACGTCGCGACTGAAGATAGCGAGCAGAATCTCATCGTGGGAGTCAGGCTTTAGCGCCCATTCTGCGGCCTCCACGTGAAATGAATCACCGCACGTCACATTATTCACGCAAAGTTTTGCCTCGTTAATTTTGCTGAAGCGGCTCAAGTAGTCAGACACTGTTAGGAGGACGTAGAATCAATAATTCCAACTGCGAAAAAGAGCACGGGGACGCCCACCGACGCCGACAACAACGCAATTCAATGGTTTGTTTATGGGCGACGGCGGGCTTCTTGCCCACCGTCCACCGCGCATGCGCGGCGCCGGTGGCGTCCGCTAGGGGCGCTCCGATTTGTTTGTAAACATGAGTTGGTGATAGTAATTAAACATGAGGAAGATACACAGAAAGGGGGGACGGACAACGTTTTCCGTCCCCCCTTTCTGTGTATCTTCCTCATGTTTAATTACTGTTACCAACACGCTCGTTTTGTACTTAGTCCTTATAGTCAAGTGGAGCGTCCCTATGGTATAGAAAGCGATTCACGTGCAATGGCTTAAGTTTCGGTGGTGGTTCCAGGGCGACTCCGGAGGACCGCTAATGCTGCTGGATCAGCAGGAGCGCTTCACAATCATCGGAATCACGTCATTCGGGAGACGCTGCGCAGAGCCCGGCTATCCCGGCGTCTACACCAGGGTTGCCAAGTACCTCGACTGGATCGCTCAGAGGTTAAACTGAGCACCACCGACCGCTCCAGCTCCATCCTTCATTACTTTCCCGCTCACTAGTCGCGGCCCCCACCTCAGACCGCAAACTTTGTACAATAAAACAACTCAAAACTCTTCCGATGCTTGATTATGTGTTACTGATTTATAGGTGCGTACGCGAGGTACTCGTGATTTTGCTCTAACTCCACCCCAGTTGTTAGTGTCACCTGCAGAGATCAGGCAATTTATTTCAGCAGAAGACACCTGATACGAGGGGCGTTCATAAAGTTTCGTATTATCGGCACACAAAATCGAAAAAAAAAAACGGAACAAAACAGGCATCAGCATGAACGCGCGTCGCTCTAGTTTCCGCACAGTATAAACATCGCATGCTATAGTAGCTTCGAAAGCCGCTAGGGAGTCGAAACAAACATGGCACCACCCGTCGGTGCCAAGCACATGCAGTAATCTGTTTTCTCGATTTGAAAGGAAGCAATGCCAAGGAGATTCATTCCGCGCTGGAAGCGGTGTTCGGGGACAACGCCCCAGTTTATGACACTTTGGTTAAAAGGCGCAGACGCTTCCAGTTTGGCCAGATAAGAGAAAAGCATTTCAAGGACGGCGACCAAGTGATTGCTGAAGGGGAGCAATTCCTGAACACTCAAAACGAGGAGTTCTATAACAATGGCCTCCGGCATATGGTGCATCGCTGAAAAAAGTGGGTAACTTTTGGTGGCGAACATGTAGAGAAAGTCTCAACTCCTACTCGAGTTTGATTGCTGAATCTCTATTCCTACGTGACAATAACACGAACTTTATGAACGCCCCTCGTACAATGCCGATCTTTTAAGCTGCCACATATAAGCAGTAAGTGCATAAAAGATGTTAGTCACGGGGTATTTATATTTCGCGCGCTTTCTTACGATCTCGAATATATGGGTCACAGCAAGGTTATCTCTATAAAAACCGCGAGATATGATATTTCGCACCACGTCCTACAACTCTTGTAATAAAGCGTTTGTGCACAAAATAATATATCAAAAGTTAGCTAATGTATTTGTTTTAAGTAACCAGTTGGGCGCACCACGAAAAATATCTTGACTTGGTCAAGGGAACTGTATACAATACTGCGTTAATTCACCATGAGTAGCGTGCACATGAGTTTTTTTTTTAAGCTTTGACACAAGGTAACTGTAACACCATCATGTTTAATATCATCTTTATCTTATTTGTGCTGCACACGTTCTCCCCGCTTTATTTTGATGCAACGAAGCAAGTGCCATGCTTCCACATGTTGCTGGAGATCCACTGCCAAAGTAGCTTGTGATTGTGAAAGAAGGCCATCCCCAGCTGAACGCTTGGTAGACATGCGTGTGCACCGAAATCTGCAATCGCTTCCAATGCTATCCTCTTTGGAAAGCTGGATTCATAACGAAAGGAAAAAAACGCAGACAAGCTGATGAATGACATTCAAAGTGAACCGGAGACACAAGAATAACAAAAAATAACAATAAAGTCTCGATAGGTTTTGAGATTGAGTCTTCCTTGTTCTGTAGATTTGTATTATATTTATTATTCTTGTTTCTGGTTGACTATGAACTAGATTCATGAACCAGCTTAGAACAACGAGTTAGATTATGATCAACCTGTGTCTTGCTTTGAAAACTAGTATCGATGACATCCTACTTCAACTAGTGGGATGCCCTGAACATACACATGTCTAGGTAAAAGCCGCAAATATGCCTCGTAATTCGCAGCTCATTGCCGCAGATGAATTTCTGATCAGTCTGCATAGGGCTGCAACATCCCTCGTAGAAGCAACTGCTTTTACATCATTATTTCTTCATTTTTACCTACTCAACCAACTCTTGTGTCCTACAGATAGTGAGTGGAATTCATATATCAAAAAGCACGCAATACTAGTTCACGTTTAAATTCATGCTTGGATGTTTAATAAATCTTCTGTCTTAGACTGCTTTGCAAGACTAGCGAGTCCAGCATGCGCAATCCTTTGTAAAAGCGTGACGCGCTCATCCACGCAGACGCGTTCATCTCAGCACCGCATAAAATAGTCAGCGCTCGCTGCATTACGCCCGTTCATTTTCGTGAGAACCCCCCGTTGAGATGCAAACCTCCAGCTGTCATAAGGGCGTGCCTAGGCTTCGCGCGAAGTAGGAATACGATCTGCTGGGTCCCATATTTCTCGGACGGCCTGGATACCGCTTTAGAATGCAGCATGACCGTCCCGGCTCACGGATAATTTAACAAGCTTAGGAAATTGAGGAGACCGTGGAACACGATTACCGGCCCAGAATACTTCTTGTATGTGCCATTGTCGTCCTGAGTTTACCTGCCCACAAGCTGCGGGTATAATAAGATTAAGAAAAGTCGCATATTTGAAAATACAAGCGCTGCATTTCGTCGTGCCTTACTGGCTAACGGGTACCCAAGATGCTTCGCGTGGCATCTGGGAGCTAAGATTACTTCGAATTGGGAAGAGGTCTATTCCTTTGCACTAACACTTCCGGGCTCTGAGTTTTTTATATATCGAAATCAACGTTAGTGCGTTTGGAAATCGTCGTAAAAACGTATTTGATGAATGTCATTATTATATGTCCGACGTGCCCTACGTACATGCCTTCATCGCTTTTGAGGGTCGGATTTCTGTATGTGCCTCAAAGAAATAAAACATACTATTATACAAACGGACAAATTGCGGCATCTCAAAATGTTTAAAAGGTAATTCACGGGCTCGTCAGTCAATGAGCGAATGTCAGTACACAAACCTGAATTTCAGGAATGCACGAGAGTATTGATTCTTTTGAAGCAAGCTAAGTTCATTATGAAAATGTAATTAAGGTCGTACGTGCCTTCAATTCTTTCTTGAGTGTGCTAAAAAAAATTTAATAAATAAAGAATGTGACCATTTTGAGAACGTTTTAAGGCAATTCTGATATCAAAATTATTTAGAAGACAATTGTCATTAAACGCTTGGGCGTACGTACAAAATGTGTCTCCAATATTAATCTCACGTCTATGAAGAGAATGCTAAATATTGTGGCATTTGTGGCATTTGTGTATTTGCGTAAATAAACTTGACAGGACAGTTGTATATACTATAATTATTTTTAATAAGTACAACGAGAGGGCGTAACCAGCCTCAAGTGTATTTTGATTGTATTCGTCTATACTGCCAGAATTCACTATGAACGCCAAAGCAGGGAGTCGTTCAAGTGTAACCAGGCACCATACCAAGGTAACAATGGATAAATAACAGCACAGTGAATTAGCTTCTCGTCAAAGTGCTTATATAAAGCATCATTAAGATTAGCAAGTGACGCCGAACCAACAACACCTTGGAGAAGCTTGTTCCATTCATTCACAGTATTGGGAAAGAAAGAGGAATTAAACAAAGTGGTTCTACAGAACGGTTCAGTGAGAGTTAGTTGGTGTTTGTCTCGTGTGGGTCTAGTTTCATTATTGCCGTGTAATGGCTAAAACACAACTCAGATTGCCTTGGAGCACATTAAAGAGAAATTTAAGGCGGTCTAGTTTTCGTCTTGTTGCTAAATTACACAATCCAGAGAAAACGTATAAGTCGGAAATTGAAGGCATAAAACTATACCTAAATGGTCACATTCCAAACAATAATGTTATTTATAACATTATTGTTTGTTTGTTTTTAATGTTGTTCCCTAATTTCTTCGTGTACACGGCTTGTCCGGGAAATGCGCGCACTGGGGAAGACGACTGCGAGCGACAGCAAACGCTGGATAAGTGCTGGTTGGCTTCATTATCAAGAGTAGTCTACTGTATTTTAGAGTAGTTAATATCTCCTGTTATCGAAGAAGCAAAGTCCGAAAAACCGGCGATGTGGGCATCATGCTGCACAACCGATCGTGTTCTGATCAGCTGTATTTTCGAAGGGCCGGAGACCCCCCGAGTTTTGTCTGGATGCGTGCTCCTCGACATTGAGCTGTGTAGAGATCTGTGACTCTGTGTTCAGTGTTTTCTTCCTTCCGTGAACCATTCCACCAAATATAAATGTCCAGAGAAACTAAAAACGATAGCGAAGGCTCGGTGCCTTGATGTGCATCCGTCGCCTTGTCTATTTAGGTATTCGATGCCAGCATCGCATTTAGGCTGCGTTCCATCGAATGGTCGCCAGTTTTTTAAAAAGATAGGAAGGACGTTCACCGGACCGCCAGGCTTTTCGTTGAACCGTTCGACCAGTTCAACGCTTGTTTTATGAGTTACCAAAAATAACCGGTACTAGTGGAAGCACCGTAAGTAGCAGAGTAGTGACAGCACTGATAAGAAACGCGTCATGCGACAACCGAAAAACCAGACACTAGAGCCTAACTCTGGCACTTGCTTGGTAATTTAATGGCTAAAATACCCAGATACTGGTACAGAGTATTAGCTTCGTTTATATATTGACTTAAGTATTGCAGGGCCCTAAATTGTAAGGCAAATACCAGATCCTCGCCCAAAGAGCTCTGCTACTTGGGATTCCATGGGCCTCAGCGAACTTCCCCGGAAACGCAAGCTGTACGGCCGCGTGACATGGATCGGATGCCTGCGTATTCGACTGGCATCAATATTCTGACAGGCTCAATGCGAGAACGCTACCGCCCGGAAAATTGCAAATTGCGATTCGGCGAATCTTGACGCCTACCACTTGTAGCCGCCAGAACCCTGCCCGGCCAGCTTAACGCTGAGCCTCGTAAACATGTCCTTTGATTTCTAAGCCAGATTATTTCCGTCAAGCAGCCGGCAAAGCCTCCCAGAATTCGCGAACCGAAAGGAGATTCCAACCAACAAGCAGCCGAAATCACCAGAGACTCGGCTACGTGGAACCATGAAAAACTGTTTTGGACGACGCAGTTTTGCCGATTTTCGGTAAGTTGCATTCTCCCTGCCTCCAGTTTTCGTCTCATGACAGAGGCTCAAAGGAGGCAGATGGAGTGATATCAGTTTTGTAATATAAAATAATCAGTGAATACAGCACCCGTACTACCGTGATTCAAGGCGTCACAAAATAATGGAGAAGGCTGCCATCAAATGGCTACTGGCATTAATGGTGAGAGTATAAAAATATAAATAATTTTTGTTATACCTTAATACCAGGAGCATTTTTACAAAGTCTACCGAATTTATGAGCATTGCGGCTTCACATCCTCCACGTGTGATATTCGTCACCAAAGCCTGGTGACATGACTCAATAGTCCACTGTGAATTTTCTTCCCCTAATAACAGCTAGCTACGTTGCGTTATTTTTCGAGACTGTTATTTTTTTTCTGTGGTTCCCAGCTTACCTAACACAAAGTCACTGTGGTACAAAGTGCCTCTGCATAAGTTTATGCTTGTTGTTAGTAACCAGCGAGAGATGGCGCCGCCTCTCTCTCTGGGATGCCGCGGTCTGAACACGAGAGCCGAGCGCGCGACATAAAGATCATTCGTTCGAATCTCCGTGCTGGCTGATGCGTGTTGCTTCCTACACTTCCCAATCACTAGTTCTATATTCGTGACTGTTTATTGAAGCATACCCAAGCTGCACAATATTCGGCGAGTGTCGGCACACAATTGTTAGCAATATACATATAACGAGTATCCACTTCTTCCCATCGCCCCGATATCTGGCGAATATCGTTTACATACTCGGGCGGTACCGGCACGATATCAGTCGAGTAGTGGCAGCGTCGGCTGAGCATCCGCCGGACATGGCGTATATCGGTTCCCTATCAACAAAATGCCAGTATGCTCAATGAATGCTGGATCGTTTGGCGGCCAACATTTTTCTACCGCGTTGCCAAAGTTAGAGTAGCATTTACAGCGCTTGGAGCTTGCGGATCATGACTCCGCAGAATGCTTTAAACAACCACGCACTCCGCGCACTTGCGAGCTCCGAGCATTAGAGAATCAGGCTGCACTATTATCACCCAAGTTTGGACACGCCCAAGTCTACCTGAAAGTACATCTGAGATATGGTTTTATAAAAACAATATTGAGCCGCAAAACCCCGTAAACTCAGATTTTATGAAAACGTCACGCTCCTGTCATTCTCACTAATCTCCAATAAAATTTGCTACCAAAAACTTCTTTTTTTTTTGTTTTTACATAGATGTGTGCTCTCAAAACGAATAGAGGGTGATATTTATGTTTTGGCAGTTAAAGGGGGAATTGCCAAATCTCCCTGTTTGCTGATCTGCCCGGAGGAGTCAGGGCTTCGTCAAGCTGCAGTTTTGTCTTTTCCCCTTTTTGGCCGCCGGCACTATGGAATTATGTGATTTGATTTGATGTCATTTGATTTAAAATGAACCAGGTTCTTCTGCCGTAAGAGCGCCGTGAAAAGTTCAAAAATCCTGCAAAGCAAAAGAGCACGTAGACATCAAGCAGATTTATCGATTGATGAAAAGTTCGACGCTTCACGAAGGTGTGTAGCGAATAATTATTTTAAAAAGCCTGCGCAGCGGAAATGCCACGTTCTTGGCTTACGTGTTCAGCACTTTTCACGTGTCTCCGAATTTTTGGATGTTCTTTTACTGATTTATACTTACGCAGGGTGTTTTCTTTTAATCTAAAAATATTTATTAAAACAAAGGCCTCACCACTACGTGAATGCGGGCTTCACCGTGTATTTCTTAAGCGCGGCAGATATTATACCAGTCGATAATATTAATATTTTGTAGAGTAATTAACTCAAACTCGAACTTTTTAATTCGTGGCCTTACAGGTCATGTTTCAACTGCAGGTTTGGAGGTTACCACCGTGGAAGGTTGAGTCAATTTACGGAAGATAAAAAGAGGTCACCGGCTCGAAGATATTTGCCGACAAACCTTTCGCCGTATCGGCTCCTATTTGACAGTCGCATGCACTGATACAATTTGCAACCTACGCGGACGACACGAGCTTTTTTTTTTTTTTCAGAAACAAGTGATGATTTAATAGATACGGCTAATCTGATTTTATCTAAGATAGAGTCCTGGGTCAGTAGCAACTCTTTCATAATGAGGTACACTAAAACGAAAGAAGTTCTAATCCGTTCTATAAATAAGCATTTGGCCACATATAAATTCTAATTTTAAATTCGATTTCACTCGAAACGGTCAGTGCTTACAAAACTCTCGTGTTTTTCAGTGAGAGCATGTCGTGGGATATTCATATAAATTATCTCGTACCAAAGCTGGCACGCGTAGCCGAGATTATAACCCGTCACCATTCTGTTCTCCTAACGAATGTTAAATCTGTAATTTATACCTATTTGAGTTGCTCGAATTTAACACACGACAACCTCGCCTGGGGTACATCGACATTGACTAAGATTAAGAAACCTTGTTTTATTAAAAAAAGAAAATTAAAAGAGGTATATGTAACGTCTCTTACTACTTCCACACTGCGGAAGTGTTTGGGAAATTCCAGATAATTAATATTTACAAATTATAACAATATAGACTAGGCGCTAGTTTCAACAGAGAAAAAACGAGGGAGTCATGTTTCTTGAAAAACCCTTGCATTGATTAAAACAATTCACCGGTGTCCCCTACTCGCCATAGGGAGAAGTGGAGGATGGTCACTCAGCGTACAAACTACGGCTCTCAAATGCTTCCGTTTACTCTTCTACGTGTGTTAAACAATTTGCTTTATTTATAACTTTGATGCGGACTCTCTAGCCTTTATAAATTCGCAGTTATATTTCAGCACCTAAATTACATTTTTTTATGTGTAGCACAGTGCTCAATTGTATCTTCTTTACCCATGTTGAATTAACCTGAGATTCGCTAGAGAGGAAATATAAAAAAACGTAAAAGAGACAGAAAATAGACAGGACGACGTCTCAAACTCAGCTAACTCGTTTTTTTAGTCCACCTCCTTCTATAGTCTCAATCTCAAGGTCATCTCCACCAACACAAAGAGACGAAGTCGATACCGTTCAGGCGCCACAGTCTCTATCACACAATGCAAGAATGTGGACAACCTAACATGCCTACATGTCAGCGCGTTAAGGCAATATCCATCCCCCTTCAAACGTGAACGAAAAGATACCTTCCCCTTCTATTCTAAACACAGTTCCCACTTCTGACTCAAAAAACGTTCTCTCCATCAACAACAAAAAATCTAACACCGAAACGGTTTTTTAAGCCAACACACGTCAAAAAAAAAATTATGTCTTACAGTTTTTTTGGACGATCACACTCAGGGTTGCACTTCAAACAACCCATAAATTTATATTTATAAAAAGCTTTTTGAATTGCTTCCGAACTGTAGCGAAGCCTGACAGCTGCTCCAAACCCTTCCTGGCAGCTGCTTGAACCTTTCTTCGGAAGGCAGCAATATTTACGGTGTTCGGGACCTTGCGAAGCGCGGTTCCACTGCAGGTGCATAGGCGTGGTGAGAGACGAGTACGAGTTTTTCATGGTCAACGGATCAAGTACATACGTACAAGTGCCAAAGTTGTACGAGGCACAACGGCGCTTAAGATGTCGCCGTGCGTGCTGCAGATCCTGTCGCTGATTCGCCCACTCTGAACGAGATTGGAATTCATACTGGTGTGACGGTTGAAACGTGCGGCGCGTGTGGCTGCGTCAGCAAGTTAGTAGCGGATCTGTGTGAAAATCTTGACGTTCTAGTGAAAGAAATTGCGTCTGTAAGGGCGGATAACGCGTCCTTGCAAATCACCCTCTCTCAAGGAACACGGAACTGCTGCGTCGTTTGACCACCGAAGACGTCACACCATCACCGGTTTCCCAACAACCCCTTGGCGCCGCAAGTTTCGCTGATGCCGCCCGCAAAGATTCGACTAGCCGCGTTGCTATGCAGGGCGCTCGCGATAAACTTGGGAGCCAGACTGTACACATCGCGACACTGTTAGCGCGAACACGACATCGGCGCCTTTTCGCATTTTATTAGGAAAGAGTATTAGTGGGCACACAGTTTTATTCCTTATATTAGAGCCCTATTTGAGCTCTTTCTATAACAATGATATTTTTGATGACAACCTTTCGGTTCTAACGAAAAAAAAAAAAACTAGCGATCGATTGTTCGCGCTAACAGTGTCGCGCTCTGTACATGCTCGTGGCAACGAACCTGTACCGTCCAACTCGTCCGCATCAGCCATCAGTTGAACATCGCGCCAAATGACCGAGAATATTGCAGCAACAGATGCTGATGGATTCATCCTTGTTCAACGGAAGCGGAGGATCAAGCCGTCTTCGGGATTGTGCACAAACAGTAAGCTGGCTTCGGTTCCGAGACCAAAAAGTCATAAAGCACTCTTTGTTTCGCGTGTTCACCCGACCACAGCGTGTTGTGACGTTGAGGCTGTGCTTGCTCCCATCTTAGAGGATAAACTTTTACGTGTACCCAATTGAAAGCCAAGCATGACAGCTACTCGCCATTTCACATTACTGTAAACGAAGAGGATTTCGAAAAAATCAATATGATGACGTTTGGCCCATGGGTTCGTTCTTCAGACAATTTTTTGGGCCATTAAGAATTGACGACAATACTTCAACTGCAATGCCGATTTCAGTTCTTTATGAAGTGTTCTGTATTCTATCAAAACATTCGCGAACTACGTACTAAGGCCAACACATGTTATAACAATGTAGCTGTGAGTGATTACGACATAATTTCATTAGGTAAAACATGGTTTAACAGCTCTTTTTCATCATCTGATTACTTTCCTCCAGTACATAATGTATTTTGAAGAGATGGGAATTATGAATCTGTCTGGGTGAAGCGATGAATCTGTCTGGGTGGAAATAGCTTTTCCTGACTCCAACTTGCTCATTGGTACGTTTTACTTCCCACCGACTCTTGATGTCACCAAATTTTTCGAAACAAATGAATCTTCTCTGTGATCAACTAGACGTAGAAAAATACCGTATTCTTATTCTAGGAGATTTTAATGTCCCCAATATAAACTGGAATTTAGAGCACCCCTTCTGTACTTCTGGTTCGTAACGTATAACACTCTATTCTGTGAACCATCTAGGATTGAAGCAGTTAAATAGTTCTCAGAACCCGGCGGGAAACGTACTGGACCTCGCTCTAGTGAACTTTTACGTTCATACCCTAGCACCGGTGCCTAAGCCCCTTGTTCACCCCGATGAGTGGCACGTCCCCTTCTCCGCTTCTTACAACGATTCCTACAGGAGAGCAAAGCATACAAGCTTTGAATCGTTCGCTTTCAATAAAGATAAAGATCATTATCTTGGCTTTTTCCCATTTTTAGATAACGTTGATTGGGCACCAGCATATGAAACAAGTAATGTAAATTTTGTTGTTTAGTTACCTACTAACTCTATTAAGAACGCCATCGAAATGTTTGTTCCAAGAAAGTGTCGTAGTTCATCCCGTCCGAGCTTAGAAAAAAACTGCACTATCATAGGAAATATAAGGTCAAACAAACACAGTTCTGGTATATTAAGTTTTCCAAATCACGAGTGATAGCTAAGGTATTAATCAAGCGGGACAAAGAATCTTATCGAGAGTCAGTTGAACGCAGCTTAAACCGCGACCATAAGTATTTCTGGCGGCATATCAATGATCGTATGACCAGGTCCTCTTCTGCGATAAGCCTGTGTGACGCATCTGGTATAGTGCTGAACTAACCTGCATGTATGTCAAACGCATTCGCTGATTATTTCGAATCTGTAGCTCTTCGAACCAAGCCGCGTCATGCACGCCAGATGATAGTAACAAGTATAATGATAACCTCTCGATTAATGATAACCGCTCGATTACGTCTTTTCAAAACGCTGAAATCGATATTGCGATAAAAAAAAAACTAAATACCAAGCTATCAATGGCTTTTGATGGCATCCCGAGCTTTATTGTTAAAGTTTGTTTCTCAATGTTTACGCCAATATTAACGCATATTTTCAACTTGTCTCTGTCAAGTTTTACTTTTCCCGAGCTTTGAACAAATTCTGTCATTGTGCCTGTTCACAAAGGTGGCAAGACCGTTGACGGAAAGAATTACAGACCGGTATCCTTGCTCTGTGCTTTTTCGAAAGTTTTTGAAAACGTTTTGTTTGAACATTTGTCACAATTTTTTAATCTAAAATTAGCATTCCACAACATGGTTTCTTCTCTGGCAGGTCTGTTGAGACCAATCTAGTGTCATTTTTAGACTTTGTTTCGCCAATTACTGATCAGTGTGGGCAGGTGGAGACCGTATACTTTGATCTGTCGAAGGCGTTTGACTTGGTGAATCATTCAATTCTTGTACATAAATTGGGGACATATGAAGTAAATAACCAGCTTTGCAATTTTTTTCTCTAAATTATCTGATGGAAAGAGAAAACTTCGTTTTAATATAAGGACATCATTATAGATCTTGTGTGTCTCCTTCTGGTTACCACAGGGGTCCATACTAGGGCCAATTTTATTTAATGTTTTATAAATGATCTGGGTTCTTGTTCCGTCATTCACATATTTTGCAATATGCTGACGACATCAGATTGTTTAGGCAGGTGTCATTCATCTATGACTGTGTAATGCTACTCGAGGATGTTAATACTGTGCACCATTGGTGTTGCAGCAATCTGTTAACACTAAATCCTAAAAAAAAACTGTAGTTATGTCGTTTTGTAAGAAATTGGAAATCATAAGTTATTGTTACTATCTTGAGAACATACCTCTGCGTAGGGTTAAATGCACAACAAATTTAGGAGTATATATTGATTCATCATTGTCATTCAAAGAACATGTTTACATCACAAATGCTGCCTATCGGACATTAGGTGTTCTTTCGAGAATAACGCGGGAATTTCCTTCGTCAGCTTGTGTATTCATTTTGTATTTTTTATTAGTACGTAGCAAGCTTGAATTTAGTTCAGTTTTTTGTAATTGTATTAGTAGTGCAAACCAGGCAAAAATCTAAAACTGTAGAGACGTTTCTTTCGTATTATTTATGATCGCTACATTTGCCGCATTGTTTATTATAAGTAGAACAGGCTTTTAAGACGGTGTGGTTGTACTACACTAAGCTCAAGAAGACTTGAGCGCAATCTAATATTTTTATATAAATGCGTTCATGGTCGCATTAATTGTTCAACCCTCACATCACCTATTAATATATATTCACCGTGAGGGCTTTTGACGGTAAATCCCACTTTCTCAGTTAAAAAATGAACCTTTCCATTCCTATGAACCGCATCCAGCATTCTTATAACACGTTCAGTACAACCAGCATCGACATTTTCAACTCAAGTGCTCGAGCGTTTAGGCGTTCAATGGCTGATATTTAACTGTTCCCCATTTCCTGTTCCTCATAATAGATAGTATTTGTCGCAACGCGCCGTAGATTTCTTGCGTGTACTCATTTTGACTGTGTGCATCATACTTTCGCTGCTCGCAGTTCATGAGCACGGAAAATAAATGAATGAATGAATAAATGAATGAATGAATGAATGAATGACAATTATACAGTTTCCAAGAGATTTTATCTGCTGTCTCCCTTACTACTTTCTTTACATCGTTCCTCTCTTTGTGTATAATTTCAGCATCCGACCAGAGGGCCGTGCAGTTGTCACAATCATGAATATGTTTTCCGATTTCCAAGTTTTGTGCACTGTTCTTCGCATTTTTCTTACGTTAGTTTAATCTGCCATTCATGCAGCGTGACGTTAGTCCTACATACGTAAATCCACACTCCAGGGGTACTTCATGCACAATACCAGTCTCGTAACGTAACGATTTTTCCTGATGGGCCTTCTTGCACCCACTCACACCTGCTTGAAATAGCGTCAGTTTACTTAACCTTAAATATGAACTAAAAACAGTGTCTACTCCAAACTGCCTCGCACATGCCTTCAGGTTGTGAGAAATCTCATAAAAATATGGTAGTACAGCAAAGCGGTTCCTTGATTTCGGTTCCGTTTCTCTCCTGCCTTTGATAAACAATTCTAATGGCCGTTTGATAAAACTGTCATCATGTCCTACATGATTCAACCTTATCAACTGTTGTTCTACCGATTAAGTGATATGATGTACACACGAACTTTCTAATCCGTTCCTGACCAATGACTTTACAATCCCAGCCTTCACGGTCTTCGAATAACAACTCGTTATTGGCAAAACCGGTTGCGAATTTCCTTTTCCGTATTCCCACATAACCTTCGATTCACGTTAATTCAGCATGATTAATATTCACCAGCTCGAATGCACTCTTACAATAATTTCTCGTATCTTCTTTTTAAATTTTTTCGTGTGTATGTATGTTTCTACTGTGAGTACAAGCCGTCTGTGTCCATCATTTGTTTGTACTATGTATCGGCATTCCACACACGCTGGCAGTTGACCCTTCTAAGGTACGAGGGCTAGTCAAGCTGCACACCGCAGCTTTTTTCCTCGGGCCATCAATCATATTCGATGAAAATAAAATGTATTATTATTATGATTATTAACTTAAAATCAATTGATTTCGCAGCCGATACAATGCAAAGTATGTCGGCGAATATCTCCAAGCCTGTGGCTTCTGTTTACATTTCGTAAATTGATTTAGCCTTCCAAGGTCGTAGTTTTCAAATTTCCGCTTGCAACGTGGCCTGTTTAGCCACTAATTGAAAAGTTAATTAACGAATTTTAGTCAATTACCCTACAAAAAATGACGGTCATTTGCTCGTATAATCTCCGTCGTAAATCAATGGCGGATTGCTGAAATCAAAGAGAGCTCCACCATTATAGCCGAAAATGAAGGCCCTCTTCTGTTAATAGGGACCCTTAGCAAACCGTTGCCGCGCTCCGTGTACCGCACTACCGGAGCCTTTGAAGCATGCTTTTAAGCGCGCCGCGCCCGGGTGGTACCGTGACCGCGGGGCGCGCGCTTAAAAGCATGCTTCAAAGGCTCCGGTAGTGCGGTACGCGGAGCACGGCAACGGTTTGCTAGAGGTCCCTAATATCATATCGAATCGGCCAAAAATGCTCAATATCGAGCCGTCATTGCCAGTTCAGAAACGACATTCACGAGAAAATGGTTTGTGTACCAGCAAGCAGAGCGAGCTTAGCTGCATTGTCCTCCGTTCGACCTCGCTTTTTGTTAAGCGTCGGAGCGACCTAACACATGTTCCGCCGATATCGGGCGTATTAAAATGGTACCGGCATGATTTTCCCGATACGAGGAAAATATTGCCAATATCAGAATGGTACTCGAACGACTTTCTCGAGTCAACGCGAATAACGGCACAATACTCTGTGCTGCCTGGGTAACCTTGCGAATCTTAAACTCGTCTAGCGAACATAAACTCGTCGTTTATGTGACATAAATTGGAAAGCCTAACGGCTGGTAGCCTCAATAAAAGTACCTGTAATGTACACCCGCCGACAATAGGAAGGTGAACACCTTACCTGGTTTCTTGCCTATTTTACGGCTCCCTAAAGCTATATTAACTCCCAACGTCTCAAATGGTACGTGGCTTGGGGGTCTAAACTTTGCGTTCTAGCCCTCTTCTGGAACAAAACAGAGCTTGTTCCAAAACTTGCAGGAGCGTCAACAACAAGAAGAGGCCTGTTCACCTTCATATCGCTCACGGGTGTACTTCTAGATATCGCTATGTCATTTGATTTGTGTCAAGCGCTTAATTATTTTGCAAGAAATGATTATATACTTTACCGTGTTGTCCTTAGTCATAGCATTACTCTCAGTCTTGTTATGATTGTGATGGAATAGATGATTTTGAACATAACAAAGTAGCGGTTATAACGCTTTATATATCCGTCCCACACGCTACACCCGAAATTGTTATTGTCTTACTTATAATAGAGCCGATGATGTGTTAATCCTTGAGGAGCCTAGTTGTTGTTTTGGTGAGTGGAGGCATAAGTCATGTTTCTCGTGGTGATTTTTTACTTAGCAAATTTTGCCTTATAGTAGGTGCCTGAATTAAAATACTTGTTTCCGTGAACTTTAGATAAAAAATATTCTAGTCGTTCATGGTTACTAGAGAGGTGTTGTAGTTATCTCGGCGTTTTAAGCAAAATAGGAAAGTGCTGCGTACGCAGACGTATCGCTGTTTGTATGTGAAAAAATACTTGAGATCGAAAATTGATGCAAGAGAGGCATACTTTTATGCTACCCGGTCTATTTAATATATTAAAGCGCCAAACAACGAGGAAGGAAAGACGAAGGAGACAGGATATACCGCTAACCAACAACTGACGTTTAATACTCCCGAAAGAGAAGGAGAAGAAAGACGTTCAAGGTACTATAAAAAGCAACAAATATAACAAAATTTTCTAAAAATCATGAGCCATTGCACTCTGTGAAGGTGGATGACCAGCGAAGCTGTGTACCACACGACACAGACGTGACAGAATTGTCTTGATCAAAGGTGGTCATTATTATTGTCTTGATCGGTGGTCATCGCGACGAAAGTTACGCACACACATTTATTGTTGTCTTGATCGGTGGTCATTATTTCGCGTGGACGACTATCGCCGCCCGGAGGAAGTCGGAGGAAACGAGACACGCGCGACGGGATCACCACCCGGCGGAAAGTAGACACGCGCGACGGGACCGCCACCCCGGGAGAGCGGAAGGAAAAGGAAACTAGGCACGGAAGTGCTTGGAACGACGATTATTATCAATCTGAGAGTCTGATGGAAGATGATTCTGTAGAAGTCAAGATAGCCGAGCGCGCATGGGATGGCTGCTTGGAAAGAGAGATGGAAACATGTGTTTCCTTTTCTCTTTCCAAGCAGCCATTTCATTCGTGCTCGGCGATCTTGACTTCTGCAGAATCATCTCCCCTTTTCATTCAACTACGCTCACCCCCCAGGCGGATGATAACAACGGTTCCCTTGAATTGAGTGGCTTCCCCCGTTCACTTCACATGGACTCGCCCTAACGTCATCTCTAGTTCTATCGCAAGCCACCAGTCAAACGCCCCTCGGAAAGAGACGCGCGCTCGCGTGGCGACTGTGCATTGGTCACTGTACATAGGAGCTACTTTTCAGACCAGCGTTCCCACATGATGATCCGCAGGTCAATCGATTGCACCACACTCGCTAAAGCGGTCCTATTAACCTCCTTCATGTAAACCAGAATGTCATATTCCGACCGTAAACATAATTTCGTCTCGTTGTTACACACCCCTGTGTGTTACACCACTGGTACGCGAAATGCATGCAGACAATGACGACGATTCTAGACTTCGTTCACGACGCACAACACTGTCATGGCGATGTTCGTGGCTCACGAAAATGCACAACCACGTTTATTGTCTGATGGCACTCAGTTGTATGGTAGGGCAGAGTGGAGGAAGAGATGAGGGTTAACAATTATATATTTCATTGGGGAGCCATGAGAGGTACATGGTTACTGGGCTGAAGTCAATGCCGATCTGCTGGAGAGAGCGAGGTTCGCAGAAGGGAAACCGAAGACACGTGACCTGAGCCGCGGGAACGCGGGGGAAGCTGTCTGGGAATATGGTGGTGGCGAGAGAGAAGGAAAGAGGGAAAATGTCTGGGGAAACATGGTGCGTGGTTACGTATGCGGAAGGCACCCGATAGGCCCGTGCGGGAGCTCTCGGTTGACTCTATGCGGAAGGAACTTGGGACTTGCACCTCACATCCCACCCCTCGCAAGTCCGACCAAGTCCACTTGGGAGAGCATTGACCCATCAATCGCTCCAAAAGTCTCAGAGCTAGGAAGGAGGTCTCCGATTACGTTGCGAGCGCGCTAGGGTTTATTGAGAGTTGGGATCAGGGCTTCGGTTGGGGGAATCATTTTCTGCCTCCTCGGGCTACGCAGGGAAAACTGTTTGACTCTCAGGTGCGAGAGGTAGGTGCAGGGCTCCGTCGTCGGCCGAATATTCCTGTCGGCTGTTGAGAAGGGCTTGGTCAACGTGTGCATGGCGAAATGGCTCGATTTGGATCACGTGGGCGACTTTACTGTCGGTTGTCGGTCGCGACGTGCCATCGTCGCTGTACGAGACACGCCGTTTTAAATACGTTGTTGGTGTTTTCATTTCGAGTCTGGTATGATTCTTTATAGCGGAGGGCCATCTTTTCGCAGGTAGTTGTGACTGACTCTTGGCTTCGCAACCCGAAAAGCTGTCCAAGGTGAAAGGGTTGCTGGTCGCGATGTGCGCGGTTGTACCACTGGCGGCGAGCATCTCTCGCGATTGCAAAGTTGACAAAAGCCTCAAATCTTTCTGCGCAAAGATTGAGGAGACGATCCTCAAGGCTCGATGTGGTCACCGGACGATAGCGTTGATGGGGCAGGTTAGGCGCATAGTCGCGCAGTAGCTTGAAGAGCGAAAACTGCAGAGACGCGTTAAATGGGGTGTTCACTGCGAATGGTGCCTCCACGAGTTTCTGTTCCCATGTTTTGGGCTCTTCGCCACAGAGCTTTCTTATCACCGTGCCAAGAGTTGCATTGTTCCTCTCAACGAGGCGGTTGCTAGCTGCTCTGCAAGCCACTGAATAGGGCAAGGTAACTCCGCGGTGTGCCATGAAACGCTGGAACTGCCTCGACTCGAAGGCACGTCCATTGTCGGTAAGGCAGTCATAAGGGGCGCCATATTGATAAACAAAAATCATGAGCCATTCTACTTTGTGAAGGTAGATGACCAGCGAAGCTGTTTAGCACACGACACGGACGTGACACAGAATTTTGAACAAAGGTACGAACAAATTAATTTTCTTGATCGGTGGTCACCGTGACGAAAGGCACGCACACACGTGCCGCCCGCAGCCTGAATGCAGGGAATGGTGTTCCAGGCGCCGCACGCGCGCGCCTTCCCCGTATAAAAGATTCGAAGTAATTAACCAAAATAAAACCCTGACGAAAGTGCGTGCATTATGCCACTTGTTTTAGGGGTCGTGGTTTTAGGCTTTTGCTTTAGAACAGTTACTTCTCCAGACCCCGGCACGTCAGGCGCGTGGGTGCGGTGCTAGTGGAGAGGTTTTGGTCACGCACGCAAAAAATCCACGAAACCCTAGCCATAAACAACTTCGCTGTAAAATACAACATAAAGGTGACGGATGACTTCCGATGCGCTTGTACTTGCCACTGCAGCAGGAACGAATATGCAAAGAACAATCAAATTGACCTTTCCTAAGCATCGTAATCACAATTTATTTATTTATTCATTTATTTATTTATTTATTTATTTATATATTTATTGTTTAATTATTTATTTATTTATTTCGCGTACTACAGTCCTTTTGGAGGACTATAGTAGGTTGGGTTATTCAACAGTATAGAATACAAAAATTGTCAATAGATCAACAATAGTAAAGACGCCTATTCCACTGCATGAAAATATTTCACAGCGTAAGTAATTTTTTATCTATGATTGCAGTACCACAAAACACACAGCCAATACGACATGTCTCAAGAAGCCTAATAATACAGTGAAGCGTCACTGCAGAAATCGATACACGCTCAAAACGAACAAAATGACTCACAACAAAAAACAGTTTCTGGGAGTCGATTCCAACTGCTGATCGTAACAGCAAAATATTAACACATAAAACAACCTTTTTCAGATATTGTAACTGCTGAATTGTGTGACTATGCTTATTTCTAGATATTCTTTACATGCAATATTAGAACGCTACATTTGTTAATTAAATGTGTATCATTCTGTATAATAAACAAAAGTTTTGTGTATTTTATCGTCCCGTCGGTATTTAAGTAGGGCGAGATTTGGCCTAAAATACTATTCAGTAGGAAAATCCAGTCTCCGGAACTTGGAAAAAAAAAAAACGAAACGCAAAGCGAGCCGCTGCACCCTCTCCAGGCTTTGCACGTCATACTTTGTGCGGGTATTCCAAACTTCTGCCGCGTACTCAACGATTTACTAACAATTGATAAACTGTTTGGTGGTATCAATAGAAATGTCTTTCAAGGTTCGTCGCAGAAACCACAATCTTCAATTGTCCTTTTTAATTATGGTAATAATGTGGAACCCCCAACGAAGGTCGTGCGGTGTGGTGACGCCTAGGTATTTGTATTCGGAAATACCAGTCAGCGGTTCAGCGTCTATAGTGTACTGGAAATTTAGAGCCTTGATTTTATGGGTGATGGCCATAAACACAGTTTTTGATTTATTTAGTGACATTTGCCACTCCTGACGCCAGGCACTCATTCAATTTTAACTTCGGTAAAAGTAAAGCAATCATCGGCGAATAACCCAGCCTGCGCTGTTAGGCAACAAACCAAGTCAATATCAAATACTAAAAAAAAAAAGCAAGGGCCCCAGAATCCCTTGGTTTCTACGACGAGCCTTGAAAAAATATGTGTAAAATTAAACCAGATTTAACTTCACACATATTCAAATAATTACCATTTATGTTTACAAACTGCATTCTCCCGCTTAAAAACGATTCAATCCGTTGAATAAACCTAGAATTGTTAAGCATCAGTTGTAATTTCATTAGTAATTTTTTGTTAATGACTTTATCGACTGCTTTCTTAGATCTAAAAAAGAATGACGTCCATTTGTCCTTTCCAATTTAAAACATCAGAAAAGTTTTGAACTACTCACACGAGCTGCGGCGTGGTGGAGAAGCCTCGCCGAAAACCATGTTGGTTATCATCAAGCAATCGGTAGTCTGTTAACAAAGGGCCTATATGTGATGTTGCACTGTGTTCCAAAAGTTTCCCGCAGGTTGATGTCAATAATATAAGTCTGTAGTTTTCTACAGATGATGCATCACCGGATTTCAATATCGGAATGACCTTGGGCCGCTTTCATTAGGATGGCACCATCCCCTGAGAAAGCGGCATTTAAAAGATTACCAATACATAATTACTGAGTGTCTCTGCGTATCTTCTCAACAAAGAGTTTGGAACTTTATTCGGTCCAGGGGACTTCTTAGTATCAAGAGTTAGTTACAAGTTAAAAATACCTTCTTTTGTTAGCTCAGGGCCAACAATAGCGGGTACGTTCTCCGGCAAGAAAAAAGCTGGTGAACTGCAGTCGCCACTTGAAAACACGCTCTAGAAATATTCATCGAAGCAATTTGCAACATCAAAGTCATTGTGTATCACGTGGCCATCAATATTAAGCATTCTCATACTGCTCTTCCGGGCGAAAAGTTGTCTATAAAATTTAGAAGAAGAGGAAGTCATTAAGCGTTCCACTGCTTTATGGTAGTGCATATCTTTGGCATTCTTAATCATGGTTTTCAAGTTTCTACTCAGTAGACCTAAGTTATCATGTCTGTGAGTTTTATTTTCTATTTTGTTCTGAAAACGACATCGTGAGATCTTTATTTTTTGTTGAATAATTTCTCTATTACTCCATCGGTTGTGCTTGGCTTTCATCTTATTACTGGTGGAAACATACTTTTAGAGACATTCTGCATTTATGTTTCTAAAATGCAGTCAAACGTGATCAATATGTGATGCCGGAGTTTAACTCAAAGTCTTAAATTCGTCAAAAATCAGCTCTAGTTCGTCAAGCACTTCCTCATTGTCCGTTCTGGCGAAGTCTTTGTATATAAGCGCGCATTCCCTCATTGGTTTTGTTTGAATTGGCCGAGATAAGAACACCATAGAATGATCTGAGATTCCGGTCATTACCCTGCACTCGTATGAAGTTGGCAATAATGAGTCACTAACAAAAAGTAATTTCAATATTGAACTCGATTGAGCTTGAATCCGTGTGAAGTATTGAACAAGCTGAGTAACGTTATTAGCAAATATCAAGTCTAAAAAGGAAGAAAAGCTCACTGATTCTCCAGAGGTAGGTACAAAGCCACACCAACCAATGTTACCGAGATTAAAATCTCCAGCAATAATAGCTGTCCTGTTTTGAACGTCTAATTTAGAAAACAATTCTTCCAACTCCCCCACAAATTATATTCCCATACCAGGGGGTCTGTATTTCACTCTAAGAATTTTTTAAGCCTTACCCACCTCAAGTTTCCACCATTTGTTTTCTATGTTTTAGTTTCCTTGAATGTCAGTACAAACCAAGGACTCCCTGAAAATGATAGCCACACCACCTCTCCCACTCGTTCGGTCACTTCAAAAAATGTTATATCCTGGGGGAATGACTTCACAATTAATTGTGGTTTAAGGCAACCATGTCTCAGTTATCGATATAACGTGAGGATTGTGCTTTATTTAAATGTGCTTAAGGTCAACAGTTTTATTTATAATACTTAGTGCATTTATGTTCAGCACTATCAAGTCTTGACCACAAACAGAATGACTCTCTCATTGGACGTCATGGCGCTCCGCTTTCTCCGAAGTTATTTCCTTCCTCTCATTTCTATCTTCATTCCAGCCGTATAATTCGACCCCAATTTTTAACTTATCAAACGACAGCGTGACTCTTTCCTTTTAATGCGAAAGCATTAACGGACCCATGGAGCGAGCCGACGTCATCAGCTTTGAAAGCTCGCGAAAACCCTAGCCAAGCGACCCCTAGTTTCCCCGATCGCAAAGGAGCGGAGTGAAGCTGATGGATTTCGGCTCCAATCCCACTGGCTGGCGCGCGTCGTAGTTACAAGAAACGAGGCTCCCAGTGTCCGCTGCGCGTCAGTTTCAACAACCGCCACCCCATGGCGCGGCGTGTCCGCGAGGCAGCGGCTCCACCGCTGCACGCCCAATGTCAGAGCGCCGAGAACAGCGCGCGCGCTTGATTGTCGACGCATTGTCGATGCATGCTTTCACATTCACAACTCATAAGAAGCGCTTGGGTGTACCTTTATTCTTTTCTAGCCTTATTTTTTCTGGCACTTTCCCCATGTTTGTTTGTTTTTTGTTGTTGTTTTTTTTTGGGAGGGGGAAGACCTGAACATTTTTTTTACAAAAATGGTTGTACCTTTAAGTTTCCGGGAATCCACGATTTGCAAAATAGTGCACGCCACCTATCTCGCAACGCCGGAAACAAGGGTGCGAGGCTGGAGGGTGGTTGGAAAACAACTAGGCGACTAGGCTTCGTGTATAGTTTTGGTTTGCCTTGAAACACGTGGGCGTAAAGCTCGTGCACGCAAGCTGTCCGTCCGTGCAGCCTCTTCTCCTTTTCCGGGTGCTGCAAAATCGACGTACCCGCGACAAAATGCGCGCTGCAGATCCGGCAGTGCTCGTTCGGCTTGCATGGTGAGCGTGAGCCGTCCGTGTTTCTTCTCAAGGCAGCTATCCAAGCTTCTCTTTTCGCAGGATACGGCCTGGCCGACAGAAATCTAAAAAACACTCGGCGTTCTTTTTGCCGTAGAAGTAATTCGTGCAACCAAGCGCAACACAGTGGGCCGGCATGACGACAAACAAAGCGACTCGCGAACTCTCGCCCGGTCGTACTCGCTTCCGCGCCTCTGTCGCAGCCTAGGAATAGCCGGCACGCCCGTTTGTTTTCCAACCAAACACGCTGCTCGCGCATGCGCAGCAGCTTTTTTGCAAATCGTGGATTGCGAAGGGCATCTTTCTTTTTCATAAGGTTTCCAAGCATAAGGATGATAGGCCGGGCCTTCCCTCGCTGATTTCTGCAGAGTCTGTGAGTATTCTCCACACTTTTTACTTCTAGGTCTATCTTGTCTTTGAAAATGTATTTAACTACCGCGTTCATTAACATGTGCTCAGTCTCCTGGCCAGCCTCACTGACGCCGTATATTACGAGGTTGTTGCGTCGACTTCTATTTTCTAATTCATCAACCTTTCTTTGTAATTTTATTACACAGCCTTCCAAGTATCTCATTTTCTCTTTCGATTGGACAAATTTTGCAGGAAGGCCCTTTAAAACCCTGTAGATGTTTCAATCACTTCAAGTCACTTATCCAAGGCTCCTGGCTTTTCTTTCAATTCCATGATGACAGCTCCAATTTTGTTCTGCCAATCAAGTGTTTGTCGTAACGGATCAGACTTAGGATTAGACTTTGGGCTCCAGGATTTAGTTGAACATCCCCGCTTAGTTGCAGTGGCAAGCGTGATACACAAAAACACTGTTAGTTATTTCTAAAAGGTAGCCGGGGCTCGGCAGCGCCAAACACAGGTACGTGTCGCCACGCAGTGACTTAGGACAATAACGGTTTCTACCAACCTGCGTGAAGAACACGAGCGGATGATTCGTCCCGCTCAATTTGGTGCTGCCAAGCCCACTGAAGCCGGTGGTCGCATGTTCCCAATATTTGTAGAGCGCCGATGACGTCTCAGACGGCGTCGCTGCGTTGTCGAAGGGGCTGATCTCTGCAGTATCATTCTTGCGGTCCATCGATTCCAGATGTGGCACGGTCCAAAGTGATAGCCCCCAATGCTTGAACGCTGTGACTTGGTGATGCGTTGTGCCTGGCATGGCTGCCAACGTTTGCCATATCAAGATTTCAGGACAATTATAACAGGAAAATATGTAACATCAACGTAATCAAAAAAGTTTCAAATCAAAATCATTCACATCGACGTCATTAAAATCACATTTATAAACATACAATGTCAGCGAAACGCTTTAATCTAAAATACTCTACTTCTGCAGCTTTCAACCAGAAAAAATATAAAAAGACACATGAAAGACGTTGGTACATTTTTCACCATCCAATTATCAGTACAGTCATTCATTTAAAAAATGTCAAGAGATACACAAACACATTTTGAAATCTGCTAGCCACTTGCAGAACAATGTTCAAGTTTATGTTAGTGCGGCTAAAAAATACGCTTTTAGTATTTTCTTGAACATGCTGGTTTGGCGTGCTATTCAACTGTATTGGGGTGGCTAAATAAGCTCAGATAATTGGTAATTAGGTCTTTGTGTTCCATAGCTTGTTCTAACGTTTGGTTTTATAAAATAAGTGTGTCTGAGAGTGTATTCCGCAGGCCTTTGAAGGGCAATGTTGAAGAAGTAAGACTCATCCTGCTTTATTTGAGAAAAACTTACGTTCGCCAGTTTTAACAAGTGAGCCTGTTTAATGAATAATATATAGCTGGTGCTTTTCAAATGAGGGTGCTGTGTGATCAGTATAGCCTACATTGTTGCTAAATCTTACCGCTTTTTTGCAAGAGGAAAACTTTTTCAATGTTTGTACTCGTCGTTGTTTTCTCAAATCAAGCGAAAATATTGTAGGCGAGAGTATACAAGATTGTAGTAGAGTTGCTGTTTGCGTGTAGCTTGTCGTTACTGTCCGATCACGCCGAGTTCCGTTCACCCCCGAGGAAACCACACGGGACAAATGCTATCATCAGGTAATATTTGATGGTACTTAGGAGGTTCCTTGTCCCCTCCGGGCCCGGTTGGTGGTGGGATGACTGCCTGCGATTCCCCGACCTCTGGTCCAGCTTGGTTTTGCGAGCGAGACGATCTCTGCGTGGCCTCTGCTCCGCTGCTCCGCCCCCTTGTACGTCCTCCGCCAATCGCGCTCGATCACCAACTCCCATGTCGTTCTTTCTCGAACTCCCCTGCTCTCGCTTTTTCTTGGCTCGAGCCCCTTCTTCCGCGCCCCGTATTCTTTATCCTCCAGAAGTTTAAGCCAGTTTGGCAGGAAGTGTCTGATCTTATTCAGCATTCCAATCGAACGGGAAATGTCAGACCTCAGGTTATCGATATTGTCACGAATGACAGACGATGATGCCGGAGAAAACAAGATGACTTAAAAATTTAATAAGGGCGAACTTGTGCCATAAACGAAGAAGAAGAACACACGTTGAGAAAGCAGCAGTGAGTGTCGACTGCGGCAGCAGCAGGCGACGGTGCGTCGGCGTAGCACCTGGCTATCGCGAGAGAGAATCAGTGAATGAATCGGCAATACGGCGCTCGGCTCTTTATCTACTATGCTCGTCATCTCCAATATTCGACCTAGAATGTTCGGGAAACAGCTCGGCCATACTGGCAAGGCAAGGTCCTTCTGGCCTCCTTATCTCTTACGCTTGGGGTGAGAATAAATGCTAATGTTCTAGATCAACGAAGAAGCGTATATTGTCGATACGCCCCGATGCAACATAAAACAAAACAAAATAATCGTAAGCTAAAGAAATGTCATCTGGGAAACGAAAAGTTGTCAGTGCTACCGAACGTATAACTGCTTGAGTCGAACGACGTGAACCACCTCGGGTCGTGATCGGCGTCGTCATCATGTCTGCATTCCGTCAGGCACCACTTCGTAGTTGACCTCCCCGAGGAAACGAAGTACCTTGTACAGTTCGAAGGTCTGTTTCAACAGTTGCTCTCTAAGGCCGCGGCGACGAGTTGGTGTCCACCCCCACACCATATCTCCGGGCTGGAAGTGAACGTCCCGACAACGAAGGCTGTAGGGGCCAGCGTCGACACGCTGCTAGTCTTGAATCCGGAGTCGGGTGAGCTCTCAGGACTTCTTCGGCGTCGTCGCTCTAATCATCAGCTGGCTCGTGGGGCAGCATCGCGTCCAGCATAGTTCTTACTTCGGCCGTACCAGCTGCAAAAATGTAACCCCAGTGGTATCTTGAACTGCAGTGTTGTAGGCAAACGTGACGTAAGGTAAGACCTCGTTCCATGTCTTGTGCTCCACGTCGACGTATATTGCGATCATGTCTGCAATGGTCTTGTTTAGCCGTTCCGTCAGCCCGTTCGTCTGCGAATGGTACGCCGTCGTTCGACGATGGCTGGTGTTGCTCAGCCGGAGGATCTCTTGAGTTAGCTGTGCCAAAAACGACGAGCCTCGGTCTGTAATCAGTACTTCGGGAGCACCGTACCTGAGGACGATGGATTGAACGAAGAACTTGGCGACTTCCACTGCACTGCCCGATGGAAGCGATTTGGTCTCAGCATACCTTGTGAGGTAATCGGTCGCGACGATGGTCTACCGGTTTTCTTGCGTCAGTGGTGGGAACGGTTCAAGCAAGTCCATTCCAATCTGCTGGAACAGGACTACTGCCGAAGCCGGCAGTAGTCCTGCCGGCTTCGTCAGTGGTTTCTTGCGTCGTTGGCATTCGCAGCACGATCGGACGTACAGGTGGACAGCCTTCCAAAGCTTGGGCCAGTAGTATTTTTCTCGAATCCATGAAAGTGTTCTGCTGTAGCCTAGGTGCCCCGCCGTCGGATCGTCACGGCACGCTTGGAAGACCTCTGCTGGAAGGCTCGCCGGGATAACCAGCAACCCCGCCGAGTTGGTGCGGCCGAAAATTTCTTTGTACAGTGCACTTCCTCGAACAGCGAAGGTTGTCAGGGCTCGTGCGAAGAGACTTAGAACTGCACCGCCTCGTCCCTTGAAGCACTCGATGAGTGCACGCAGCTCAGGATCGTCTTGGTAAACCACTACCTTGTTCACAGTCACCGCGCCGACAAAAAGTTGTAGTCGTCCCTGTCGTCGTCGCTGTCGTCGGTGAGCTCAAACGCCAACTCAACGGGTACCCTCGACAAACAACCGGCGTCGCTGTACTTGCGGCCGGACTTGTAGACCATACTCACGTCGCATACTTGAAGTCGAATACTACACCGCGCGAGACGAGGGCTCCTTCTATGTTTGCCAGCCAACAAAGCGAGTGGTGAATGGTCTGTGACAACTCGAAACGGGCTTCCGTACAGGTGCGGGCCGAACTTGCCTATAGCCCAGACGACGGCAAGGCATTCCTCCGTGGTCGTTGCGTAATTGCTCTCTGCCTTGGAGAGTGTCTGACTGGCGTAGGCAATAACTCTTTCTGGGCTGTCCTTCAATTGGACGAGCACTGCGCCAAGTCCTGTATTAGTGGCGTCCGTGTAAATTTCGGTGGCTGAAAATTGGTCGAAATGGCCGAGAATCGAAGGCGACTGGAGTCCCCGTTTGAATGGAGCGTCTATAGTATGCGTAAAGCCCAAAAACTCTTCGGACGGCCTCCTTGTCCGTTGGGTGGGGAAACTCGTCTATAGCGGACGTCTTCGCAGGGTTTGGCAGTACACCTTCGCTACTCACGACATGGCCTAGAAACTTTAGTTCACCATAGGCGAACTGGCACTTAGTCGGTTTGAGTGTCAGTCCGGCGGTTTTGATGCTCGATGCACAACCCGAAGTCGCCTCAAGTGTTCGTCAAGGTCGCTTGAAAATTACACGGCGTCGTCGAGGTAGACGACACAGCTTTTCAATTTAAGGCCAGCCAGCACGGTGTCCATAACTCGCTGAAATGTTGCCGGTGCGGTACATAGTCCGAAAGGCATTACTTTAAATGTGTACAGTCCGTCCGGTGTAACGAAGGCTGTCTTCTCGCGATCTCGTTCGTCGACATAGATCTGCCAGTAGCCGCTATTCAAATCCATAAGCAAAACATATTGGCGTGGCTCAGTCGATCTAGGGTGTCGTCGATTCAGGGAAGCAGGTAGACATATTTCTTCGTCACAGCATTTTCACGGTAGCCCACGGAGAACCTCAGTGTTCTGTCCTTACTTACGAGGACAACTTGTATCACCTCCCTCTCTTTTCAAGAGACCTCGTACGGCGACTTGTGAACAGGCAGTATGTCATCGTTCGTAACGACGCGGTGCTTTGCTACCATCGTTTGTCGCACCCTTGATGGCGTCGCGAAGCACTCGCTGAAATCGCTCAGAAGTTCAACTAGCCGTCGCCGTTCTGAAGCGGGCAGCTCGGGGTCAACGTCGAGCCGCGAAGGAGGCGTGCTGTTGGACTGTGACGGCGTTGGTTCCTATGGGATTGCTGTAATGGCAGCTAACGCTTGAAGGTACTCGACGCAACCCACGGCGGTGCCCTTCGTTATGTGCAGCGACTCCTGTCGAAAATTCGTCACGAAAACAGTTGCACATCATTTTTGGAAATCCGCAATGCCTCGTGCGACCCCAAGTCCTCTTCCAAAGAGCATTTGAACGCTGCCTTCCAGAAGAACGTTCCCGCAGGCGGCTGTATCAATCACGACGGGCACAAGAACACTCGACTGCGGCGGCAGGCTCACGTGGTCCGCAATGACTCGGATGGCGGCTAGTGTCGATTTGGACCCTTCCGTAGGTAGGACGGACTTTCGCAGCCTCAACCTTTTCATTCAAAGGTCAATCACGGTACCGTATTCGCAAAGGAAGTCCATGCCAATGATGACGTCTCTCGCACAGTCCTGAGGGACGACGAACTTAACTAGACAGATTCCACGTGAATTTCGACGCGAGCAGTGCACCTTCCAAGAGGCGTGATAACGTGTCCTTTGGCGGTTCGTATTTGAGCTCCGTTCTATGGCGTCGTCACTTTCCGTAGGCGTCGAAAGAATGTGCTACTTTATACAGAGTAGTCCGCACCGGTGTCCACGAGTGCCGACGCATCGGTCGTTGAGGTGATTGGACACCGTTGCAGAATCGACGTTCTTATGCATGTCGTCTGTCGAGTGGAAGGTCTCCGGCGTTCTTGCAAGCTGTTTACGTAGTCGGTCTACGGAACCTTCACCTCCAGGGGTCACCGCGCTTAGTTTTCCCGGCGAGAAAGGGGGGTGGGGGGGGGGGGGCATGTTCCCAGGTCGGGATCTGCGTAGAGGCGACGCTGGGCGGTAGGTTGACGGCGAACGGAAACCGCGGCGGGGAGACGGTCCCGGGGATGGGGACCGGCGGTGGTTTTCGTCGATGTCCCGAGGTTGCTCGCCGTACCTTGGGTGAGGGTCGCTAGGCTGAAAACCTCGGAGCCCAAGCTGATGGTAGTAGCAGCGGCGATAGACATGGCCAGCCTTATCATAATGGAAGCGTATTGGACGCCGGCCCGCAGCCCTTCGCACATTGGTCTTTCGAGGCCCACGTTGCTCCTGGTGGGGAGTGTACTTTCGAAAAGGGTCCTCTCGTCGAGGTGCCTCCGAGTACTCCCTGGAAGGTGGGTGACGAGCTACGACTGCGTAGTTTAGGGCCGGTGGTTCCGGAGCGGCATTGACAAGAACTCCACCTGGAGTGCTTGCTGAACCTCTTTCATGACAGCCTTGACGATTGAAGGCGAAGCTGGGCTCACGGCAGCAGGTAAGAATTTCTCTAGCTCCTCCCGGACGATGTCCCAAATGATCTCACGGATGTTCGGGGTGTTTTAGCTAAAAGGCGAGAGGGTATCGAAGGCGGGAAGTCGCTTGACGCGCGCGCTTGACGGGCGCGCTCGATGTTCGATGCTTCAGTGACGAAGGCTTTGACGGTAGTCGGCGGGTTTCGCACGAGGCCCCCAAAATTGTCATTCTTCACCCCGTGCATATGAATTCGTAGCTTCTTTCCGCCGGTTACCTGAGGGTCGGCACGAGTGCTCAGGCGCACGATTTCTTCAACGAGGATCGTGAATGTTTCGTTGGGACCCTAATTTCGCATTCAAAGAAGGTCTTCGGCCTTTTCCCGTCGATGTTGGCTGGTGAACGTCTGTTTCAGTGCGTCCTTGCGAGCGATCCACCAGGTCAAGGAGGTCTCGTGATTCTCAAACCAGTGCCTGGCCGTTCCTTTGAGCGCGAAGTACAGATTCTGCAGGCGCTGTTTTTCCGTCCATCGGTTGCTCTGGGTCACTTGTTCGTACTGATGTGGCCAGTCCTCGACGTCTTCAAAAACCTCACCGTGGAAGGACGCGGGCGTACGTGCAGCGACAGGGAGGACGACAACAGGTGGGGTGGTCATGGCTGGTCTTTATAAAAGAAGCTGCAGGTACACTAACCAAATGCGTTTAAATAGCTCGATGTTTCGCGGCCTACTCGACTGCTCGTTCATGGGTGACTTATTTGGCTGGGTGTTCGTCTTTCTCTTTCTCTTGTGGCTGCCGTTCAAATTGTCTTCTTTTTTGTGACACCTCCAAGCCCGTGGATATAACTACTTGGGAGGGTACCCATTAACCTATTCACAAAAAGGTGGAGGTATCACAAAAATAAAATGACTCACCTAACCAGGCAGATTAGATGGCTGGTCTTGTCGAATGCTCTTTGCTCTTGCTCTTGACTGGAAGCGAACCAAACTCTGGGGACTTGCTCGTACGTCGGCTGCCTCCTCCAAAAGACTCCTTGCGCTGAGGAGCGGCCTAGCACTGCCGGCCCTCGTAGGTGTACGCTCTGTGGGTTCCGGTACCCCGCACCTCCACCAAAATGTCACGAAGGACAGGCGATAAGGCAGGAGAAAACAAAATGAAATGAAGATTTAATGGGGGTGGACTTGTGTCAGAAATAAAAAAAAAAGAAAGACGAACGTCGTTAGAGCAGCAGCGAGAGTCGACAGCAGGCAGCAGAGAGCGACGGTGCATCGGCATAGCAAATGGCTATTGCGAGAGAGAATTAGTGAATGAGTTGGCAATACGGCGCTCGGCTCTTTTAGAGCGCAGCTCTTAGGCGCCCGTTTCCGGCTTGAGCGGCGTCGCCGACGGCGTCGCCGCGGTGCATGATAGGTAAATTTGCCCGCTAAACTTAGCGGAAAATTTTCCCCGCTAAATTTAGCGGAAAATTTTTCCCGCTACATTTAGCGGAAAATTTTCCTCGCTAGATATAGCGGAAAATTTTCCCTGCTAAATTTAGCGGAAAATTGTCCCCGCTAAATTTAGCGGAAAATATCCCCCGCTAAATTTAGCGAACAATTTTCCCCGCTAAATTTAGCGGGAAATTTTACCCGCTATATTTACCGTAAAAATTTCCCCGCTAAATTTGGCGGAAAAAAGTCCCCACTAAATTTAGCGGAAACTTTTCCACGCTAAATTTAGCGGGGAAAATTCCCCGCTAAATTTAGCGGAAAATTTTTTCGCTATATTTAGCGGAAACTTTTCTCTGCTAGATTTAGCGGAAAGATTTCCCCACTAAATTTAGCGGAAAAAATTCCCCGCTAGATCTAGCGGAAAATTTTCCCCGACAAATTTAGCGGAAAACTTTTCCCCGCCAAATTTAGCGGAAACAAATTCCCCGCCAAATTTAGCGGAAAAACTTCCCCGCTAAATTTAGCGGAAAACTTTCCCCGTTAAATTTAGCGGGAAGTTTTTCCGCTAGATTTAGCGGATACTTTTTCCCTAAATGGGAGCCGAGCAGGAGAGGAGGAGGGGCATAGCCCCCTCTCCGTACCTTGCCCTCCTCCTACCCAAGAGCTGCGCTCTAATTCGGAGTTGTAAACGGCCTTCATTTTTTTTCTGCTAGTCTCGTCATCTCGAATATTCGACCTAGAATATTCGGGAAACAGCTAAGGCGAAACTGACTAGGCCAAGGCCCTTCTGGCTTCCTTATTTCTTACGCTCGGGGTAAGAGTGTACGTGAATCTTCTAGATGAACGGAGAAGTGTATCTTCCCGATCATGCAGGCGCAATTATGATTAGTCCAGCTTAAAACCTCTTCGAATCAAACTACAGGTCATTTGTGTGCCAAAGTGGACTTTATAACTGAGTTTAAAGAATTAATAACTAACTTATGTTGCATTGGCTTGTTCCTTGTTTTGAATATCACATCTATTGATTTTCTCTGAGTTCAACTCAAGCTGATTATACTCTAACTATAGAGATAATTCTTTAAACCATGTGTTTCTTCAAGTTCTTGACGTTTTCCCCAAAAAAGAGAGGATTAGTGTCCTCAGCAAACAAAATATTAGGAGTCTGCGGTACATTGCGAATATCATTTATATAACAATAATAACAGAGGTCCACGGATGGAACCTGGAGGAAAGCCATATTGTAGGAAAGAAATGTGCGACTTAAAACCATTCAGAAGAGTAAATTGTGTGCTACCCGACGAATAATTTCTGATCAGGTCGAGAGCTAATCCCCTTATACCATATTGTTGTAGTTGGCTATTAGAATGTCATACTTTATACACTAAAATATTTTTCGAAAGTATAAAAAATGCCGAGTGTGTAAATCCGAGATTATATTTTCCTAATATTTTATCTTTGATGTGCAATAAAGCCTATTTTGTAGATTTGTCTTTCCGAAAATCGTATTTAAAGGGTATAACAAACATTATTGTCAAGTTAATATTTAGATAACCTAGTATTAGAAGTATTTATATGGGTCTATAGTAGTTTAGGTTGTTCAGTGTATTATCTTATCTATAACACGCACCTTGGCTACTTCTCATTTTATTAGTCAATGTTCCAGTTGCAAGAATTCAGTTTCATTATGCGAGAGAGGATACCATATGAGGTCGTTGATTGCTTTGATGCGGGCTACATTTATTTCATCATCGCCTCAATCACCAAACGTTAATTCAGAAGTTATAGATGTTAGGTTTTCGCGGTGTCACTCTAGAGAAGATTAAAAAGTTGCCTTCAAAACCGCTATCAGTGCAAGGAGATGAATAAAAATTAATCCGATCTCAGAAACTTAACAGCAGGCGTGCCTCAAGGCAGTACACTGGGGCCACTTCTATTTGATTTATATATCAATGATATAGTAAATATTGATGATACCGTTAGTTACATAAAATATGGAGATGACACCTTTCTACGTTTTTCATGGAACGACGCTGACCAAATTATACACAGGGCAAATCAAAACCTTGAAAAGCAAAATGCTTGGACAATATTTTTTAAATAAATGTAAATAAAACTAAACCCGTTTTATTGAGATCACGAAATACAAAATGTGCCTACATGACTATCTTTTCACTTGGTGGAAAAGAAATAGATATAGTAGAAAATGTAAAAGTACTAGGAACAATATTTAATGAATACAGATAAGTAACTAGCTATAGAAAGTTGGGGGGGGGGGGTATATATAAATACCAAAGTGTGATATCCACGTCTGTTATGCTGCTTATATACAAGTCTCTTTTACACATACTACAACTATTGGTTTTTTAATGGGGAAACACGACTGCTACAAATCTTTAACTAATACATAATCTTTAAAAAGAAGCGATTCAAGTTTTATGTCGTGCGGCATAGGATAGTCATACCAAGCCATTATATGATAAATTTAATATAGTACAAATTCTCTTCTACTATAGTTATAAACTTGCACTTTCCTACAAAAGGTTTTTTAGACAGAATGAAAATATGTATCTATCCATTTCTCAACTTGAACTTAGACAAGCAATTTATCCGACTCGTAATGCTGAGATGTGGATAGTGCAAAATTCAAGAACCCACTATGGGAATCAGATGTTAAAATGTACCCTCCTCCATCTTCTGAATCCTTTTTTATGAACTCAATATAGATATCTTCATTACGTCCGCCAAAACAAATTTGCTTACTTTTTTTCTAATGGTTACTCCCTTGAATGCTCTAAAATAAAAACGTTTAGTATAACACAAACGTATGCGTTTTGCGCGTGTTGTTATTTTTCACTTACTTTTTGTTGTTTTTTCTCTCCTTTTGTTTACATTCTTTTTTTTTTTTTAAGCAGTAGAGATGATGTCTTTTCCGTGCTGTCTTATGAATATATCGAATGCTAGTGTCTTTACGTTTATGTTTGTTTTTCCCTGGGCTGCTACGGGGGGCAGAGGCTAGTCAAGCAGCGTGTGAGTTGCTTTTTTCTCTGCCTCCTTTCTCTGATTCAGGGATCAATAAAAAATTTGAATTTGAATTTGAATTTTAATCTTATCCAAAGATGCTGCGGTAATTCAATGAGAGAATTATATCCCTGATTTCTAAAGCGTTAAAAAACCAAGATAACCAAGTTTATATTAATGACAGTTTTATAGTGATTGTAGTCAACCGCTGAGGGAACACTAACACCTGCAGTCAGAAAATGAGAAATGACCTTTTCAGTCAACGACTGGTGTAAATAGATCTGATCTTCTTTTGTGAATTCATGTGAAAGACAGTAGGAACAGTGAATAAGAGGTCTTTAGCAACGCTCCATATTTTCTCAGTGATATTTTGGATATTCAAAAATTAATTAGTATGATATATAACTTTCGCTTTCTTCGGATCTGCATCTAGTTTACTGCGGTTGTTTTTCTGTATTGGTTATAATTTCCTTGTCTCTTGTTTATAGAAACTTACCAAAGAGCGTATTTCATGCTGCCATTATTTTGTATAAGTCTGTAGTAATTTATGGTTCCTTTGATTTGCTGTGCTTTCTGTAATGGAAAAGAGGAAAAGCTGAATAATAATAACCGCGTACCTTTACCGCAAAGTTATTGTACGGCTTATCAGGATTCAATTAACTTAGAACATCGTCCCAGTCATCATTTAAAACGAGTTCGTAAAACTTCTCTATAAATTTTATAATTATATTTCGATAAGTTAGCTGCTCGTGTGACATTGATTCCTTATTTTCAGTTGATTCAATATGAACAAAACCGATTATAAGAACATTATTACCTAGTTCAACCGTAATTACCCACCAATTTATGTCATGAGGTTTACAATTGGTTATCAAGAGGTTAATCAATGTTTGTGTGTGCTCTGTCATGCTAGTGGGCTTGTTAATCTAATTTTCACAACCGTAAGACTAAATGATGTCCATAAACTCGATTTTCGATAATTCGTCGGACATTATATCGATGTTAAAATCACCTGTTATGATGATTGTCAAATTTAAGGCGGCAATATGCTCTATAAACGAGTTACAAAATCGAAAAAAAAATGAAAGACGTTTACAATTCCCTGCAATGCCGGTTTAGAGCGCAGCTCTTGAGGAGGATGAGGGGAGGGTACGGAGAGAAGGGTATGCCCCTCCTCCTCCTCCATACACTCTCCTCCTCCCCTCCTCTTCTCCTCCTCCTCCCTTCCTCCTTCCCCTCCTCCTCCCCCTCCCTCCCTTCTCCCACGTGACCCTCGTGACGTCACACGCGACGTTACGTCTGACGTCATTATGAGGAACGTCCCATAACGCAACGTGCGGTTACGCCGACGGCGACGCCGACACCGACGGCAAACGCCGCTCTAGCCGGAAATGAGCGCCTAAGGGCTGTGCTCTAAAAATCCTCAACGATCCACTTGGTGGTTTTTATACCGCAATAACAATTATTTTACAGCATTTGGCAACTAACGCTTCATAATTGCAATCAACGCATGTGTAATCAGGACTAATTTCACATGTTAGGCCTTCTCTAAAATAAAGCGAAACTCCGCCTCTTTTTAGAATTTCACAATAAATTCTCTCACTTGCATAGTTTTTGTACCTGGCAGCATCAAATTCACCACTCCACCACGTTTCCGTGAATGCCAAAATGTCCAAGTTATGAATCAGCGAACTCAAAAGCATTTCAGTTTCGTCAGTTTTATTCCTAACGCTTCTTGCATTAAGGTGAAAAAATTATACGTTTTCTTTGTTTTTAAATACATTGCTTCGCGTAAGTTGGTAAATGTTTCACAGCTGTAGTAACAGCAGTCACTAGTAATCTTACATTTGGTAGGTAAGGTTCAGGGATGGGCAGTATCGCGATACAAATGTATCGCGATAGTATTTCAGAAATACATTTCGTATCTGTATTTCTGTATCGCGATATAATTTTTTTTTCACCAGTATCGGTATTCCTGTATCGAAATACATTTGGAATGTTTCTTAGTATCGCGATACAGTCAGGATGAAATGTATTTCGCTACATTTCTTAAGAAATACTCCCTCCCCTCCCCCCCCCCATGAAAAAAAAATACAGGTCCGAACACATTTTTGTTTTTTTACTTCTCAGGGCATTATGAGTCAAGGAGATGCTGGGGCATAGTTACTAGGCTGACCAAGGTTCCTTCCGATTCTCCAAACTATTGTTCTATGCGTCATCTTCTCTCGCCTGAGAAGTGTTGCGTTGTCGGGGACTTGAACCAGGTGGTGTGCCAGGAGTGGAGTCAGAGCATCTTCTGCCGCAGGTCCTTAGGTAGGGATTTCTTGAGCCATTGTTTGCTGGCATCCAATATCCGCTTATAAACGCCTCTCTCGCCTTAGCGTAGCCAGTACACCCAGCCGGCAAAGCTGAGTCACAGTCCGTTGCAGCACGAGCCTGGCTGTGGTTGACTTGAAATTGTAGGATGAATCACAGAGTGAAGTTCAACACATCTTCGAATGCGTCTGCGGCTGCGCCCGTAATATTGCAGGGCTCAATGGTGCGTCATCAGCCGACGTGAACGTGACCTGCTGCTCTGGTGAACCGAAACCCAGGAAGGAGGCGAGACGTGGCCTCGCGGTGCCCACCCAGCTTTCGTACACCTGCGACTCGTCTCGAGCGCGCTGTTTCTCGGAGAGTTCGCACCTGTGCCTGCAATATCAGGTCGCAATCCACGAGGTCTCTGTTTGGATGATGCTAGACGGAACTTGATGACTGTAATCCATGCTTCGGTGGCGGAGGATCGGGAGGAAGGGCCTCCACAACAGGGATGTCACCGTATCGTTTCTTCAACCGTAACAGAAGATAATACCTGTTCCAGAATGCTTTAGGTGGTCCACTATTCTCGAAAATTCCAAATGACGCTGCCTGCACGATCTTCAACGAGGTAACCTACAACGAAAGTACGTATTGTCCTTTCATACAGCAGCGTGGTAAAGTTTCATGTTCAAGGCCACGCCTACAAATAAAGAATACCAGTTCATTCCATCGTGACGTCATGTAATCAATGTGGACAGGGGCATCCTTATTGGACAGGGGCGTCGTGACGTTTTGATGGGATTTAGGGTGATATAGAATTTATTTAGAAATCGGAGTCTTTCCGCATTTCTCTTCAGACAGATAGGACGTCAGGAAAGGGACCGCGGTCAGTCCTTGATGGAACGTTTTTTTGAGCCGATTGAAGACTCCTCGTCGTCCGAAACCACTACCTTCAAGGCAAGGTGTCAAGCTTACGGGAAAGTAATTTCGGGATCAAAAACTTCCACTTCAAACTTAAAACTTCGTCTCAGCTGGCGTCTCAAACAAATGTGAAAAATGTATTGCAGTATCAGTATTTCTGTATTTGTATTTCTGCCCTCCCTAAAATGTATTCCTTTATTTGCATTTCCAAAGACTTTTTGCCTCCATTTAAAATGTATTCCCGATACGTATCGTGATACACTTTTACAGATACATTTTAGTATCAGTATTTTAGCTACTATTTTAATGTATCCCAGTATTTGTATTTCCAAATACATTTTTGAGTATTTCTGCCCAGCCCTGGTAAGGTGTTACGTTTAAGTTCAGCGTATCTTTATCAGATCCTCTTCGCTATTGATTCTGGTAGCACGAACGTCTGTATTATGTCTTACAAACATCTTCACGGTGTTATGCGTGGGTTCTTTTTAGACTTTTGGATTCACAGGATGGAGATGGATTTAAAACATAACGTGCTGTTTATTGTTACAATGGCGTCCGGCTGGGTCTGCGACAAGTTGCCAGTAGGGCTAACACAACCCCAGATCTATGGTGTCGAAACATAGGTGGCGCTAGCTTTCGTTACATATATAACACACGGTTTGTTTGTTTTTCAAGTGAACTGGTAGTCTTTTGTTTTTCATTAGCTTCAGTCCTTGTCAGCCACAATAGTTTCCTGTTTTATGGTGTAAGGTCTTCGTAGATACAAATTTCGGTCTTCTTTCCTTCAAGTTTACTCTTTTTCTGAAGCCCCTTCTCCCATGAAAGCGAAGGCGAACGCAAAGCACGACAAGACACGCCCGGTGTCTTGTCGGGCTTTGCGGGCAGTCTGTGTACTCCTTCCAGCTCTTACTCAGAGCGTTCTGGTAGGTCAAGTTTCAAGGACAGTTGGTTCAGTTTGTCTATTAGGTCTTCATTTACTGACCAAGGTAAACCATGAGCTTCAAGGTTTTCTGTCTGTTGTATTGTTCAAGCTCGTTGATTTTCTGCTTGAATTATTTGGTTTCTTCATTACTACCGGTTTCTACTTTTGTCATGCGTTTTTCAGGTCTGTTATTTCCTGCCTTTGATTACACAACTCGTTTAGTAGCCCGTCGTACTGATCGGACATCTTCTGAACTTTTTTTGGATGTTCTCTACAGTGTTCATTCTCATAAAGCTTCTTGTTGATTTCCGCAAGCGTGTTTCCCTCTACGTCTCTTTTATTTTGTTTTGTACTGCCGAGTTCTTGCCCACCTCTCGCTATCGCGAGCTTGCAAGTTGATCACTTCCAGGATGTTTACGCAGCTGTTGATTGGCATTGGTTTCCGAACATACTCCGAAATGATAGCTGAATTTGCACACAACACAAGACAGAAACAGACCGTCCTCACGTAGTGTTTTATGGCAGACTAGACACTTGAGACTTGCACTAGGTGATCCCATTACCGCACATAATAACGATGTGGCAATACATTTTGAGCCAATGCAAGCAGCAGCAGTAGTGGCAGTTATAAAGGTGACAGACTAATAACAATGATTAGGTAAAAGCACCGACCTATAACGACGATGAAAACGGTTTTAGCAGAGAACTAGCCGCCAATCCCACTGCCGACTGCCAATGTACGAGCTGTCCCGATGGCGGCTTTTATATCCCTGCTTGGTGGCGAGGAGGCATGTCGTTTTCGCTGCTGATCAGTAACGTTGGCGCTGTGCGCTGACGCTTCCGTTTCGGGCTGTAATCGACGCTGCACGATACAACGAGGTGCTGTAAGGACGATGAAAACTGATTTAGCAGAGAACTAGACGTCTCATTCACTGCCGACTGCCAATGACGGCATGGCAGCGCCGATCTGCAACTGCGTGGGAACAGCACCAAGACCAACCGCAGAGGCATCGGTGGCAAGCGTAGTCGGCGCTAGAGGTTCAAAGTACGCCAAGATAGGTGCTGAGGTGAGGCTGTGACGAATCGGCTTGGAACGCTGACTCGCACGTGGGTGTTCAAAAGAAGAGCCCCGAACGCATGATCAGCTGAATATTGGCGGTAACTTTGACAAAATCCCTGAAGAAGCGGCGATAAAATTATGCTCTTTGGACCCATGATAGGACAGGCTTCGGTGTTTGAGGCGTACGGATCCGGTTTAGAGCCTCCTCTTTTGCAGAATCTGGCAGCTTTCCTTGAGAAGAAAGTGTGAACCCTACGAATCTGATCGACTCAACTCCAAACTTGTACTTGGGGAGGGACACTTTAAGTCCTCTGCGCAGCAAGAGGGTTAAGACTTCCCTGAGCAGATTCAATAATTCATCAAAGTTTATTGCAAAATGCAGGACGTCATTGAAATAGACTCTCGCTCCGCATTTTGGATAGCGTGGTTTCAGGCTTTCAACGATGGTGTTCATAGTCATTGGAAAGTTGCAAAGGCACTTTTTAACACAAATTGCACTCTGGTTCATTTGTAGGCTAGCGTTTTTGTTTTTTTTGTTTTTGTTTTTTTATCCTTTGGGCGGAGGTTTATTTGCCAGTAGGCGCACTTAAAGGAGCTGTGCAACGATTTTAACGTTGTAAGAATTGGCGTTTTCTACTTTTGACATTGTTCACCTTGTCACAAAGGACAGAAAACACACCTCCTTCTTTCGAAATGTTGCGATTCCGCCGCGTAATCGCGAAGCAAAAATTAGAATATTCCTCGACCTGCAGCCGCGAGCGGCGACCATGAGAAACAGAAGGCATGACGTCAATGGGGAATCTTCTAGAAAGATAGCAAGTTGTGCGAATATCTGCTCGATAAAAGGTAACTTTTCTATAGATCTTGTCGTTCCAACATAAATATAAATGCGTCAAAAACCTGGTATCATCGACAAAACTTTTATTTTACGGAGTTTCAGTGGCGCCATCTATCCTAGGTCCAGAAAACCGTCAGCAGCGGAACAGCCGCCAGAAGCCGGAGGGGGAGGGGGGACAGGGCCGGACGGGGATGGCCGGACCCGGATGCGCCCGCCAGGACGTGGTCACGCGGTCGCGAGCGGATGAGTTCTCGCTGCTTACTGAAGGCTCTAAAGAGAGAGCTTCACCGGAACCCCGCGCCTTCCCCATTGACGTCACAGCGCACGTGACTCGGAAGTTAGTGAAGGAGTTGAGAGGCGCCGAAAACCTCAATCTTTGTCCGTTTTTAAAATAAAAATTAGGACATGCAGGCAAAAGCGGTTTTTTGTTCTTTACTCAGAAAGGTCGAGACACCAACTCCCATATTATTTAAGCAAATCACTATAACTGTTGCACAGCTCCTTTAAGGTCTAGGGACGCAAACAAGCGACATCCCGCGACGTCGTTCATGAGATCGTCAGCGTGGAAGGCGCTGGATGACACTGATGGTCATTTTGCTGAGCGGGATATAATTGGCACAAAGGTGCTTTTTGTTCCCGCGAGTCACAACAACAAAGGGGAATCCCCAGGGGCCAAGCGATGGTACGATGATTCCCTTTTTAAGAATCTGCGCTGTTTGTTCTTCGATGAAGGAACGGTCGCCGGAGGTACAGCGGTAGGGCTAACGTCTCTAAGGCTGCGCTCCTGTCACGTGGTCGATTCTGTGCTGCACGTTGCCACAAAATTCGAGGTCATCGTCACTCACTTCAAAGAGAGGAACGTGAATCTCTAGAATTTCTCGAATCTTGTCTAGTCCAGTGGCGAGGAGTTGCTTGCTGATTATCACGGCCTACGGTAGTAGGTCCTACGTTGTAGTAGGAACTGGATGTTGGTCTTGATAAGGGACACTGTGTAGTGCGGGTATGACTAAATGCTTCTCTGCTGGCTGCTCCTCCCATGCTGGCTGATCCTCGGGAAAGATCGGGGAGGTTTAAAGCGCGTCAGGAAGTCATGGCGCGGTAAGCGTACTGAACTGAGCATTGAGTTCTGAAGCAGCACTGCGTTGGCCATTAGCCGCAAGTGTTGTTTTTTTTCGCAGTGAACAATAATTTTTTTTTCAGGGTGGTGAAGCTGTGAGGGATATGGAGGGCGGACAAAGACGTCCACCTGTGCTAGACATAACCATTCCTTAGCCAAAATCAACGGCAATGCATTGTGGCTCAATACTGCTGCGTCCACCAGGCCGGAGGTTTCTCCGACTTAGAGGCGCAGGCAAACGAAGCCAATCGGGGTTACCGAACTCCGTACAATCACCACGAGTGATGGTTTGCCCAGTTGAAGTAGATTCAGATGAATGGCAAGGCGTGATGATATGATGGTAATCTTTAAACCACTTTCCGGAAATGCTTTCAGCGCTCCGACATCAGCGATCGTGGCATGGACAAACGTGCAGGCGAATTTAGATCCTGGGAGTTCTTACGAAGAATGGCTGCTAAAAGATGTGGTGTTAGGCTGTTGGCTTGACCCTGTTTTGAGTTCGTGTGTACCAGTAGTTGAACACCAGCAGGATCCATCTCCTCTAACTACATCAGTAATAACTCCGTCTATAAATGTACGTTCTGCACCTCCAATTCCTCCAGGTTTGTCGTTATTAGCTTCTGTTCAAGTTTGTGTTCCTTCTTCATTTATACTGTCAGTTAGTTCACCACTTCCACAGGTTCCTAGACCTCCCTTATTTATGCCGGTTGTCGGCCTGTCGCCTCTGCGACCATGTTCACATGCTCGATGGACTGATGCTGCCTTAGCAGCTTTGGCGAGAATCGAGCTCACTATTCCCGAATACGTCACAAACATCAGTGTAGCCATCCATACAATATATACAACGAGAACAAGAGCTACTATAACCCAGGCAAGGAAGACAAGCAAGGGAGGCAAGGAGCCCAGGCAAGGGAGGCAAGGAGCCCAGGCAAGGGAGGCAAGAGAGGGGGAGGGATATAAAGAAAGTTTAAATAGAGAAAGGTAGACTCCTCGTGATCAACCAGTTGATGATGAAAACAGTCCACCTCCTTCACCTATGGAGTTATCCATAGATGAAGTCTATAGATAACCACGCCGAGTAGGGAGGCTGACTTCGCACCAAAGTTCCCGACCTGTAGTGCAAATGAATTTTACATTTTAACTATCACGTATTGCTAAAGGGAGTTGTAAATTTCTAGCAGTGCAGACACATCGTTTTAAGCCTATCGAATAAGTTCAGAACCGGGCTACAGGAATCATCCTATCTGACTACAACCGCACCTTCAGCGTCACCGCCCTAAAAAAAAGCAGCCAAACCTTCCGTCATTGCAAATTCGCCACAAAATTGCTCGCCTTTCAGTTATTCGCGAAATCTACTACTATTATCCAACGCTCCGCATCCTTCCCTCGCGTCGTCTGCCCGACTCTGCGAATCCCGAACATCCGCCGGTTTATCTGGTAGCATTCACGCATTCAACCACTCCTTTCTCCAGACGATTGTTGACTGGAACAATCTGCCCCACTCCATTGCTTCACAAGAAAGCTCCGATTTCTTTCGCTCAACCCAAACAACTGATTTTCATTAAATCAGAAGGTGAAATCTTACTTATGCGCACACTGTTTTTCTTATATTTTCCTAGTTACTATTTTTTTGTGTGTCTTTACGTAGAATTTTACTATGTGTATTTTAACTCAACTTAGCAGTGTTGTATTGACTGTATACGTACACTATGCAGCCCCCCCATTATGTAAAGCCCTTCTGTGAGTCTTTGAGAGAAAATTTGTAAATAAAATAAAAGAGAGGTAACGGCTTATGTCTTGGGGTATTTCAATGTGTTTTTTAGGAGATTGATTATTTTAAATCTCTGAGTGACATCAACAACAAACAGTAGACACGCAAAGTCAAACCCAGAGCAGCGTTTGCAAGAGGTTTGTTTAGTCCTTAATGCCTGTAGTCACTGCCAAAACAAGACGCGCACAGCGTGTCTTTTGTTGCCCACTGCCAGACTTTGGTCCCGCGTGCACACTTGGAACTCACGAGACAACAAGATGTATCAACATCAGGAAGTTGCGTTGGAGGCAGGACAACTGAAGGACCTCCCTGTCTTTCTTATCTTATCAATGTCTTTACTCTATCATGGACTTTGGTGTTTTCTATCAGAGGAAGGTTAAGCCAATAAACTACACTACCTCTTCCGTGACCTTTGAGCTCACGGGAGAGGTTGGTTTTTCTTGTTACTAAGTAAACAAAAATACTACGGCAATTAAACGAGGTCCAGAGGTCTACTTCAGTCTCGTATAATTACGCATCATTTGGCATAATTAAATTTTGTCAATGTGCTTCGTTTGCAGGGCATCAACCGCAGCGCTTTCCTGTGCTCTACTCCTGCTTACGGCTCCTGAGCTTGCAGCACCAAAGACGTTATCACGTGAGTAATTAATTATTTAAACAAAAACCAAATATTTCTTTCTGCTTACCAAGTTCGCGTATTTTGTTTCTTAACTTCGTGAAAGAAGCAACCACCACAGCTTTCCTTCAAAAGATGTATGCCTCCTTGAATACTTTACGCCTCTCTAAATTAGACAGTCGTTTGTCGGTTGTCGGTGGTTCTGCTCCCTCCCGGTTGGACTTATCTTTAAAACAACCCGCACTCGTCTGTTTGCCAGAACATTATAAAAATAGGTGTGAAGTTATTTTTTTCTGTCTTTAACTCATAGATGGCGCGGTGAATGGGCGTTTTTATGTATTGAAACTAGTGAAGAAAAAACACTCGAGGTTTTATTTGCGCACATCCGTTTGTGCTGCCTGTCTGATATCACATGGGCAAGACGAACGCGCCCCGGAGAGGGAGCTAACATAGCCAAGGTACTATGTGGACACGTCCGAAACTGCAGTACACTTCCTTAGCCCTCTCTCACTTTTGGATGGATCGCACCATGGTACCGGAGTCAGCCCTGTTGCTGATGACAAGGAAATTGTTGCCCCTGCCCATGCAAAACGAACTTTCTCAAAACGACTCGTTTCCTTTGCTCAGTTCGCTCTTTTTTAATCCTAAACAACATTATTATACAAGGAACATTTTGCCAAATTATTTGTTGATCAAGCTGCTCTCGCAACTGTGTAAACGAGATCAAAACAATATCTCAATATCTTGACTTCTCTGAGTGTGGTACGAAAGAAAGCACAGTTCAAAAAGCACAGGCAATGGGATTGTGTAATTTCATTCATGCGTGATTGAACCATGGATTTCTTAAGGCCAACTATAGTCAGATTTATTTTATTTACAACAAGTGTACTATCACGGACATTATGACCTGAAACGCTCTTTCGCGCTTCCTTTGAGTACGGACCAGTTTTTGAGAGCTGTGGTCAGAACTAGAAAGGGTTCCCGAAGGTTTGGTCCCATGTTTTGGACAATTTAACATATCGAGAGATAATAGAGGTTGTGGGGTTTGAAGATGTAACAAAAGTCTGGATCGGGTGTTTCAGCTCATATTTTTTGCGGGGTTGCATGTCAATAAAAACGACATTGACAGACTAATCAATGTAAATGCAGTAGTTAAAGCGGCTGTCTTTTTCGTTTCCTATCTCTAACACGCTACCTCACGCGCACCGCGCTTCTTAGAATCGTATTAAAAAGATACGCACACATTATAAAAACGCGAAACACTAAAAAGCGGTTTTCTATGAAGTGTGCTTCGCGAAGATTTTTATAAACTAATCCGGGAATAAAAAGGCTCGTTGATTAGCTGTCACCGATTTTACGAAGTTACTCAATGCAGTCAAACACTGTGGAATACCGAATAAAATTGCAAAAAGAAATCCTTGCAATGAGGTGGTAACAAAAAAATCATAATATTTTTATTCGTTTTTAACTTCTTGCTAATAACATAATTTTATTTATTCCGACGCCAGCACAAAAACATTCGAGTTAATGAAGCAAAAATTAAGGAAATTACGGTTAAGGAAATTATATACCATTTGCTTTACCGTTTGCCTGCATGGTTGCTTTCTCAGCCCTTTGACTTTTAACGTAGAATGGGCTAGCTATGTATACAAGTGCTGGAGCAAACGAACGACTGACAATAAAAAGTGACATGTAAGTGGTGTCTTCCGGATAAAGTGACGTCACGCAACCAAATTTCGTTAAATTTGTAAGGAAACCTTTCCCCGGTCCACTTAACGTATTTTGTTGACTTACATTTTGAAGCTTGGTGAATATCGCAGTAGGCTTAAGTTGCCGTACACTCATTATGCAAAATACGCAGTGTTCTCTTCGGACATAATGGCAGAGTTATCTGTGTGCACGCCTCTAGAATCCTTATACATATGTCTGCAGAGAGCGTTTGAATGACTATAGCGACCGTCAAACAAGAAAGAATCGAACAGCTGCACAGTGTCTTTTGAATGGTTGATTAGCAGTTTGACCGCGGTTTCACCACCATTTCGGATACCGCTTGACTCCCACTGACCGGTTTAAGCGATCGTGTTACCCTAGCAATAACCAGGGATGTTATCGTAATAAGTTACGGTATGAGTTCATGGTACATCAAAGATTGCACAGAGTTTTACGGACTCAAAAAGGGTATTTGATATACAATATATTTGCGGCGGTACTTTGGTCACAACTGAAAGAGCGACCTAATTGCTACCGTTAATGTTTTTTTTTTTTTTTCTGCTCTTGACTTCCACTCAAGGTCAAAAAAAACCAACATCATCGCAAAAAAAAATAAAATGAGCGAGATCTTGTTCTGAACTTTCAATCTGCAGAAAAGCATCTTACTTTCTGGTTTTGGCTGTGACAAAAAAAGAAAGACAAAAGTTCAAATGAAGGGCAGTAGTTGGGTAAAAACATCATTACGGTAACGAATAAACTTCGCAACTGTACGATAACACACAAAAGAAAAATACTATGAGTACAAAACGGGCTGGTCCGGGGACCGATTTATTCGGCGATTGCTCTCGGGAAAATTCCAGAACAGACGCGAACGCTCGTCTAGGTAAGAAGTGGATAAAAAATAAATGAGGACGAGAGTGATGATGATCATGGTAAAGATTAAGCGAGCGTTGTCTATGAGCGCCCTAAGATTATCCTCCCCGGGTCGCTGAAGTATGGCTTTCTGGCCCCTCTGCAGTGACTTCCTTACACACACCCTAAGGGGTGTACACTCCCTTGTTTTTCTGAAGGCACCCCCTGAATTCGCCACGACTCCCCTATTCTCAATGCCCTCCCCCCCAACCCCACCTCCTAAAACTTTAGACACCCAACTCCCCTAATTTCAATTCCTGGGGAAACCCCTGCCACTCAGTATCGCTGATGGTGTCAGTCAGCGAGGGGTGAATGCTTTGACTTGGCCAACGTGTACAACTCGCAAAAGCGACGTCAGCGATCCAAGGGAACTTGTATGGGGTCGACGAGGTAGTTCACCTGGGATACTAGGGCGAGTACGTTGTAGGTGTCGATGTAGAAACTTTTTCACAACTGCCTGTTTTCCGTGTAGGCAACAAGACCAGCACGAGGTCTCCAGGCTAGAAGGTGGTAGTTTTGTGTGTGGAATCATAACGCAGTTTACGGCGCGGCTGATGCATTGTCGTGCCAAGTTGTGCGAGTTCGGCTTGACGTATACGCTAATCTAAGTCAGTGCTGTGTTGCTCCGCGGGTGGAGGAGGGTATACAATATCCAGCGTAATTGTAGCATATACTTTACAACGGGAAATACATCTCACTCCGGGGAAGTACATTAGCATTTGCGAGGGACAGGTTTCGCGTAGTTAAAACGGCTGGATGCGCCGCAGTGTTGGAGTGGTCCCCTTTGAATTGTTTGTGGTGGCGAGCGTCATCTATTGCCGGGAACGTGGCGCTCAAGGCACTTGACTAGGCGCTCTCTGGTGCCTAGTGGATGCTCCATGATCCGTTCTGTCGACGTGTTGTGGCATATTTCAAAAGCGCGAGATAGAACGATTTTTTTTATTAAAATAATGCTTCTTTGCACACAATCTTTGTAGAAATTAAGTGGTACGAGCTCATTGGATATCATCAAATTTATTAATTGGGGATGAATAAAGCCTAAACGTAATATCACCAGTAGATGCCAAGTGTTATAAAACTTTGATACAGTAATAATTCGGAGATACATTAATTTTGTACACAAAACCATCACCCAGAGAAAAACTGAGTAATTCTATGAAATCATTATACATGCTTTGTTTCTCAAACAACGTTTTTTCAGGAATTTTGCAAAACATTTGATTTTCCAATATACAATACTATACAGGTTTCAGAAGTCGCTCTTGTAAAAAGTGATCGGAGCGCACACGTTTTTTTATTGAGTCTCCGGTTCATGCTCCTTGAAAACAGCATCTCTTGCTACAGACTTGCATCAAACTATTCATTGCCAGCAGTCGGAATGATACACCCCTTCATTTATTCGAAGTTCGTCGAGTCAAAACAAAATCAGGAAATCATAAAAGCTGTAGGCTCGTGTATGTATCCCAATGGAAAGGGAAGGACAGGTAATTTTGCTGCAAACCGCGGTACTTGCCGCCGGTAACGTGGCACACAGTCTTCCTCATTATCACACCTCCGTATCATCTACTTCCAACTCCTCTACAATCGTCGGGAGAACACTGCACGCCACCTGGAGAAAATACGTAACGCCGTCAAGCTTGACTTTGGAGTAACGGGTTGTGCCGGACCTTGGCGGGCGATGGGGGGAAGCCGATTCCTACAGCGCTTCGGCGCGGAACGCTGACGGACGCAGAAGAGTAACCAGACGTATTCTGGGTAATGTAATATTAATTCAGGACCCGAGTGTCAAACCGATGGCTTTTAAATTGGTGAGTGTTCGGGTCTTTGTTCAAGAATCGGGGTTATGTGGTGATATCTAGCCAACGTCCGCACTCTTTTTCGCCATTGAGGCAACACCCCGGGCACGAGCGTTCGCTTCCATATATTTATGCCATTTACGATTAAACAGGCTTAACTAGTACATTTATAAGCTAAGCATTATAAACATTCGCAGATCATTGCTTTTCCGGAAACTGTTTTCACGCGGGTTATTCAGATTATCACTGTTCGCAACCTCGCTAAAATTGCATGTGATGCTCGATTTGTGCGTACTTTTATCGCAATCACGATACATGAAAGTTCGAGCACCGATAATGCCTACTGAAGTCACAATAATTTGCTGCTCGTTTTATTTGAGTTATCTTTTCGCTGTTGTTGTTTCTGCTGCAGCTCGTTTGGCTAAGAAGACAGGATAGCAGACCTCGTGAAGCTGACAGCTATGAGATTTGTGTCTGCCTCCCGGCATCTGTACGTGTACAGGTGCTAATGAAATGACTGATTGAAGTTTTGGCTTTACCTTTACGTTCTCCGAGCTGCGGTGCCTTAACACACTCGGCTCCCATACCCCCTTCCCCCCCCCCTCCCCCCAAAACAAACACTGCTGATACATATGTATTCGTAACCTATCGCCTAATATGTATGAGGCGCATTCGCCAACGATTCTGTCAGACATGCAAATCGCGAGCATTGTGCTCAAGATACGATTTACGAGAAGTTTGACTGGCTTTGCAGAGAAGGACTGTGGACGTCGAGAACCCTCCCGCTACAGGATCGTGGGTGGCGCGAAGGCAGGGCTGGGGTCATCACCCTGGATTGTGAGTCCAAAACGGACACACGGTTTCTTCGGATCAGTGTGTCGCAAAGTGTTCTAGGACAGGGAACCGCGCCACTGAGCGCGCCGGCATCGTCTTTTGCAGGCGCTGCTAATGCACGCCCGACGCAAGCATCCCGGCTACGAACCTGCCTGCGGAGGAGCCCTGATCACGGCCAAGGTCGTGTTGACGGCCGCTCACTGCGTCGAGATTGGCCCGAACGAGTGAGAACAACTCCTTGGCCGACACTTCAAGGAGGAGATCCTAGAACTAAAGTTAATTTGGGTCCCCCAGGGGTCAGCGCGGGGCAAACAGCAGGTCGGAGCGCAGGGAGCGAAACCTCGCGCTGCACAACCCAGGGTGTTTAATCCCCACCCGTCTCGATCTGGATGAGCATCCTAGGAGCGCATGCCGTCGTGCATCACTACAGCGTGACGCACGCTGGAACCCAGGCTAGCGGTGTTACTGCGCCGGCGAGCTGTCTTGTGTACAGCGTAAACCAGCGCCGAAGCACCTCAAAGGCAGACCTTACCCTGTGTAAACACGAGCGTCAAATTTGGTTTCGTCTCGCGCATGAATCGTACACCACGAGTGCTGCGTCGGCGCTCAGCTGGGTCCTGCGTTATCGCTTATTGAACCCGAGTCCCGGCCGTAGGCTGACACGGCACTCTTGTCCAATTTTTGCTCAGTCACGGCCATTTCTTCTCAGCGGAGCTTGGACCAGAATTGAGTAGGCCAGGGCTCACTCCCCTAGGTGACGTAGAAAATTCAGAACCCCGGCCTAGTTATATTTTTTAGCTTCCTCCCGAGTCCTGAGTCCTGCGCCATGAAGTCGGGGTAAAACAAAAAATCGCTGCTTCCTTGCTTGTGTCCCTAATTGGTTTGTGTACAAAGTTCCAGAGTCAGCACAGGGCCAAAAGAATGCGTGAAAGGAGAAGTTGTCAAAATAACATGCCGTCAAAATACCACGGTGCTAAGACAACACAGCCTGAAAAAGGGAGTGACAGAGAAGCACATACTAAAATAACATCGCAACAAAAGTGCAGCGCACCAAAGCTGCAGTCATGTAGGTGACATCTTTGATATAGCGTCAACAACTACTTTCGCCAAAGCAGAGGTTTTACTCAGCCTAATAGACTCGTTTTAATATCGTTTTTAATGTAGCATGTCTTTTTTTATAAAATGTTGTATTTCTTATTACGCCGCTAGCTTACTGAATGCAAATAATTTGATACCTCTTAAAGTGAGAAGTTACAGAGCCTAGTATTTCGTATTTGTCAAGTTTTGTTTGTATGGAAGCTTGAACAGCAATAGCTTATACTCGGCGTCTACATTTTTGTTCTGCGTTAGATAGGCTAGCGTAAAGTCAATCCTGGGGAAGTATCACTCCTCTAATGGTTGCCATTTTAATTCACGGAATGAGCAGTTTCTCTTGATCTCTTCATTCTTGGTGAGCCGGTCGAAATTCCCGGTGACAGGTTCCTTTATGAAGACATATTTTGAATACCGAAATTTTGCTATTCACACAACGGCGACACAAGCGCGCATCTTCGCACTGCCACCATATGCGGCGTCAGTGGTTGGCGGGATTGAAAACAATTTTCCTCTCTTGAAGCACGAAAAAAGAACAATACCATTCCTGAGATCTCTGGAGGTAAGCATGATTGATCAGTTGATTGCATGCAGTGTTATTGACAATTAACGCTTTCAGTACGATGATGCTCCGTAGTGATCTTGTCGCGACTGGTGCAGAACGTCCCTTTGGAAGCTTCGAAGGTTTGAATGGACCAAAATGGCCATTTCTATTGCAGCTCGGGCAGATCAGCCAATCACCTTGCGTGGTTTGGTCGTCTGCGTGTGTCCTGCTACAAACAGGAAAGTCAATGGCGCAACTTTCCCTGGATCCAGTGACTTTGGGAGGCTAGTGAGACAAAGTCCTCGTCTCGCCTTGGTCGCAAGCAGCGCCAACAGACGACTCATCGATATGCGACTAATGTCAGCTTGTCGTGGCCCGGTTTACCATGCGTCTCCATGGGAGACATGCTTCTTTTTTAAATTTGCTTTCTGGGTGCGCCAAGACATGTAGAACTTGGCACTTGCGCTACGCGTGTTGCTTAGGCACTGTTTCGTCACTGACCCTAGTTTCGTGCCTCAACGGCGGCGATAACACTTTTATGAACGCCTTAAAGCGGAGAGAATTCTGTCGTGGTGTTCAAGCCAGCGTCCGTCAAGGTCAGAGCTGAAGCTCCGAAAGGAAAGTGGAAAGTTGGGCCAGTTGCTTCATTTTCAAATATATAAAAGCGCCAAAAACGACAGGGACGAAGAAAGCTGGAAACGACACAAGGCGCCTTCTGTTGTATACACTTTTCTTTGTCTCCGAAAGAAACGAGCGCATGCCTGCGTGCCATGGGAACGAGACACTTTTGTTTTGTTTTGTTTTGTGTTTTGGTTACGCCGTTTGGAAGGCGGAGACGCTGTCGACTGAGGCTAATCGGGTGTGCGCCAAAAGGACTTCATCTGATCGATCACGTCGCAGCGTTCGCCGTGCTGTGTCTCCTCACCTAGATATTTTCACGAATCACAAATGATGAGGCGGCGAATAACTCAAGAAACTAAACGTTTAATGGGGCGAACTTGTGCCCGAGACAAAATAGAAGAGGGTTAGCCTCGCAGGCCTCGATGTCGGCGAAACAGTGCGATCGAGCGCTGGGGCGAGACTGACTCCGACTCGCCACGCGTAGCTCCTTTTGTAGACGCGAGTGTTTCTGGAGCAATCGCGATTGAAGGTTCAGCGCATAAAACATTCTAACCTCGAATAAGCAACAGGGTTCTCAAATTTACCAGAACGCGACATTTAGACAAATAACAAAAAGGTACCTTTGCTGCCAGGAATCAAACAGTGGCCCTTTGCTTGGCACGATAACCGTTCGACCACGAACGCGCTTGCTCGAAGACACGCGTGGCAATATATATCTTACAGCGTGCTTGTGTCTCACGCAAACGCGCTCCGATTCCGAAGTGATACCAAACAAAGCCACGCTTTCTCGCGAGTGGCTTTCACAGTGTTGGAGCGCTGTATGAACTACCCTTGCCTAAAGAACTTGTCACAGAAAAGTTGACTCCGAGTATAGTTCGCTTTAAAATGGCATCTGCTCTCTCCGCTGAGTGACAATTCGGCCCTCGCATCACGACTGTTAATCTGAGCCTTTGAATGAGTGATTCAAGCATTAGTGGTTCATTTTAGCCTTGGCGGTAGATTGCTTGTTCGTATCAAAACCGGCAGGTGGGCCCAGCGAGCTTACTATCTCTGGGTTCAGCAGTGCGAGCTCAGCTTTTTTAATAGTTTTTAATATTATGAGAACCGCTGATTCTTTTTATTGAAACTATAATCTTCGAATGGCTTTCTTTTTATTATAGTTATATTTATAAAGTTACCTCGCACTATAACTTCGAGAGAATTGAAGAATAAGCGCCAATACAAGCCCTTCTAGAATTTTTACTGAAGTGAGACACAAGTTAGATTGAACCTATCTTAAACAAAAAGTTAGTGATTACCATTTAATTTTTTCCCTGTACATATCATGAAAATACATGTTTCGAAAAAGGTATCGAGATCCCGTCGCCACATTGCCAAGAATGAAAGTGACGAGAGGATGAATAGTGAACTGAAAATAAAGGTTTAATTGGCGAACTTTAGCCAAACAAAATAAAAAACGAGCGTCGAGGCAGCAAAAAAGCGGGCGGCGATTTGGCGGCGTAACAGCAAGCGAGAGTGAGACTGACTCGACAACGTCCCGTGCAGCTCTTTATCTAGTGTGCGTGACTATCTCGAAAATTCGGCAAAGAAGCTTCGAGCGTCGCACGCTCGGGGCGAGAATGAACAGGCACTTTCGAAAACAAGAAACTAGGACGAAATAATGAAAGTTACATCCCAAGTAAGAATAAACGCGAGTCTTCTAGAATTTTGTGACCGAGCGTTGCTTGTTTGGTCCTGCGCGCGGCATTATCCCCCCCCCCCCCTTTAAAAGCGCATCGTCCCGATGCATAGCGAAAGCAAAACAAACATGGCTAAAAAAATTGAAGTGTGACGAAATAAACATGCAGCGTCACAATCCTAACGCGTGTAGAACGGCTTGAGGAGAACTACGTGAACCACTTCGGGTCGTGGCGGCTGGCGGCATCCTGATGGTCGGGTTCCGCCGGGCAGCATCTCGAAGTTCAATTCACCAAGGCGGCGAATAACCTTGTAGGGTCCAAAGTAGTGTTTTAGCAGATTCTCGCTGAGGCCGCGGCGGCGACGGGGCGTCCACTCCCACACCTTGTCTCCAGGCTGAAACTTCACGTCGCGGTGACGAGGGTTGTACCGGCCAGCGTCGATACGTTGTTGGTCCTTTATGCGAAGGCAGGCTAGCTGACGTACCTCTTCTGCCCGTTGAGTGACCAGCTGGGCGCCGTCGGTGCCGTCGTCCGTCGGGTCGTGGGGCAGCATGGCGTCGAGCATCGTCGTCACCTTTCTGCCGTGCACCAGTTGGAAAAGGTGTAATCCCAGTGGTTTCTTGAACCGCCGTGTTGTATGCAGACGTGATCTAGGTTGACACCTCATCATACGTCTTATGATCCACGTCCACGTACATCGAGATCATCGAAAATAGTCCCTAGAGAAGGGGAACAAGAGGGACAAAGGACAAACACAAATCTCCAAACGCAGCTAGGTGACTGGTGTGCGACCGAAAAAATCCGCCTTGTCCGAGTTCCTTGTCCAGTTCGCTTGCAACTTCGCATTTAAAATCATTGTAATCATAACCTCCCAACAGGCGTGAAGAGGTGTCCTTCGGCGGTGCGTATTTGTGAGCCATCCCAGGGCATCGTGACTTTCCAAAGTCAGCGAGACAGCTTCCCACTCAAAGCGGAGTAATCTGCTTCGGTGTCCACGAGCGCCGACGCGTAGTGGCCGTCGATGACAACTGGGGCAAGCAGCGAGAGCAAAGGGTGCTAATCACCGAACAGGAAACAAGAAACGTTCGACCTCAAAGGGAATGACGAAGAAACATTTACAGTGAATATGCCTTTTCTATCATTATTCTAAATGCGCGGAGCATTCTGAATTAAATGGTTGATTTAGAAAACGTCCTTGTCCAACATGACCCTTCTATTGTAATTACAACCGAGACGTGGTTGTGTGATTCTGTTTTGGATTATGAAATCGTTCCAGCGTTTTTCAGTGTCATCAGCAAAGATCGCGCGAGCAAAAGCCCTCGTGCCATAAAACTCCAATAATTCATTGGTTCTTATTGAACGTACCAGACATTCTTTTTAGAGCTCAGATCTTATGCGGCCGTTTCTGGCTTGAGCAGCGTCGCCGTCGCCGTCGCGTCGGTGTCGGCGCAACCCCGCGTTGCATTATGAGAAACGTCCCATAATGCAACGCGCGGGTCTTACTCGTTTCTCGCGCGTTGAATTATGGGACGTTTGTCATAATGACGTCACAGGTGACTTCACGTGTGACGTCACGAGGGTCCCGCGCGTTGCATTATGAAAAACTTCCCGTGATGCCACGCGCGGGTCACTTGTGACCAGCTGGGACGTTTCCCATAATGACGTCACACTTGACGTCAGTAAGGTCTCTCGTGAAGATCATGACGAAGGTCACGACCTTCATGGTGAAGGTCACAACCTTCACGAGATCTTCACGAGTGACGCCTCGAGGATCACTCGGGTCACGAGTGACGACACGAGCGTCACGAGTGATGCCACGAGGGAGGAGGGAGGGAGGGGGAGGAGGGGAGGAGGAAGGGAGGAGAATGAGAGAAGGAAGAGGGAGGAGGAGAAGGAGAGGAGCACGGAGGAGGAGGGGAGGAGGAGATGGTATGAAGGAGGAGGAGGGGCATACCATCCTCTCCATACCATCCCCTCTTCCTCCTCAAGAGCTGTCCTCTGATTCGGCGTTACAGGGAATTGTAAACGTCTTTCATTTTTTAAGCTAATAAAATGAATAGGTTGATATTTAGTGGTAAAAAAGATGCCGAAATCTGTAGCCATAATAAATTTAGTGTGCCTGCCCTATTCGAAAAGCCGGCTATAGGGCCCACCAGGATTTCTTAAATGTTTTGACGTATCCTTCAAAACTTTTTGAGTTATTTAAGATGTTCGTCGAAGTTTTCTAAGGGGACTGATGTGTCCCTAAACATTTTCTGAGGGGTGTTGGAGACCAGTCATAGCTGTTTTTAGAGGCCTGTGGGGTCTGTACCTATCTTTTCCTTGAAAGGACGACACCCATCAAAAGCGTTTTAACTGGTCTGTGGGAAAGATCGCGTGACCCTTCAGGATATATGCGTTGGGAACGCAGTTTGGCCATATGTAACGGGCGACCGCAACGAGCGGACCCGCAGTGTCGGCTTCCCGTCCCGTGCGGTACCTGTCTCCTAGAGCAGCTTAGTGTGCGGATCAAAGAGAAGGTCTCTCAGTGCCCTGCTTCTTGCGCCTCTTCGTCCTTCCGGCTTCAGAAGCTCACCAGAGAGCGAAAAGGACGCCGGAGGCGCCACCGCGACGACACCAGGGACGACATCGTGACCGTGCTCAGGATTTTTTACGGCGGAGGAAGTTGATTTCGCGTTCGTTATTTTCGCTAAACGTGCTACTGAGAGTGTGTATGTGTGCGTGTGGTGCACCTGCTCGGCCTTATTAGTTGAACTACCGTCTATCTCAAAACCTTACCCAGAGGCATTGTGAGTACCTTGAGAGATATTTCTTTGCGACAAAGAACTTGGTCCTGTCTATTTGGTCTGATCGCTTTTCTCTGTAGCTGCTTACAGCCGGGTTTGAGTACAGTGGACAGCGATATGAGCTGGAATGCCCGAGCGGAAAACAAACTGTACAGCCCACGCTGTTTAGCAGGCCGCGTGCCAAGCAGCGGAGTGACAGCGACAATGTTCAGATTCGTGCACGTACCCCCCCGCGCCCGATATCTTCCTTCTCCACTGCACCCATGATAGCGTGCGCGTCAGATGCGCGCATCTGATGACGCGCACATCGCTATCAAAAGTAATTGTCGCTGTCATGCCCGCGGCGGAAGAAGAAAATGGAGATGTTGCCGCGCGCGCAGCTCAGGATCGTCTCTTTGGCGTCGTGCCATGTCGTTGGTGTTCATTGCATGCAGGAAGCACTCGCCGTCATCGTCGTCGCTGCTGCCGGGAGGTGTCTCGACAGGGGCTCTGGGCAGGCAGTCGGCGTCGCTGTGCGTGCGGCCTGACTTGTAGACCACAGCCATGTTGAACTCTTGTAGTTGGAGACTCCATCGAGCCAGGCGTCCTGACGGGTCCTTGAGGTTGCCAAGCCAGCAGAGCGAATGGTGGTCCGTGACTACGCGGAACGGGCTCCCGTACAAGTACGGACGAAACTTTGTGATTGCCCAGACGACCGCAAGGCAGTTTTTCTCAGTCGTGGAGTAATTTTTCTCCGCCTTGGATAGTGTCCGACTTGCGTAGGCAATGACTCGCTCGGTGCCTTCTTGTAGTTGAACCAGTACCGCACCAAGTCCTGCGTTACTTGCATCCGTGTGAATCGCAGTTTCCGCATCTTGATCGAAGTGTCCAAGAACAGAAGTCTGGAGTAGTCGCTTCAGCTCGTCGAATGCCTGCTGCTGCTCCTCAGCCCTTTCAAACTTCTCGGCGTCCTTCGTGAGGATTGTGAGAGGTGCGGAAATCCTGGCGAAATCCCGAACGAAACGCTCATAGTAGGCACATAGTCTAAGGAATCTTCGCACGGCCTTCTTGTCTGTCGGGGGTGGAAATGCTGCGACGGCGCGAGTCTTCTCTGAGTCTGGGCGAACGCCTTCGTTACTAACCACGTGACCTAGAAACTTCAGTTTGTCATAGGGGAACCGACACTTTGACGCATTGAAGGTGAATCTGGCGGTCTGTATGGCTTGAAGAACAACTCGGAGTCGTCGCAAGTGCTCGTCGAAGTCGCTTGAAAATATTACGACGTTGTCAAGCTAGACGAGACAGCTCTGTCATTTCAGTCCTGCCGGTACGGTGTCCATGACGCGCTGAAAAGTTGCTGGTGCCGTGCATAGTCCGAAAGGCATCATGTTGAACTCGTCGAGTCCATTGGGCGTGACGAAGGCTGTCTTCTCTTGGTCCCATTCGTCGACTTCGATCTGCAAGTAGCCGCTCTTCAGCTCCATCGATGAAGAATATCGAGAGTGGCGCAACCGATCTAGCCTGTCGTCTCTCTGCGGGGGAGTGGGTAGACGTCTTCGTTACCACGTTCAGCTGCCGGTAGTCCACGCAAAACCTGAGCGTCCCGTCCTTCTACTTAACCAGTACGACTGGAGAGTCTCACGGACTGCTTGACGGTTGGATTATGTCGTCGTTCGGCATTTCTTGCACTTGTTCCTGGATGACCTCCCTTTCTTTTACGGAGACACTGTACGGCGATCGATGCACAGGGAGAGCGTCGTCCTCGGTAACGATGCGGTGCTACGCAACTGCGGTTTGACGCAACTTCGACGACGTCGCGAAGCAGTCGCTGTATTCGGCGAGGAGGTTTAAGTAATATTTATTTTCAGCAATATGTGCTGGGGGCACCAAGCAAAAAGCTTCCATGAGGTAGCTTGTCCGGGTCTGGTGTCCCTGCACTTACAGGGCATGGTAAAAACAACAACTACTATACACAAGACTTTGTCTAAATAAAACAAACACGTACATTCTTTTTTGTTAAACAGTGAATATCATTGTGGTCTAGACTATAATGAACTTGTTAAATAATGTAGGCAGGTTATCGCAATAAATTGCAGTGCATAATTTGTACAAAATGAGGCATATTCCAAAACTCTCTGCCTCTCACAAGGATGGAAGATTCACGTTATGTCAGGTGGGATACATCAGACAAAAAAGAAATAAACTCATCGATCGAAAATAAATAAGAACATAGCAAACGGGACTCGTATACACTGGCAATCCTCGTGACATTTAATTTAAGAAATAATGCTTCCGTATGAGTGTCGTAAGGCACGTTTGCAATAAAAAGCAGCATTTTCTTTTGTAGGGTTGTAAGTTTGTTAATATTAGATTTAATTGATGTACCCCAAACCAAATGACAATAGTTAATTTGTGAGCTAAACAGACCATGATAAATTTGCATTTTAATATTTACAGGCAACAAGGAGCGACAAGTGACATTCTATTCCAACAACTTTTGACAGTCTCTTAACTAGCTATTCGATGGAATTATCTCATTGCATATGTTCTGAAAAAATGACACCTGGTGCTTTGTGCTGTTCAACTATTTCAATTTGGTCGTTGCCAATCTCTAGAGCATAATTACTGATAACGTGCTTATTTACAGGTCTATACAAAATTGCTTTAGACATTCCGGTGTTTATTTTGAGACCATTTATTGTTGATCACGAAAGAAACTTTTCCATAACTAAGTTTCCCATGGGTATAAGTTCGTCCACATTCGATGCAGATAGAAATATACTCGTTTCGTCTGCATACATGATCAAACCTGATTGGTTGCAAATATTGACTAGATCGTTTATACACATATTGAACAGCAGAGGGCCGAGTATGCTGCCTTGGGGCACGCCAAACTTCAAGATTTGCAAGAGGAAACTTCATCATTCACTGAGACGCATTGCTTAGGATGTTCTAAGTATGAATGAATAAGTATCAAAGGCGTGCCACGTATGCCATAACACGAAAGTTTATCAAGGAGCGTTGAATGGTTAAGACAATCAAACGCTTCACTAAGATCAATAAATATTCCCAGTGTCAGCCGTTTGCATTTTATATTGTGTAATATTATTTCTTTCTGTGATATAAAATGTTTTCCGTAAATTTTCCCCTGCGACTTTTGAACTGTGAGTCAGTTAGCACTGATTTCTGGGCAAAAACTTCGTCTAAACGATATAATATAATTTTTTCCAGCCCTTCGGAAAATATTGAAAGAACCGAGATGAGTCTGCAATTTGTAACTATTTTTTTGTCTTAACCTTTATGCAAAACTGAAACTTTTGCAAGTTCCATGTTATTCAGAAATTGGCCACTCGACAATGCTAAGTTAAATATATATACCAAGAGTGGGGCTACCACATCAATTACGAATTTAACGGGCTTTATTTGTATATTGTCTATTTCGTCGCTTTTGCTGTTATTAAATCCCATGAATACACGGATCACTTCCAATTTGTCTGTCGGTTGTAGGATGGAACAGCGCGGATGAACAGTCACACTCACATGCACACAGGAAGCAAACTGACTCGCAGCGCCATCCAAGCATGAATCACCAACTTGCCCAAGCTTCCACGGTTGTAGGAAAATTGCGCCTGCTACACAATGCGAGATAAACGATGAAGCATGCTCATTGTGCGCGCTAGAAGGCAAGTTAGTAAAATGTCTGTTAAAGTGCTCAGATAGTTGTATTCCGGACACGTTTTCACCAGAAAGTGAAAGTTCATCTATTAAATTCTTCTGCTTGCTGCGTTTAAGCACTTCGTTTATCGATTGCCAAACAATCGCAGGACGCTTTTTGGGAGCGTCATGAAAAAGACGTTTGTGATATTCTGTTTCTGATTTTTTTGGTGCAGATGGGAGTTGATTGCGATACTGTTTGAAAACTGCATGGTCACCGTCATCTTTTGAACAGAGGTACGCCTGATATAAGCGATTCTTTTTTTTTATCATTGTTAAAATAGGTGGCATGACCCATGGTTTTCTTGTGCGTTTTTTAGCAGTAACCGTCTTATGTGGAAACGATGCGATGTATATCGTCTTAAAATATTTTTGAAATCATCATAGGCTTCGTTCACGCATTGCTTTGAGAAGACAGAAGTCCAGTCTGTTTGCATGACTGCGCTTCGAAAGGACCGCAGTTGGCAGTCGGTTATTGCTTGGAAAGTTAAGAGTCTATCGACGCTCCACGGTAAATCACGGGTTTGAAAACAAAAAAGATTTGGTAAATGATCGCTTATGTCACTACTAATAGTACCTGCACTGCGAACTATAGTATTTATATTGGTAATAAAAATGTCGATACAACTGTCCCTAGAGCGGGTAATTCGGGTGGGGGACACAATCACATTGCCAAAAACCACTACTACTGAGTGTACTACTCAGTCGTGACGAAAGAGAAGAGTTTTCCGAACTATTTACATTTACGTCACCGCCCAGAACAAGTGAGTAGTTATTCAAGGATATGAAATCAAGATACCCCTCAAGAAAAGAAAAAATATTAAAGTTACCAGCTGGCGGTCGATACATAACGGAAAGCAACTGACGTTCGTGTTTCACAGTTAAGATTTCATAGCCGTGTGTAATTTCGGTAAAGGCATCGAGTATTTCGCATCTAATATCCTGTCTAAAACCAATACAAACACCTCTCCCTCGTTTCCCGCTTCGATTCAAAAAGGAGTGATTGTAATCCGGCACGATAAAAACATCGTCATCTGTTACGTACCATGTTTCGGAAAGCATCGCCACTTGAAACGAAACAAAGAGTTGATCTAAAAGAGTAATGAAATTATCACTTTTACATTCATCAGTTGCCGTCGTTTTGGGCCTGGAAGCTTGGGCTCAATGTCGATCTGCGCTGGCGGCGTACTGTGTTGATGAGGTGGCGAGAATTTTTCAGCGGTCACGGCGATTTCGGCGGAGTTCCGGAGTTCCACGACTTGGCCCACAGCTGCACCTTTCGTGAGGTGTTGCTTGTCAGAATTTCGTCACGAGGACCACAGTGCGCCCACCCTGAAGTTCAGCTACTCCTCTTGCGACGCCTATTCCTCTTCCTAGGAGTGATTGAAAATTGCCTTCCAGAAGAACTTCGCCGCAGGTCGCTGCATCGGTAAGGACGGTTACAACACTTGATCGCGGCGGCAGGTTCACAAGGTCGGCTGTGACTCGGACGGCAGCTGACGCTGTTTGAGATTTTTGTGAAAGCGCACAGGTGTTCGCAGCGCCAATCTGTTTTCTCCAAGGTCCATGACGGTGACGTATTCACGCCGAAAGTTCATGCTGAGAATGACGTCTCTAGAACAGTCTTGTAGAACGACGAATTTCGCAGGACACGTTTCGCCGTGAATTTCGACGCGAGCAGTGCACCTACCGACAGGCGCGATGAGGTGTTCTAAAGCGGTTCGTATCTGCGGCCCATCCCATGGCGTTGTCACTTTTCGAAGGCGGCGAGAGAGCCTTTCATTCAAGACTGAGTAGTCTGCTCCGGTGTCCTCAAGTGCCGATGCGTCATGGCCGTTTAAGTTGTTGGGCACCATTGCAGGAGCGTCGTTGCGATGCGTGGCGTCGGGAGAGTGGGAGCGCTCCGGCGTTCATGGAGGCTCTTTACGTCGTCGGTCTACGCCAGCTCCCCCTCCAGGGGTTGCCGCCCTTAGTTTTCCCTGCGCGACAAGGGCGACAGGCTCTCACAGCGGGGTCGATGCACCGGCGAAGCTGGACGTCGTGGTGACGGCGACCAGGACCTGCGGCGAGGTGTAGGCGGGGAGACTGAGGTCGTCGGCGGTACTCTTAAATCTCTTGTGGTCGCTCACTATAGCGTGGGCGTGGGTCGTTTGGGTGGAAGCCGCGCAGCCCTATTTACCGGTAGGGCGACGGCGGTAAATACGGTCGGCCTCCCCGCAGTGGTAGCACAACGGACGCCGATCGGCCGTCCTCCACACGTCGGTCTTCCTCGGCGAGGGTTGCTCCGAGCGGACGTACTGGACTTGTCCTTCTTGGCGTCGAGGATAGTGCGGCATCGGAAGGTCTCCTCTGAGTGGTGCCGTGACCTGGCGGTTAGATTGCGGCGGTCGTCGGGCCATGGCGGCGTAGCTAAACGTCGGTTCCTCTGGCGCCGTCGTGTTCATGAGAACTTCAGGTTGAAAGGCTTGGTGAACCTCCTCCCGGATGACCTCGGCGAGCGACAGCCAGGCCGGGCGTCCGACAGTGTTTGCAGCAGCTTCTTTAGCAATCCACGCTCGACGTCACGAATCATCTCCCGAATTCCAGTCAGGCTGGAACCGTGGACCAATGCCGATGTCGAGGGGGCAACGACGCCGGGGTGCCGCTGGTAGTGGGTTGCCCTTGCACGGATGGCACGCTCCATGTTCGTCGCTTCGGTTACAAATCCTTGAATGGTCGACGGTGAATTGCGTTCGAGTCCACCGAAGATGTTGTCCTTCACTCCACGCATTAGAATCTGCAGCTTCTTTTTCCCATGGGCCTTAGGGTCGGCGCGGGAGCACAGGCGCAAGACGTCTTCCACAAAGCTCGTGACGCTCTCATTAGGGCCCTGGGTCCTCGATGACAGCAGATCTTCGGCACTCCCTCTTCGGTATTGACTGGTGAACGTTCGCGTCAGCTCATTCTTGCAAAGGTCCCACGAAGTGAGGGAAGCTTTGTGGTTTTCGAACCAACGCTTGCAGTTCCTTCAAGTGAGAAATAGAGGTTCTGCAGGCGCTGCTCGTAACTCCACCCGTTGTGGCGGGCCACGCGATCGCACTGGTTGATCCAGTCTTCGACGTCCTCATAGATCTCGCCAAGAAAGGGAGCAGGTGTCCGCGGAACGACGGGCAGGACGACGACAGGCTGTTCTTCAAGCCATGCAGACCACCAGACTCACCCTCAAGCCATCGAAGTGCCGGTTCGCCTATGACAAACCGAAGTTCCTAGGCCACGTGGTTAGCGACGACGACGTTCGTTCAGACCAAGAGAAGACTCGCGCCGTCGCGGCATTTCCAGCGCTGACAGAAAAGAAAGCCGTGCGAAGATTCCTTGCACTTTGGGCGTACTATCGGCGTTTCTTTCGGGATTTTGCAAGGATTTCAGTCGCCTGGCCGCCACAACCTTCGTCGTCTGGACGTTCACTTCCAGCCCGGAGACCGGGAGGGGGTGTGGACACCGATACGACGTCGAGGCCTCAGCGAGAAGCTTTTAAAGCGCTACTTTGGACCATGCAAAGTCCTTCGACGCCTGAGAGATCTCAACTAAGAAGTCGTGCTCGACAGGAACGCATGCGTCATCGCGACGCCGACCGCGACCCGAGGTGGTTCACGTCGTTCGACTCAATCGATCCTACGCTCGATAGGACTGGGTACCAAAAGACTCTTTAGTTTACCGTCCTTTTTATTTGCTTTGTTTTGGTTTGGTTTGTTTTGTTTTGTTTTGCATCGGGGGGGATCCACTTTTTAAAGGGGGGAGTAATGCCACGCGCGCCGCTGGCCAAGTAGGCAGCTCGCCCGTGGCCTAACGGTTATCGTGCTTTCCTCCCACGCAAAAAGCCGATGTTCGTTGCCTGGCCACAGAAACACCTTTTTTGTTTCTGTAATGTCGCGTTCTGGTAAATTCGAGAACCTTATTGCTTATTCGAAGTTAGGATGTTCTAAGCACCGAACCTTCTACGCGTATTGTTCCAGAAGCCCACGCGTCTACATAAGGGGCTCCGCGTGGCAAGCCGGAGCCAGTCTCGCCTTAGCGCTCGATCCTGCTGTTTCGCCGACATCGACGCCTGTGACGCCAGCCTTCTTCTATTTTGCATTTGGCACAAGTTCGCCCCATTAAACGTTTAGTTTCTCTATTTATTCGCCACCCCACCATTTGTCATTCGTGACAATATCGCGCGGGGGTGCGTTCATGGGTAACCGGACAAAAGCACATCGGACAAAAGCTCACCGAACAGAAGCTCACCGGACAAAAGCTCACCGGACAAAAGCTCACCGGACAAAAGCTCACCGGACAGAAGCTCACCGGACAAAAGCTCACCGGACAAAAGCTCACCCGTTTTTTGACAGACCCGGACAAAAGCTCACCCAATTTTTGACAGACCCGGAAAAAAGCTCACCTCGATTTTGTTTTTTGTTTTTGCTACCCGGGCGAAACACGGGCTGAAATAAGGTGCGGACGCGATGAACATAGGACAAGTTTTTAGGAGAACTTGTACCCCATCTACCATTGAGTTGCAAATTTTTAAAAATACTTTGAAGGAACGGGAGTTGGGCCTTTTGGAGAAGTACAAGACAGATGACCAATTTAGAAAACTGTGCGGGATTTTAGACAGGCTCGCGTTCCTTCCACCACAGCTTGTTCCACAAGAACTAACCACCAGGGAAAAGTCTACCGGTGACATCGGCTACCTGCTGGACTATTGTGATTGCACGTATGTCAACGGCCGCTTCCGTTATGCTTCTGTTCCATCTGCGGCGGCACCCAGAGCGAATTCTTCCCTTCGCCTGACTCTGCGCCGACGACGACCGTAGTTTCTCCCGTTACGGTGGAATATGTACGACGCCACTCTTCAAGATAAAGACCGGATGAACAACACCTGCGAAGGATGGAGTACCGGGTTCCAGAAGCTCGTCGGCCACGCCTATCCAAGCGTCTTGAGGCTGATTGAATGCCTACAGCAAAATCAGGCGCTCGTTGCCACGGCATTGACACAACCCCGGAGAAATGAGCCCACAGTAAAGCGGGTGCGAAAAACCACTCTGCGCCTGCAGAATCGTTTTAGAAATATTTGCGAGGGCTTGCATGTACATCGAGATCTACCAAGACTGCTGGAGCTAGTAGGGGACTGCATTCGATCCTAACCAATCGATAAATAAACTTGTTTGTATTAAAATCAACAAACCATGCGCCTGTCAGATTTAATTTATCGTTGCCTTTTTGTGTCGCACGCATGCCCCTAAGTTGTCCGCACTCGTGTTAAGACCAACATGAAATTTTCTCGTGGTGAGCTTTTGTCCGGGTCTGTGAAAAAATGGGTGAGCTTTTGTCCGGGTCTGTGAAAAAATGGGTGAGCTTTTGTCCGGTGAGCTTTTGTCCGGTGAGCTTCTGTCCGGTGAGCTTTTGTCCGGTGAGCTTTTGTCCGGGATTCATTCGCGTTCACGAATCTGAAGACCGCCGCTGCCGCTCCGCCGCTTGGCTCGCTGCCCGCTACTCTGCGTGGGCTGTACTGCTTGGTCGTCGCTGCCGGGTTCCAGCTCCTATCGCTAGCCACTGTGCACGTTGGTTATGTATCTTCTTTTTGAGTTGTCACATGCAAGTAAAACTCGATGTCTGACATAAAATTCTAATAACGTTTTAAACTGCATTTTTGGTCTATGGCTCACAGTCCTTCGGGCGTCTAAAGGATTGAAGAGCTGAGGATGTTTGAGAGGCTGAAGGGCTTGAAGGGCTAAAATGTCTGAAAGGCTGAAGGGGCTTACAGGGCTGAAAAGGGTTTGAAATTCTGAGCGATTTGATGAGCTGAAGGGGTTGAAGGGCTGAGAGTATCCAATAACACATCAGGACTGAAGTGTTATTTTAATAGGGTGGGTTGACTGCCCAATAAAAAACAGAAGTCCTGTCGCGCTCAACGCACAGTCACCATTGGATTATGTGGCTTTATCTGTATTACATTCAAGGACAATGTAAACAAAGATTATATTCTATCGTGCTCTAGCGGAGAAAATCGACTTCATGTGACCCGATCTCACGTGAACTATACACTTCAGCTTCTCCATTAAATTTAGCGGGAAAATATGCGTCACATGACAAGTCTATTCTCTCTCCTTATCCCTCCCCCAATCCAATACGGTGCCCTCACTCCCACCTCCCTGATCACGTGACACAGCAATTCAGTCCCCCACTAAATATAGCAGAAATATTTACGCCATCTGAGAAACTCATTCCCTATTCACCTTCCCTCCCTCTCCAATTCCCTCCCCTCCCCGCTTGCCTTCCTCCCCGTCTCCCCCCTCCCTCCTCTCTCCCTTCCAGTTCCTCCCTCCCCACAGTGCCCACCCTTCCTCTTTCCGTGGAACCCCAATTAACTTTCCCAAAAATTGATAAAAATATAGGTTCTTCACTCCCGGAACGGCTGTCTTCCAAACAATAGACCCTTTTCAAAAGTCCATTACAGAGACGCTGACACCCTTCCCCCCCCCCCCCCCGCCCCCCCCCCCCCCCCCACACACACCCATTGTTTTTTTTTTGTTTTTTTTTTTTTACTGTTTGTCTGGCAAATTAGTATGGTGTGAGAAGTCTATCCAAACAATATTTTGCTTCATAGTCACGTATACTTTTATAAAGTCAAAAAACACAACCTGTCGAAACCGAAAACCAAGACATGTGCACGGAGGCTCGGAAAAGAGAGTTGTCCGAAGTCGTGGCTATTGCACCCTACCCAGTTTTTTCCGTTCCTCCGCTTCTCGTACGTGTGAAGCAGACAACGACATTGAGGACGCTGCTTGAACTGTTTGACGCGCGATTGTTTCGCACTTATGTCCCTTCCCCTCGCTCTTCTGTGCATGAAGATCGATTGACCGGTGCCCCCCAACCACAGTTCCGAAGTAGCGGCCCCACGGCCGTCGCAACGTCTGTCCGTCATGCGCCGTCACCGTTTCGTTCAGCGCGCGGTATGTTGCCATGTTGAGGATAACGTGTACTTTTACTTGCTGTGATCCGTGGGACAATTTTTTTTCGATCTGTGCATTTGCAGCTTCTTGAAGCCACAAAAAAATGGGGTTCGTATTCTTTTCTATTTTTAATATCGAATGTGCGCTTCTGGTGACCCACGACTTTGAATAGATTTGATATGCATCAGTTTGAAAGACACGTGACAGTGGAAAAAAGAGTCAGCGCGCCTGAAACCGGCCAATTCTCGACCGGTGGCTTTCGGGCTGAAAGAATACGAATTTCTAGCCGCAAATTGTGTTCTGGGTAGTTGGGCCCTTGTCGGGTATGTTCAAATAAAAACCTCGGCGAGCATAAATACCCAGTCAGTCTCCCTTGAAGCAACATTGGCGGTCGTCATTTCTTGTGTACGAAGCACGTGACTGAATTCAAATCCTCGAGGAACGGTGACGCAGAACTCGGCTTTGACACGAGCTAAAGCCCCTTTATACGGAAACGTAGCGCCATCCTTTGAAGAATGCCGCCTGCTATCTGGACCAATGCAGGCGGCGCTACAGTCGACTGCGAGTGTAAAAAAACAAAACATGAATATAAAAGATGTGCGCGTCAGAGGAGGAGGGAGAAGGAATGCCTATGCTGTCGGAGTGCAGTGCATGCTATGAGCTCATGTCGCTAATCAAATAACGCCGACTCTGCAACGTCACGGCTTTCATCGTCTTTCTTTGAGCCCATCCTTCGAGGCTGGTAGACCGTGACAGTGCGCTTGTAGCATGTGTGTATGTATTTGCGCGTGCCTTTCAGCCTTTGACGGCGCTCTGACTCAAGTATAGGAAGGCCGGCTGCTATCTTGGCCCGATCCAGGTGGCACTACAGTCGACGCGCGGGTGTTAAAAAAAAAGCAAAACATAAAGATAAAAGGTGTGCGCGTCAGAAGAGGAGGGAGAGGATGGCGCCATTTTTTCTTATTCAGGGGCGTTAACACGAGCTGAACCGATCTGACGCCGAACGCTGACGGAGTCCTCGTGACCAATAGATGGTCAGAGTACGTGATCACACAATGGCTGACTAGGATAATTGACGTAGCTACTAATAGATGACACGCACGTTTCAAAAAGGTATACTAAAACGTTCGTTTCTAAACAATATATATATATATATATATATATATATATATATATATATATATATATATATATATATATATATATATATATATATATATTTCATGCATTAGAGAACTTTGGAGTTAATAAAGGTCACTGCCAAATATTGGACCCTAGTTAACCGTCGCAAACAGTGCGTGAAAATTACCATGATGTGCGACATCGTTCAACGAAACAATGGACCTTTTCCGAGAAGCGCTCTGCGCATGCGCGAGTGCCCGATGCCAAGCGGCGGAAGTCGGCACGAAAAATCGAGGAAATGCGGAAGGAGGCTGTGGATCACCGAGTAGAGCACGTAATTGCAGCTTATATATAATTGTGTTACACAAAAAAAAAAGAAAGTTGATGGTAAGAAAAAACACGACGTTTAGGTGGACGCCACGGATGCCCCTCCTTAAAGTCGCGTTGGGCACGCGTTGCAGCTCAGAGAGCGAAGAAACTGGTAGCGTAGCTCCCATTATCGATTGGTAGCGCAGGTAGGTCCTTCCTCAATTTTTAGTTCGTGCAGCCACCGCCTGATGCCGTCGGTATGTGGAAAAGGTCTAGTATTTACTTGGATTGTATTTGAGACACCTCTTTTTGAACACCATGTGTTCTTATTTTGTCACTGTGTTGCTTCGACGTCGTGCTGTAAGTGTGGTAGCGTCGTCTGTATGTTTGTTTATTTAAACTTGTCGCTCTGCGTACATAAAATGCCAGGTGTGCAATTCAGAACAGCATGGAAACTTCACTGCAAGAACTCAGTACTTTAATATAAGGTTTGGGCTGATCGCTTTCCATTTCGCAGTGTGTTGCGCTTAGGGCATAAGCAAAGTTTATCAGCGCTGCCGATGAGACGCAGTTAGAAACATTTTAGAGGATTTCAGATCCAAACTGGTACAGAATTCAAAGCGAATTGTGGCAGAAGTAGAAATGTTCGTTTTCTTAATTTAGTTATTTATTTTTATTTATTTATTTATTTGCTTATTTGGATACCTACATCGCCTAAAAAGGCACACAAAAAACAGTATACATTATCAAAACATTAAAACAAATATGAAACGTCGTTATACAGAGATAAAAACACAACATTTCAAGACTCAGTGACACTGTAATATAAGAGGTTTAAACAAAGAACTGGATCTTCTCAAAAAACATCTCCGACGTTGAAATTTCTACAACATCCTTGCGTAAATTATTCCGGACATCACTAGACCGTGGAGAAAAAAAATAATACTTAGAAACATCAGTTTTACATTTATATGGGCGAATCTTTTTGAATTATCTACTCTGAGGGACACGTAACCAGGCTGCAGGAGATATGTTGATTTGCAGATGCAAGTATTGTCATAAAAAATGTTAAATAAAAGTTTCAAACGGTGGAATTAACGCCTCTGATTCAGAGGCCTCCAGTCCAGAGACGACTTAAGTTCAGTTACACTTACTCTGAAATCATAGTTTCGTGTAACAAACCTGGCAGCACGATTCTGTATTTTTTCACTATGATCTTTCGAATTAAGCCTATATGGTTCCCAGACCGTACATGCGTAGTCAAGAATGAATTGTACATGGAAAAAATACAGGGTTTCATTTAGCGACGATGAGGCCAACAGAAAATTACGTTTAATAAAATCTAGTGACCGACTATCCTTTTCAGTGATATAGTCAACATGTTTGTTCCAAGATAAATTTGATGAAAAAATAATTCCTAAATATTTAGCCTCTGTTAAACGCTGAACCTGGCGACCCACCAATAGTGTATGATGAGAGAAAAAAGTGCGATTTTCCTGTGAACCTAATCTGAACACATTTCGATAGATTTAAAAACATGTTCCATCGAAAACACTAAGCCTCAATCTTATCTAAGTCGCTTTGGAGAACAAATATATCGGTGTTACGAGAGACGTCACTGTATAAAACACGGTCGTCGACATATACTATTACGCTAGAAAAAACATTTTCAACTATAACATTAATATAAATTGAAACGAGGAGTGGTTTCAGCACTGATCCCTGCGGGACACCGGAAGTAACTTTTACATACGGGGACCCGGTTCCATTAATTACCACGGACTGTTTCCGAGAATTCAAATAATCACCTATCCATCAAACAATGTCAGGATCAATATTACTAAGCTTCTAAAGTTTAAGCATGAGTAGAGCATGAGGAACCATATCGACCGCTTTCTTTTAAAGTCCAGAAAATTGCAGTGGACCCGCTTACTTTAATGCAATGACAGTACTATATCATGATAGAATTCCGTTAATTGCGTGGTGCAAGATGAACCGGAGCGGAAACAAGGTTGAGTTGGAGTTAAAACAATTAATTAAGGCTATGTGATTCCTGAGATCGGCGTAAATTATGTGCTCCATTCTTTTACAGGATTCGCTCGTGAGGGAGATAGGCCACTAATTCTCAACCAGATTTTCGAACCAGACTTATGGATCGGGCAACATTCGCACACTTCCAGTCAAGTAGTAAAAGAACCAGAGTTTAAGGATACACTAAATATAATGACCAAGTAACAAGAAATATTATCAGGCACGAGACTTTAGAACAATGTTTGGACTATCATCGGCACCAGTCGCTGAACCTTGTTTCATTTTGTTGCAATATATTGTTTGTATGGCCGCCATTCGGACTCGAATCTCGTGCTATTAGAGTTTTGAACGGGGCTTCGCATAGACGCTCAGCTGAGCAGAATTTCGACCTTTGTAAGGTTTTCTATTTAATGTTAGTAATTACCACAATATCTGAACGTAAAAGCCGTTGAAAAAACAACATTTATCCTAACAATATTTATTTACTTGGCACTGGGGTGATTTGCAAGGAGTGTGAGCTTGGTCCTATGTATTAACGGAGAAGATACGTTTGCCATCTAGACTCCCGGAAAAACTTAAGTCAAGAGGGAAATGTCTAAGTAACCCGGCATGAATACCTGAAAAAAGGAATGGAACCTAGACACATGACTAACACATTTGAAGCCTTACACGCTACGAAATCCTCGTTATTTTACGGAAAAGTCCGTGCGTGCACAAAATAAACCGTACTTCCTAAAGCGTCAGATACAAAATCCTACATATGTATATGCACTGCATATTTGTTTGACATAAGAAAATATGACAATTACATATCAATTTCGGTATTTCAAACTCAAAGCCGAAAGCAAAAGGCTTCAGAGGAATTCTCTAACGATTTGCATTCCCCGTATTGAGAGAAAGTAGGCGCTGGTGCCCGGATTTGTGGATACGAACTTCTAAGTAACATTTTTTTTAAGTACACTACTCCAAATTTTATTAATGTTTATGGCTGGATATTGAGGTAACTGCTAACAGTAAGTAGAAAACCTTACATGGGCCAAAATTCTTCTCAGCAGAGCGCCTGTGCGAAGTCCCGTTCAAAACGCTCATGGCACGAGATTCGAGTCTTAATAGCGGCCATACAAACAATATATTACAATTTCTGTTGGTAGTTCCTGATAGTCTACTATATTACCTAACTCTGAATAAAAAATGAAAGAAATAAAAATTGCGGTTTTTTAGAAAATCGACTCCAAACTTGCTAGTATTTCGAAATGTTCGTTTTTCAGGCACATGTAGGGCATTATAAATTTATTGCACAATATTGAAATTATACTCAAAAGAAAGAACATAATTGGATCTTTACGGTGATGTAAAGATGATAAAAATATGTTGATTAGGTAAGACAGCACAGCTTGCTGAACTACGTCAAATATCGTCGCAGAGAGGCGGTTTGACAAATAAAAATAAAATACATTAAGACTTTTATGACCTAGACGATTAATTAGCATAAAAAAGCATATGTCGAGAGTGTTCCCAAAGGTTATACTGATGTAGCGTAACTAGTAAAGAAAAGGGATGGAGTGAAATATGGTACCCCCAACAAGCTGGAAACACGAGTTTCCACCTTGGCCGCTTCAACGGTCCATAACTTAAGAACACAAAAACCGACGAACTCGCCGTTTGCGTCTTCTTTTATTACAGGAATTGCCCGATAACATGTTTTTTTTAAATTAGAAATCCGACCCAAAATCCGTGCCTGAGTTGAGATGAAATCACCCAGATATATATATATATATATATATATATATATATATAGAGAGAGAGAGAGAGAGAGAGAGAGAGAGATGCAGTGTAACGGTGAAAACCAAACCAGGAGGATTTTATTCAACGTTTCGACCTGAGGCAGGTTTTCGTCAGGAATAGGGTTGCAAGAAAAGTGTGGTTCTACTTATACAATTCTTAAAAGGGAGAGAGTTCGCATACAAAGAAAGTGCGTACGGAGAACAGATAAGGGAACACCACCCAGCATCTCACACAAAAGAAGGGACGAATTCTAAGGAGGAGTTTAACATGACTGTGATCTACCAGTCAGGCCGCAAGCACAGCAACGCCGACTGCCTGTGAGAGCCCTTGTCGAGACATCTCCCGGTAGCAGCGACGACGATGACGACGAGTGCTTCCTAGGCTCAGTGAACACCGACAACATGGCACGACGTCAAAGAGACAATCCTGAGTTGCGCGCGCTAATCGAGCACCTCGAAGGACGAGGGGGTACTGTACCCCGTGTCTTCTCGAAAGCCCTGCCGACCTTCGTCATTCGATAAGGTGTACTTTACAATAAGAACTTCGGAGACAACCGCTCGCCATGGCTGCTGGGGATTCTGTAGGCGTGCACTTCTTCAGGAGACTCAAATATACTTCTCACGTTGAAATCTCAGCTCCGGGTCTGCCCGAGTATCGTTGCTAAAATATTTCGTATCATTAAAAGCCACGAGTTCCACTATTTCTTACGCGTTGTTGCTAATATGCCTTCGCAAGAGCATACTTAAGGTCAACTTGGACGGCCGCGGTCTCAGCACCCTCAACTGGTTCCCCAACTTGTTTGCCCTCAGGACCGCGTCCAAAAAGCTCCGTGTCCGACTCGGAGAGCACGACACGAGCACGACGTCCGAGTCTCCCCACGGCCACGTGGACCTGGTGCCTGACCGCGTCATCGCGCACGAGGGCTACGACGCCAGCCTGGTCAAGAACGACATCGCCCTGGTGGTGCTCCGGGGACGTGCGCCGCTAGGCAAGGGAATCGGCACAGCCTGCCTGCCCTCCGAAGACGGCGGGGCCAGCCGGCTGAACGGAAAGGCCGCCCTTGTCGCCGGATGGGGAGCCACCTCGTCGGGTGTGTGCTTTGGTGGCTGACTGAACGCTAAGTTCAGACATTAACTGGCTTCCTAAAGTGCTCATGCACCACACAGAATGTTCGCTGCAGACATACAAGCATGTAGGAAGCATGCTCGTTTTTTTTATATGCCTGCAACATGCATATTTGTTCTCAATGGGGCAGGCAAGAAAGACTCCTTAGAGCAGTCTGAACGCGGCTTACGAGATAAAGGTCCTTGTCTCGCAAGTGGAAGCCAATGGCAACGCAGCACTTAAATGAGCTTCCCTTGGAAGCGAATGGCGGAGCATCACTCGCTCATGGAACGTGTCTAGCGCATTCGCACAGTGGTTTTTGTTACTTGTAAGGAGCGCAACGTTTTATTAAGGTCCTTTAGACCAGATAACACACAACAGCTCTCTATCACGTAGTCCTGGCTCGCTTTCGCTCTGGGTATATCTTCTCAGATTTTACGCATCATTCTTTAACCATAGGATTAAAATAATTCTAACAATGTTATAAGTGTCCCTTTCTCATATATTTTGCGTAGATTTTAGCTCGCAAATACTGCAAAATCTTCCGTCTAGTTCAGAACCGGAAATCTTCAATTGTATATGGAAGCTGGCGCTTGATCTCTGCGCTACACGTTGTACTGGAACGCGAGAAGTCATAACGCAGTCCGTCCCACTCAAACGCAGATGTCTAAACCAACCTTATGGAGTCGACGAGGCCTATTTTCCACGTAAGGCGATGCAGTCCGCTCCTCTCAACACGACGTCCGAGTCGACCCGTATCGAAGTTACACAAGACGCCGAGCCGCCAGCGAGCGTCCCACATCACCAATATTAGACAGTTTGAGTATAGCGTTGCTGGCTCCTACGTACGCAATACGCAATAGCGCACGCTAAAAACTGCCTGATCGGACCGATTTTAGTTGTGCGTTTCGTAAACGTTGCCGAGCGAACATCTCGCATGATCTTGATTAGCCGTAGAATTCCGCTTGCTTTCAGCGCCACCGTGCTCCTCAAAAGAAACATTAAAATTGCAATTATTTTATTTCAAATTTTGCCAAGCCACAGCGCTGTATAGCTGCATGATATAGCGCGCTTTTAGGCGGGGTACGGAGGCTACGAGTGCGAGGGCGTACTGAGTAGCCAAATTCGATCACAAAGCCTCCGTCAATCGTCCCGTGGAAACGACACCTTTTCTTATTGCTATCGCGGTAAGAGATCCGAGACCTACTGATGTCCAGCGCATGGCGACAACTTGGCCGATTATTTCAGGAGTCGTTCGCCCGTCGGCGATGAACTGCGCGAAGAGGCTTAGCGTTGAGCAGATCGCAGCCACTTTGCGAGCGGTGAACATTTTCGCTATGCACTCTTTCAGCTACACCGCGATCTGACTCGACTGCGGTAGGTCCCGGAAAGAATTGCCGAGCTGAACACCTCGTGATTTCACGTAACATTGAACTTCGCGAGCACTACGTCGCCCACGTTGCGCCAATGAAAGTCGCCGCCATCTTGAAACGGGTGCTCTCGCTGGCCCCGAGATCAGCCGAGATCTCTCGAGAGCCTCCCGCAAAGCCCGCAGCGGGAAACCCCCAGCGTCGCGTGCGTACGCAATACGCTAGCCCTTCTATTGCGTTCTGCGCATGCGCACTACCGACTCGCAGTTTCTTTGCGTACGCAAAGCATTAGCGTACGGTCCACTAAAATTGTCTACTGTCTGGTGCCGCGTGCCAGCAAACGCGGTAGGTCGTAAGGTCTGTTTTCAATAAACAGACGGTTGGTTGGCTCTGTGTGCCAACATTTGATTGCAATGGACATTTTGTAGAAATACGCGGTGCGCATGCGCGGAGTAATTCATGCGCCTGGGTTCGAGAGTATCTAGTTCCAAACAATCCGCCATCTTGCATTTCTCGCCTTTGAGCGGTTTCGTTGTGTGGACCTCGGGGCGGAAGATTACGCACGATGGGGACAAAGGTGAGCTTGGGGGAGCCGTATCTAGGTCACATCGCCTCAATGGGTGAACAGGATGTAGCTGACGTTTTGGGTGTGGAACGGGTGGGAGAGGCCTTGGGCGCGCGTTGTTTTCCAGTCACCTAGTCTCGAACCGATTCGCGTGTCTAGGTGGCAGCACATATTCGCCAAGAGGTCCATTGTGACCACGTGCCCATGGTTCAAGCGTTCTAGTTTGCCGACACATGGAGCTCTCAACCGAACTGACTGAGGTGAACCGCCGATCGCAAAGATTGTGGGCTAACCAAGCCCTCCAGAGTATGTTGACGAGATTTGTTTTTTTTTACAGTTAATGCTGCGAGCGCGACTTGCTCCTATATGGAGCACCTCTATCGCGAGTACACATTGCGCCCGTCCAGTAAAGTACTAGCTTCTAATATAAATTCCATCCTTTCTGCATCACAGCATTTTTGTGTAGGGGTAACATTGATATACACAAGTTTATACTTTTCCCACATGGACATTTCGATTGCAATTTAGCCCATTTATTCTTAGGGCAGTTAAATAATTAGTGAACCAGGGCATACCGAAACAAATGCTAAGAGTCATGATCGAGATCTAGACTGACTCTACCACAAAGGCATCCGAATGGCATTTTAAGAAAAAAACTAAAAATAATAAAACGAAATAATAATAAAAACCTCAATTATGAGCAACCTATATAGTGCCTGGTGCTCTCTAGACACCTGATATTCAAACTATTGTCTTTATGTATATGAAAATGAGTAATTTTTTCTTCATTTTGTTTTTCAGTTATGTGACACTTACACAATTACTTTATTACAACATTGACCCCTCGGGATGACTCTACAAGAAAAACGTCGAGGTCAACCACGCAAGGATTAAACTCACGCGAATCCCAGTTCTAACGAGCATCCCAAAATACCGAGTTATTTGTCAGAGCCTAGCACCTCTAGTTAGGCAGCAAAACAGTCAAGGCTCGAAAGCCTTTCCCTTGAAGAGGCCATCCAGTCGTACCGTTCGCTACAAGAAGAAAAAATAAATAATAAATCAATACGTTCCTTCAATGGCCTCACACTTTTTCAAAGGATAATTTTCACACTTTTGCACAACTAAATTCCTAGTGAGTGATGTTCTTCAAGCAATAAGGCGCACTATTTTTCAAAAACCGGTGGTTTCGTTCTGTTTTATAGGAGTTAAGCATTTTTCTATTTTTACTTTTTCTTCAAATACGTTATCTATTTGCAAATTATACAAAACAAATGACCTACTTGTGGGCCACGCTGTACAAAATTGTAGCGCGATAGGTTAAGGAACCAATTTTTGCGGCCGATCTAAAAAGCCTGCCCGCTACTTGAGACATCCTGTATATACAGACAGTCACACCTGGTAGTCAGCATAGGAACCGCACAGATTATTATGTACAAACCGAAACTAAGTTACAACAACGAGTTTAGTGGACTGTGTGTCATACTGGGACAGCACGTTTTGTAGTCTTAGCGAGTTTCTCGCGTAGGACTTTGAATCCGATGGGGTGCATCCTCTTTGACCGTCGATTATCTGCTGGGTGAAGCTCTGCTCTGTCTTCGACGCCTCGATGAGCCGATACGGATCAGGATGTTAAAACCCGAGCGAAGACTGGATACTCCGATGCCATGCTTATACTCTGTTGTTGGTGTAAAGCTGGGGTCGCACTGGTCACACCTCATACAAAGGACAGTCCGCAAAGAGGACTCATCGAATGCTTCCTGGCAAGTTCCTCCTTGAAGTCATTGCTATTCGGCATTGGAAGCACGGATCTCGGGGTGACTCACGTTCGAATCTGGACGCAGACTGTCTTTTATATGATGTATAAGCCGTGTAAACCCGTCTTTAGCAAGCTCGTCTACAACGCGCTCATGGCAGCTCCAGAGCGACGGGAGAAATGGCGGCTCCTGCCGGGTGCGGTTTCTTCCAAAGAGTACGCCAATCTACGTACGCTCGAAGTACTCGAACACCGATGGCGTGCTGTCATTCTGGTTGCTGACATGGTTCTGGATGTCCACCATTCCTGCGGAAACCGAGCATTACTTTTAACGTGATAGCGTTTAGGAGCTCGTGTCGCAGAAAATCCGACTTCGGCGTCGTCGTCGGTGAGACTAAACAATTCCGGCATGCACCTGGTGACGTCACACGTGACGTCACGTGTGACGTCACGAAGATTAAATTTTCCCGCTAAATTTAGCGGAAACCTTTTCTGCCAAAATTAGCGGAAATTTTTATCCCGAAGATCAATTGGGGGGCTAGTTGGTTGAACATCTAGACGGTGGATTAAAAAGCACAAAGGACTAAGAAGAGAAGAAGGGGACAGAACAGAGCGCTTACTTACAACTGTCAATTTAATTTACAACAGTCAATTCGTCGTTCTTTAGATGCTCTATTAAATTGACAGTTGTAAGTAAGCGCTCTGTCCTGTCCCCTTCTTCTCTTCTTAGTCCTTTGCGCTTTTTAAACCACCGTCTAGTTTTTCTCATGAGTTTAGCGGGACAATTTTCCTCTAAATGTAGCTGGTCGATAGGGTCATAACGTCACGTCTGACGTCACATGTGACGTCACGCATGTGACGTCACGCCACACGACCTCGCGCGGGAGTTTCAAAGAGCCCACAACGCTCCCGTGTGACATCACGTGACACATGACGATACCGACTAGACCACGCACACACGCTTGCACGCCTAGGGAACGAGCGCGGGTTTATAGGAAAAGGCTTTGCGAACGGGACCCAATGGCGTTATCGCGTTCCGCGAAGCTTAAAGGTGCGGTGCAACGATATTCAATTGGAAGGTTTTTCACTTTACACGAGCTTGCTGGCACTAGTGGGACTCAAGGATACTCGCACGCAACGCCACTGAACAAGAAACTCCTTTGTTGCGCTGTAATTTCGAGGACAAAACCGAGTGTTTCCATTCAATCTCTCCTTCGCAAAACCTGATGACGTAGCTGGGCGGTAGCAGTACCGCCCAGTGACGATATTTGAATGCGGCTCGTAGATTGGACCCGAGCATGGCGTGGACACTCGATTTGGGCTCGTGATAATCGATAGCCCGAGAAGCATTCGGGTAGTGGCCCGTGTCCAATCGCTGCAATGACGACAACAGCCGAACCATAACAATGTCTGGAACTCAGCGCGTGTCCTGTGCCTTGCCAACCCCAGCGCGTGGCTATGATCAACATTGGCGGCATATAATCGGCTCCAGATCACGTGGCCGCTTGTTCTGGCTGCGAGTTGAGGGGGTGTGCGCTGCTCGTTTTTCTTAATTTTTTTTCTGCGACTTCGATTGCGTGTGGTGAAAAACGAACGGGTATTTCACAGGTCATTAACGTCAGGGATCCGTTCTAAGCGGTATTTGCGAAAAATACAAAAATCGTTGCATCGCCCCTTTAAGCGTCTCCAAAGTTTTATACATTCCACCGAATTAAAGGTGGCTTGCGGTGGGAGGGTTTTATATTAATGAACATGCACGAAAAGCTAAAAGTAGGTAATAAATTATAGCGTCGCAGGTACTAATAGGAACTTTTCACAAAGCGTTACCGTGTTCCGAGTACCGCACTACCGCAGCCTTTGAAGAGTGGTTTTAAAGGGGTACGGAAACAAAAATTGAAATATTCACATTTCGTTCGGAAATGGGTCAAGCATGACGGATAATAACCGTAATTCATAATCGCACGTTTGTATTTTGAACGATTGGCTATATTTTTCGTTCCAAACGGTGCACTCGAGCGAGCGCTCGAAGAGAAGCGAACGGAGGGCGCGATGCGTCATGGGATATCCGGCGCAAACAAAAACAACAAAAAAGACTCCCCGCATCCGTGACGTAGCAAGACAGGCTTGGTTATGAGCTTTGCCGTTGGTGGCGTTGTCAGCGTTGTAGTGGTGTCAATACCGTCAGCGCGTTACAACCGAGCCGTTGGAAGTGCCCGCGGGGTGACGGGCGTTTCACCTGTCGTGTGAGCGGCTTCGAAGTGTACAGCAAAGTCACACGAGCAACCCCGCGACGTGCCTCAACGAGTCCATCATGGCGTCTGGTTGACTTTCGCGCTTTCGCATTCTTGGATGGAACAGCGCGGATGAACAGTCACACTCACATGCACACAAGAAGCAAACAGACTCGCAGCGCTGACTTTCAACTCAGTTCTATATTTCTTCTTCCTCAAATCTTCAACTTCTTCACCTTTGCCGTTAATGAGAACAATTTAAATTTTTACACACCAGAGACCAAATAGCCAATACACATTAAAAATAACTAATAATTAAATAAATCATGCAAAGACAACTAAAGAAAATAATACTAAAAAATTAAAAATTAAATTTAAAAAATAATAAAGCGAAAAATTTCTCATCGCTATTGGTGCTTTGATGATATCTCTAGATAAACCAATTTCTTCTTTGACAAAGCTTCTTTGACAAAGCCAGGTTGGACAAACAATGTGTTAGTGTATCATCCGTAGCTTTGTCAAAGAAGGAATTGGTTTATCTAGAGATATCATCAAAGCACCAATAGTGATGAGAAATTTTTCGCTTTATTATTTTTTAAATTTAATTTTTAATTTTTAATTTTTTAGTATTATCTTCTTTAGTTGTCTTTGCATGATTTATTTAATTATTAGTTATTTTTAATGTGTATTGGCTATTTGGTCTCTGGTGTGTAAAACTTTAAATTGTTCTCATTAACGGCAAAGGTGAAGAAGTTGAAGATTTCAGGAAGAAGAAATATAGAACGGAGTTGAAAGTCAGCGCTGCGAGTCTGTTTGCTTCTTGTGTGCATGTGAGTGTGACTGTTCATCCGCGCTGTTCCACCCAAGCATGAATTACCAACTTGCCCAAGCATCCACATCATCAAGCTTTCGCATTCATTCGAAAAGGGGCAAACACGTTCAGGCCAAGGTGAGTTTAAACAGTTGAGCGTACTTCCAAAGAGCGGCGCTGCTCCAGAGGAATCTGCTACGTCACGACTACGTAGCAGATTCCACAACGTTGCTAGACTACCTCCCAAATAGGCTCCGCATTCATCCACCAGGTGCACATTGGAAGATCGTTTATTTAGCTTCAAAATTAGTTTTCTTGTGCCTTTCAACGGAAGACTGGTGTTTTTGAGGTTAGGGTGCAACATGCAACACATTCAAGCAAGCAAATGAGCGCTGAAATTTCGTTTCCCTACCCCTTTAAAGGGTACTGAACCGAAATTCGGAGCTCACAAAACAAGGCTGGACGGATAGGCGGGACGCTGCAAAAATCAAAAACATCACTCATACAGCAATATCTCTAACAGATGGTCGTATCTTTGGAAATAAAATGCACGATTGTACAAGGTCGACGAGGCCGACGACACATGTGGCGTCACGATTCTCATTGACCCTCCTCTTCGCTTCGTCTCCTCGCGCTGGTGAACCGGAGCGAGGAGGAGGAAAGCGGAGCCAGTTCCCCTCATCCTCCACTGTTCCAGGACGATCGTAACGTCAGAGTCCTCGCTTGATCGAGCCCTTCTTTTCCAAAAATACGGCCAATCGTTTGAGATATCGATGTATAAGCGATGTTTTGCAGTTCGTAACGTCCCGTTCAATGCTTCTGCGACCTTATTTTGCCCAATCCAAATTTCGGTTCAGCATCTGCCTTTTAACCGCTCGCACGGGTCAAAGGCTCCGGTAGTGCGGTGCGCGGAACACGTTAAGGGTTTGCTAAAAGTCCCCAATATAAAGTCATATTACGGCAGATAATAAAATGTAACGGCAATTCACATGTTCTGTTGAACACGCATCAAGAGAGTGGTTCGATCGCAAAATGTGAGAATTATGATTGTGAGCCGGATGTAGTTACAAAATCTGCTCTTGTAATTTGGACGCGAATATCAAAATCGCTATTCGCGGTGAGAAGCTCCCGAGGGACGCTGCTGAAAACGAAAACATAAACGCGTGGGTAGCAGGTTCACAACGTGCTGCCCACGCAATTATGTTTTCATTTTCATTGTGCATACAAGCTTGTAATTGTACGTGCTTGCAGCAGCAGAGGAAGTTGAAGCATCCTCACTCTGGGTTGTGAAAAAATTCCGCCAGGCGGTGATACTGAAACCTCTCGCCGCGAATCTGCGCATGTCTCCCCGAGTGCATTTTTTCTGCGTATATTTCAATAGACCGATCTCACCAAGCATTCGGCGCATGCGTGAAGCCGCTATAACGTTTGTTCACAAAAGGCAGGCGGCAGTGCTCAAGGTGGCTCGTGCCGTCTCTTGTTCTGCACACGCAGAACTCCAGCGAGGCTGGGACACGTGCAGAAAGACTGAAGTTCCCTCGATGCGTTGCGGCAGCGGTGGCGTAGCCAAACTGGTTAAAGGGGTCATGAAACGATTTTCCTACTTCTTCCTCCTTAGCTTTAATCCTCAACTCAAATGCGAATTGTGAAATCACGTGGTCGTGACATTCCTTCGGCACCGGTGCGATGACTCCTAGGTTCCACCGTGCTTTTTATGCACACCATAGAACTTGTCATTCCCCAGTGACAATAAGTTCCGTCAGGGCACTCATTGGCCACGAACGCGAATCCAAATATTCGTCGACGGATTGGTTGTTGACGAGCGCATACGTCCGAGTGACGCAGTTCTCGTGTCCAATGCGTGAGCTGGGCTCTGCTGACGTCAGTTTGGCGCCGGTGACGCGCTTTTGGAACCGCGGATGTATCATAGTGAAAAGGCGGAGAGCTTTCGAAGGCAAGAAGGTACAAAATAGTCCGCTATATTTTCAAATGTTCGTACCGAAAAGCTGGCTTTTGACTTTTTTGCCTCTTTATTTTGGCCAACTAAACGATATGCGATTAGTAAAGTCCCAATTTAAAATCATTCATCCCAACCCAAAATTCGTTTCATAGCCCCTTTAAAGGGGTCATGAAACGATTTTCCTACTTCTTCCTCCTTAGCTTTAATCCTCAACTCAAATGCGAATTGTGAAATCACGTCGCCGTGACATTCTTGGGCACCGGTGCGATGACTCCTAGCTTCCACCGTGCTGTTTATGCACACCATAGAACTTGTCATTCCCCAGTGACGATAAGTTCCGTCAGGGCACTCATTGGCCACGAACGCGAATCCGAATATTCGTCGACGGATTGATTGTTGACGAGCGCATACGTCCGAGTGACGCAGTTCTCGTGTCCAATGCGTGAGCTGGGCTCGGCTGACGTCAGGTTGGCGCCGCTGACGCGCTTTGGGAACCGCGGATGTATCAGAGTGAAAAGGCGGAGAGCTTTCGAAAGAAAGAAGGTACACAATAGTCCGCTATATTTTCAAATGTTCGTACCGAAAAGCTCGCTGTTGACTTCCTACCCTCTTTCTTCTGGCCAACTAAATAATATGCGATTAGTAAAGTCTCAATTTAAAATCATTTATCCCAGCCCAAAATTCGTTTCATGGCCCCTTTAAATAAGTCTATTAGGGCTTACAAAGTATGTTTCTTCTCAGGGGGCAACATGAGTCGAGTGCTGCGGGAGACTACCGTACCTATCTTAGCACACGAGGACTGCGCCAAATCCTACCAGGGGTTACTGGACATCGACGAAAACCACCTGTGTGCAGGCACCAGTGCGGGAGACAGAGACGCTTGCAAGGTTCGTGAATCGGATTAATTCTGTTGGCGGTTTCATTACATATTATACAAGTGGGTGCGGATATTAAAGAGACCATGAAATCAGTTTGAACACTTAAGTTACTAACTTCAAACTGTTTAGTGAGTCAAACGAGACTTGCGCGCAAGAGTAGAAATTCAAAAGCCTATTTTTCTGCATGACACTAAGAATAAAGACGGGTTATTTCTTTCCTTCTCTCCTTTGAAAGCTAACTGCCTTTTCACGGCGATGCATCCGCATTACCCAAGACCGCAAGCCAAATTCAGCTCACGTATTGAACACCAGTGCTGCGTCACTTGGACGACAAGTTCGATGGTGTGTGTAAAAAGCGCGGTGGAAACACGTACAACGAGCGAGAGCCGCGCCTCCGTTTGCGTCCAAGGGCGGCACGGCGCACGGGCCTCGGGCGCTGGCACGAGGCCCGGAGCAGGCTCTCTGGCTGAGACAGTCAGCGACATTGCTTCAACAGGACTGTCTCCCGGTTTGAACCTCGAGCGCGGACAGAACGTTCGTTTAGGTCAAAGCGAGTCCCAGTTTTGTTTCGAGCATGGTCTGGGTGAGCCTGCCGCTCGGTTTACGTTGGCTTCGTTTACATGAATGCGATCGTAGCAGATCGAATCGAGCAGGTACCAATCACACGCAGCCTGTCTTTCTACTTCTTACTCCTGTACCCACCTGTTACCAATCAAAATAGTCATATCTCGATTCGATGCGCTACGGTCGCATTCATATAAACGCAACCTGTGAAAACGTAGCCAGTGTCACAAACCGTCCAGGCTACCCAGGTGTGCAAACATATGCAGTGTCCTCGAGGAAGCAAGTGTCGCAGGCTCTCAGTGGTACGTGCATGCTTACACCGGTGCACGCACAAGGCAATTAAAATCTCTGTATATGACGTCACGTACAGTTATTACTACATTGCGCTTACTCGCGTATGTTTGGGGCAAATGACTGCTGATGCGATGATGAAAACAATGATACAAGCAGAGGCGCGCGAAACCTTCGCGCGCCAGGTACCTCGTGCTCAGAGCCGTTTATTGAGAGAGTTTGGCCATATATTGGTTTGAATAGGCGAGCATCTCGGGCCAACCACAGGCCGCGAAACAGCCCCTAGCGGTGGTCGCGTGCTCTAAATATGTGCCACGACTATACTTCGTTTCACCTTATGTGCGAGCGAAGGCAAAACTGGAAGCGCGAGCACGGAAGCTCCGTGCGTTCAGGCTTTGCTCGAGCGCGCGAGCTGGGGAGAAATGCAAAAAGCGCTGGTCTCGCGCTTCTAGCTTTGGCTTCGCTAGCAGGTAAAGTGAAACGAAGTATAATTTGAGCCGTGCCGAGCGGAACTCCGCGTCTCAAGACGCTCGCGCACCCCACCCTTTGCACTGCTTTCTTTCAGCCAGTCTCAGGACGCTGTTCTAGCAGTGCAGACAAAGGCATGGGCACGAGCGCGTGGCTTTGGAAAGTGCCTCCTATGCACGAGGTCTCGTACAAACAATAGCGTTTCGCTGAGCTAGGCTCACGCGCCTGTGCCTTTGTCTTCACTGCCGACATTTGTGAGATGGAGTAGATGTCTCCTGATTGGTCGACGCTGTGTCACAAATTTAGTTTACGCTCTAAGCGTGGGGGGAATATTCGCCGCTGGCGGCGGCCTTTGCTCCGCCTATTGTCCAAACTCTCCTAATATACGGCTCTGCTCGTGCTGACCCAGCTCCATAATATTTATTGTGTTAGATCATACCTATGGTTGGATGCTCATTCTATAAGGAGTATTCACTGGGCGCCATATTTGTGGGTGATGTCTAGAGCGCATGCTCTGAACGAGCCCACATTAATAGGCTGCTAAGACCGGCAATCTTGAGGGTTCGATATGCACGTTACAAAAGAACTGTGGAAGCTCGCCCTCAGCACGCGCTCAGCAGTCGTGCACACAGCTATGGCCGCCAGTGAATACTTCCTATAGAAGACTGCAAGCTGGGCGACCGGCCGCCGCCATGTCTCTCCTCGTGCGGGCACGCCCGTGCGATTGCAACCTTGCCAAAGCTACGTTCACGCGCACGCCGCACGTGCTTCCGCGCGTAAGGCACCAGTCGAGGCACCATGCTTGCAATTCTCTATACTGTCTGTGACACTGATCTCCACTAGAAGGCTGGATGGCGCATTGAGCAAACAGGTATGAAGCCACCGTAAGTAAGCGGCTTGTCCCGGAAGTGAGCGCTTGACAGGCTTTCCCACTCTTACGAGCGGTGGTCCGAACAGTGACCAAGACGCTTGATTTGCTTTTGGTATATCAAGAAAGCCTGCTTGTTGCGCAATAACAGCTCATGCAGGCCCGAGAAGTCTTCTTTGAAGCCATTTGATGCGTGACAATTTCGAGATTCTAGTTAATTAAGTGTACATGCCCTATGTTCAAATACCGCATTCTCAAGATTGAATATTAAAAGGGATTATGAAAACCCAAGTAAAAATGCGAGAAAGCGTGAACCAAAAAATTAACTAAATGCACTATAAAACGCAGCAGACATTCGAATTCCGGGACAAGCATCGAACTTCCGGTGGCTTCGCTCACGCTCGACTTGGACCGTTGCTAAGCGCCATCCAGCCCCCTATAGTAGAGATCAGTGGTCCGTGATGATACGGATTTTCGGCGCGAGGTGGACTGAAGTTGGTGAATTTCAAATGAACGAAAAGGAAGACGCGTGAATGATGACACGAAGCCGAGAGGATGTAATGTCACCGGCGGATCGAACTAGAGTTCCTTCATACACACGCGCGCTTTCGCTTGAGTGGTGGCATTTCGGCCATTTTTCCGCCCAATCGTTTTTTTATGCATTTTGAAGTGCGCGCAATCCGGTGTCACTCAGCTCGAGCGCGTAGCTTTCGCTAATGCATAAACGCCATTTTACCGCCCAAGTCACGCACCGAATGCGCGAGAGCGTCACGCGCTGGCACAGTCAGTGCAACAATGGATGTCTTTACCCTGAGACAGACAGACATGTAGGCACCCTAGATCGGAATGCTGAGGCACGATTCCGGACAGTCGTAAAGGACTGTGTTGACGATGCCCACGCAGGTCAAGATCGTCGTTACTACCCCCGAGACACCAACCAAGACATGGGCATAATGGCTGCGCCCGAAAAGGCATCTGTATATTGTTTTTCTTTCCAAGTAATATTCCTCTAGTTCAACATACACCGCTTTCGGGATTCCGACTCTTCATCATTTATCATCATCATCTTCACAATTCTGGCGTCCGCGACAGGACACTCTCTTTAACATCCAGAGAGGCGTCCGTCTTCTGAGGCGATGGTGTGTGCACATGGAGCTAGAGAAGGTAATCGCCTTAGGAAATGACTTAGGACTTCAAGGTGCAAGTCTTAAGGAATGGTTTGAGACGTCTACAATTTGCCAAAGATGAGCTGCAGGAAGTCCAAGACTGGTACAAAGTCGAGCGCGAGCTGCTTTTAGATCTTGTAGACTAGAGAAGCCACTAGAAGTTCAAATGGAAGTAGAGGAACTCACGGAAGTTGCAAAGCTTGAGAAAGAGTGCAGGGAACTGCAAGGTATTACTAGGTTGTTGGAATCTACCGAAGATTAAACTAAACCGCAGTTTGTGCATTAAACGATCTTGCAGTTCTTGCGTTCTCAAACAACTCGTTCGGTCTCAAATTCACGAAAGAAGATTCAACCACTGAGGGACTCTAATTTCTGGACGTCCGACTTCGGCCTACAGGATCCGGCCTTTGCTGGTCGTTCCAGCAGAGGTCGTGCAAGCCCCTGCTCCCGTTTAATAGCTACCACTCTAAATCGTAAAAAATGGGATAGTAGAGACCCTTTTGAGGTCCTCTAGGACAAAGTCCTGGCCCCATCGGGCAACTAAGAGTTGCTCCATGCAAACCTCTCGCTTTATTAAGGCTGGTTAGCCCCAGGATCTGCTGGAAATGACACTAAAGCGCATAATTGTCGGACAGGCACCACTTGAAAGAGGGCAAGGTGCACCTGCGTCATCGCAGTACGCGTGTGTGCCGTACATCCACAACACAGGGTACCGCATCAAGTCGTCGGCGGCTGGGTTCGGCGCGGAAGTGTTCTTTTCTTGACGTTTCAGGCTATCTTCTATATGAAAAATAATCAACTCTCGCGACCCCCCAAACGCCTGCCCCAAAACACATGCCAGTCTCATGCAACAAACAGTGCGTTTACTCCATCTCCCTCAGCTGCGGCTCCAAATACATCGATCAGTCCGGCCGATGTTTCAACGACAAAGTTCGGGAGCATGCCAATGGAATAAAAAAACTCCGCCCTCAGTCCCTCTGTCCCGGATTATCACCCTATTGCCGAACACGTCGCGACTTGTGCATCGTGTACAACCTACTTTGAGGCCACATCAGTGCTAGTTTCACACAAGTCGAGGTACGGACGGGAAATTTTGAAGGCCTTCAAATTGCGCCACAGCCCTACGAACATCGGTTCCCCCTCCCTAGCCCTATCCGAGGCCGACCGTGCCTTTCTTCGACCGGAACTTTAGCCTTGACCTCCATCTGTCTCATTCACCAGGTAAATAGGATCTTTCCGTTCCCCCCTTTTGCTATCCAAGCTATTTCGGTTCCTTTCCCCTTTCCCTGATAACGCGCACCTCTTCCCACTCATCTTAGTAAAGCATATAAAATAGCGCAAAAAAGACAAGGACAAGAAGTATACAGGACAGGCGCTACGTACCCTACTAAACTCTTCCCCCTCCCTTGGGAGAAAAAAACACCAGCCCGTCGGAGTCATGGGAGTTGTCATTAAACGTTTGCTGCCAGTTGGGAAACGTCTTGTCCGTTTTTGTCTTTTATGTTCTTTCCTTCATTTATATTGTCACGAATGACAAGTGATGAGGCGACGAAAACTGAAGTAAACTAAATGTTTAAAGGGGCGAACTTAAACGAAGCGCCTGTAGTACGCGCACAGCCCCAGGAATCTGCGGATGGCCTTCTTGTCCGATGGTCGAGGAAATTCGGCTATGGCGGATGTCTTCTGTGGGGTGAGGGCGTACTCCTTCGCTACTGACGACATATGGACAAGGAACGTAAGTTCGCCGTAGGCGAAGCGGCACTTCGTTGGCTTGAGTGTGAGCCCTGTGGTCTTGATGGCTTGGAGCACGACACTAAGCCGTTTCAAGTGCTCTTCGAAGTCGTGCAAAAATACGACGACGTCGTCCAGGTAAACCAGGCAGCTCTGCCACTTCAGTCTCGTTAGCACGGTATTAAGTCGCCGGTGCCGTACAGAGTCCGAAGGGCATCACCATGAACTCGAAGAGTCATCGGGCGTGACGAAGGCAGTCTTCTTGCGGTCCCGTTCATCGACCTCAATCTGCCAGTAGCCACTCTTCAAGTCCATCGACGAAAAGTATCGGGTATGGCGTAAACGGTCGAGAGTGTCATCTATGCGGGAAAGCGGATAGACATCTTTCTTTCTAACAGCGTTCAGCCGCCCGTAGTCCACGCCGAACCTAAGAGTTCCGTCCTTCTTTTTCACCAGCACGACTGGAGAGGCCCACGGACTGTTTGAAGGCTGGATAATATTATCGTCAAGCATTTCTTGGACTTGTTTCTGGATGGTTTCCCTCTCCTTCACCGAAATTTGGTACGGCGACTGATGAATACGTGGCACGTCATCGTTAGTAACCATTCCATGCTTCGCAACCGCTGTTTGGCGTAGCCTTGACGATGTGGCGAAGCACTCACTGAACTCAGCAAGAACGTCAACCAGCTGTCGTCGCTGTGGGGGTGGGAGGGACGGTTCGATGTCGAGCTCTGAGGCGTGCTTCTCTTGTGCTGCGGCGGAGAGGCGTCTTTTGAGATCACGGCGATCGCGGCTGAGTCCTGAATATCCTCGACGTAGCCCACTGCTGTACCCTTTGTAAGGTGCTGCGACTCTTGCCAGAAGTGGTGACAATTGGGCTATGGTATACGCCCGTCCTGGAGCTCGGTTACGCGTCTTGCAATGGCAATCCCACGTCCAAGGAGAAGTTGGAGGCTTCCTTCAAACAGTGCTACACCGCAGGTGGCTTCTTCGGTCCCGACGGGCACAAAGACACTCGACAGCGGCGGCAGGTTTACGTGGCTGGTAAGGACTCGCATCGCAGCTAACGTCCTTTGGGATGTTCCGCCAATAAAACAGGTTTCCGAAGCGTCAGCTTGTCCTCCGCAAGGTCAATGATGGCGCCGTATTCGCACAAGAAGTCTATTCCGAGAATGACATCCCTCGAACAGTCTTGCAGAATGACGAACTTCACAGGGCACGTTTCACCATGGATCTCAACGCGAGCAGTGCACCTGCCGACAGGTGTGATGAGATGTCCGCCGGCGGTTCGCATCTGCGGTCCGTCCCACGAAGTCGTAACTTTCCGAAGGCGACGAGAGAGTCTCCCACTCAAAACGAAGTAGTCGGCCCCGGTGCCGACGAGTGCCGTCACGTCGTGGCCGTCGTAATAACGTTGAGGTTATTCGGCACTGTTGCAGAAACGTCGTTTTGGGGCGTTGCGGCGTTAGAGTGGGAGGGCTCCAACGATCTTAAAGGATCTTGGCATCGTTCATCTTCGGCAACACCACCTCCCGGCATTGCCGCGCCTAGTTTTCCCAACGGAAAGCGGTGGGCGACTGGCTGTCTCGGCGACACCGGCGGAAGGGCGATGGCGAGCGTCGGGGAGACGGTGAACGGAATCCTCGGCGGGGAGACGACTCAGGAGATGAAGAGCGGCGGAGGTAGTCCTCGATGTCCCGAGGTCGCTCTCCAAGACGTGGTCGAGGGTCGTTGGGCGCAAACCCACGTAGGCCCAGCTGGCGGTAGGGGCATCGTACTAGGTAGCACAAAACGTCTAGATGACGTCGAAATAAGGCCCCAGACGTTCGGCGACGTCCTTAACAAACCTTTTATCGGCGTCATTGGTACGTCCACATGAGATGTTCCGACAACGTCAAACACGCGACGTAGTGACAACGTCATAAGCTTCACCTTGACGTCTTCAACAATAATCGACGTCTGTTCGACGTCTTGTATGAGAAGTTCTTTGAACGTCGAGCACGAGACGTCACAACAATCTCCTGAGCAACACCTCGACGTCTTCGACATTAATCGACGTCAGCTCTACGTTTTCTCCGGAAAGTTATTTGAACGTCGAGCACGAGACGTCCCAACAATGTCCTGAGCAACACCTTGACGTCATCGACATTATTCGACGTCCATTTTATGTTTTCTCGAGAGGTTCTTCGAACGTTGAGCGCGAGGCGTCCCAATAATGTCTGAGCACCACCTTGACGTCATTGGCATTAATAGACGTCAGCTCTACGTTTTCTCCGGGAAGTTCTTTGAACGTGAAACACGAGACGTGCCAACAATGTCCTGAGCAACACCTTGACGTCATCGACATTATTCGACGTCAGTTCTACGGGTTTTTTTTTTCTTCTTTTCTTTTGTTTTGAGGGGGGAGGTCCTTTGAACGTTGAGCGCGAGACGTCCCAACAATGTCTGATCAGCACCTTGATAACCCTGAACAAGCGCCTTATAGAGCCCAAGGTGCTCTCATATCACATTTAAAATTTCTTGTCAATGTCAGCATTTTTGATACTGTGCATGCGATCCACCTTTCAACCTGGGTGAGCTGCAGAAATCTCTTACATTATTATCATTCTCCTGGTTGTTGTTTTGGCAGGAATTGCTTAAAAAACCGAGAATTCACAACGACAAAAACAGGATTTAGCTCGGAGTCAGCGGGGCTGTTTATAGCATTTTTAGCGTTCCTAACTTAATATCAGCATCTTTGAAGCTGTAAGAGAATGATAATAATCTAAGAGATTTCTGCAGCTCAGCCAGGTTGAAGAGTGGACAGCATGCACCGTATCGAAAACGCTGTCATTGACGAGCAATCATAAAAGTGATATGACAGGTCCTTGGGCACTATAGGACGCTTGTTTAGGGTGACTCCAAATTACACCCAAAACTGTGTATCCATGGAAGTGGTCAAAATTACCGATCACTAGGGGCAACTGTGATCAAACCCGAAGTATCGTCAGTTTTGCAGTTTGCCCGACTTTTGTGCGGTCAGGGCTAGTTTCAGGATGTCTGGTATGCATCCCACTACCCCGCCGAACACCTAGGCCTTCGATGTCACCGCTCCGACAGGCGCGTCGGTGGACAGGCGCGTCGGTGTTGGCTGCAAGCATTGTCGGAGCCAACATACTGAACAATCCCTTTTGCAGCATGATTTTGAGCTCTCAAGCGAAGAGGAAACATCGCGCGACAACGAAAGTGGCAGACTCATCATGGACATCCCGGACAACGCTGATCCCATCCCCGGACAACGCTGACTGGGCGGATCGTAAAGCGCGCCTGGACGCGACTACGAACGAGGTCATTCATCAACCACCGAAAATGTATCGTCAGCATCGGCTGATGAACGAGACAACGTGACCAAATTGAAGAAACCTTGCCGGTCAGCACCCGGTGCCGCCGGCAAGTCAAAGGACGAACGTGACGATGCAACTTAGTCAAAATCACAGACAACATGGTATGGCATTTTCTTTAGGATAGCTCTTAGAATTATCACTTTAAATGTGCGCGGTTTTAGTTCTTTCACAAAACAAGTGGAAGTAAAGTGTTTCGCACAAGTTACACGTTTCGATTTTTTGCTGTTACAAGAAATAAACTGCACTGCCTATAGGCTAGTGCATGCTTTCAAAACCCACTTTAGTGTGGAATGCTTCTTTTCTTACGCGCCGTCCCGCATGAATGGAGTGGGAATTGTTGTTTGAAACTCACGATCCTTGAGTGGAACTTTTCGAATTTACGATCGAGATGGACGTTTTTGTGTTTCAATTTTATTGCAAATGGGCAGAAATATCGACTAATCAAACTTTATGCACCAGCGAATGGAACATTAATAATAGCTTTTTTCACGAAATAGAGGTGCTTTTTCTGTGTGGGTGGCCTGTTATTATGGCAGGAGATTTTAATTTTGTGCTGGACTCTAACTCCGACGTGCGTGAGCCTGGGCGTGGACGATCTACTTATAACGCCGAGGAGCTAAAACGCCTCATTGAAAGTTTTGGCATGACAGACACGTGGTCCCTTCTGCATGGCGCTTCCTTTGTGGCTACCTGGGCTCGAGGAAGTTCGCAAACACGACTTGACCGCTGTTACGTTCCACGAGCTTTAGAATCGGCGGCGCAGATTGCAGAAGTGCTCGACCTGCCAGAGTCTGTCATTGACCACTTTCCCTTTAGGGTCACTCTTCGACTCCCTGAGCGAACTGGTCGAGGAGCATGGCGTTTCGACGCGAGCCTGCTCGCAGAGAAGGAAACTGTGCAGTCGCTTGTAGCATGGTATCGCCCAGTCTCTCACTGAGCTCCCGGTGTCACCAAATAGCTGGGACGACCTGAAGGTGAGGTGGCGTTTTTTGTGCATCGGCAAAGAAAACCTCAAGCGTCAGGCACAAATCCTTTCGGACATCCGTCATCGTATTCGCATGGTCCGGCGTGGTGGCGCGAACTCCGTTCTTATGCAAAGCTACCTGTGTGTACTACGAGAGCGGCACACTCGGCAGCTGCGAGCAATGTCGACAACAGCAACAGTAGAGAGGGCACAGTCTTTCCCGCAAGCAAGCGTGGCTTTTCTTAGATTTTTGCACGAGGATCGAGTGATAGGTTCCAGTCGGCGTGTCGGCGCTGGGCTCTTGCGTGATGGCAGCATTAGTGGAGAAACCCAGGACATCGAAAGGGGATTTGTGGCACACTTCACAGAAGCCTTTAGAAAATATGTGACCGTTGACCCCGCAACTAGACTATCAGAGGACGTCACGCTACTGCAGCAACTTCCGACGCTTTCTGATGTGTCAAGAAACCGATTCGGCGCGCCATGAACGGCTTTAGAGCTCTACGAGGTCCTGTCTAAGACGAAAAGTGGCGCTGCGCCAGGGAGCGATGGGCTCCGTGCGGAGTCCTATAAGGCTTTTTGAAATGTTCTTGGCGCAGCTGTGGTGAGAATTTTAAACGTCAAAATGGAAGAAGGACAGGTTCCGGATTCTTTACACCAGTCTATAGTGGCATTACTGCCGAAAAGTGAATGTGAACTCCGATCTCCCCATTCTTGGCGCCCAATTTCACTTCTTAATGGAGATTACAAGCTTTTAACATCGACTCTCGCCAGCAGACCGGGTTACGTCATGGAGCTATTAGAACATCCCACCCAGACCTGCGCTGTTCCGGGACGCAATATTACTTCATCCTTGCTTTTGACCCGTGATCCACTGTGGTACTCAGCGGCAAAGTCAAAAAATGGCTACCTTGTTTCCTTAGATCAAGCGAAAGCGTTCGACCGAGTGGAACATGAGTATCACTATGCAGTGCTTGAGGCGGTTGGTCTTCAAGACGCCTTCACGGCGATGATACGACGACTGTACACCGGCAACACAAGTACATTTGATGATCAACGGTCAGCAAACAAATAGCTTCCGTGTCACAAGAGGAGCGCGACAAGGCTGCCCCTTGTCGCCGCTATTATTTGTCCTCTGTATCGAACCCCTCCTGCATTTACTTCGTTCATGACCCCGCATCAGAGGACTGCCTCTTCTTGGCTAAGAAAAAAGTCAAATTTGGAGATTTTACGTGCCAAACCAACGACGGGCATCTGGCACGCCCCAGCGGAGGACTGAGGATTAATTTGGACCACCTGGGGATCTTTTGACGTGCAACCGAAAGCTCGGTTACACGGCGCCTCCTCCGCAATAAGCCTCCGTCAGATTGCGGGCACCTCGACCGGGATTCGAACCCGCCACATGGGGATCCGTAGGCCAGCGCTCTCGCCTCGGAGCCGCCGAGGCGGCTATTCCTGGCTAGGAACAGGTGAAGGTTGCAGCATATGCCGACGACGTTACTCTTTACGTCACCGACACTGAGAGCATCACGGCGGCCTTTTACATTTTCGACAGGTACGCCGCTGCATCCGGTACACGATTGAACACGGAGAAGACAAAGATGCTTAACGTGGGCTTCCCGAGGGTACTTCCTCCTGGAAACCTAAGAGCAGAAGCGGAGTTGACACTTCTTGGGGTGTCTTTTACTAGACGTGGTAGATCTAGGGAACAATGGCCCCAAATACTGCGAGAAGTCCAAGAAAGGCTCACCAGAGCGAGTCCTTTTGGCCTCCCCATGCGTGAAAAGGTGTACCTGTTAAAATGCATAATTTTAGCACGGGTGTGGTACATGGCACGCGTTGCTCTCCCTTCACCCTTTCAGACAGCCTGTCTCAATTCCATGATCTTCCGTTTTCTGTGGGATGAGAAGAATGAGCTTGTGTGCAGGCAGGTAATGCACCTGTCGCGAAATCTGGGCGGTTGGAGTATCCCAGATGTTGAAAAAACAAGTCGTCTCCTTGCACTGCGCACCGTACAGACTGTGTTAGGTAATTTAGACTGCCTGGCCCGTTCACTCGTCATGTATTTTTTGGGGCCTTTGAAGAGACACTTGCTGCCGAGGGGGCTTGGTAATGCCAGGCCGACGGCAGAAACGCCAGCACCGTACTACAAAGCGCTGGTGAGAATCCAGAAAGAAGTAAGCAACGTATCCCCGGATTTGGACGTCAGGAAGGAGACTGTGTCATGGTTGTCTGAGCATTTGGCGGTCCAGACCATACCTGCAAACCGCGCCCAAGCAGCGGTCTCTACACCCTGGGGGCAACTTGTTAATTTATCGCTACCACCGGAAGTGTGCGACTTTCAGTGGTGTATGGGTTGGTCCGTGCTGCCTGCAGCTGACCGTCTTCAGCGATGGGGCAGAGTAGCTAATAACACCGGTCCCTACTGCATTCACGCAGAAAGCAACAACCACGTATTCAATGAATGTGTTGTAGCTCGGGCGTGCTGGGTACTTATCGCGAGAGTGTTTTCTCTGTCGTATTTTTCGCACTGTAAGCCTAACTGTTATGCGAATCTAGTGTTTGCAATAAGACGCTTCGTCCTATGGAGGTCACGCTGCCGCGCCATACGGCGGGGACGTAGAATACGGACGCAATATCGTCTGATTAAAGAAACGTATGTTATGGTAGTCCAGCATTTAGAAAATAAGCTTCAGGTACATGGAGAGTTGGAGTTCCTGCGACGATGGTCGACAAAATTTCTTACCGTTCACGAAAGTCGTGAAAATCTGTACTGTAGTTTGCTTTGATGTTATTGGTTCTTACGGCGTTCCAGTGAAATGATGTCAATAAAATTTTCTTAGAACACCGTTCCTATGATTCCTGGAGTGCGGGCCGGGGCGCTTGGGGGATTTAGCAAATGGTCTATTCTGTTTGAATATACATGCTTCCGCGAACATACCTTCGAGCAACGAAGCCGTATCCGGTTGACTCTACTGTTCCACGGTGACCTAGGTCGAGACTATTATCAATTGACATCCCGTTCAGTCTAGATGTATGCTCGACGTTTTATGGTCGTTAAATGGGACGTTATGTCAAAGTTGATATAACGTTATCACAGACGTGCGCTCGACGTTTTATGTCGTTAAATGGGACGTTATGTTATCGTCAATATGACGTTATCAATTGACATATCGTTCAGTTTAGACGTATACTCGACGTTTTATGGTCGTTAAATGGGACATTGTGTCAACGTTGATATAACGTTATCACTTGACTTGCCGTCCAATCCAGACGTGCACTTGACGTTCTAGGGTCGTTAAGCGGGACGTTATGTCGACGTAAAATCTGAGGTTCAGACTTTTGACGTTCTTTTGACATGTGGTTCCTGACGTCATCGACGTTCTTTTGACGTCTTTTCAACAAGTCTGTGCTGCCTGGGGTCGGTAGATGTGGTCCGCTTCACCGCAGTGGTAGCACAGCCGGCGTCGATCGGCCGTTCGCCACACGTCGGTCTTCCTGGGCGCCGGTTGTTCTCGCCGGGCGTACTGAGGTTGATCGTCGAGACGTCGGGGGTACGGCTGTGCTGGTGCGTCCCGTTGTCATGGTTCAGGAGGTTGATAGGCAGCAGGTGGCGGTCGTCGGGCCATGGCGGCGTAGCTTACCGTTAGTTGTTCTGGTGGTGGCAAGTCGACGGGAGCCTCCGGCTGGAGGGCTCGCTGCACCTCCTCTCGCACTACTTCGATCATGGAGAGCGAGGCAGGGCGATCGGCAGTGGACAGCACCTTAATGATCTCCTCCCGAACGACATCGCGGATGATCTGGCGAAGGTTGTCGTCACTGAGGCTGCCCAGGTCAAGTGGCTACGATGCAATCGCCGAAGCAGCATGGGAGCTGGCGAGTCAATCGTAGTGGCTGGCTCGGATTGACAGGGCACGCTCGATGTTAGTTGCTTCGGCAACGAATTCATTGACAGTAGTTGGTAGGTTGCGAACAAGGCCGCCAAAGACGTGGCTCTTCCCGCCTCTCATCGGGATACTGAGCTTTTTTTCGTCGGTGGCCTGTGGGTCGGCGCGGCTGCTCAGGTGGAGGACGTCTTCAACGAAGCTGGTCACTGTTTAGTTGGGGCCTTGGGTCCTTACTTGCAAAAGGTCTTCCACTCGCTGTCGTCGTTGCTGGTTCGCGGAAGTCCTCTTGAGTTCGGCCTTGCAGGTATTCCATGACATAACAGAAGCTTCGTGGTTCTCAAACCAGCACCCCGGGGCGCATTTCCCTCTAAGGAAAAGTAGATCTTTTGCAGGCACTGTTCAGCTGTCCATCCGTTGTGCCGTGCCACGCGTAGTTATGAAGTCAATCGTCCACGTCTTCATGAACGTCGCAATTGAATGATGTTTGTGTACGTGGAGCGACAGGCAGGAAAACGACGGAAGGGGTCACAGAAGTTTGCGAAGACTGGCTGTTCATGGTCGGCTGGGCCTTCTTCGATGGTTCTGGCAGTTGACCAAGCTCTGGGGCAGTCCCTGGAGGCAACGGCTTGCTCGGGCTTCGGTGTCTTTGGCGAAGGGTAGCATTCCGGAGCTGAGCACCTCACTCGGCCGGGATGTCTTCGGAGGGGTACGCTTTACGGGCATAGGATGCAATGCCCAGCGCCTCCACCAAAATATCACGAATGACAAGTGATAAGGCGACAAAACTGAAGTAAACTAAACGTTTAATGGGGCGAACTTGTGCCCAAACACAAAATAGAAAAAAAAGGCTAGCGACGCAAGCGCCGATGGCTTCGAAACAGCAGATCAAACGCTGGAGCGAGACTGCGAGACTGACTCGACAAGTTCGCGGGCGGCCTCATATCTAGAGTGCGTCACTCTCTCGAAGATTCGGCAAAGAAGGCTCGAGCGTCGCGCGCTCGGGGCGAGAATGAACACGCACTTTGTAGAACAAGAAAGCAGGAATAAATGATAGAAGTTAGAAGTTATGCCCGGAGCAAGAATAAACGAGAACCTTCTAGAAGCCCGTGACCGAGCGTTGCTATCTCGGCACTGCGCGCGGCAATATTACCCTCACCAGCACGCTCTCCATTCCAAGTACAAAAAAAAATAATTTATTTTACTTTATTTTCTGCGTTTATAACGAACGAAAAGTGTGCATATAATTCATTTGCATCGCTATTTAAAAGAACATAATGCGACATCAGATTTGGTTTCATTTTGGTTTCAACTGTGTCCCTCAACGCGCATCTCAACTGGGGTTGTTAGGCCTATGCACTGTGTAACACCTTAGTTGAGCGGAATGACAGTTGGGAGATGTCAACGATCGTTGGCTTAATAACAGTTAAGAGCTCTAGTGTAACTAGGGTGTTAGTATGAAGCAGAGTGTAGCAAATAAATAATTAGCTAACTTTTTAATTATTCATCTAAAGGGTCGAGGTGTGAATAAAAGTTTGTAGAGTGTACTAAGAAACACCCAAATAAAGTGTTTATGAACTGATACTTTTGCGCGCTTCTTTTTATTAACCTAAAAAGAAAGCCCCCGAAATGAGAAGGCTCGAGGTACACCTAAGCCCTTCTTATGAGTTGTGAATGCGAAAGCATGCATGCCGCTCTTCCGCTCCTTATTCCGTCTGCGACGCACCTACATCGACGGTCGAGCGCGCGCGCGAGCTCTCCTCGGCGCGCTGACCTTGGGCGTGGAGCGGTGGAGCCGCTGCCTCGCGGATACGCAGCGCCATGGGGTGGCGGTCGTTGAAACTGACGCGTAGCGGCCAATGGGAGCCTCGTTTCTTGAAATTATGACGCGGGCCAGCCAATCGGACCGAACCCGAAATCCATCAGCTTCACTCCGCTCCTTTCGGATCGGGGAAACTATACCCGTTGTCACCTCAAGAACCGAAGTAAAACAAGTCCGGCTCCTCGCGGAACATTACTAATTTTCCCTTTTACGAGGAGAATTACTATATATGCAGGTGCATTTTAGATTAGATATGTGTTATCTAATCAAGGCGTATACGTTTCAAACGCCAAAAGGATCGCTCCTTCCTCCAACAACCAAATCTTGTAAGAACTACTTCGGCCGGCGTATGAACAATGTGCAAAACGTCCTTTTTTCTTGAGGTGAAAACGAGTATAGACCTTTTCTTTAACGGCGCCGCCATCTTGAGAATTGCGGCGCCGACGACGCCGTCTAGCGGCTTAGAAAAAGAAATACCGGCTAGTTCTGGCAGCACAGCTATCTGGGTAGGCAACGGTGTGGGTATGGGGGGAACTTGGCTAGACTTGGCTATGGTGGGCTGCAATAACTTGGTTGGAGCTTGTCCGGTTGAATCCAGCTGGCTACTCACAGGCCATCACCTTGCCTCCTCGAGAGAACGACGACGAAGACGGTGGGGTGTTTTGATTGAGTTTCCACAACGAAAAAATATATTAGCCGTTTAATGTAGTCTATGCAGGTAAGCTCTCGGCATTTGATAGCTCCATCTTGAGTGGTGGCATGTAGATTTGTTCATGAATTTCACATACCATGGGACTTGCAGTGATAACCCAACTGGACCACCTGCCCCGGGAATTAAAATCGGTCCTCTTGTCGTAAACGAAGTGGTCGTGAGCTTAAACGTGACGTTGAGTCTGATATGAATCTCTCGCGATTCAAGCTCGCAATCGACTGACTTCATAAATAAGGATTCCTGGGGAAAATGCGAAGCTCGATAACATTGCAGCCACATTCGCGCTGCAGGTTCTTGTGCTCATGGCACACTTTCTGCTATTGCTCTTATGCTTTTTAAAATTATTTATCCATCCGACGACCACGCAATGGTAGCCAGACAACCGTAGATTTTCAGAAATTGCAGCACGGTAAAAAGGAGCACTCGGAACTACCTCATGCACGACGTCCGTTTTTAAGCCTTTTCGCCCATACCCTTGGCGGTTGCATACCCTGTGTCAGCGGGCAATCCAAAAATGCACCAGGTCGAGGGTACGTCAGTTACTGGCTGGTTTGAGGTTATGCGAAAAAGGTCTATAGGTGCCGTTTTGCTAGGCTTTTCGCGTGGTTTCAAAGCTGGGAGCCGGCTTCACCATGAGAAAGAAGTTTAAGTGCCGTTTGGCGCAGCTTCAGAGCTGATGACGTCGGTTCGCTCCATGGGACAGTTAATGTTTTCGCATTAAAAAGAAGACCACGTGACAACGCACTTGACAACCCGTAAAAGACGTCCCAAAAGGGACGTTTTTCACGCGCCTCGTTCGCGTCAGCATCACCTCGAGCCAGCGTGCGGCGCTCTGTGCCAGTTTCTGTCCCTGTCAGATTTCGGCGTCGGCCTGCGCGTCGCATTGTTGTGGGTGACCTCGACCGACGCGCGTCAACGCTGACGCTGGTGCTGGTGGGGCGTGTGAGAAACCGCTCCATGTGGTTGGGGCTTCAGACGTGCTCTGAAGGAACCAAGTTCACCTTATCACTGGCGCGCTGTCCGAGACAGGGCTTTGCGGCAGCAGGTACTGGCGCTTATCTTCGGGATCTCCCTCAACATGAAGCACTGAGCAGGCTCGCCCCACCAAACAAACACCGACCCAACCTACTACCCCTCCTGATCTAGCACTATCAGCATGTTCACAGCGTGCTTCGAAAAAAGTGGTACTATCAGGGGAAAATGAAATACGAGCAGGCGAGCGCGTCCTTCGCGGTGCAGGCTGCGCCACCTTGAAGTGAGCCTAGGGGCGAGGGTCCGTGACCTATTCCGATGCGTATAGGGAGTATTCACTGGGTGCCATATTTGTAGGTACTGTTTAGAGCGCATGCTCAGAACGAGCTCACATCAATAGGCTGCTAAGACCGGCACTCTTGATGGTGCGGAATGCACGTTATACAAAAGAACTGTGGAAGCTCGCCATCAGCACGCGCTCAGCATTCGCGCACACAGCTATGGCCGCCAGTGAATACTCCCTATACGCCCTTCGCTCGGCGCTTCTCAAGCGTTTGCATTGCGCCTCTTAGTGCGCTGAAAGCTATCACCGCTATCGTAGCTCTTTCGACGCGTGCGGCGCGAGGAAGCTCGCCGTTTATAGCAGCGCTGGGCGCGCACTCTAGCTGCTATCAGCGGCGGTGAGCTTCCTCTCGCTGCACGTGTTGAGCGAGCAACGATAGCGGTGATAGCTTTCAGCGCACTAACCGCTCATTCACACTGGAAACGGATCCGCGTTCGCAAAGCGGTTGCGTACGCGGTTGTATAGGAAGTATTCACTGGCGGCCATAGCTGTGTGCTCGGCTGCGGAGCGCGTGCTGAACGCGAGCTTCCACAGTTATTTTGCCATGTGCATTCCGCACCACCAAGATTGAAGGTCTTGGCTGCCTATTAATGCGAGCTCGTTCTGAGCATGCGCTCTAAACAGTGACCTCAAATATGGCGGCCAGTGAATACCTCCTATAGACCCCTTTCGAAAGTCACGTGACAATTAAAAAAAAATATTATCCACTGGACAATGGTGGAATAGCCGACCCAGCGGAAGGCGCAAGTAGCGCGAGCGGGTAGCTCCGAGCCGTGCCCCCGCTGCACGAGGGTTCGTGCGGCCCGGTCGCAATCGAACACAAGAAGCTCGCCCTTGTATCCGCCATTGTGCAGGGATTCTACACCTACCAATAGAGGGCGCAATTTCGAAAGGGGTCTATAAAGATCCAGTACAATTTCACGCGCACTTCTTTATACAACCGCGTTCGCAACCACTTTGCGAACGCGGATCCGCTTCCAGTATGAATGAGCGGTAAGAGTCGCAATGCCGAAGCTTGGGAAGCGCCGAGCAAAATACACATTGGAGTACATATAGGCCACGCACTCTCGCCGCTAGGCTCACTTCCAGGCGGCGGAGCCTCTACCGCGAGCCACGGGCTCCTCTGTTCGTATTTCATTTTTCCCCGATAGTACATCTACTCCTCAAGGGCCGGGCGAGGTGTTGGTAGCGTTTTAACAGTATTTCACTTTAGGCGCGGCAAAGATGTCATCCCTCACCCCGCGCATGAGGACACGCAGCTTCTTGTCGTCGGCAGCTTGTGGGTCGGCACGCGCGCTCAGACGCAGGACGTCTTGAACGAAGCTGGTGACGCTTTCGTTGGGGCCTTGCGTCCTCGTCCGAAGGAGGTCCTCGGCTCTCTCCCTTCGGTGCTGACTGGCAAACGTCCCTCGCAGCTCTCTTTTCAGCTGGTCCCATGATGTTATCGAGGTTTCACGATTCTCGAACCAGTGTCGCGCCGTGCCTTCGAGGGAAAAATAGACGTTTTGCAGACGCTGTTCCGGAGTCCATTGGTTGTGCAGCGCCACCCGTTCGTATTGCTGCAACCAATCTTCGACGTCTTCGTAGATCTCGCCGTGGAAGGACGTCGGTGTACGAGGAGCGACGGGCTGGTAGACGACGGGGGCGGCGGTCGGGGTCTGCGACGACTGGGGGTTCATTGTCGGCTTCGTCGACTGGTTGGTCTTCTTCGGCAGTAGACCGAATTCTGGGGGCAACCCTTGATCACGGCGGCTTCCTCGGGTCTCGGTCGTCTCCACGTACGGTCTTCTTAAGCCGGGGACTCGACTTGTGCTGCGAAGCCTCAGAGGGGTACGTTCTATGGGCTTCGGTACCCCGCACCTCCACCAGAAATGTCACGAACGGAGGTGACACGAAGACGAGCAGTGAACTGAAAAAATAAAGGTTTAATGGGCGAACTTGTGCCAACCAAAAATAAGTAACGAAAGAGCGTCGAGGCAGCAGAAAAGCAGGCGGCGATTCGGCGGCGAAACAGAGCGCGAGCGAGACTGACTCGACAAGGTCGCGGGCGGCCTCTTATCTAGAGTGAGTCACTATCTCGAAGATTCGGCGGAGAAGGTTCGAGCGTAGCGCGCTTGGGGCGAGAATGAACGAGCACTTTCTAGAACAACAAAAAGCAGGAATAAATGATAGAAGTTACGTCCGGAACAAGAATAAACAAGAACTTTCTAGAGGTCCGTGACCGAGCGTTGCTTTCTCGGCCCTGCGCGCGGCAATATTTCCTCCCACTTCGTCTTGCAAGCGCGCCCAAATACTTTACAAGGAGAATACAGGAGACTCTCCTCATTTCCCCGAGACAGAAGGACGACCGCGCCATAAACCACCCCTGGTGGAGAGGTTTATTTGGTGACGCCTCTCTCCCCCATCCCCTCCTCTCGCAGCCAGAGCACGTGAAGGTGACGCCCCAGAATGCAGTGCGGTGGACGGGGTCACGGATGCGAAGACGGCACCGCTACCGCAGTCACGCCTGTTTCCTCAGATCTTCGTTATCGACTTTTTCTGTCTCGGGGAGTGTCCTGTATTCCCTTGTAAAGTATCTGGCGGGCCAGTGATAATATGGACTTCCTTTCTTCAGAACGTGATCTTTTTTTAGAGCTCAGCTCTAAATAAACCTGACCTTGTTTTTAGAGCGGAGCTCTTAGGCGCCCGTTTCCGGCTTGAGCGGCGTCGGCGTCGCCGTCGGCGTCGGCGTAACCGCGTGGTGCATGATGGGTCAATTTCCCCGCTAAATTTATCGAAAAATTTTCCCCGCTAAATTTAGCAGAAAAAATTCCCCGCTAAATTTAGCGAAAAAAATTCCCCGCTAAATTTAGCGGAAAAAATTCCCCGCTAAATTTAGCGGAAAAAATTCCCCGCGAAATTTAGCAGAAAATTTTTCGGCGGAAAAATTTCCCCGCTATATTAAGCGGAAAAAATTACCCGCTCCATCGAGCGGAAAAAATTACCCGCTACATCGAGCGGAAAAGTTTCAACGTCAAACTTAGCGGGAAACATTTTCCGCTAAATTTAGCAGAAAAAATTCACCGCTATATTTAGCGGGACATTTTCCACTAAATATATAAATATAAATTATATATATTGTGACCCATCCATCGTCCCGTGCAGCCATCACCCTGATTATCGTCATCATCATCACCATCGCCGATAGCTCGCGCTGCCCGCTCGGGGCAGCGCGGGTCAGTTCGAATATAAACCTAATGGACCTTTTGGCGAATATGTGCTGCCACCTGTGGGGCGATGGGCGAACCTGAGGCGCACTGGGTTGGAGAGTATTTGTAGAGAAGAAAACGTGCACGTTAGGCTTCTTGTGTGCTACCGGTTCGTTTTCTTTTTTTTTTTTTTTTTTTTGAGGGGGGGGGGGGGGGGGAGATCGGTGGCCGAGTGGGCTAGCGCACACAGCGCACACCAGCTCGGAGCACGTGGAGCGAAAGCTCGCGCTGCAGAACCCAGGGATCCTGGGTTCAATCCCCACCCCTGCCCGTTTCGATCTGGATGAGCATCGTACCGGCGTGCGGTCGTGTATAACTACTGCGTGGTGCACGTTAAAGACCCCAGGCTAGCGGTTGTACTGCACTGGCTAAATTGCTCATCTACAGCGAGTGACTCGTCGCAACTTTAAAATGGCTGACCAACGACTCGCTGTACAAATATCCACACAACCCCAATTATCATTTCTTTTTGGGTACACTCGCTGCTTTTCGAAGCATTTTGAGTCGCGATGTCTCGGGATGAGAACATCCCGTTCGCGTTTGACGCGGACCACTGGGTACGTCATCCCCCGGACCGTACGAACCTCACCCAGGACCGCTTATGGAGCTACCTCAAAAAGGACAGTTCGTTGAGGCAAGCGCATCGGGGATGGTCCTTCAAAGAAGAAGGCTACACAGTTCACCGGCATGATTGCGGTGCACGTCGTAATCTAGAACGGGTGTCGTCAGTACGATGACTCGTGTTCACCTTGTTCGCAACATCAAAACTTGAGTCTCGACTCTCGATGGTCTCCAAGGCGCCCGAAGGCGAGAAATGCAAGATGGCGGATTGTTTGGAACTAGATACTCTCGAACCCAGGCGCATCAAATACTCCGCGCATGCGCACCGCGTATTTCTACAAAAGGTCCATTGAAACCGGTTGTCAAGCCTCTGTCTCCCTCACAATATTATCGCGGGTTTTTCTTTTATAATAAAAAAGCGCTCAAAGCGTATCATGAAGGAAACAACTTATTTTGATATTTCTTACTGCGCTCTACAACTTTCCAATTCACGCATCCGCCCTTAAGCGAATAATTAAAAAGTTAGCTAATTTATGTTAATTCATTAAATAACTAGGCGCACTAAAAAAATTCGTGTATTTTTCCAAGATGCTGGCTAACAACATAGAGTTAGTTTCACACCCGCAAAGCGCTCTCTTCTTGTGCTAAGGTTGGTACAACTTATCTGAGAAACCCTGCATATTATATTTACTTTCGCGAGACGTAGTTTGTAGCTAAAGGTATTCGCCAAATATTCTGCAAAAGTAAGACACTCTTACGTAATAACAGATTCATCCATGTCGCGGACCTCCCTTGGTAATCACTGTTGACCGACGCAAGTGCAACCACGCAGGGAGACTCTGGGGGTCCGCTGATGCTCCCAGACAACGACCAGAGGTTCTCTGTGATCGGAGTCACCTCCTTCGGAGTCCATTGCGGAGACTCGGACTTCCCGGGAGTGTACACCAGGGTCAGCCGCTACCTGAAATGGATTACTTCTAAACTGGACACACTGGGAGCCTCGTAGTGCTGTTCCAAACGAGCACCGCTTACTGTCAGGCCAAGCAACGCTGCAAGTCATGACAAGCCGCGCGTGAATAAAACACCGCGAGAAGTTATGCTTTAAAAAAGGGTGTAGTGGTTACACCCACTGGAGTGTAAAGGCCGGTTCCCACATGCAGCGAAGCGCTAATGTAGCGCTTCTCACGTGCCGTCAGCTACTTATCGTCTGCCATGAGCAACATTTTTGACGGTGCGATACAATGCTGGTGAACGCTCCCGTCAGCACGCGCTTAGCGCGAGGTCAGCGCTATGCTCGTAGCGCTCCGCTACATGTGTGAACAGGCCTTAACGGGTATTGTCCCATATCATGCACCCCACATGACACCCGTACCAGTGGTGTATGCATGCACCCATTTAGTGGTGCACATATGCTCCCTTCCCTGCACCCCCAGGTGTTCAAACACCCCCCATTCATGGGTGTACTAATTTTCTCTTTCTTACACCATCTCCACTTATTGGAAATACAGATACACCTCATTCTAGGGTGCACAAATATTCTCTTCCCGACACCCTCACCATCTTGGGGGAGTACATACATGCACACTACATTCATGGGTGTACAAATGTTCCCTTTCTTTCACTATCGCCACTTATTGGGAGTACAATACACCCTATCTTAGGGTGCACAAACATTATCCTCCTTCTATTCTCATAGGAGTACGTGCATGCTCCATTCATGGGTGTACTATTGTTCCCTTTCTTACACCATGACCACTTATCGGGGATATTTATACACCTTAATTTAGGGTACATATATATTCCCCTCCTTACACCCTCACCATCCTATAGGAGTGCAGGCACACTGCACTCACGGGTGTATGTTCCCTTTCGTACACCATGACCAATTATCGAGAATACCGGTACACCTTATTCTAGGGTGCACCAATATTCTCCCTCTTACACCCCCACCATCTCCGGGGAGTACATGCACACTCCGTTCACCCATTGGCAAAGAAAAAAGGCATACAAAGAACCTCTTAAACCAAGTTAGTTTATTTCAAGACATTTCATCTCAATCCTTGGGCATACGCTGTGCGACCACGGTGTGGCCCAAGGCCTTCAACTGCGTGAAAGCCAAGCCAACCAGTCTCTCGATGACAGTGAGTCTTTTGTGTCTCTGGAGCATACTTGATGTTAAAGGCCCAGTACAATGAAAGGATTAAGGAGACTGAGCCTGAAATATAAAGTCCATCCAGGGTGATATCTTCCACTGTCACCTGGAAGCTGTCGGCACTGAAAGCTGTATTGCCAGAGAACAGCACCGTTGGGTGCATGTGCACCTTGCTTGGGTCCTAAAATAAACTAGAACTTAGCAGTTAGTGCAAGTCAACCAAGACGTTACTTTTTGGCTACACAGAGGGTTCGGCACTTTTGGTTTAAAATAGTAAAAGCATAAAAAGCTATACCGCATTCATTTTTTTAATTTTACTTTATCCAAGAAAGTTCGGATCCTTGAACAGTATAACTTAAACTGCGCAAGGATACTGACCTTTTTCGGAGAAAACAGTTTTGAAAAATAACTTCTCAATGTACGAGAGTATTTTTAAACCTGCTGCGAGTTGCACTGATGCAATTCAAGCTTTGCAGCAGATTTACAAATCTGCTGCAAAGGTGTGTTTAAAATGTGGCCCCAGTTGCTTTTGGTGTTCACATTTGATTGTCTGGTCAAAGTTAGCTGCAGCAACACTTCGCCTTGTCAGCATACCAGACCCAATTGTGAATGTTGAGGGAGCATTTTCTGAACAGATGGTTATAAATAGGCCATACACATTATGGCTTTAGCTGAAAGAAACCAATAAACATCCACCAGCCTCAAAATAAAATATTGGTCAATTTTTTTTTTAATTTGTATGTAGCTGTTTGTCAGACACATTACCTTTCCTGGAATCATGCACCCTCCTATACTTCGTTTCACCTTATGTTGTACCGCAGCGAAGGCTATAAGCGCGAGCTCATAGCATTGGCAGCTGCTCTTTAGTCACGCGAGCTTGTGCCGCCGAGATATGCCCCAGAGCAAGGAGCTCGCACTTGTAGCCTTTCCTGCGGTACATCATTAGGTGAAACATAGTATAGTCTATTCAGCAATTCCCGTGGGTCTTGAAAAAGGCTTTCAAGATCACATACTGTCCTCTGGGGCCACTCACTCACCTAGTGGAACAGTGACCTAAGATGTCAGCCACAGTTAATGCACTTGACCTGATTAGGTCTGAACGGGATTTGTTCACCACGAGAGCATCTACAGGCTTCTTGTGCGAAACAAGTACAAGCTCAGCAATCTAAAATGCCGGTTCCCTTCTTACCGCCAATACCAACGCTGACACCGTGCTGTTCTTAGGGCTTCATGCACCGGAATGGCCACCACTGTGGCCAGTCCGGTGCATGAAGCTCTAACGCACTCACAAAATTCATTTTGGTCGCTGCTGTACTCGCGGTATATTATCATGGCTAGTTTTAAAATAAAGAGCTGATGGATATTTAAAATTCGATATTTTACGAAATATGGGGCTGAATGATCGGTATACTGAAAGATTTCGATGCAACGAACAGCTTCTTTTTTTTTTTTTTGTAGGCCGAACAGTCTGTCTAGATTTGTTTTCGTTGTGGTTCTCCAAACTAGTAAGCAATAATGTAAAGGAGATTGTACAAGACTGTAGTAGAGTTGGCACTTAAGGCAACAGGGAAGGAGATGTTTAAGTTTATACAAGATTCCAATAGATCTGGATATGCTAGAGCGAATATGATTGATGTGATCTGTCCAGCTTAAGGTTTCTTCGAACCAGACACCTAAAAATTTTAGGGAGGACACTCTTTCTAAATCTGAGTTTCTAAATTGTACCGAGAAGTTACTACAGAGTTGCTTATGCACAAGCTTGAAAATAACATATTTTTTTGTTAATATTCAATTCTATTTGACTAGACTCTAGCCACAACGCAGGTTCGCGCAACCAAATGTTTGATAAACCTTCTATTACACTGAGATCCTTATCAGTAAAAAACACATTAGTGTCGTCTCCATAAAGTATAATATCTGGAGTTCGCGGAATGTTTACTATGTCATTTATGTACAACAGAAAAAGTAACGGTCCCAGAATTGACTCCTGAGGCACACCATAATTTGTTTTCATTAGTTGAGATTCATACTCATCGATTTTTACATATTGCGACCGTCCAAATAAATAGCTATGAATTAGGTTCCAAGTTGTGCCCCTATGCCATAGTGCGTCAGCTTTTTTAGAAGAATGTCACGTTTAATCGAATCAAATGCCTCGCGAAAATCCAGAAAAATTCCTACTGTATATAATTGATTTTCAAAACTATTAATTGGCTTATCTTTGATATATAGCGAGGCTTTTTCCGTGGATTTGTTTTTCTGGAAGCCATACTGTTGCTTTATAATTATGTTATTTTTTTCAATGTAAATAGAAAGCCTAACGTTGATTACCTGCTCTAGAATTTTTGAGAATAAAGGTAGCACGGAAGTTGGCCAATAGTTATGCATATTGCTGCGTGGACCACCTTTATGTATAACACAAACTCTGGCAAGTTTCATTTTTTTCCGGAAATATACCAGTCAATAACAATGTGTTCCAGGTATGTTCTAGAGGGGAGCTTATAAAGTGCGTAATTGCTTTAATCGGTGCCGCTTTTATATCATCTGATCCGGCCGCTGTGTAATTACTCAAATTCCGGAGGAGCCTCGTTATCTCTGCGGCCGTCACAGGGCAGAGGAAAACTGAATTTGCCGTTGCAGCTGGCGACATATAAGGCTCGAAGCTACTCCTTGATACGGACGTAGCAGGCGCCGCAACTTAAGAAGTGAGCGTTAAACTTGTTAGCAAGGAAGGAATTTGAATATGAGATACCATCAATTACCAGTTCATTTGAAAGTATATTGTGGGGCTGGGAGGTAAGACACCTCACAGTGTTCCATACTTTTTTTAGCATCATTATAAACGGACACAAATTTATCGCCGTAATACTGCTTGCGTGCTTTCTTAATGTCTGCGTTTAACGTATTCCTTATCTTTTTTTATATTCGGGTAACACCGACTCATCTCTTGTTTCGATAAAAGTATGATAGAGTTTATCTCGCCGTTTTATTCTTCTATACATATCATGAGTGATCCATGGTTTTTTTTTTTTATTTTCTTCTGTTTTTTTTAACATTTCGCAAGGGAAACGCTTAAGGCCGATTCAGACACTTGCGTTTGAGTGCGTTTGACTGCGTTGCGTCGAGAACCGAAAGCGAGTCACCGGCACATCTGTGCTTCGTATGAAGCGTGGAATCCAATTCAAGGAATCATCTTGGCACGCGGTATAAGCAGCAGGGATGTCCTGGGGTGCTATTCTGGTCACAAACGGTCACGTTCGTGTTTCTCGAAAACTCCTCCCCCCTACGAACCGCGTGCTCCTATTGGCCAGAGCGCGCGTGATAATTCCACGCGGTTCCCATGGGAACGTTCGCGAAACACGAAGGCAACCGTTTGCCGTAAGTGCCGCTCTTCGAGTTCGGACCGTGACGACAAAGTGACGTATGACCACGTCCGACCTACGTAGCACATAGCGGAAGTCACGTAACTAAATTAACTGCGGTACTACTCGACACACCCTAATCTCTGTTTCACTATTAGTGCGAGCTAGTGCGAGTATAGGAGCTACAAGAACGTGTTCCGGGCTTTCAACGTCCCTGTTGAGCAGGCGCGCTTGCGCAGTGCAAGCCAACGCTCGTGCAAGCGTCGTTCGGGGTGATGTGCTCGTGCTTTTAACTTCTAGGGGGTAGAAGCTGAGCTAGTTGGTGGTACATATTACAACGGTTAAACCAGCTGAACCACGAAAATAGGGAGAAAGGAGTGAAGAAAGGCTATCGCTGGACTACCAACTATTTAATACTGATCCTTCGTTTTCTTCTCTTTATCTCCTGGCGTTGTGGCTACCTTCTCGGAACTTATTCCATCATTTAATGTTATTGCTCCTCTATTATTGCCTTCATTTTCTTGCTACTTGATCTTTCTGTGCCATCTCGGATACTGGTTTGCCGAAGGAATCTTTTTTCGCTTGCCTGTAGGGCAATAGATGGTGAACTAACGCAGTTTTCTTCTTTATCATCGATGGCCAAGGCCTCAAGTATTTCCCGGGCGAGCTGGTCTTTGTGGTGAGCCAAGATGGTTCCCATTTCGAGCTTTGCCTCGCACGTGCACGCTCGACAATGAGCAGCTAAATGCCCCGGCCCTGTTAGGGCTCTTATGTTTGCTGCATGCTCACGTGCTCGATCGTTCACGCACCTTCCCGTTTGTCCAATATACACACGCCCACATGACAGTGGTATGTTGTAAACTACTCCCTTTTCGCATTGGACGTACTTATTCTTATGCTTGGTGTTGCAAGTGCCGGTGTTGTTGGCCTCCCCTAGATTAACCTTCCGGCACATGGCATAGCGATAGCCTGTCTTCACTCCTTTCTCCCTATTTTCGTGGTTCAGCTGGTTTAACCGTTGTAATTTTTAACTTCTGTTTCTATTGCACGAAGAGGAAAAAGCTTTGGGCAGGATTCTAGAGCGTAGAAAATGGCGGCGATGCTTGTCGCTCAACGATGGCTCGACCATCGCGTACAATGACGGGTTTTCTGCGAGCACCCGGTTGCCTTCGCTGTGTACGACGACTGTTTCTGACGACAGTAGCGCTTGTCGAAAAGCACCGTGCGATCGCAGTGTGACCAGCTGCGCGCCGAGAGACGGAGACGATGAGAGATGATGACCGTCGAGCAGCAGCTACCAATCGAATCGCACTGAGATTTTGCGCTACGGGAAGCTACAAGGGCGCGGTTGCCACCGATGATCTCATAGCTAATGCCCTGTCGATGGTGATCAGAGCCGTGACGGCCGTCGCGAGTGTCGCTGTCAACCGGCTGGGAAGAGGCGGCTGGGTCGACAAAACCCTGGACCGAGGAAGCTGAGGCATGTGCGAAAGAAGGCTTTCGTCGCCACCACGACAAGCACACCGACGTCGTGGGGTGCGTTGACGGAACGCAGAATCTAACTGAACCTTCGTTACCGCCATCATCGGTCTGAAGGAGACCCTCACCGTTCTGAAGGCCTCCTACACTTTGCCGCAAACACCACTTTGCCATAAACGACATGGGGGTAAGTACTTAGAACTTCAGGGTTTCTACCGCTTCGAATTTAGTGCACGCTTAGTGCCTATGTCTACAGTTGACCATTTATTGCGGTTTGTAGCTACTGTCAATCACGCAATAAAATCTGGGTGGGCTGCTGATGTCATTTTATTGTATCAATTAGATAATCTACCTTTCTACGCCAAGCTTCTGGAGTTGCTTGTCAGTCATCGGACAGTCCTAAGAAACACTGTTCGATTCCCTGCCATTAACAGTAGACGAGAAATTTAGCCAGTACAATTTTGTGGATGGTTGTCACCTCAAGAAAAACAATAAAGATACCATTGTCCTACATTCAACACACGTATGTTTAATGTAAAGGTTATGTTACCAATTAAATAGATTGTCGTTTCAAAAGTGACAGTAACTCATTGAAATTAAAGACTAGTGTTAACTGGATTTGTTTAAATTTGCCTGCGATGCAGAGCAAATACGCACTGTTGACTTATCACCATCAAGCATAAACAACAAGCGGAGGCAGAGTAGATGTGTGAAGGAAAAGCGAGCATATACTAAAGAAAGAACTGCTACGTAACGTGAAGAATATCAGCAACTATCTTGCCATTGTGGCACGAGCTCAGTTGCTATGCACAGGCTTATGGCAGCCTGTGAATGCAGGATGCTCCCCATATGGTATCAACCAGTGGCGAAGCCAAGGGGGGGGGGGGGGGGCTTATTGGGCTTCGCCCCCTTCCCCTCCCCAAATCCGGCGGGCCCTAGAATAAGCACACAAATTTTGACAACATCCACCCCCCCCCCCCCCCCGCACCCCAAGTCATGAACATCTCATTCACCTCAACTTCCCTCCCCCTTCACCCCCTCAAAAGTTCCTGGCTACGCCACTACGATCAACAGCACTCAATAGATAGTCAACATTATCAGGACAAGCGAAATTTCTTTTATTTTATGCATCATATAGGCATGCGTTTCTGTCTTTATATGCCTGCAGGCAAAGCACACACTTCAGAAAACACTTGAGTGAAGGCTGCGTTCTCAATGCAGTCCCCGACAAACTTTCAAGGCGTTAACAAATTCCACAAATTAAATTTTCAACGAAACGCGTTAGAGTTCCAAAACGCTGGCAAACTTACATTGCGTTTTACATAATTCACCTTTGTCGTCCGATGAATCAGCAGTCAGCGCTACACAAACCTCAATGAGCTTGTCGTTTGTTTTCTTGCCGTTGGGGCGATCACTGGCGGTCGTGGCGGCGGCACAATTCTTTCTCAGAAAGTTGGCTGCTGCCTCCGTGCTCGCAGAAGCGTTGGTCACTTTGTGACAAGATGAGGTTTTGAACCTTGACGCATGGCAAAGCTGAATGAAGGTATCCTACCGTCTTCATAATCTCAGCAAGGCTGCCGTTACGAGCCACAACAACACCACAACGTTTAAGCTTCATAACACCGGCACAAATAGAAGCCAATCCGGTCCTGCCGTTGAATGGGCTCATCTAACAGCACGAAAGCATTCGTGTGCGCGTTGATCAAGTTACCGATCGCATGTCAAACCCCAGCCGCGGTCGATCCGACGAGCATCGCGGCCATGTTCTTTCGAGTTTATCACGCCAAGGGTACGGTTGTCGAGTTAAAACAATGCAAATACTCTCGTGCATTCTTGTTCTTACGTCATTTTGTCGTCACAACCCGAACTCGAAAAGCGACTGTTAGCGACAAACAGAGGCTTTCTAGTTTCACGAACGTTCCCATGGCAAAGAGCGTTGAATCGTCACGCGCAATGAAGCCAATGGGATAGCGAGGTACCTATGTAGGGACGTGTAATAGCGTTTTTTTCTTCTTTTTTTTTTGCACGAGCTTTTTTGTAAATAAAAAAGTAAGTAAAAAGTCTGCCCGAGATTATGCGGTCGCGTCCATTTCTTCAGCGCCGAAAGCAAAGAGCATGGCTAATGGGGACTACCGTCGTAATCACTGCAGTGAGCAAAGGGGGCAAAGCATTATTAAAAGTGCCCGAAGAAACTTTCCTGCATCATGCACAGCATGTTCACAACCGGTGCACTCTGCGTCAATCTCATGACTTGTCATATATTACCACAGAGTCGTTGTCAGCTCTGTACCCATTTGGAGTCTCCTTCACAGGCAAACAGGAAATTTCATTTTCAGCTTATGTTCATGGAGGCTTCACAAAGGATGATCGGTGTCGCAGCGTACCTTGAGATAGTATTTTCTTCTCGTAATACGATCCGCATCGTGCACAAACAGGAAAAGCAACGACGCAAACGAGACACAAACACCACAAGGTCGTTACAGCGGTTTTCGCCATGTTTGTTTTGAAAGACCGTAGCGAAAGTCTTCGAGAAAACAAGTTGAAATATCTTAGCTAAATTTTCTTTACGTCATAATTATTGAAATAATCTTCCGTATTTTATAAAAGGATAATATTATTTTTCTCTGTTTCCTTCTATTTTCCGGAAGGTAGCCTTTTCTCCGTTATTCGCTCGTTCTAACTCCCGGAGGAAAGAAAGAAGATAACAAAAAGAACAGGGGGAAATGCGGGGATTTCTGCGCCCCAACTGCGTGGACACGTCATCGCGACGTAGGGGGATCGTCAGATTCCAGATGACCGCGTGCGTGAACCCGAACGTTGGGGCAGAGCCTCAAACAAGAATCATTCTAGTTTGAGGCTCCGCCCCTTCTTTCTCGATACGTCACAACTCGAAAGGTACCCGTTTGCGACCAGAATAGCACCCCTGGTTTCTCGCCGCCGCAACGCAGTCAAACGCAGTCAAACGCAACTGTCTGAACCAGGCTTCATACTCTCTTTCACCTTATGATGTACCGCAGGAAAGGCTACAAGCGTGAGCTCCTTGCTCTGGGGCACATCCCGGCGGCACAAGCTCTCGTGACTTAAGAGCAGCTGCCAACGCTATGAGCTCGCGCTTCTAGCCTTCGCTGCGGTACAACATAAGGTGAAACGAAGTATAGTCATAGCATTCTTTAATCCTAGCTATGAAAATGTCGTAGCATATTGCCGCGCGCGCAGCTGGCCGAGTAGGTAGCGCGCACGTGGTCTAACGGTTATGGTTAGGGTGCCTTCATGTGCGCTTTGCTTAGGGTGGTGGCATCTCGCCATTTTGTCTCACACGTTTATTTTTATTTTTTGTTCAGAAGCGCGTGAAAGAGCGTGTCCCTGCACGCGTTTGTGGCGCTGACTGTGCTATGGCGACATTTTGGTTTCGTCGATTTCTTTGTATTTTCACCGTGAGCGCGTGCTGTCGGCATCGGGTACTACAAAGGGTGGCATCACCCTAAACAGAAGGACGTTGAGGCACCCTAGTTATGGTGCCTGCATCCCACGCGAAAAGCCATGGGGTTCGATTTCCGGGGGTAGGCCTTGGTTACGGCGACTGCGAAGGGTAGCCTCCCAGGGCTGAGCACGTCACTTGGCCGGCGTGTTTTCGGAGGGGTACGGTCCAGGGGCATAGAAAGCAAATACCCCGCACCTCCACCAAAAATGTCACAAATGACAAGTGATGAGGCGATAATAACTGAAGAAACTAAACGCTTAATGGGGCGAACTTGTGCCCAAAAATTAAAGGAAAAAGAATGATAACAACAGAGCGTCGCGGGCGTCGAGGTCGGCGTGACAGCACCGTCACGCCGAGCACAGCGACGCCGATGGCCTGTCCAGAGCCCCTGTCGAAACGTTCCCCGGTAGCAACAACGACGATGACGACGAGCACATCCTTGGCGCAGTGAACACCGACGACATGGCACGACGTCAAAGAGACGATCCTGAGTTGCGCGCGCTAATCGAACACCTCGAAGGACGAGGGGGTACTATCCCCCGTGTCTTCTCGAGAGCCCTGCCGACCTTCGTCCTCCGAGAAGGTGTACTTTACAAGGAGAACTTCGGAGACAACAGCTCACCATGGCTGCTGGTAATCCCTACCGACCTTAGAGCGGAGATTTTTCAAGCCTGCCACGACGACCCGACGTCCGGACACCTTGGTTACAGCCGTACGCTGGCCCGAATTCGTGAAAGGTATTACTGGCCCAAGCTGCCAAAGACCGTTCACCTCTATACACACGATCGTGCCACGAGTGTCAGCGACGCAAGAAACCGCCGACGAAGCCGGCAGATCTCCTGCAGCCGATTGCTCCCCCAACCGCGCCGTTCCAGCAGATCGGAATGGATCTACTTGGTCCTTTCCCATCATCGACGCAAGAAAACAGATGGATAATCGTCGCCACAGATTATCTCAAGCGGTACGCCGAAGCGAAAGCCCTTCCTTCAGGGACTGCTGTGGAAGTCGCCAAGTTTTTCATCGAGTCCATCGTCCTCCGGCACGGCGCTCCCGAAGTTCTGATCTCAGACCGTGGATCATCGTTCATGGCCCAGCTGACGCAAGAAATCCTTTGTCTCAGTCACACTAGCCATCGGCGCACCACGGCGTACCACCCGCAGACCAACGGGCTGACAGAGAGACTCAACAAAACCATCGCCGACATGATCTCCATGTACGTCGACGTGGAGCACAAGACATAGGACGAGGTGTTACCGTACGTTACATTTGCCTACAACACGGCCGTGCAAGAGACCACCGGGGTGACACCCTTTCAGCTGGTGCATGGCAGGAAAGTAACGACCATGCTCGACGCGATGTTACCCCACGAACCAGCTGACGCTCAAGTGGTTGCTCAACGAGCTGAAGAAGTTCGCCAGCTCGCCCGACTCCGAATTGAAGATCAACAACGTGTCGACACCACCCGGTACAACCTTCGTCGTCGGGACGTCCACTTCCAGCCCGGAGACCGGGTATGGGTCTGGACACCGATTCGCCGCCGTGGTCTCAGCGAGAAACTCCTGAAACGGTATTTCGGACCCTACAAGGTACTTCGTCGACTTGGAGATCTGAACTACGAGGTGATGCCCGACGGAACAAGAACATCATCACGCCGCCCACCACGACATGAAGTCGTCCACGTTGTGCGCCTCAAGCCGTACTACGCTCGATAGGGACTGTGGACCTTATGTGTTCCAAATGACTCTGTAGTTCACCGTTCTTTTTATTTGCTTTGCTTTGCTTTGCTGTGCTTTGCTTTGCTTTGCTTTGCTTTGCTTTGTTTTGTTTTGTGTTGCATCGGGACGATGCACTTTTTAAAGGGGGAAGTAATGCCGCGCGCGCAGCTGGCCGAGTAGGTAGCGCGCGCGTGGTCTAACGGTTATGGTGCCTGCAATTTAGTTTTCTGGTAAATTCGAGAATCATGTTGCTTGTTCGAGGTCCGAATGTTCTACGCGTCGAACATTCTACGCCGATTATTCCGGAAGCTCACGCATGTACTATCGCGGACAATATGAGCTGAAACAGCGCTCCGGCCGGCGCACGGTACTACCTGCGCCGCCTGTCGCATCGCTCCGCACGCATGGCGCACCCTGAGTACGGGATAAATTCTCACTTGCGCTCGCTGCGCCACTGCGCTCTTACGGCCGTCTGCAAGCGAGGACGGCGGGTACGACAGTGGGCATGTGTGTCGTAGGGCGGCGGGGGGAACAAAATATTACACTTGTCGTCCCTCTTTTGGAATTGATTTACTTTACTCTATCGCGCAGAATCCCGTAGAAGAAAACGCTGACTGGTGAAGAAAACATATTAAAGTGTCTTTAATTTCATCTGCGATTATCGTTCTTGAAAGTCACATCAAAAGACGTTGCAGGTTGTTTTTGTTTGATTATAGGTGCATGCACAAAGTAGGACATCGTAAGATATAGGCCAAAATCTGTATGCCGGATTTAGTCCGGCTCCAAGGTATTTACTTTTTTTTCTTTTTCATTGAACACAAATGTTTAAAAAAAATGGTAAGCGTATACATGTTACTGAGAAGGTTTTGTAACCTTGATTGGGGGTATGAAAGGGGTCAAAAGTATTATTTCTTTATTACTGGGCCCACATGTTTGTTTCAAACAAAAACAAGTTTCTGACAAGACACCAGTTTTTTTTTTTGTTTTTTGTTTTCAAATTCTAGTATTAATAAAGTGGGACAAACAGTCATATATTTGCCAGGAGAAGGAGCTTGAAATTTCATCGAAGGAATATTTGCAGAGGACAAAGTCAAACACGAAAGATTAATAGCCGGCTTGGAAGTTCAACTGCACTATACAAGAAGATCGGGATCATGGAGGTACCGCACAAAAGTATGCGTGGTTAACGGAGTCAAACAGTGTGTCGCAACCGAAGTATCAAGCTTTGTTCCAATCTGCAGAAGTCCGCTTCAGGGGGTCCTAAGGCGCAGCAAAACTTGCAAAATAATTTAATACCGCGTCATTCTCCCCTGACCCGCGACCGCGGCTCCCATCCTGTCTGGTAAGAAATCATAGAGCGCGGCAACGAAGTCTGGCTCAGCCCAAAGCCACTTCCATTCACCTCATTGCTTTCCATAATTCGCGCGGTGGAGGGGACACCGTGACATGGCCTTGATGCGCCTCCAAATGTTTTCGATGATATTCAGATCGGCTCCTTTTGGGGGCCAAGGTAGCTTCGTCAGGCAGCGCTCCTCGAGGAGATACGAGTGTGACAACACATTTTCCACTTTGGCGCTTTCTTGAAATGCAGAGAAATGCCTGTTAGCTGAAAACGGGAACATTGGGCTACACGGCACACGCATCGTGATGGTGGTTCCGTCGGCCAATATTTTCGCTAGCAGACGGCCGGAAGAAAGCAGCGGCGCAGTGAGCGCAAGTGGGAATTTATCTCGGCCTCAGAGTGCGCCGTGTTTAGGGAGCGATGCGACAGGCGGCGCAGATAGTAGCGTGCACAGGCCGGAGCGCCGTTTCAGCTCATATTGTCCGCGATAGTACATAAGGGGCTCCGCGTGGCGAGCCGCAGACAGTTTTCGCCCCAGCGTTCAACTGTGCTGTCACGCCGACCTCGACGCCCGCGACGCTCTGTTGTTATCATTCGTTTTCCTTTTATTTTTGGGCACAAGTTCGCCCCATTAAACGTTTAGTTTCTTCAGTTATTATCGCCTCATCACTTGTCATTTGTGGCAAGTGATGAGGATCGCTTTCACTGTATAAATCATCCCAATTAATGTTTGATACAAGGTTACAGAACTTAGTTATATTGGCATAATTGATACCCCTACAAGTTGTGACAGCTACGGAGTGCTTTGTGTCGATTCGTTTTCGTTGAGAAGGAAGAATGCAAAATATAGGTATGCCCACTCTCGCTGCGTACAACCTAAGATATATATATATATATATATACTGGGTGATTCAAGGAGCGGCCAGGCTCTTTAAATCGACCGCAAAGTTCGGTTTCATAACCTATCGCGCTACGACTTTGTGCAGCGTTGCCCACAGATGGTCCATTTTTTTTTTTTTTTTTTTTGTAAAATTTGCAAAGAGCGAACTTACCTGAGGAAAAAGTAAAAAAAAAAGAAAAAGGCTTAGCTCCTAATAGAGTTCCTGTATAGGCTCCCTACGGGAGCCAGAGTTGCGCGTTCACGTGATGAGCCGGATCAAGTGCCGTGCAGGAAAGTAGACGTTGAGCGCGCCCCGCCAAACGTTCCCCTGCTTTTGAGCGCGCCGCGCGCCTCGAACGCGCGGCGCTGCTATTCGCCGAATGCAGTCACGTGAGGAGCTGGATCAACATGTCATCCTGGAAAGCGCAATTACACCATGGCCTCCGAGATCCTGAAGCGCTCGCGCGAAGGCTTCTCCGGGGATGAACGCGCAACTCTGGCTCCCGTAGGCAGCCTATACAGGAACTCTAGCTCCTACGGAAACGCAGCGACGCCACCGGTCTTCAAACAACACGGCGCCGTTTCGCACGGGAGACAAGAGATGGCGCAACGAACGCCGCCGACGAACGAGCATACGGCGCCGAGAGCCGGCGTCTTTAGCAGACGATATTTTCGAATCAAAAGCGGCGCGAGCTTTTTTTCATATCAGTTGTTGTTTTTGTTTCTGCGACTGTCGCCGCCTGCGGAACGCGCGCCGCTTTTGAGTCGAAAAGATCGTCTACTAACGACGACGGCTCTCGGCGCCGTATCCTCGTTCGTTGGCGGTTGTTGGCGTCGCGACAGCTTGCGCCATCTCTTGTCTCCCGTGCGAAACGGCGCCGTATTGTTTGAGACCGGTGGCTTCGCTGCGTTTCCATAGGAGCTAAGCCTTTTTCTTTCTTTACTCTTTTCTCAGGTAAGTTCGCTCTTTGAAAAAAAAAAATGCACCATCTGTGGGCAACGCTGCACAAAATCGTAGGGCGATAGGTTAAGAAACCGAATTTTGCGGTCGATTTAAAGAGCCTGGCCTCTCCTTGAATCACCCTGTATATATATATATATATATATATATATATATATATATATATATATATATGACTTCTTCACCCATATTGGGGATGCACGCACTCGTACGTACAGATGGTTTACGCCGGCGAGGCTGCGCATTGTGTAGGCGTATGTGTGCGTGTTGATGGGCGAAAAGGAACGCCGCGCCGCTAGTCCTCTGGAAGTCCTCTGGGCCCGGCCCGGTCCGGCCCGTGGCCCGCGGTCTGGCCCGTACCTGTGCAGATCTCTACCTGCGACGCTGACGGTGACGGCGGGCCCCTCTGATAACTTATGACTGGGCAGACATCGCCATCTCGCGGCGTGCGACGGAGTTAGCGCAATTACACCATGGCCTCCGAGATCCCGAAGCGCTCGCGCGAAGGCTTCTCCGGCCGTCCCATTCGAGTCGCTCCCCAGCAAGAGTGTAACTGCGCTAACTCCGTCGCTCGCCGCGAGGCGGCGCTCTCTGCCCAGTCATAATAGGGTGCCTCGATAAACCGGCGCTGACATCGAGGCACCCTAAGTCATAACAGAGGGGCGAGCCGTCAGTGTAGCAGGTATCTGGGGCCCTAATCTAAACACTTGACGAGAAAGACGGCGAGAAATCTGACGGCTATGATTGGCCGGCGCCAAGGTCAAGTGCGGCGTCGGCCAATCACAGCCGCCAGATTTCTCGCCGACTTTTTCGCCAAGTGTCCAGATTAGGGCCCCTGCACTGGTACGGGCCAGACCGCGGGCCACGGGCCGGGCTCGGTCTTCACGGCTACATTCACAAAGGGCCCGGGCCGGGTACGGGCCTTGCATTCAAGTTCACAAGGGGGGCCAAAGCGGGCCAAACCGGCCATTACTTTCTTTCTTTTTTTTAGCAGCATGTTTTTCGGAAGCGTTTTCTGGGGTTGGGAGAGGAACCACATTGGGGGATAAACAGATCCTCAAGCATGTGTGTGCGCGTGTATGTTTTTGTATGGTTCGGTGTGTGCAGCGAATGCTTTTCCAGAGAACTAGCGGCGCGGCGTTCTTTTTCGTCCCCGGCAACGCCGCGATCATACAATCGCTTCTCACCACAAACACGCACATACACGCGCCTATACAGTGCGTACCATCGCCGGCGTAAACCATCTGTACGCATTAGTGCTTGCATCCCCAATAGGGGTGAAAGGTTCCCCTGAGGGGTACTTTTCCTGAACAATTTCTGGCAGACCACCGCAAAAAACGACGACATTGCTGGGTTTTTTTTATTTTATTTTTTTTTACGGTTGTGCGCAGCGCGAGTGGCTAATTTAGAACTTTGCCCGTCTTTTGTCCAAACCCGTCGCGATGTTTCCCTTTTTTCCAACTGTGACACGTGGTTTTGTTTACTTCTGCTTGTCATTTTTGTTTTTCCGTCCTTTCCGCGCGTGTTTGGTCGCAGAAAAGGAAGATCGGGTGATTCTTCTTAACAAGCTTCCTAGGCCTGCAGATTAATCCAAGTAATAATAGCAGCGAAAAAAAAAAAGGTGCTTACCGTATTTATTATTGGGTACGTATAATCAACTTATGTGTAGCAGTGGCAAGCGAGCTGCCATGCCGCACAATTTGTGAGCTATTCATACTGGGCTAAAATGAAGCGCAGCTGGTACGTGAAAATTAGCTTCGGGCCAGGCCGGGTCGGCTGTCCGAAATAGATAGCGGACCGCGGGCAAGTCCGGGCCCAATAGACAACGGGCCAGGCTGGGGCGGGCTTCGAAATATCGGCCCATGTACACTTCTAGTCGCAGGCATCGCAAGTGGGTGGTGTCAGTCGCATCGTCGCGTGCTTCGTCTTGAGTTGGCCCGGGCTCCCCGGACTGTTTTGTTTTCGGCAACTTCTGGACATGGATTGAAAGCAAGGTATGTTCTAGAACTATGAACACACGCGCTATCCATATAGGTTTCTTTGCGGACGTAGACGAAGTAGATCTGCCGATAAGGGGAAGGGAGGGGGGGGTGAAAAAAAAAAAGAAAAGGTTGTTTTGTTGAGACTGCCCAACCGCTTTTCCCTCGTCCTCCTAAACAGCTTTCTACAAAGCTAATTTGACGTGTTGCTCGGTTTTACAGGGATGGCTGCTATGGTCTCTCCGTGTTGTCACTTGACATCGTGACGTCAGAGTCACGTGACTTCATAATGTCTTGTGACGTCGCAATTTCACTTGACATCATGGTGTCACAAGATGTTTAGAAGATAACGCCCCACCTTTTCAATCAGTGCGTATACAATTATCACGAAGTTTATAGAAACAAAAATGGCGAAATCATTGCGAGGTGGTTGTACCTCACCGCCATAAGTTTTTCCCCAAAGCCGGGGTCACACTGTTTGTACATCAGACAAAAGAGAGTCTGCAAACAGATTCAAACTCGAGTCACCACGAGATCTGAGCTTCGAATGCCGCAAGGTAACGAGTTCAAGGAGACACTTTTCACGCGGCATTTGAACCATGGATATCGTGGTGACTGATATCTGCGGACTGTCTTGTGTATAATGTATAAGCAGTGTGACCCCGGCTTAAAGGTACTTCTAGTAGAAGCAAACACCGCAATACGACCCGCAAAAGATTTCGTAATAAATATTAAAAATATTAAAAGAAGGACAACACGGACTTCACTATAGAGCAACGTTACTAAAACACTCAGTTGGGAAACTCGCCGTCGAAACCTGGGCCGCTGGCGTCCACCGAGACCGAGCTAAATACGACAACAGCGCCACTCTTTATCGTTTGTCTGTACTGTGGTCACATTGAGCTTTTAGAAAGCATGTTTTTACGTAAAAACAAACGGAAAAGACTCTTTTTGTATGAAATTTATTGGAGTTTAGTACAAAACGAAGGGCGCGTGATGTTTTTAACATCTTTAGTTTGTGAGGTTTTGCGGCACAATTAATATTGTTTTTATACAACCATGCCTCAGCGGTGCTTTCAGGTAGCGCGTCCCGACCTAGGTGCATTTTACCTTCCGTAGTAAGACGCGGCGTGTCCGCTGGGGAGACGGGGGTGTCTCCCATGTAACCTCTTTCACTGTATCTGTTTCGGCGCCAAAATGGCCGATTAAAGCCAAAATAGAAGTAACGTGCGGTTCCTGGAGCGGCCGCTGCGGGAGAAATGGCGCCGTTGTGTTCGCCATTAGCTCGGTTCTCGAGGACAGATCGGGGCCACCTTTTAAGAGCAGTCTCTATGGCAGTTTCCCAACTGAGTGGTTTAGTAACGTTTCAAACGTCGTGCTCAGGCTCAGAGCTACGCCAAACAACGTGCAAAGATAAAAAAAAAGGAAAAAAAATTGCAGCATGATTATTTTTGTTTTGGGGAAATCCGAAGTTTTTATGTACGGAGCAAATTTTTTTCGGGAATTTTATATGTGTTACAGATTGCAATCAAATATATCAAAAGGCGCGCTTGTAGCGCTAGCAGCAACATGTAGATGAATATCTCAAATTAAATAATTAAATAAGCATCACAAATTGTCCATCTATGTCCCCAGAGCAGCTGTTCACCGTTCTACCACAATACACAAAAATTTTAAGTATAAGTTGCAGTAACTCGACGTAACAAGACTTTTTCTTAAACTCTTCTGCCTTGCGCCATGCTGTCGATGACTGGGTTGGGAGCGCCTCTCCGCGGATAGACGTCGTCCTTCTCTTTTTCCGATTACGCCCTCTCCGCACGAATGGGACGGCCGGAGAAGCGTTCGGGCGCTTCGGGATCTCGGAGGCCATGATTACACTCGGGTCCATATCACATGAGCGAATGACGTTTTAGCGAACAGCGACATTTGAGCGAATCGACGTTTTGGCGAATAACGGGGGCGCGTGTTAACCCATCCGCCGCACTGCGCTTACGCCGCTTCGCGGCGACAATCTGCGGCGGCTCATTACAAAAATGTGAACCCATTTGGCCCACCCGAAAACGCCGCTTCGCGGCGTTCGACTATTCGCTAAAGTGCCATTCGGTGAAACGTGGGCGTTCGCTAAAACGACATTCGATCAAGTGAGTGCGTCCCGATTACACTCGTACTGCTGGGGACTCGGGAGCGACTCCAATGGGACGGCCGGAGAAACCTTCGCGCGCGAGCTTCGCCCAGGCGAAAATTTCTAACTGGGACCAGTTGGCACCTCAACTGGGACTAACTGGTCCCAACAGGGAATCAACTGGGACCAATTGGAGTCCAACTGGAACCAACTGGAGTCCAGCTGGGACCAGCAGAGGGGTCAACTGGTTTGAACCATTCCCAGTTGGGAGCCAACTGGTTTACTCCCAGTTGGGAATGGAGTGAACTGGGACCAGTTAGGGAAGTAACTGGTTGGAGCGATTCCCTAATTGCCTTTCCCGTTCCCAGTTCACACGGGACAACAATTTTGACAAGTTGGGGGTGTATTGACCTTTGCTAATGAAGAAAACTAAAAATATTTACATCTTTAGATTTATACAAATAGGGAAATTTTTAATTAATAGGTACATTTATATATTTATAAAAATAATAATAAAATTTTAATTAACTAAATAATTTATTTTAATTGGAAAATATAATTAGCGACATTAAATGTGTTTACCTAATGAACATTTAGTGCATTATTAAAATATATTAAAACATTTATTTAAATACCTACAGTATTTTTTTCTTTTTTCTTTTATTAAATAAAGTTATCTTTTGGCCAATCGGAGCAAGCCGGCCGCCGTGGCACGCGGTTGCGGATTAGTGGTACGCGCTGTCGACAGATGGCGCTGCCTATGTGACAGATGGTGCTGCCTATGCGAAAATTCAGAGAAAGGGTGAAGAATGGATGAGTAATGTAAGCAAGAAAGATAGAAACGCAGCCAAGAAGTTTTGGGAGCACTTGAACTCACTCGGTGAAACGACGCAAGCTAGACAGAGGTTCATACTCTCGCATCAGGGAGATCAATTAGAGGGAGATGATGCGATACGATATATAGGAGCAGTGATGGAGGAGAAATTTCGGGAACGGGTACATGTGAAAGATAGGAGAACCGAAGGCAGTATCAGTCCAGCTTTTGACATCGCGGATTTTGGACAAAGAGAATGGGAAAAGGCGGAACGAAGAGTCCCTAGTGGCACGTCGACAGGCACAGATGGTATCCCAATCAAGCAGGTGAAGAATTTGGGTCCTAAATCTAAGGCAAAACTAAGGGAGGTAGTGAGCACTATGGTAACAAAAGGAAATATTCCAGATGAATGGAGGCTTAGTAGGATGAGTATGATATATAAGGGAAAGGGAGATAAGTCTGACATTAGGAATTATCGTCCCATAACCGTGACACCAGTTATTTACAGGTTGGTAATGCAGATTATAAAGAACAGACTGGAGGAATGGGTAGATTGCGAGGGCATACTGGGCGAGTTACAGAACGGGTTTCGGAAACAAAGAAGGTTGGAAGACAATATATTTTCTCTAACACAGTGTATAGAAATAGCGCAAAAAGAAAACAGACAGCTCTGGCTGGCATTTCTGGATATCAAGGGTGCCTATGACAATGTGAACCAAAAAACTCTGTGGGACATAGTGGAGAGCTTAAACCTAGATGAAGGACTAACTGCAATATTAAGGAACATTTACAAAGATAATAAGGTGATTATAACATGGGAACCCTATTGAAAATATTTCTAAAGGGCCCGTCAGCCTTGAAGGATTATGGGACCGCACAGGCCTTCAAAACCCTTCAAAAATACCCTACAGAAAAACCCTTCAGGGATACCCCATAAAAAAAACCTTTAGCCCCACAGCCCTTCAACCCGTCAACCCTTTAGACGCCCAAATGACTGTGAACTATACACAAAAATGCAGTTCAAAACATTATTGAAAATTTATTGCAGACATTTAGTTTTACATGCATATTATAACTCAAAAAGGCGATAAAAAGCAACGTTTGTTCAAACCCGGCGCAAGGAGCGGTAGACGAAAGAGATATCAAATTGGGACAACTGACTTCTTTATCACAAAGAAAAATATCTTTCAAAGTACTCACGAGTCACAATGCCGCTGGGTATATTCCTGATGTACGGTAGTTCAGCTAATAAAACCGAGCAAATGCACCTCACGGACACATACACAGTCTCAGTAAGCACGTTTAGCGAAAACCACGAACTCGCAAGCAGCACTCGCCGCCGGTGCGAAATCCTGAGCACAGTCACGGTTTCGTCCATGATGACGTCGCGCCGGCGTCTTCGGCGTATTTTTCGCTCGCTGGATGCTTCTGAGGTCGAACGGACGAAGAGGCGCAAGGAACAAGTCCGGACAGCGGCCGTCATCCACCGTCGGGGACCCACTTTGCCATAATCCCGGTGCGCAGGCACAACATACGGTGGGACGCTGACCCCACCTGCCAGGCTTTGCAGCGAGTAAGCCGACACCGGCCACCATCTCCTTGAATGAGCTGAACACGATGGCGCTCGAGCGGTGCTGAAGGCGGCCAACGCCGAACTGGAGTTTACCTGCGTAACCAAGGAAGAAACTGCACGGATCAAAACAGATCAAGGGGCGAGCTCTCAGAGCCATGCTCACCTTTCTGGAGGAAGCAGGTCCGTTCCAGATATCCACAGCGGTAAGAAGCAAACCGCCCACGAGTTGAAAGAAAATCGGCTATAGCGGCATCCTGATTCCTGCGCTTCCTCACACCACCATCTCCCGCCGGCCGCTGGCCAGGCACCAGGCAGCCCTGCACCCTCTCCCCATCGCCGGGCGGGAGAGGCGCTGTTTGGCTTGTTTTTAGATGCGGAGCATCTCTTGCTCGGGTCTATGCAAGCTGCGCGCGTTCCCCATCACGTGACCGGGGCGGGGTCTGAGCGTGTTTCCCCGGAGGAGGGAAAGGAGGAAAGTTTTCGGCGCGCGGGTCGCAGCGCCAGGCCAGGCCTTTCTAGTGGGGTGAGCTTTCCCCGCAACTCCGCGGCCGTCGTCTCATTTCCCGACCGCTCGCGTCCGTTGCAGCCTAGATCTCGCCGGCCAGCCCGGTCTCGACGAGGAAACCTGTAAGCGCTGTTACGGCATTTTGCGCCGCCTTACCGTGCGGTCTGATTAGACTTTCAAAGTTAATCGTGCTACATCAGTTGACCGCTGTTGACTCCACTCGCCTCAAAACGCCGCTCGGCCAACACTACTCGGCCGGCGCCTCGTCAATTCTCCACATGGGGCGGTCGCCCTCAGTGGCCTCCTTGGCGACCGAACAGCCGGGCAGTGACGGACAGGTCCAGGAGCCCACTCGTATTTGATAGAAGAGCAGTAATAAAAATAGGACCGTACACACATACGATCGGCATTCTCCAAATTACTGTAAACGACTAAATTTTCGCGAGGACCTAATTTTCGCGAATTTTGCTAATCGCTTACATTTCGCGAAAAATACGTCCCGCGAACAATTCGGGCAATAAGTATGTGAACGCTACGGAAGCCACACTCAATTCGCGAAAATTAGAACCCGCGAATAATTTCAAATTCTCAGCTTCGGCCCGATTCGCGAAAACTTGAGCCCGCGAAATTAAGTCGTTTACAGTACTTATTTTTTTCCCGTCGCGTACAATAAGCAGCTATGTTCTAATTCTCTGAAATGTGTTTTTTCCACCTAAGACGTTGCCCACAGACATCTCAAGAAGCCTGAAGGTTTTCCCGACCCCATTAGAAAAGTTCTTGACAGGCTTTCAGACATTTCAAGGCATTGTAAAGGGCACTTCAGACATTTCAGGAGAGCCTCTGACGGGGCTAGTGAACCCACCAGGAAATATTGGTGCCCCCTTCAAACATCTCAGAAATTCCTGAAGTCCCCTTCACACCCTTTAAAAAAATCCTGAAGTCCCATCAGAGCGATTTTCAATAGGGAAGGAAAGGCAACGGGGAAAATAGAGATAGGACGAGGCCTTAGGCAGGGGTGCCCGTTATCGCCTTTGCTGTTTATGTTGTATCTGAGAGGATTGGAGGATAGACTAGAGAAGAGTGGGCTTGGATTTGACCTTTCGTACAGTAAGCTAGGCCAAACAATTCAGCAATCCTTACCGGGACTGATATATGCGGATGATATCGTACTAATGGCTAACAACAGGATAGATGTGCAGGAATTAATGAGCATCTGTGGTAGGGAAGGAGAGGAATTAGGTTTAGAATTCAGTAGTGAAAAATCAGCAGTCATGATTTTTAACAATGATGATGTTGAGAGACTGAAGATACAGAATATTACAGTTGTGAGAGCTAGTAAATACAAGTATCTAGGAGTATGGATATGTGGTGGTGCAGAATATCTCAGTGAGCATGAAAAGTATATAATAGGTAAGGGCAACAGAAATGCGGCTGTAATGAAAAATAGAGCACTTTGGAATTACAACAGGTATGAGGTGGTGAGAGAGATTTGGAAAGGGGTCATGGTGCCTGGCTTGACTTTTGGAAACGCAGTGCTATGCATGAAATCCGAAGTGCATGCAAGACTAGAAATAAAACAGCGTGGAGTAGGTAGGCTGGCTTTGGGGGCACATTGCAAAACACCAAACCAGGGAGTACAAGGAGACATGGGATGGGCGTCATTTGAGGGCAGGGAAGCTGTGAGCAAGATAGAATTTGAGGATCGGTTGAGGCAAATGGGTGGGGAGCAATGGGCACGAAAGGTTTTCAGCTATTTATACATGAGGAGTATCGACACAAAATGGAGACAGCGCACTAGGAAATTAAGAGGAAAGTTTTTAGGCTATAGTGGGGTTACGGAAGAGCAGGTCTCAGTTAAGAAGAAAGTTAAGGCCACAGAAAGAGATCGGTGGCTAGAGGGAATGCAGACAAAGAAGGCTCTGGAAGGCTATAGATTAAACAAAACAGTTATTGCCAAAGAAAGCATTTATGACAATTCTAGGGGAAGCTCATTGTTGTTTGAGGCAAGGACAGGTGTTTTGCGAACCAGAACATACAGAGCGAAGTACCAGGAAATGGACACAGTGTGCGCTCCTTGTGGAGAGGAGGACGAGACGGCTGAGCACTTGATACTCTACTGTAAAGGGCTTCACCCTATGCATACCGAAGACAACATAGATTTAATAAGGTCATTGGGTTTTAGAGACAGCGAAGGAAAAGTGGATTTCAAGACAGTAGAGATTACCAAGCAAAGATTAAGTGAATGGTGGCAGAAAGCGAGAGAAAACTAGGCATTTTCTTATTAACTGATGGCAAGGGGGATTTATAGCCTCACTTTCTTTTCAGTACGGAGTGAATATAGTTTTCACATTTAAATATTCTAAGCTTAAAGGGTAAGACAAAATGGCTAGGTGGCGTAAGCTACCGCCCGATCCAAAGGGCTCAGTCGTATTCATCCATCCATCCATTCATTGGGAGTCGGACGGACGACGCGACGACGCGGTAGAAGAAGCGACGCGGTAGAGAAGGGTCGCCATCGCCAAAGTTGGCGTCGTGATGAAAATGTCAAAACTACAGCTGCGCTTCTTTGGACCCAACTGTACACACACCATGGCGGCAGCGGTGAACTTCGAGGATGGAAAGATGCAGCTCTGCGATCGGAGGGCACCCAGGAAAGACCGGACGGAAGAGAAAACCGCCGCGGAGAGCACAATGGCGAAAATGGCGGGAGGTCTACCTCGAAAATGTTCGACTGTTGCGACAGAGGCAATTGGAAATGGTGGGTTGCAAGGTGGGAGCACTACCGCATCCTATCAGGACTTCACCTGCGCAACGCGGGAACACGGGTGAGCACCTTTCTTCACGCGGTGGGGAGAGAAGCTGAGGACGTCTTCACTAAAAGACGCCAGCGGCCGATCTTCTTTCTCACGAATATTACCTCTGAAAAAGCGATTCAATCGTCGCAAGTAAGTGGCTAAACCCGGAGCGTGTACGTCACCGAACCTATTATTTAGTTTTATTCTCCAAGTTTTTGACAATAAAGACTTGTCAACCTTCCATTTTGTGCCGTGTTTCATTGTTGCTGGAGTTGGCACCAGCGGTAACTGGGACCAGTTGGAGAACTCCAACTGGGACCAGTTGCAACTAAGAATTGTTCCATAAACCAGTTGCAACTGGGACCAGGTGGTCCCAGCTGAAAATTTTCACCTGGGCGGGATTTTGGAGGCCCTGCTTTACCCCGCCTGCAGTGGGCTAGAGGGTCTGTACCCCGCCGCGTCTCCGCTGTGTTTACATCGTCCAAAAAATGGCAAAAAAGTGGTCCCTCGATTTCTATCTGACGACGTCATAAATTCATGCTGTTGCCGGTCGCGATCCTGGCGGTGTTCCAGCAGCGGTGGTGGATGCCTGTCCTGCTGCAGGTCGCTCTCTGGTGTAACAGTTCACGGAAGCTACCCAGCCAGCAGTTGGGACAGCAAATTGCTAAACCCTGGGAGTCCGAAGCATGGGCGTCGGCAGGGGGGTGCAAAAAGGGGCAGTTGCCCCCCCCCCCCCCCAAGCCAGTGTGCCTCCCCCCTCCCCCGCCCCCCCCCCCCCCCCACCCTTCCCCAGCTCTCTCGGGTACGGGGGATCGAATGACGTCGCGCCATAGCTTTTCCAGCAAGCGGAGAAACCGAAAGCAATCCCAAAAATAAAATCCACGCACTTTTGTCTCCTTGGATCCTTCAGCAATAAACACAAAAAAGAATAAGGTCTCCCCTCGGTCAGTTGCGATCAACCGCGCCCAGCTGGCAAAAAAAAACAAAAAAAAAACATAGGGAGGGGCACTTACTTCCGAGAACGGCGCAGTCCTGTGTTGTGATGAATCACAGGCATTCGAGTGAAAGTCCGTAAAATGCACCCAAAACAGAGCGTCTTCTACACGTAGCGGGATTCTTCCAAAAAGCCCAACAGAACAAATCGGCGTCCCCGTTTCAGCTTACGGTGGACCGCAACGGACGTTACAAGTCATACCAGCCAATGCAGCGCATGTGAACGTATCACGTGACCACGCGCTTCGCTGCGTGTATCTCAAAGGTGACGTGACGCTCATGCGGCATTGGATTGGCTCTGATGGCTCGTAGCATCCTCCGCGGCCCATCGTAAGGAGAAACGTGAAGTTTGTCCGCGCTCCCCCTTCACTCCGTTCACATCGTAAAACCGACTGCGTAAGGAGTAGAGCGAGCGGGCCCCAAGAGGAAGAAGGGGGGGGGGGGGGGGGGGGGGGGGGGGGGGTACTTTGGCATTTTGAGGAGGTTTCGATCCCCCAAACCACCCCCGTCTACGCCAATGCTCACGCCAGTGCTCTGTTTTGTATATGTGCCTTTGGTTTTTCTTCTCCTTGGCCCGTAGCATGTTGCGGTCATGGGAAAGGAGAAGAGGGGGGTCAAAATTGGGGCCAGGCGTCCTCTTTTGGACAATGCAGTTCTGCGAAACTGTTCACACCATGTCAACGACGATACTCCCCCGGGCCATAACTCACGCGGGAGAGGCGTGTCGGACCGTCCTCGTTGACATCATCGTGTTCACACACGTGAAACCGTCGAATATCTGTGACAGGGTGGCACACTTTGCTGTTGCTGGCTCTCTCTTCCTCGCCCAGTTGCTTGAAAGGGCCACATTCCGCACCCAATCCCACTTTTTTATATAACCATGGGCTGATATGGGTCAGCAGTGAAAATGGACATCAGAAGCTTTTTTTTTAAAACGGAAAGCTGACAGTGATAATGACAATCCATCTCGTGCAACGAAGAAGCACGTGACCTCACTGCTGTGTCATTACCTGCAATTTATCGATGTACCTGCTGTCTCCGTCGCTCCATTGGCTTTGCCCTCGACTCTCACAGGTATGTCAGACTCGTCTTTAACTCTGAGAGTATTCATGCAAAGCTGAGCTTGATCATATATATAACAACCAATATAAAGATAAGAGGGTTAAAGTTTTACCCCAGTTTTGAAATGAGACAGAGCGAGCATGGCAAGCTAAGGGAACCCGCGTCGAGGAAATACGGAAAGTTAGAATGGCAACTAACGCTCCAGCGGTAGTCCTGCCGTGCTAGCTTTCCAATATAGCTAACGCAGCTTTCAGGTGTCTTCCACGAACCACAATCCGGGAAATGCTTCGAATTAATATTACGAGCGAAGACAATTTTGTGCAGAAAATTAGAGTTGTAGATTGGAACATAGGCCAACTTGGGGTAGCTTTTAAAAACTTGTATAAACGTCAAATATTGTTAAATATGGAAATAGGGTATTGTTCTTTGCTGCGACAATTTATTATGTGAGCGCGTGACTTCCGTGCACTGCCTTGCTATTTTATTGTGTACGGTACATATATAATGCCAATACTTAACTAAGTGGACTGTTTTGTTGTTTTGCCGCGTCGTAGACTAAATTCCTTTTTTTTTCACTGTGCCTGTACATATCGATGAAAAATAATTTTACTTCGAAATTACTGATGCATTGAACTTTTTAAAATAATTGTTTCATAAAAACTATGCGTATCTTGCAAGCTGTATTCAACTCTTTCGTATTCAGCCCCCCCCCCTTTCCCCCTTGAGCGCACACGCCCAAAAAGGGCTGTCATTTTGCCCCCCCCCCCCCCCCCCCCAAGACAAAATCCTGCCGACGCCCATGGTCCGAAGCGCCATTTGAATCCCCTTGTACCTGGTGGCTGTACTAAAATCAACATGGCGGCACAGCGAAACCAAAACCGAAACCGCACGGCAGCGCCATTGTGCTTGAATGGATGGGTGGTAGCTTGCGCCACCTAGAATAAGAAAAAAATATTGCAGCTTTTTTTTTTGCCCTGTTTTTTGTGTTGCTTTGCTGCTGGTTTTCGCGTTTCAATGCTGGTTAAAGGGGCCCTGCAAGGACTTTTTTACTGGTTTTTAATTTGCACCACACCTGAGCGCACTGAACGTAGTAACTTAGTAAAACTTTTCTTTTCTCGAAATTCGCTTTATTTTAAAAGTTATAGGCAAATTAAAATTACAAAAACAAGCAAAAAATAACCTCCCTCATGACGACCTTGGTTGCTTGAGTGGCCGTGAACTAGAGGAGGGGTAGTGGGCTCATCGCGAGCGCCCACGGCTGCCGCACTCCGGGTCGACGGCGCGAGAGGGCGCCACTAAAGCATGTTTTGGATAGGCTGTATGCAGCGGGCAGCCGGGGCGGCTCTCATTGCATTTGCTGCGCGATTAAACACTAATTCGGCATGACACTTCATTGGCCACAAACTACAGCAAACACGGGGTAAAGATCAGTTCAGAATGGGAGCCACTTCGCGCTGCCATACCGCGAAACGGCCAAACCCCAAGACAAAGCTTCTCGCCGAAGGCCTTCGGAACGCTCGGAGCTGGTCGGATCATCCTGTCCATACGACCGCAGCGCCGACGCATACATCCGGGACCTTTCCGTGTCGGCGCGTGATCCCACTACTCCTTTCTAGTGTGCGCCGCCTTTTCCACCGCTCAATGGCGGGTATGCCGACGGGTCATTTCTCGTTTCTGTACTTTATAAACTGCATTCGCTTCCTTTCTGACCTAAAATACTGAACAAAAACTACTTTTATAAATAATTGAAACGGTTCGCGCAACTTATATTTTGTAGTTCGACTAAAAAGAAGCTTTTAGAGGCTCTGGCCAGTAGTAAGCCCAGGACCAAAGACGTCACATTTTGCGCGCTTTCGGTACCGCGGGTCGCCCTCGTCGGTGGAGGAGGTTTCCGCGTCGTCCGATTAAAATATGACGCACTGATATTTAGTTACTCTCTCCGTGCCCGCTGGCTTGCCCGAACTTCAAGAGACGTGGAAACCGCAAAAAAGGTAGACGCTTAAATATGTTTGCAGGGCCCCTTTAATGTGCGTTGAAACGCACACAAGCCGGCACTGAAACGCGAGACCAGCAGCAAAGCAGCAGAAACCTAGCAAAGCAACAAAAGTGACACATACACAAAAAATATGCAATCCTTGTTCTTTTGCTTTCATTTTTATTCAACAAGCATATAAAATACAGAAGAAATTTCTCACTATTTTGCACACAAGAATCAAAGAAATGAACAACAAAACAGGATAAAACGCTAAGGCTACGTGCGACGAAGGTGATGATATGCGTCCTTGCAAAAATTCTTTGCTAAATTTACATAAACTCTCTGTAGGTTCGTGATCCTTTTCGAGCTTCTTGGCGTATGCTCACAAGCCTTGCGCCGTTCAGCCACAGGCCTAGAAAAAAAAAAGTTGAATTACTTGCTTGATTGGCCTTTACGTGCCTGATATGGTCATATGAAAATAGCGAAGATTATCTGTACCTCCTTTCAAAAAACGGTACTTAAAGTTCAACACAGCGAAATTAAATACTCGTGTCTCCTCCGTTTTTCTTCTCCTTGAGTTAAATGCCTCCATGTTAAATTGACAATCATTTCGAATTTTATTATAAAAGTAAGCGTAAGTAAAGACCGACGACGGTGTCAATTGTAACTAAAGGAAACGAAGCAATGAAGTTAAAAAAACAGAAGCTCAGTCTTTGGTATCGAGTCTTCATTGAGAACCTGTATTAGTTTTTAATATTATCACTTAAATTTACGAGTGCGTCACTGCTAAACGAAACGGGAAACCAGTACGGATCGCTCCATCGCTCATCCTCAATTCATCGAAAAATATTTAGGCTCAATTTCACTCCTCGCGAACACACGCGTGAATCGCGGACAAGAATCCCAAATAAATAGCTCACTGCAAAAAGTTTACCATCTTTTGAAGTGAGCATATGTGCTCACTTCAAAGATACCCGATATTTGACAACGACTTATTTCTCGCGGCGAATGAACAAGGGGAATCCTAAACAATGATAGGATTTGGTTTTGTGATTTGAAACCATCGCAGCTATTGGCAAAATCAAGCAATTAGTACTCACTACCACTGCGACAGTTAGGTTCTGTTGCAAACATCTAATCAGAAACTTAAAAAGAGAAGACCGAAAAAGCGTACCTCACGCCACGTCCATTGGAACTCGAAACCATTGGTGTCCCGGCTTTCGGCAGTAATTGTTTCTTCACTTGGCACAGCAGGTGGTGTGGTGGTGACGAAAATCCATGCTTGACCACATTACAAAAACAACGAGTTCCCACGAAAAAAGAAAAGAAAGCCGCTCACGCATGAACATGGCACGAATCTCGCGCTGCGACGTACTCCCAAAAACGAAACAGCTCGCGAGCTCGCGTCTCTCGCGGCCAGCGGCCAGCGCATCTCGAGGCGCGAGGCGCGGGTCCGGAGAGAGAGAAAGCGCGCCCAGACACGTTGAAAGAGTGAAAGAGAAAGTTACGATAACAAGCTTCAGAGCCATTCACACCTTCAAAACAACTTCACCTTTATTTCACTTCATTAAATATATTAATCATATATATTTAAAATAAAATAGCAAGTGCCAACGCTCACTGGGTGCGCGGCAATCGGAAGCAGTCCGCCACACTGGACGAACGTCATAAATATACGCGGCCGGACGGAAGTAGCCGAGAGCTTCATCCCCCTGGTTGGGACGCCATGACGACAGCGACCCTCACGATCGCGACATCCGAGAACATGACATAGGGAGGCTCAAGTGCGGGTGGGAGCAACTCAAAACCTGGAGAGCGTTTGCAATTTAATGGCGGCGCCAAAGAGAGAGGATTCGGGAAAGGATATGCGCCAATGTTGCCTAAACGAGAGCAGACGCCCGCTCTGTTGCAACTCTGTTGCTCCATGCGCCTTTCCTCCTCTCGCCTCCCATCGCAAGCAACGAACGCCTTGGAGCAGCCTCTCTCGCTTCCTTCTCGCTCCGAGAATTGCAAACGTCGAGAGGAGAAAGCAGGGTTTCCAGACAAGCAGCAACGTTCAAGATGGCCGAATTTACCATTTTTCGCGTTAAAAAAATACTTAACCTATCGCAACAAAACTTGTGGCTATGGAAACGTAATCATTTATACCTTGTGTAAATTATTCAAGCACCTCAAAGGGACAATGAAGGCAATTTCGGACATCTTTTTGGCGATTGAACTGGCTTCCAGGCACGTCTCAGGCCACGTTGCCCAAATTTCAGCCGAAACCGGCGCTTGTGTGCCGCGCAAATCAATTAAACATACGCGGTAATAATCGCACCGGGATCGACTGGGGCGACGCCCCGAGAGTTGCGAGAGAAGCCACGAGAAGCGGAGCTCACGTGACTGATGCGGGGCCAAGAAGCGCGACGTCACAAGAGACGCGTCAGCGATTGGTCGAAACGAGAAATGTGCCCTCGTTCACGTTTTGGTTCGCGATTTTTAGGAATACTGTTCTAATTTTCGCTTGAATAACCACGAAAAGTATAAATCGGACCGGAAATGATTACTAAACCATAAATAGAGCAGCATAATTGTTTTTTTCTTTGCTACGCTGGACGCGAAACGGGCAACGAGCAACTATGGGCAAACAAAATAAAATTTAAAAAAAACACGGTACTCGAAGAAGCTGTAGATGGCTGTTCTAACGGTCGACTGCAGACCAGTATTCGTTCGGGCGACGCTAGTTTTCACGTGTGGGTTGCTGTTCGTGTTATTTGACGACGAAAAAAGGACGTCCGCGGAGGAACCGGATCCCGGAACGGCCGGATCGCTACCGCTTTCCCCTCGGCATCTCCCTCGCGTTCGTCCTTCGGCGTGCGGGCCGCCCATTGCCGGCTGGGCGGTCTCCGTCGGGTCCGCCACACACGTATTCCCGTTCCGTTGGTGTTCGGTCAGTGAACGGAAGCTCGAACTCGCTCGCGAGAGAGGCATTGCCGTCCATGCAGTGGCGTCACGAGGGTCAGCGGCACCCGGGGCGGTAGCCCGCCGCGACACCCCCCCCCCCCCCCCCCCCCGCTTTCGCGTGGCCCGCCGCGACTCCCCCCCCCCCTCCGCTCTCCCGCGGCCCGCCGCGACTCCCCTCCCCCCTCCCCCCCCTCTTGTGGCCCGCCGTGACACCCCCCTGAGCGCTGCACCCGGGGCGGTCCGCCCCCCCCCCCCCCTTGTGACGCCACTGCACGGTTCATGTTGACAGATTCGGCGAAACGACCGCGCCACTGCGCTGCTATAATCCACCGCGGTTACCAGAGTCTCGATCTCCTAAATACTACCGATACCAACTATTCACACCTGACGTCACTCCCTACGTCACCTCCGTTTTCAGAGGCCCAGAAACGAGAATGGAGATTGTTCAGTTTCGGTTTCTTTACTTCTTTCGTAAGCGCAGAAATACGCGTCACAAATGTCTACAAAAAAATGGGCACCATGCTATGTTCCCAAGAAGCATAAAAACACCATTCAAAAAAATTAAATAAAATCGTCTTCATTGTCCCATCTGAGTTAGGAAATAAAACGACCCTTTGTCCCATAGACTCCCAGTAAAATTTAGCAATAAAATGGCGTCCATGTCACGTGATCCCCGATCTAGCAGTTGCACCCACCCTCACTTGAGCCTCCCTAACATGACACTCCGGCTCAGGGTGTAAGATAGACAGGTGGGGAAACGGCGCATAGAAGCCTACCGCAGCGCCGTGACCGGATTGTGTACTCGTCTGCTTGCGGGTACCCCCGATTTGCGACAGATGGCGCTGCGGCGAGAAGAAAAAAATCGGAATCGGATTTGCATGGAACTTTGTGGGAGAGTGCGCAAAATAAACTGAGAGCACGACAATCCTCCATTGAAAATCAACGAGAAACCATCTCCGTCAGTTTAGCCGGTCACCACCGGTCGCCCACCCGGAGTGAGAGTTCGCGGTGCTTCACATAGAAGATGGATGCGTGACACACTGGAGATTACCGGGTCTTGCATACGCGGATGATCTCGTCCTCATGGCTGAAGACATGAACACGTTGCAGAGGCTAGCAGATATTTGCGTGGAAGCATCGTCCGTGTTGGGTCTGAAGTTCAATGTTCAGAAATCGGCAGTGGTGCAGTTCTCTGGGAACGACATTGTAAATAATAAGTTACAGCTGCAGAAGGAAGACGTTACGATGACTGGGAAGTATAGGTACCTGGGAGTCACACTAACGAATGGACCCGACTACTGTGACGAACACCAAACACACCTTCGACAGGCAGCCCAGAGAGGGCAAAATATCTTACGCCGGCGCATTATGTGGAGCTGTAACAGATATTTGATGATCAAGGAATTGTGGAAAGCTGTTCATGTGCCTGGGCTCACGTTTGCCAATGAGATCGTCTGTGCCTCGGCTGACACACGAGCCTGGATAGAACGCAGGCAGAGGGATGTCGGTCGCCAAGCACTCAACTGCCACGGCAACGTGGCGATCGAGGCCATACAAGGAGACATCGGGTGGTCGACGTTTGAGGCACGAGAGGCATCAAGCAAGCTAACCTACCAGGGACGACTTCTACATATGGACAGGCATCGGTGGGCAAGGCGAGTGTTCGACTACATCAGTGTCAACTGCGTGCAGACGCAGTGGACGAAGCGGGTCAACCAGCTCCGTAAGAAGTATGGATTCTTCACACAGCCAGTCATGGAGACGACTGTGAGTAAGTGGGCAAGTGAGGTGAGGCGACGGGTCAAAGAGGCAGAGACGACCCACTGGGTTAAGGAGGCAAACAAGAAATCCTCACTCCAAATCTATAGCGCTCACAAGGACACAATTGGACCGGAGGCCTACTATGATAACAGTCTAGGCAGCCATCTCCTGTTTGAGGCCCGAGCAGGAGCGCTGCGCACAAGACTATATCGGCAGCGGTTCGATCCGGCAATAGAATCAGTGCGGTGCGGGGCCTGCGGTCAGGAAGACGAAACCATCACGCACCTAGTTCTTCACTGCACCGGCCTGACACCAGAATGGGATGAGGCGCGGAGCGTGCACAACCAGGGGCCTAGCCAAAACAACACAAGCCGGGACAGACAGACTGCGGCAGTCGCACAAGCGGCAATCGGTCGACCAGCTGCAGCGGCCCTAGTGCTACCATTGCTACCACAGGCACTGGGCTTCCATCCATGTACAGATCAAGGGAACACCACAGATAGATGGACTGTCGACGTCACAAAGCGGCGACTAGAAAATTGGTGGAGAATTTGTAGAGAAAAGCGTGGAAAGTGAAAGCCACATGGCTTGGACACGACATACGTGACCACCCGTTTCAAAGGGGATAGCCACAAGCATCATCAAACCGAGGGGGACACAATCCGGTCGCTCATTTGGCTCTCGTTTCCCCACCTGTCTATCTTACACCCTGCTCCGGCTTCTGTGACGTCAATTGTTGCCTCTTCGGGACCATTTTGATGAATGGGCAGGATAGGACGCTAAACATGGGCTGTGTTTCAAATTTTACTCGATCTTACTCCAGGGTACGGGTTTCGTACCTTTGCGTTCTCAAACGTACGTGACACGACTCGCCGGATCAATTTGAGTAAATTTTGAACACAGCCATGGACTTCCTGGATGTGTTGAGAGGGCGCTGCGGTCGAAAAAACATGGCGCCGCACTGGGAGAGCCACACTGGGGAGAGCTCTAGGGAGAGCTAAATGGCTGCGATTGCTGCGGAACTGGCGGGATTACGTTCCTCGCCACAGAGTTCCTCGCCGTCGAGCTGGCTGTGTTGTCGATGCTTGAAGTTAGCTGATGGTTTGGAACTTGCGATCAGCTGTCAGAGGTTGATCTGTGTATTTTATTGGCGCGCCGCCTTGAAATGAAGGACAGACGATTTCTCGGTCATCAGATGTTTGTAGAGCTTTCTGCGCTCGGGTCCCCTTTCGTTCATGATCGTCGGTTCACTTGCACAGACTCCACTGGATCCTGCAAATGATCGAAAGCTGTGGCTCCGCGCGAGTCACCCCGGGCGCTATCAATAAACGGCGCGCTGTTTGCGGTCGCTGGCATCACACTCATCCTCATTTCCTCGTTGCCAGAGACAACAGCCGTCAACAGACAGGCTTCTCCAACGAAGGGGGGCATCATTGGAATCGAAGTATCGACAGTCCAGAGCCAGCGGGCGCAGCTTAGCAATCTCTGCGACGTCGAAAGCCCGAGCGACAGCCACAATGCTCAAAGAGTGGAGGCTGAGGCAGATCCTGGAGCTGCACACCGGCGACGTGAACGGGTGCGACTTTTCGGGCACCACGTTGGCGACCTGCTCCAACGACAAGACTGTTCGCATCTGGAATCTGGACGAGAGCGGTCGCTTCGTCGAGTCCGCCGTGTCTCCCCTCACGGGCCACACGTACGGGGTGAACGCCGTCCAGTTCTCGCTGCTCGGGACCATCCTGGCATCGTGCTCTATTGACGGCACCGTGATGCTCTGGAACGCCCAGGTGAGCCCGTAACCATACCCGAACCTCTGCCAGGTCAACTCCTCACGAGAGACGGAAACCTCTAAGCGTGACCTTTTTGTCTGCCTCGTGCCGTCGGCACTGGTGGGCTCCGAGCATGCACTGCTGCGAGAACTAGAGGCTAGGAGAAACTTACGAGAAACCAAATGGTCCCAAAAGAATAGTCGTCAGTCACTTTTTAAGATTTATTTGTAGCATTACGAGCATGTATACATGCTTTGCACCTGACGTCATCTCGTCAGCTCTCCGGCCACCATGAGAGAAGAGGGGAAGGAGGAACTCCCCTCTTACTGGGACTTTCTTTTCTCAGACATCGCTGTTCTAGCTCTCTCTAGAAGATCACAGAAGATTAACCCTTCACTCAAAATTTGTACAAAAGCAGCTTCCCCCTCTCTCTCTTCCATGGTGGTGCGAAATGGATGATATGGGTCAGTGCAAAGCATGTATAGAGGGTGTTCACCGGATGCCATATTTGAACGCACTGTTTACAACACATTTTCGGTACAAGCTCACACTTGTAGTTTCAGCCCTGCGCGGATAACAGTTTGATCATCCGCTTCCGATCCGCATCCACATACTTTGCATCTGCATCCAAACCGCCGAAGTCTCTGCGTGCCACTCTGGCCTCACGGTGCCGAGAGTACGCCCGCGGCTGCTCGGTTTGTCCCTGGGGAAAAAAAACTCTCCCGCAGCATGACAGCAGAGCTTCTGGACCACACACCTAAGGTATTAGAAACAGCATTTGTTGTGGCTCTGTACAGCTAATTTAAATATGCCAACAAGTAGCCGGCTATACAATAGGCTCATTTCATAATTACACCGGTACAGAAGGCCTTGTCGGTTCAAGTTGATTATATCTTCAAAGATTGGCTATATTACATGAGGTTCATTATGTGTTTGAAGATGGGCTCTTGTATCGAATAAGAGGTGTAAACTGAGGCCATACAAACGCAGAGAGTGTAACTGAATCGAATGTGCCTCGTCAAAGCTAAATTTGCCTGAAGGTGTCCTCGTGATTGCAGACGGGGGAGATGATGGCACAGCTGCAGCACCCAAGCGCAGCTGCGATTCGATCGTGCAGCTTCTCGCCCTCGGGGGCCCTCCTGGCGACGGGCGGCGACGACGAGACCGTCATCATCTGGGACATCAGCACCCGCTCCCTCATCAGGTGGGCGGCAGGACCATAACAATATCTGCGTGATTCCTCGAAAGACCAGGCAGAGCTTAGATCATTTTCGAAACAAAAAACGGTGAGAGACTGAGGGAGGAGATGAGAATGTGCAGAGATGATTCTCTCTCCCTCCAAGCAGAGCCAACAGGAGGGTCCCCTGCTCCTCGCACAGGCCTACATGCATGGCATTTCAATCGTGTCAGTGATTGTCTTATTAGGCCTCTCAGTTACCCCATTTGTCTGTGTTACCCCATTTGTCTGTGGATTATATGCAGTTGTTCCATGATGGCTGGTGTGATTTAATTGAGGAATCTCTCGTGCTAGCTGAGCCACGAGGACACACCCACGGTCAGTGATCGGGACTTCTGGAGCACTGTGCCGGAGAACGATAGATTAAAAAAAGAACTTGGCAGATTGTGCAGCAGTCCCAAACAGGCAGCCCCTTGTCTCGGCTATCGAGTCAGGTAGTCTACAGCCGTGATAATCCACCGGTTCTTCGTGATCGACGTTTGCTACGGACCAAGGAAATTCACACCGATCTGTTGGAACAGGGCAGGGCCACCGGCAGTGTGATTGGCCAAAGAAGTCCCGGCAGAAGTTCGAGGTTACCACTCACGGCAGGTCCAGGTGTAGTGACGGGCCGACTTTGGGAGTTTTGACCGGTAGTATTTCTCGCGAATGCATGTGAGAGCTAGACCATAGCCAAGGTCTGTGTCCCCAGTGCACCCGGCTATAGGTCTTTGAGCATGTGTCTCGGAAGAGTGTGTAAGAGTTGAGTGCGGTTGAGAGGTGCCCAAAACTTCAGTCTTTGACAACTTTTAAAAAAAATATTAACGCACGCAGGCAAAATTGGTTTTCAGTTCTTTACGCAAGGCGTGACAGGGAGCAACTCCCATAATTAATTGACCAAAGTTAAAAAATTGTTGCACGGCCCCTTTAACCTCACAGAGGTACAGGTTGTCCCCGAAAAATATTTACGCCGCTTTTCACTGAAACAATTAAGTGCGCATCGTCGAACGCTTTTTCTCTGCCCAAAGGTGGCACTAGAGGTCCGAACTAGATGCCAAAGTTTCAGCACAAACCAATATTTTATTCAAAAGTTACGAGTGATTTTCTGAGAATTTCATTGGGAAAATGGTGACCGACTCTCGAATACAGGAGCTCTCTGGCGCCAGAAACCGAAAACATGTAAATACAGGCCCCATTTTCCCATTGAAAGTTTTGGCTCATTTTGCAACCACCAAGTGCTCGTTCCCTGAAACACTGCACTTCTCTCAACTGGGACAGTCATAATACAATATGCACACTTGGAGGGTCAAGAAAACACTGTTTCCCAAATCTTTGTATCTCTCCTTTGAGCCTTTGACAGAGCGGCGGAGTGGCAAAAGTCGCTGACCATTCACACTGCGGCGTGGAATCACGTGACAGGAGAAACACTGCGGGAGAGCTTTCTCATAGGACGGCGTTTTTATGTTTTGAGCAGACGACTCGCGGAGAAAATATGCAGTCGATCTGATTGAATCCTTCCCTTTCTGTCCATCTCCTGATGCAGTGGTGTGTTCAGCCTTGGAGGGGTTTAGCCAGTGTGTCTAGGTTCAGTGAACGGTCTTTGTAAGGTTGTGTACCCCTTTCATCTTCCCTTTTCTGTCTGAATGTGTTCATTCCAATTCCCTGATGAACAGATCAAATGTGTTTGAGATAACGAGCTTTTAAAATGCGTTAAGCAAAGTCAAACCAAGGGTGTTCGTCAGTGTGTAATTGGCCTGTTTCTTTTTAATTAAATAAAATAGAGCTTTAGAGACAATAAATAAGGCATTGAGGTGGTTATTGAAACCTGCTGAAACCCATTCCGCGCATCCGTTTGCTGCGTGCAACATTGGGCATTGCAGTCGCGGAAAATGCTTAGGTCGAGAAATGTTGAACGAAACCTCGCGAACCGTGGCGCAGTGCCACTAGCAGCGCCGATTCAGCCGCAAGATAGCAAAGCCAGCGCGGAGAGCGTAGGCAGCCCGCACATCCTGGTAGCAGTGCTTTGACAGAGCAAACAGAATGGTTTCGTGTGCCTTAGACAGATGGTGCTACTAACACAGCGTAATAAAATTGTGTTGAGGATACGAGGCTTTCGATGCATTTATTCATGTTGAAACAGCAAAACTGATAAAACATGGCGTTATATTAAGCACACAAAGGCATATCTTGACCACTTAATACGAGGCACCGGACTGACGTCGCGCCACACTTCCCATGGCTGCCGCTCGTGGTTGGAAATCGGAAAACATTCCTGTCTTTTTTGGTTTGCTGTTATGCAGTAGAATTGGGACATTTTAAAGAACAGACTCATGTTTTCTATTCCTTTTTCTACGCTACAGATCGTAAAAATTACAAGCTGCAAATTCTTTCAAAGTTGAAAACACCCATATTAAAATCATCTGGACGGCTATGCTCATTTTCAGCCCGAGAACCGTAGTAAAAAAAAAGTCTGGCTCCTCGCGTAGCATTACTAGTTTCCCATTTTATGTAGAGAATTAAGGTGTATGTAGGTGAATTTTAGATTAGATATATGTTACCTTATCAAGACGTAAACGTTTCAAATGCCAAATGCCTTGCTTCTTGTGCCAACCAAATTTTGTAAGAAATATTTCGCACGGCGTACAAACCGCGCGAAACTTCCTTTTTTCTTGAGGCGCAAATTAGTATAGTTGGCTCTACATCTTGGTAAAATTAGTGCAAAGACAAGGGAGGAAGAACGTAGAAACAGGATAGAGTGCTACTTACAACTGGCTTTTAAGGGGGGACACTACCCAGAAAAAAAAATGTCTGCAAAAAAAGTTGATTTTGAAAAATTACCTAAATACATCCAGCAACATCTAGACAGTATTCCCAGAAAGTTTCATTAGTTTAGACTGCATAGTTAATTTTTAAGAAATTATTTTCTGTCCATTGAAGCTAAAGAAAAGGTAGGGTTTGGAGCACTTTGAACGCATTTTTCTCAGTTCCACTTTTTGGTATAAATTCCATTTTAGTCAACCTATCGTTTGATAATGGCAATACAGGGAAGGCTCGTTCTTCACTTTTCCTGACTGAAATTTAATAAGGAGTGCGGCTATGGAATGCTTTTGTCACTTTACAGATGTCTTTTATAAAAAATGTTGACATTTTGTCAAAGACACAGAAGACCAAAAAGTTTACCAATTTTGCAGAAGAGAAAATTTATAGAAATAACTGACTTCTTACAAAAACCTTTCCATAGCCGCACCCCCTAGGCATTCTGCTACATATCTAGCGAATACAAATCTTGAATATTGTGATAGTTTTCCGACGATAGGTTTACTAAACAATGTGGACGAGTTGCTGATAGAAGCTGTTCTAATTTCCTTCTCATTTACCCTACAAACCTGAAATTGTGTTATGCACCCTCTAGCATGACCACCAGCCTACCCTGTAAATTTCATTAATTTTAAGCCAATGGTTCAAAAGTTGACCCTCCTAGGGGGTGTGCCCCCTTAATACTAAGTGAGAGAAAGACAGAGAAGAAGTACTTCTCCGTCTTTCTCACAGAAGCCACTCGAGTTCTCGTTATCATCTGTCATGCGTCTTGTCATTTTAAATTGAAAAGTGTTAATGGTTCCCTGTCTGTGATCAAACATGGTTCCAACATACTTTTGATATCAAATGGTTACGGTCATGGAAATTGCCCAGAAGCGTACTATTTAATAGCCGCGTACAAAACGGCAAGCCCACCGTACGAAGGTACGTAATACGAGGGGTGATCTATGAGTATTGCCTCGTAGGCTGCAACTTTTTTATTTAATGATGGAACTGAAAGTTGTTACATTCGAAGAAAAGCTTGGAATCTACCCTTTCCCAGGAGCACATAACTTTTCAGTAGACCCCCACCGGTGGCAATCCGCTACCGGTGCACTACCCTCCGTATGTTGTCGTAGATGATTGAGTGCGACTGTTGACGAGACCGACGCCGCGCGGGAGGGGCTGCAGTTCCAAGATGTTTCGCCTCATTCACCTTATAGCCTGAACCTCGTGCCATCTGCCTTTTGGCTGTTTTTTTTTTAAGATAAAGGAACATCTGAAGGGTACAAGGTTTGCGTCCAACAGAGAGGTTAGTAATGCAGTGTGCCGTTGGTGTCATCAACTGCTGCCCTCAATCACCTATGACAGCATGTGGATAAAAGTGCACCGGTAGCGCAAGTGCATCACCACCGGTGAGGACTATATTGAAAAGTTGTGTGCTCCTGCAAAAGAGGAGATTCAAAACTTTCATTCGAATGTGACAAGATTCAATTTCATCACTGAATAAAATAGTTACAGCCTAGGAGGCAAAACGTTTTGATTACCCATTGTACGAATTTGAGCTTTTGAACCGAGTTGAGGCTCATTTCAACACCAAGTAGCAAGGGCGAGGAGAAATCGCGGTGCTTACAGACGAGAGCATAGACGTTAAAGACTGTAACAGAGGCGGTGCTATTAAAAACCTGCCATGAGCACTCACAAAAGGGCTTTTAAAATTTTTTGCCACCGTTGCAAGCAACAACACTGCCCTATTCGGCGCACCGCTGTCCGGAGACTTGTTTCCAGCATGTCGAGCACAGAAAACGAGCCATCTGGTGTTTTCCTTTGGGAAGGAGCCAATGGCCGCTGTCAGGGTCGTCGTCTGCTATATTCCTGAATGTGGAACTTTTTGTTAAAAGGTTAAAACAGCGCAAACGACGAGGGACGAGAAGCAGAAGGACGCTGTGTATGTGTCCTTCTGCTTCTCATTCCTCGTCGTTCGCGCTGTTTTAACCTCTTGAAAATGTCACACCAACTAGCCCAAGCTTCAATTTTAGCTTGTTGTTAACACCATGTCTAGTCGGGGAGCACCATACTTGAGAAATGAAACACATCCTTGCGATCTTTTGTTGAGCTCTCGAGGGAAAAATAATTTCACCACCATAGCTGCATAGCTGAGTAACTCACGGACAGGCTGGCACCTCTCACAGTGCAAAATTTCCTTCTAGGTCACCCATTAAGTTCGAGATTTATTTTTTGTAGTTGCTTATTTTTCTGTCTAGGAAAGAGAAGCATCTGCCGAGAAGAAATTTTTTTGGACGCTGCTCGGGTTTGTTTAGGCAAACAAACCCGAGCAACTACTGCATGCTTTCTGCAGTCTGTTCTTGCAGTACGCATCGGACGAGACATTCGAGCACAGCCTGCCACGCAGCATCTGCACTCAAGCACGTTTGCCCTTTGGATGTGTGCACCTTTAAGGCCCGTTCACACTCTTGCGACCTCTTAAACCTGGGTTCCTTAAAACTTCTTAAACCAGAGGACACACTGGCGCCATCTATTGGGTAGCAGTGTAAACTCGGCGGTCCGGCATATTTTTTTTATTTCTCTCGCGCATTATTCTTTCTTTTTTGGCTCGAAAAACTTTTATCAATGTTATAAACGAGCCTTTCTATGGGTATTACGCTCATTTGACCTCGGAAATCCCGCAGAACCTTCGCTCTTGTAAAATGCAGTTCCAGGGTCACCGCATAGATGGCGCCACAATGCCAGTGTGTTCTCTGGTTTAAGAAGTTTTAAGGAACCCAGGTTTAAGAGGTCGCAAGAGTGTGAACGGGCCTTTACATGTATGCTGTTCGAGTGCACAGTGATAGGCCAGGGCATACACACGAGTACATCAGCACTCTGGTCGGTTCTTCATCACCTTTCAACCTGGAGGCATGGGCATGTATTGTTTAGGCAGGAAGGGGAGATTCCTCGTGCGTCCACAAATTGAGCAGCACGAGAGAGCTTAGAAGATTCCGCTTCAGAACGGGAACCAAAGGGGCTTTGTCTTTTCGACGAATGTTTCCTCACTTGTCGTCATAATGATTGTGGCTGCTCAGGTCACTCAAAATCGTTGCATTGTAATCAGCCGGACCGAACAACTTTTAAGTTTTCTGCAACTTCCAAGGAATTGCCGTCATCGGTCACCTTCATCTCGACTGCCCCCTCCCTCGGAAAGTTGACTTCACTCTAGCCTTAAAGGGGTACGGAAACGGAACGACGTGAGCACGAGCTCTCTACCCCTCGCTTCAAAGTCGGCCAGCGAGAAACTCAATGCGTATTGTCACGAAGGACAAGTGATGAGGCGGCGAATAACTGAAGAAACTAAACGTTTAATGGGGCGAACTTGTGCCCAAAAATAAAGAAGGAAACAGAAGATAACAATAGAGCGTCGCGGGCGTCGAAGTCGGCGTAAGCGCAGAGTCGAACGCTGGGGCGAGACTGAGACCGGTTGGTTACGCGGAGCCCCTTTTGTGCACGCGTGGGCTTCTGGAACATTCGGCCCGTAACATTCGGCGCGCAGAACATTCTAACCTAGAACGAGCAACACGGTTCTCGAAATTACCAGAAATCTAAATTGGAAGAATAAATAAAAGACGCGGCGCTGCCAGGGATCGAACCCTGGGCTTTCTGCGTGGAAGGCACGCGCGATAACCGTTAGGCCACGAGCGCGCTGCCTTCTTAGTTAGCTGCGCTCGCGGCAGTATCGCGCTCGTGACGTCAATAGTTCTCGCACGGTCAAGGGTACTGCAGTTGCAAGCCTTGCCGCTTGGTGGCATCTACGCGTGACAATCTCGCCTAGTAGTAATATCCAAGGACGGTACGCCCAATGGCCTATACATAGCTTGTCCGTAAGATCATTTGCGGCCATGCCGGTATTTTATGTGCCACGAGCGTTCGCTTCACCTTGTTAGTTTCACACCGCAGAAGTTGTGGCTCAAGGGAATCAGTAAGTAGAAATAACTCAGTACCCAGCAATGGCGTGCAGTTGGCATGACAGAGGTCCTCGCATCCTCGGATCAAGCTCCTACCTAACGTCTGCAAAGAATGGCGATCTTGATGGTGTGGAATGCACGTTGGAGAAGCTCTGTGAAGCTGAGACTGCAGCCAATGCCACAGCCACGATAGCTCGAGGTCGCTGCTTTGAAGCATTGTTCCGCAGAACGATCGAGCGCTCAGCTAGAAATGCGTGTCTCAAAGTCAAAAGAGCAGGTTAACTCGCAATTGTAGCTTCGGCTGCAGTCTCAGCTTATGAGCGTTCTCTGCCAAGTCACATTCGGGACTGAGTAAATCCACGAGAGAGTCATACTGCCGCAAACTGGCGTTGCTTCTTAGTAACTCATGACGTGACGGCATTCCAACGGAGCTTCGCAGACCGCCACCAGACGCAATTTTGAAATCTGTTCATTCGTTTTAAAACTAGTTTTCTCAACTTCTCTGTCTCCAGCCCAGAAACACTAGTCTAGACTAGTGTTTCTGGGCTGCCGGCCCAACATAGACCACATATAAACAAGGAAATACTAAAAGTGCAAACTTTTCGTTTCCTTACGCCTTTTTAAGGGATGCTGAACCAAAATTTGGATTTCGCAACATAAGGCTGCAGAAGCATTAAACGGGACGCTACAAACTCCAAAACATCACTCACGCATGGATATCTCAAACTGATGGCCGTGTTTTTGGGAAAGAAGGGCGCAATCAAGCGAGGAATGTGACGTCACATTCTTCCTGGAACAGTTGAGAATGAAGGGAAGCGGCCTTGCTTTTCTCCTCCTTGCTTTGGTTCACCTGCTCGAGAGGCGAGGAAATGAGGATCGTGATGTGACGTGTTTGTCGGCCTCGTCGGTCGTGTTCAATTGCGCGCTTTTCCAAAAATATGGCCAGCCATTGGAGATAGTATCGCTGTGTGAGTGATGTTTTTATTTTTTTGTTTCGCGTTGCTTTGGGGCAATGCACTTTTAAAAGGGGGAGTAATGCCGCACGCATGATCGAGAAGGTAGCTTCTCCGTTCATCTAGAAGATTCGCATACACTCTTACCCCGAGCATAAAAGATAAGGAGGCCAGTATGATGCCTTTTCAGTCTCGCCCTAGCTCTTTCCCAAACATTTTAGGTTGAATATTCGAGACGACAAGGATGGTAGGTAAAGAGCCGTGCTCCATATTGCCGATTCATTCGCTGATTCTCTCTCTCAACAGCTATCTGTAACGCCGACGCACCGTCACTTGCTGCTGCCGCCGTCGACGCTCACTGCTGCTTTCTCGACGTGTTTTTTTTTGTTTCTGGCACAAGTTGGCCCCCATTAAAGTCTTAGTTCATTTCGTTTTCTCCTCCCTCATCATCTGTCATTCGTGACAATATCCTCTCCACTTTTTACCTTGCCCCAACTTGGCTTCCTTCGCAGCTTAGGAGAGGGGGGCGCTAAGAGGATTATCTTTTTTGCAGAAAACCGAGGTTGTGTGTCGGCCTTTAAGTAAAGTACAAGTGTGTAGTCGGATAATGTACTTCAATTAAAATACAAATTTTCTAAACCTACATGAAGTAGTACTTTCAGTCAGTCTTGGGCAGTGACTAGTTACTAGTAACGCGTTAGCGGTAACTAGTTACTTTTTCCGGTCACTTTTACCTGTAACGCGTTACTCTTTAATACTGGTAACTTGTAACTGTAGCACTGGTACTTTTTTATTGGGTAACTGTAACTGTTTAGGCCGTTACAGTTACTTTTTTATATATAAATTAGAACCCGCTGCCGCGGACATGGAGAAATTGCCACCTTGAAGTATTTTTCTCCAAACTCCTCGCTGACAAAAAAACAGATAAACAAAAAAAAGAAGCCTGGGTACGCATTAAACAAACAAAAAATAGCCTGGTTCAGCCCACGACCGAGAATGTACGACGAACGAGTCAGCACGAAATCGGTAGATAAAGGAAGCGGCGCCCGCGGTGGTAGGGGCGGCAAACAATGTGTTTCACCGACTTTAGCTCACTCAAAAATATACGAAAGAGTAGGCAAAGAGGACGGACAGGACAAACAGGACGGAGGACGGACAGGACGAAAGATGTTTGTCCTGTCCGTCCTCTTTGTCTACTCTTTTGTATATTTTTGAATCTATTACCAACGCGCTCAATCCAAGTTTGGCTCACTCTTCTCTCGTGGGTACCATCTGTGAGTGTCGGTGGTCGTGCGATGTCTCCGAGTATTCCGTCTGGGATATGTCCGGGCTGTCGTTCTTACACCCAGCCGTTCGCCGTTTCCTCATCCCTATTAGTTTTCAAGGAAGCCGTCCCCATACTATGCAGAAAGCCGGCGCTTGTTTAACTTATTCATTCTCTTCGAAGCCGCTCGAGTGAACACGACTTCCACAGTTGGCGTTTTGGACATAGATGCCGCGGTGGTCGCCGTACACTCGTAAAACACCAGAAGCTAATTGTCCCCTTTCCGCCTTTATTCTTTGGAAGCTGCTTGACCTGCTATGTTTAGGCCTGCTTCCGAGTATATCCCAGAATGTAATTATGTGACCATCTCTGTCCTCATTCGTTTCGGAGTGAAAAATAAACCAAAACGTTCACTGACGCGCGCCGATGACAATTTTAAAAAAAAACGGTTGAGTATAAGTTATAACAATTATTGCAAAAAAACTATGCAAATCAAAATGCTGAAACAGCGAATGACGCAAAAAAGAAGCACCCTTCGGGTTTTAATTTTTTTTAATTTCGAAGTTTACCTTTTTTCTCACTATAGTGTAACAAATAAAAGAATATTGTCTGGGTTTGTGATTTCTTCTGTCCAATTTTTGTACTGTAACGCGAAAGTTACAGCGTTACTGTTTTTGCAGTAACTATAACTGTAACACGTTACTTTTTGAAACCGGTAACTGTAACTGTAACAGAGTTAATTTTCCTCCCTAGGTAACTGTAACTGTAACACTGTTACTTTGTATTGGTATCATGCCCATGACTGCTTTCAGTATGATGTACTTAAAATACTTCCCAGCACTGCAAAATTCGAATAAAAAGTAATTAAATATAACCAAAGAATTTGTACTTGCATCTCATCATTTACAAGACTGCAAGTAAGTCATGGATTGTATAAGTACCAATAACTACTAACAAAAGCTTTAAACATCCATCTAGTGATTTATCTTTGTCTGTTCCGCTTATGAGAGGTAAATTTGAAACATGAGAACCAGGAAATCGGCCAATGTAATTGCGATGGGCACCCCGTCAACTACCTAAAGAAATCTTATTTTTCGGCTAAAGTTCCGCAGAATCTGTTTGTTACATTGAGAGTTTGTTATAAGTGAATCAGCATTTCAAACACCTCGCTCAAAATTTGTGGTTTCCCCTAATGTGTTACGGCAGAAATTTGTTATACCTGTCGTTTGTTAAAGTAGACATTTGTAAAGGTTTGTTATGTATAGTTGAGGTGAGGCGCGGGTAAAGGAGTGAAAGATAAAGTGCCTCATTCTGCCCCTGCATTAGCATTGCCGAGTTCATTAAATTGTTCCTGTGTTTGCATTGCAGACTTCATTCAATTGTTCCCACGTTAGCATTGCGGACTTTATTCTATTGAAAATAAATGAAAGGGGCTGTGCAACGATTTCAACATTGAAAGAATTTGCATCTTCTACTTTTGACATTGTTTATCTTGTCACAAAGGACAGAAAACACCTCTCCTTCCTTCGAAATGTTGCAATTCCGCCGCGTAATCGCGAGGCAAAAATTTGAATATTTCCCGACCTGCAGCCTTGAGCGGCGCCCATGAGAACCATGTGGCGTGACGTCAATGGGGGACTTGTAAAAAGATAGGAAGTTGCGCAAATGCCTGATGGATAAAATGTAATGTTCCTATAAATCTTGTTGTTCCAACATAAATATAAATGTGTCAAAAACCTGGTGTCATCAACAAAACTTTTATTATTGGGTGGTTTCATTTGAAATCGAACACGCTTGTCGGAGTGGGTCTTTCGATTTTTTTTTTTAATATATGAAATTGTCCATTTTTTGCAAAGAACAAAACCGCTTTTCAAAATTTTTGAAAAACATATTTTGCTTCACAAAAAAGTATTGAGTGGAGCAGGGTGAAAATCTGTTTTTCACTCCATGATGTTTCCACATAGTTCTGTACACTGGTATGAATATGGAAAGCATACAAAACTCAGTTATTTTTTTGTGCTCTTGTGTGTTATTTCGACTATTTTTTAGTTCAAAGGAAAATGCTTTTGTATTTTTGTTTATTGAGGTAAAAAATGCCAAGCATCGTCTCTTTGACAATCCGATGACATCTTCAGAGCCTTGTAACTCGCGAGTTATTATATTTGTTGCTTACCTTTATGCCCTGGCTTTACGCACCGGATAATGGAACGTCCACTGCACCGCTAACGATCGGACTAAGGAATGTCAGTTACCATCATTAAAAAATTAAGAAAATACAATATGTAGCCAAGCACAAGTCTTCTCAATCAAAATAAATTTACTCGCTGCATTTTAACACAAAAATAAGCAGTATAGTCTGCAGTGAAGCCGACCTGCAGAAACTACGTTTGGCCATTCCGAGAAAGTGGGAGCGATTTCGATCACTTCTAGAGAAGATACAACAAAAGAAGGGGGAAATCACATCAAGCCAATGGACCTTTTTCCAGTAAGCTTCTGCGCATGCGTACACTCCCCCTGTCGCCATTTTCGCAGGACACCGGGACGCGGTGCCCTGCAAAAATGGCGACAGCAACATTGTCAGCATCTATCTTCGCGTGCATTTAGTCTATTTTGACGCTTTTTTTTTAGTTATCAGTAGTATGAGGTATAAAAAGCACTGAAAACTGATACAACGGCATGATGCCAATGTGTTTTGACGGGCGGAGGCATGTTGGGCTGCTCTTCTATTGTAGTTCGCAGACAACTCCCCAGACGGCGCTCGTTACCCGAAAATGGCAGAGCCGTTTATTGAGAGAGTTTGGCCATACATTGGTTTGAATAGGCGAGCATCTCAGGGCCAACCACAGGCCGCGAAACAGCCCCTAGCGGTGGTCGTGTGATCTAAATATGTGACACGACTATACTTCGTTTCACCTTATGTGCGAGCGAAGGCAAAACTGGAAGCGCGAGCACGGAAGCTCCGTGCGTTCAGGCTTTGCTCGAGCGCGCGAGCTGGGGAGAAATGCAAAAAGCGCTGGTCTCGCGCTTCTAGCTTTGGCTTCGCTCGCAGATAAAGTGAAACGAAGTATAATTTGAGCCGTGCCGAGCGGAACTCCGCGTCTCAAGACGCTCGCGCACCCCACCCTTTGCACTGTTTTCGTTCAGCCAGTCTCAGGACGCTGTTCTAGCAGTGCAGACAAAGGCATGCGCACGAGCGCGTGGCTTTGGAAAGTGCCTCCTATGCACAAGGTCTCGTACAAACAAAAGCGTTTCGCTGAGCTAGGCTCACGCGCCTGCGCCTTTGTCTTCACTGCAGACATTTGTGAGATGGAGTAGAGGTCTCCTGATTGGTCGACGCTGTGTCACAAATTTAGTTTACGCTCTAAGCGTGGGGGAATATTCGGTGCTGGCGGCGGCCTTTGCTCCGCCTATTGGCCAAACTCTCCCAATACACGGCTCTGGAAAATGGTCCATTAAAATTTCATATGATCGGCAGCAATAACAAAAAAATTGAACGAAATAAAAAATGGCCTCTTTCGATAAAGTAGGTTCAAAATATCGGTTAATCTCATTTTCGCCGATATTTCAAATTTTATATAAAAAATTGCGTGAAAATAAAATAAATTAACTTAATTTAAGTTAAGTTAGTTAGTTAATTAAGTTTAAGCCCGTCGATAGCCCATGTGTAGGACTACGCCCGCATAGTACTTGGTAAGCGATAAATATGATAACTCGTGAGTTACAAGGCTCTGAAGATGCCACCGGATTGTCAAAGAGACAATGTTTGGCATTTTTTACCTCAATAACCAAAAATACAAAAGTAGTTTTCTTTGAACTAAAAAATAGTCAAAATAACATACAAGAGCACAAAAATTAACTGGTAGTTTTGTATGCTTTTCGTATTCATACCAGCGTACAGAACTGGGTAGAAAAATCCCGGAGTAAAAAACAGATTTTCACCCTGCTCCACTTAATATTTTTTTGTGTAGTATTTTTTAAAAAAAAGTTTGAAAGGCGGTTTTGTTTTTTGCAGAAAAGAGGCAATCACATATTTTTTATTTTCTTTTTTTAAATCGAAAGAACCACCCTGACAAGCATGTTCGATTTCAAATGAAACCACCCTATATGGAGTTTAGGGGCGCCGTCTATCCGAGGTCAACAAAACCGGGAGCTCAATCTGCTACTGTGAACAGCCGCCAGAAGCCAGAGGGGGACGGGGATAGCCGGACTTGGACGAGACTTCCCTCCTTTTGCCATGTTGATTGCGCTGTGCAAGCACATGGTCACATGGTCGCGAGCGGGTGAGTTCTCGCTGCTCACTGATGGCTCTAGAGAGAGCGCTTCACCGGAACCCCGCACGTCCCCCTTTCACGTCAGAGTGCACATGACTCGGAAGTTGGTGAAGGAGATGAGAAATGCCAAAAACCTCAATCTTTGTCAATTTTTAAAATAAAAACAAGGACATGCAGGCAAAAGCTGTTTTTTGTTCTTTACTTCAAAATGGTAAAGACACCAACTCCCAACTTATTCAAGCAAAGCACTGAAATTGTTGCACAGCTCCTTTAACAGGGTAAAAACCTATAGAAAATGTGCTTAAAAAAGCCAATTTGTAGAGAGAAAAATAATATCTCGGTGAAACCCAGCCAAGGTAGCCAGCAGAACCTGGTTACAGCGGAACAGAGCAGGCTGCACGGTATTTGAGACGAGGGCTCAGCGGCCTCGAGTCCCGCCGTCAACAGGAGGGGTGCCTTTCCCCCCGCCAGGTCCCTGGAGGGCCACGAGGCCATGGTGTCTGCGTGCGCCTTCTCCCCGGACAGCCTGTTCCTGGCCTCGGGCGCAACGGGGGGCGACCTCAAGCTGTGGGACGCCCGCTATGGCCACGGCCGCTGCCTGCTCACCCGGCCGGAGGCCCACGACCTGGGGGTCACGGGCTGCCACTTCAGCCCACAGTTTGAGGCCAGCCGTGAGTGCCGGAACACACTTCGGGGAGGGGAGGGGGGGGGGTGTAGGTAGGTACGTTCCAAGTGGCAACAGACGGCTTCCCGAGAGCCTGACCGTTACGATGGTGGATGGGCGTACAAGTTGCGGAAAAAAGGGGAAGCAGACGCTAGTGTCGTCACGGCCTCCCGACCCCTAGCTACCGAGGCTTCTGTGGACTCGAGCTGGAGAACGAACTGCAGCAGAACGACGCTTTTACAGTGGCGTCGGGCGGAAATTGAGGGACGAGACTTAACGACGTAGTGAACGCGCCGGTCGAGGGCGCATTCCCAGCACCATACCTCTACCGCCCCGCCGAGGCAAACCGTACGCTCCCGTACGAACCGTGTCCCATAATACGATAGAAAGGACCATTATGGAAAAAGATCCGAGAACTGAGTATTGGGGATGAGATGCAGCCGTCGCGCCCCCTAGTGGCTAAATCGAGAAATACGCCCTCGGGTCAACGACGACGTAGACTATTTGTTTTCGTTTTGACGCGGCGCCCGACCCACATACCCGATTGTTGCGTTGGAGTTTGGCCGGGGCTCCTGCTGGATCGGTGAAGCCGAATGCGGATGCGGCACTGGTGCATCTTTTTACTTTATCTTTCTCGACTGAGCGCGGTGAAAGTCGTGCCCAGTCGAGAAAGATGAAGTAAGGAATCGAGTGCCTGGAGTTGGGTAAACACGGAGCTGCTGGGAAAACTAGCTGAACGTAGTTGGATCTCCCTGCCCGTTTAGTCGGACCGCAGCCGACACTACGATCGGACGGACCCAACCGAGCGGCCTCAAAAGTGCGTTGTCGTGGACACTCCTTATCTTTGTCGATATAAACCGACCACAGTGCGGGAGGAAGTGGAGGATCGCGGTGCAATCGCTGTGCGTGATTGCTGATTGGTTTGCTCAGCGATGGCAAACATGCAAAGACCGTGACAATGCACATTTGCTTGGTTAGCTTCTATGAATTGTAGCATCGGCTACGGTCCGACTTAAGGGGGGACGCGGCGCTTAAAGTCGCGAAAAATCGCGAAAAAGTTCATTTTTCAAAAACCCGATATTTGGGTGCCCCATACATCTGAGCACCTCTGTGCAAAATCTCACGGCGTAATTCAATCTCAAAATATAAAAAACGCGATCATTTCCACGCGAGAAACGCACCAAGAAACAGCCCGAAAGAGAAAACGAACGTCAAAACTCGCGCGCTTCGCGTTCCACCATCGCGCGGCCGATTGCCGCCATCTTGGACTCGTTGGAAAGCTGCTTTCTTTGCCTACGTTTCGGCACCATCTAAAATGGCGTCGGCCCTAGGGAAGCGGAGATATCGCGGTTTTCCCCGGGGAAGATACCGCGGTCCTGATTGGTTACCGAGCGCGGGCCGCGGAGAGGACTGTTCCTATTGGTCGGAGCACCCGGAGCGGGCGCCTTCTTTCCCTCCTTTTCTCCCGCGCACGGCGTGGGTCGTCTGCTACCGCGCCAGCCGCGGCCGCGTTTTTGCGTTTTGACTTCTGTCAACAAGCACGTTTTTCGGCGTTCGCCTGCTTGGTTTAGCTTTGCGTCTTTCCGGAGCCATCGCGATTGTTTGCGATGCATAGCGACCCTTGTCTGAAGGGGTCTACGCAGCGTGCTTACGGAAAGCGGAAACGACGCGCGTGGAACAAGAGCTCGACCGCATCGACAGTCACGTTGCCCGCGGCGGTCTCCCAGGAAGTTTTGCTACCAGCGGCTGCGTCGTTTTCGCCAGCTCCCGGGCCCGACACTGGAGTGGACAGCACCGTCGGCGGTAGTACGCTACGAGTCGACACGCATTTTTTTTCGCCGGACGAAAGCGCAGAGCGCGCGGCGCGGGTGGACAAGCGCAAGCAAGAGTTGGCAGCAGAGTCCGCGACAGAACGGAAGTTTGACCTTCTCAACGTCACCCGCGAAAATGAAGAGGTTGATTCCGGTACTCAGTTCATCATCGTGGACCTGAAGGTGCTGAACACGTTTTTCGCGTCCACGAAATGTGGGCAGTGCGGATCGGCCGCGCCGGCGCTGAAGAAATCCAAGGGGCAACAGTATGGCCTGGCTGTGAAGTTGGAGTTAACGTGTCCTGCGTGCGACTTCAGGGAGGAGAATTTCTCGTCGCCCAGAACTGAAGAGAGGCAAGAATTACGCCGTTTGAAGTGAACATGAGAGCCGTGAAAGGTATCCAGTCTATCGGCAAGGGGTCAACAGCCCTCACCGACTTTTGTGCAGCCTTGAACATCTCGCATAGAGGCCTCCATCACAAGACTTTTCAACGCCATCTGCCAACAGTGATGCAAGCCTGTGAGCTGGCAGCAGCCGCCTGTGAAGCAGAGAGTGTGGCAGTTGTGAGGGAGCTCTATGCGGACTTCCTCAACCCGGCCAACAACATCGACGTGATGTATGACGGCACCTGGAAGAAGCGGGGTCGCACATCCCACATCGGAGTTGGCTGCATTGTGGAGGTCTACACTGGACTTGTGATCGACCACGTTGTTTTGTGCAACCTCTGCCTGGTCTGTTCTCTTGGCCCAAAGCCTGAGGATGAAGGGTACAGTGCATGGTTTGCAGAGCACAAGCCAGAGTGCAAGAAGAACATTGACTGTAACTCTGGGCGAATGGAGGTGGAGGCAGCGTTGATAATGTTTAGGAGGTCCTTCGAGAAGCACGGCCTACGCTACACAACGGTCCTTTCTGATGGAGACAGCAGGACCTATCATGCCTTGACAGAGGATGCAGTGTACGGGTTCGTGGAGATTGAGAAGAAGGACTGCCTCAATCACGTCCACAAGCGCATGGGGTCGGCTTTGTGCACACTTGTCGACAAGAATAAGGCCCAAGGCGAAGCACTGGGCGGCAAGGGAAGGCTGACTCAAGACAGGATCAAGAGGATAACCAATTACTATGGTTATGCCCTGCGCAGTCACAGCCACGACGTTCCGGCAATGCAGAGGGCAGTGCAGGCCACCCTTCGACACATGTCATCCACAGATGAGTCTCCTGATCACAGCTTCTGTCCCGAGGGTGCAAACTCATTGTGCTCCTACAACAGAGCTCTGGCCAACAGTGAGCAGCCACGTGGCCACAAGAACGCCCTCCCAGACTTCGTTCGAGAAGCACTGGAACCGGTGTTCGCCAGGCTCGGTGACAAAGACTTGCTTGAACGGTGCAGCGACGGCAAAACTCAGAACCCAAGTGAAAGTCTGCACGCCGTCATCTGGGCACAGACTTCAAAAAACACCCACGCATCACTGTTCAGTGTACAGAGGGCTGTTGCCGAAGCTGTAAGCGTCTTCAATCAGGGTCAGAAGAAGACCAACGAGAGTGTGGTGGCAAGCCTGGGCTACACCGCTGGCAGTGCTCTCATCAGGAGGAGCATCGAAAAGGATGACAGGAGACTCCACAAGGCCAACAAGGTGTTCTTGGACAGCGACAGCATGAAGAAGCAGCTCTCCACAAGGCACAGGGCAGACACAGCGCAAGACTACAGTCCCGGGCTTCATTGAGGACCAGCCAGCCTCACCTGAGCCAGCGTTTTTGACGCCACCCCCCAAAAAAGCCCTCCTTAGGGCTAAAAATCCTTTGCTTATCGGGCTGCTTCTTGGGCACGTGTCTCCCCCCTTGTCCACAGTTCAAACTAGACAGATTCTGTCTGTCTGAGGTCAAAACATCCAGACTTATGCATGTTCAAACTTCAAAGTCGATTTTCTCAGCTTCATTTTTTTCACCATATGCTCCGGCCTTACGGTTTTTTTTATAAACTTCTACTCAGCCGATTCTTATGAACTTGGTATTATTCTCTTTAGGAATAACTAAACTGCAAGCTAAAGCTATTTTTATTATGTTATTTTCGTTATGATAACACTAATATTCCATAATTGGGCATTGTTACAGCCTTCATTTTATGGCCTCCAATTAGTCTTGTTTTTTCTGCAGATTATTTGGTCTTAAAGAAATAAAAATAGCTTTAGCTTGCATGGCATATCTTTGGGAACCAACTGACACCAATTTTAAAAAAGATATTTTGATCGGAAAGTGTTTTAAAACCCCGTAAGAAATGGGCTAATTAGTATTTTAATTATGTGTGTAACTTTTTACCAAAGACAGATATCTGAAATCTGATTGCATTTCTGAAATCAGCAGAACAAACCACATAACCATGCCAAATATCAAGGAGATAGGCCAATAAATAAAAAAAAAGTTTAAGAAGCCACTTCCTCCCTTAAAGTGAAACAGAGATAGTTTCTCGGCAAACTTCCAATATTTTAAGTGGTTCGAGACTATCTTCCCTATTGTGGAATGACTGCAGCCATCGCCACAGTCATCCCGAACCACCGACAAAGTCTTTTCTTAGAATTAGTGCAGATTCAAACTATGCCAGAAAACATAGATAGGGTCCCTCAGCGCTATACCGTCCTCCTACGTCGCTGGGCTTTGCAATATCACAAACTATAGAGAAATGCAGCACCATGCAAGAAAACAAAAACGGAAAAATTCCGAGGATGTCTAAGCACTTCTTATGAGTTGTGAATGCAAAAGCATTCTCGGCGTCGAGAGGAGCAGAAGCGGCCGCAGCGCCGGACAGAGAGTGTGGCTGTGCGCCGCGTAGACCGCCCTGGCTCGCTGGTTTCTGCTGCGCCACTGGGTGAGGCAGCAGCAAGAGTGCGAAGCTCGGCGCAGCGCCGGCTAAAATCATGTGTCCTCTCATCATCATCATCGCCCTAGCTGCAGGTACCGGTTGACGTTAAACATCAAAGCGTAACGTTAGGCCTAACGTCAGGCCAGCGCATACCCGCGTCCCCCCCCACGTCAAACAGCTGCGCATACCGGTTGACGACGTTAGACCTCAAAGTCTAACGTTAGGCGTAACGTCAGGCCAGCGCATACCCGCGTCTTCCCCCACGTCGAACAGCTGCGCATACCGGTTGACGACGTTAGACCTCAAAGCGTAACGATAGGCCTAACAACAAGCCAGCACATACCCACGTTCCCCTTCCCACTGCACCACCAGCGGTTCAGCTGGCTCCTTAGCAACGATGACGCCATTGCTATGGAGCCACATGACGCGTCGCAGCCAGTGGGAATTTAGGTGCCATTTTTCTGCTACAGACGGCTACAGACAACGCCAGCTTCGCTCCATGGGACAGTTAATGCTTTTGCATTAATACTGCTCCTCATCGGCCATGGCTACAGTCGCCCCCGAAGAAAAGGCCAAGGAGGTCTCGAAACGTTGGGCCCCTAATTTGAGGCTTGGTTAGGTTCTTTTAATCAGTCTTGCCCCAGCCAGACACATATGCCTATTTTCAGTGGTGTAACCAACATTGGGTAGCACTTGAAAGCCAGTGTGCAAAGCCATTTTCAGCCTGGCTGAGAAATTTGTTTCCAGCTTCCTTCCTCAGTAAGCTGCTGTAGCAGAATGTGCATCTGCTGTAGTTTCAGTTTTTGCTTACTCCACCGCGTCTTGAATGTGTAAATTTGGCGGTCAAGGTGACGTCGGCGTGGGAGCGGCTTAATGCGGAATGCAAGCTCGTTTGTAGAGCCCTGCACGGATAACAGTTTGAGTATCCGCATCCGACCCACATCCGCAGACTTTGTATCCGCATCCGAACCGCATCCGCAAACTTTTTTCACTATTATATCTGTATCCGATCCGCATACTTTGTATCCGTATCCGAACCGCATCCACAAAATGTGGAATTATGTCGATGTTCTTGCTAACCACCAGAGGTTACGATTACATTTAGACTAGCAAAATCAGCGGAAATCACGCCGACCGCATTCTTCCCTGCCGCACGCAGAATCGGAAACTTCCACCTGTGGCCGCTTAACTCCCCTGAAGTCTAAATGCCTAAAAAAAAGGTCATAAAAAAAAAAAATTCGGAAAGAGAGGAGGAGCAGCAGTGGTAGGAAGACAAAATCCTTTCTGTGATGTTACCGAGCATATGCGGCCGCCTCGAGTCTCATGGTGTTTCGTGTCAGCGAGCGGGCAGACGCGCCGCTAAGTCAGACTCCAAGGCCTGATCGGATCGACTAACGTGTTGTTCGAGAAAGATCGCGGCCTTCAGGCGCCCAAATTTTTTTTGTTTGTTTGTTTGGGGCGGCTACTGAGGTCGCGCGGCAGCCGCTGGCATTGCTGGCGCCCTGGCGTCGTAACCGGACGAATATGAGCTACCAGACTTTCTTGGCTAGAACTCTAAGCATACAAAAAAGAAACAGGCAATTTACGGCCTGCCTATATATGTGCGTGCGCCGCTGATTCCGAAACTTTGCAAACCGTGGCGCCACAGGGTCACACTCGTTGTCGAAGCACTTCTTTCGTTTTTAGTATCATGACCACACCACTCTCTGCGGAAAGGGGGAGGTTTCTTCTACTTTCTTTTGACTTGTTTGTTTGAGGTTTTCTTTGCCCGGAGAAAGTTTTCCGCTCTTTCCCTGCCAAAGAACTTTCTCGGTACGATTGATGCCCTGCATTCTTTACTTTTTCTTTTTCTATAGATAGCATTTTTGACGAGATGAAATGCACTAACTGAAGCGATATTCAGTAAAAATCAGATCTTTCTTAGAATTCCTATCGTTTCTTCGAAACGCGTTTTGTGGAAATACGTTTCGTGGATAACTTTTCACGGACATACATTTCATGGACACACGGTTTGTCGACGCTGTACGTTTTGTGGGCACATGCCCCTGCGACGTTTTGTCGACAACGTATTTCTTCACTAAGCCGCTAAAAGCTAGCACGCGATTCACTAAGGCATGCTTAACCAAACCGTGTCCCCCTCCCCCTTGTAATCGAGGTGAGATGCAAAAAGTTTGTTAGGAAAATAGCAGGGTTGTGTGTGACGAAACGTCTTACCGTATTTACCCGAATGTAGGTCGACCACGAAAATAGGTCGACCCCTATTTATTGAACCCACCGGGAATTAAAAAAAATAACTCGAATATAGGTCGATCTTTTTTTTTTTTTTTTTTTTTTTTTTAGGAACAGGGGAAGTTCGGGAAAAAGAAAGAAACAAATCTTTATTTACAGCACTCTCGGCTAAATCGCAGGGCGATGTCAAAAACTTAATCATCGTCAGAACTTCCGGACATGTCGTCGTCGTCCGAAGCTTCGTCAGTTTGGTAGACATCCTCGCAAATTCGCAACAATACACAATACCTCACTGACCCTGTCCGTTGTAAAATGACACTGCGCAAGATGCAACGAAGGAAGGTGGAGACCGGCGAAGCGACGAAAGACCAAATACAAATACGCGTGCAACGCCGGAGTCTCCGTGAGCAACACGCGAGCGGCCGCAAGCAACAAGCTAAAGTAACCTCCGTTGTTTCTTTTTCTTTTTTTTTTTTGTTTTTGTGGGCATTTGCAAGGGAGAGGCATGGAGGGCAAAGTCCATGGCACATCGCGTTCCTCTCCCTCCCCTTGCCCAGCGAGGGGAACGCTACAGGCGCGATTTCGAAACCCGAAGCCCGAGCGATGTGCGCGAGCGGCGGCCACGAGGGGAGTGGAGGAGGGGGGGGGGGGGGCTGTTGTTTGTTGCTGTTGCGGTCGCTCTCGTGCACCAAAAGCTTTTTGAAACAAGAAGCGGCGCGGAACGCCGGCTCGGCTCAGTGATTCGATAGCTCCATGCCCTCGGTAGGGTCGCAAAATTTGGTCGCGAATGTAGGTCGAAATTCTTTGGTCACGATTATAGGTCGACCCTTAATTTTTGACAAAATTTCCAGAAAAAAAAGGTCGACTTATATTCGAATAAATACGGTAGGTTTTTCAATGAAACGAACACGGGAAGCCTTTCTATCAAACGTTGCATGTCGACGAAACGACATGTAGACGTCAGTTGACGGACTGAATGACACTGGGCAAAAATTTAGATCCGGATCCGCGGATATCCGCATCTGCAGCCCCTGACATCTGCATCCGTTTCGCAATCCGCCCAAAATCCGTCTAATTTTTATTTGCATCCGCCAGTTTACTACGGATATCTGTGGATATCCGCGGATAATTCGCGGATATGCAGGGCTCTATTCGTCTGCTTCTTGCACAGGTGTTGCGCTGATGTCAGAACGCCGAGCACTAATTGGTTGATAGAAAGAAATAGTGGGTAGACCTCGAGCCATCTACCCTTAAGGTCTACTCACTATCCTTTCAATCAAAGCTAATCAGAGCTTGGCGTTGTCGTGACGTCACCGCAACTCTTGCTCAAGAAGCAGACAACTTGCTCTCCGCATAGGCTGCGGCAGCTTGCCAGGCTGTTTGTCCCCCTCTGTAGCTCGCTCCTCGTCAGGCAGTAGTGCCATCCGGGGCACTGGTTTCCCCAGACACCACTGTCAGTGACTCTCGAACCCTGCCAGTACACTCTGTGTCCATGAAGCTTGTCTGTTGCATTGTGTGTACCGATTTCTTTTGATCTTTTTATGCAAATTGAATGGAAATTCCCAAATTATATCTTCCAGACAGCTTACCCCACCCTATTGCCAGGGCAAATCTATGATGCTTTCACTTTGGCTGTGCAGCGCTGGAGCATGTTACATGTTGTCAAATAGCATTGCCATCTCGCGACAAGTGGGCAGAGTACACAGCATGGCAATTTTAGAATTATCCCGGCAATTGGCGAGGAATCCCCCCCCGAACCGACAATGGAGCCGAGGGCCACGTCTGATCGCCGGAGTTGATTGGCGGCTGGGACTGGTGCAGTGGCGCAGGGCACGCTGCACAGCACCTACATCCTGGCGTCATGCGGCAACGACGACAAGGTTCGCGTCTGGCGCGTCCAGATGGGCCAGCGCTGCGCCTTGACGCCCCACTACGTGCTCGAGGGCCACACGGCCAGCGTCATGTGCTGCCGCTTCTCCCATGACGGGAACCTGCTCGCCTCCTCGTGAGTGCCCATCTCACACCCCGGAGAATGGTTGTTGTGCTTGAGTTGTTGCCACATGCCCAAGGAGGGGACTTGGGACGCCATTCCCCCAGTCAAGGAATGTTGTTCCCAATAGGGGAATGCAGGGACAGTATTCTCCTTTGAGGGGAATGGTGTACCAGTTGGAAAATGCGTGAACGGTATTCCCCCGCTAAAGGAATGGTGTCTGCAGTTGGGGAATGCGGAGGCGGTGTTTCCCTTTGACGAAAATGGTGTTCCCGGTTGGGGAATGCAGGGATGGTATTATCCTGTGGGGAGAATGTTGTCCCCAGATGGGGAGATGTGGGGATGGCGTTGCCCTATGAGGGGAATGCAGTTAGGATGGAATTAAATGCAGCGAAGCGATCATCCCACTAGAAAAAATTTGCCCCGTTCCCGCACTGTTGTGGCAAAGTCAGCAGTAATGCATAATGTATTGTGCATTGCTTCACGATAATGTTGCACAGATAAACTTGGTATGCATTGTGTGCCTCGGTGGCACTAACATTGCTGCACATATCGATCTCAACTAGTTGTTGGGCTAGTCGGTGCATATTACTCAGGAAACATGTAAGTGCAAACAGAGACAGACCCGAAGAAGGAGATGCGGACAAGTGCTACTTTAAACTAGTTGGTAGTAGCGCTTGTCTATGTGTCCTTTGTGTCTTTCTTTGTACTGGGTGCGGCCGTAAGGACCAGCACATTTGGCACGCCTCGAAAAATACTAGCTCTAATTGTACATACCTGAAACAAAGCATTCAAACGTCGTTTAACAAAAAGTTTTATGTCTATTATTTTTTTTTTTTTTTTTAGTGCTCAACTCGGAGCTGGTGAAATACTAAAAATAGTGCAGAAACGGCGGCCGTGCATTTTCAGTGTCCTATAACGAATGTTCGTCGTCTGCACACTGATTTGCGAGCTTGTTCGCAGGTGGTTATCGTTCATATATTTTGTCGAAATTATTACTCGGTGCAATAATCGGGCTCGTCTCCAGCCTCTACTTGGCGTTCTCAGCGCTTTTGCATTCAGCAAGCCACCTGGGAGCGAGTTCGCAAACCAGTAAGCAGAAAACAAACAGGCTGGTATAGGACATAGAAAATACACGGCCGCCATTTTTGCACTATTTTTAATATTTCACCAGGTCTGAGTCAAGGTCTAAAAGAAATAGCCATAAAACTTTTTACAAAATGACATTTGCGTGCCCAGCTTCGGGTATGTACGTTTGGAATTCGAAGTTTGCAAGGCGTGCCAAATGTGCTGGCCCTTATGGCCGCACTCTATACTTACAAGTTTCCTGAGCTAGTGCTTGAGCGGGAGTGGAATACAAAGTTTGAGCCTCCTCCGTTCACACGCCTGAGCTTTGTCCATGCTATCTCGTGTCTCCCGATTTCCTCTCAAGCAGAGGCTTGCTCTCTTTCTCCTGGAGCATTCCAGGTCAGTGAAAAGGCAGACGTGGCATGAGCATAGAACATATTAATATTGAATTTGTAGTCCTAACATACATTGCACAACACTTGGAGCGAATATGACATTGGCAATCCTTTGTTTTATTTCAAAAGGGTAATGGCTGCAACCTAATTTGACCGATTCGGTTAGTGCTCTGTGTGATCATTTTCCACTTCAAAAGTAGTTTTGATGACATCCTTTTTATTTTAAGAAAAAAAATACAGAAATAAGTCAATTAATTATTCATGCTAACTGTGTTGCACCATGTAGAAGTAAATATACGCATAAAATGAGTGCAAATGCTATTCTGTCAACCTTCTCTTGATGTACAGGCTTTTCATCAAAATGATATATGGGATAGATTTATCTGTGATTTCACATACAGGGTGTCTCAAAAAGCGCAGGCCAAATCGCTCGTGCAAAAACTAAGCATTGCACAAAAAAAAAATTGATGCCATGTTGGTGTCTGCCCAACAGCCTATTTAGAAAAAATAATAACGTTTAGAAAAAATAGTTTTTGTTTTTTAGAAAGCAGCTTTTTATTTGTTCATTTTAAGGCCATAGTTTCAATTAGAGACTTACTGGGCATCATTAATAACCCCTATATCAACCCTTTTTAGACAAGTAGAAAGCATGCCGAGCATTTTACCACGGTTTGAAAAACCCTTCAGTTCTGACGCATACTCTGGTTTCGGCTTATCCAAGTGCATCTTGGTGGCAGCTGTCCTGCCCTCTGACAGCCGGAAGCTCGCCGCTAGTAGCAGCTAGAGCGCGCGCTCTAGCTGCTACTAGCGGCGAGCTTCCTCGTGCCGCACGCGCTGAACGAGCAAAGATAACGGTGATAGCTTTCGGCGCACTGCTGAAGCTTGGGGAGCGCCAAGTGAAGGGCGTAAACACATCGGAGTAGGCCACGCACCCTTGCCCCTATGCTCGCTTCCAGGCGGCGCAGCCTGTACCGCGAGCCACGCTCTCCTCTGTTCGCATTTCATTTTTCCCCGTTAGTACATTTTAGATCAAGCAGATGTTATCTTATCAACACGTACCCACTTCATACGCCATAAGCATTGCTTCTTACTTCCACAACCAAGTCTCGTAAGAACTACTTTGCGCGGCGTATGAACAATGCGTAAAACATACTTTTTTCTTGAGGTGAAAACAAGTATAGCTATTTTGACTGGTCAGGTGTTTCAGTCGGTATGGCCTGCAAGCTGGAAAATATCCACACATTTGGTTGTATTTACTTGCCCCGTTCTTTTGCAGGGGTGGTGACAAGACCATCATCTTGTGGGATGCGGTAAGCTCATGGGGGTCTTTTGTACAGTTCTGTGCTGTGATGCAGCTGGGCCTCGTGCAGCTCCTCCACCAGTGTTCTTACATTCTCCCTGAATATTTCCCGTATCACTGCACAAAGGAACCATGAGACGATATTGCTTTCAGACGCCATCAGACCAGCCAAGCACCTTTTGCTAGGAATCCGCGTACCAGCTGGTCATGAAACCGCGCAGATTGTGGGCGAGCCTTCAGTCCACCTGCTCCAAGCTGCGGTGTGTTGAGACACTGGGCGTGGGCGGTGTGGCAGGGAACGTTGTCTTGGGGGCAAATCGCACCATGTGCAGGTTTTCCGGGACGTTTCTCGGGAATGGCGGCCCACAATTGTTGCGAGAGGGTTACGCTACACACTGGCGATATTTGTAGCTACAATTTGGCAGTATACGACACTAAACAGTCCAATCTAAGTTATGTTCCGTGCACAGTAGTGACGCCTAGAGTCACCACATATGCTACGCTTTAGAGTAATGACACTTGGGCCATCTTGTTGCTTGAAATCATGGTTGCCAGTTATCTATCTGAAACTGTAGGGAACTCATTTGCATCCTTCATAAATATTAAAGCGGTCTGCGACAGAGCGAAACAATATCATTCCTGGCACCGTATCTAAGACTTTGTGCTTTCTAATGGTAACTAGAAGAACCACGGTTCTTCTAGTCTGTCGCAGGTTAAGAAATGAGAACAAGCTGCTCCCGCAAAGCCTCTTTCCTCTTTAGCAGAGAAGGCGAGTCTCTCCTCCTCTCTCACGTCCGCTCTGCTAAAGTGCAAAGAGGCTTTGCGGGAGCAGCTTGTCCCCGTTTCTTGACCAGCTACAAACTATAGATTTCTTGATCCGGAATCTTTTCGTCATGCCATGGGAAAGTTTATCTTAGGGACAAAGTGAAGCACTAGAGTTTGATGATCCGCATCAAGCACATTGCCGGGCTAAAGACACGCGAGCCACAATGAGGACGTAAGACGAGTCACGTGCGCGCTTTTATGAACCTTTCTGGTGACGTCCTCATGTTGTTCCTTGCTGAAACTTATCACAGCCTTGCCACCCCCACCGAAAAGATTAACGACAACTCGTAGAAAAATATAAATGCAAGAGAACAGCAGTACCTGGGTAGTTAGGGGGAGTAGCGCAGCACTGGTCGGCGCACTCTGATGCTCCAACGGGGAGGGGTGGTGGTACGCACATGCCAGAGAGACTCCTTATGCTCCCGGCTGCCGTGGTTCTTCATGCACAGCTACTGGGCACGAAGACTTGGATGTCAAAGATGGGAGATCAGGCATCTGGCTGTGTCCTGCCGCATTCCATATGTTGAGAGAGAGGGAGAATTGACATCTTTATTATGAGAAAGCGACGGGGAGGAGTCTTTGGTCCATGACGCCTTGAGCTTTCCACGGTCTTTGTCCCACTGGTACGCACATCTCGGGCTGAGCTTTGTAAACTTGGTGCCCCCTGTTAGCCTCGCAAACAACTCCTCCATGCAAAGGCTAAGGTATGTCTCCAACCCTGTTGCAGAATGGACCATTATCTCGAAATCACCGCACGGGCGAACATGACCATTCTGATCCACTGTGAGCACGATTGGTGCAGCCCATTCGGGTGTCTTCACGGGTCACATCACGCCCTCCATCCTCCGCAATTCCTCGGTAGTCTCTCGTTACCTAATGACCTCGAGAGTCTCTCCAACACGGAAGTGTGCTATTGGCATTAGAAATTAACCAATTGGATCACTCGGAGAACTTAACGGGTGAACGGGGGTTCGGGCAAGCCAATGCGGATGAAGTCGCCGAATGCGTCTACTCTTTCATATTGCCCGATGGACCCATAGAAGAAATGGCTGATTGGAAACGTCATCTATACTTGATGCCTAGGGATCATACAGTAGACTCGCCAATTAAAACTCCAGGAACCCACGAATTTTGTTTGAATTGTAAGAAGTTTGAATTATCAGAAAGTCATCTTAATTTGTTGCGAGATAAAATTGTGATTTGCCATAGGAATGGCTACACATAGAAAGCAGATATTTGATGATTTCCTTTACATAGGCCTACTGATCATAAGCAGGTATGCCACACATAAAACATTTTTGAAATAAATGACGTAAGTGATTTTATTCCTCAAAAATGTTGTTAATCGTGGACTTTTAGACAGCACATGACAACTCAAAACAAAATTAAGTTTGTACGTCGGGCCAAGAAGTTGTCTAATGTGGGAACGGTCACCGCGCGGCAGTTTTCGTAGCAACTTCCACGGATGCTGTGACGTGGATCTGTGCCATGCCGCCACGTCACAGCGTCCATGCAAGTAGCTATGAAAATTGTTGCGTGGTGCCCGTTTTTATAGCTCCTGTGTGCCTGCTTGAGCCCTGTGCACTGCAGAGAAGCAGCATCCGGGGAAGCAAGAGCCATATATAGACCAACTCATGTTTACAAAAAAACTTTCAGCCTTTCCACGCTGGTGAAGAAGGAAGATCAGCGAAGCTTTATCATGGTGGGAATGAAGTAATGGCCGGCCACAAGTCGGCAAGCCAGAATGGAAAGGCTGGAAAGATGGCCGCCATCTATGAGCGACAGTGACAACCAGACAACAGGCAAGCCGGTTGTCTGGTTGCCGCCGTCGCTCATAGATGGTGGTAGCTGTCCAAAGTGTTGTGTCGACATTTGTTTGCTGGCGGACACGGTCCTGGGGAACTAGCCCTTAACCGCTCCACTGTAATAAACCGGAGCGCCCCTAGTGGACGCCACCGGCACTGCTCATGCGCGATGAAGTGTGGGCAAGAAGCTCGTTGTCTTACATAAACAAACCATTGAAATGCGATGTTGTCGGTCTCGATGTAAGCCCCCGTGCTCTTTTTTGCGTTGGAATTGTTGATTCTATGTCTTTCTGGTACTGTTTGACTACTTGAGCAGCCTCAGCAAAATTAACGAGGCTTGTTACACCGCAAAACTTTGCGGGAACAACTCCAACGCACTTATCCATTTGGTTTCTCACGACCACTGCCATGGTATTATTTGCGGCTCCTGGTTGGCCATATTAAAATTTGTGAAGACACCCTGGGACACGCTCAGCCCGCTTTCGGCCAATGGCGCCTCCTCATTTGCCTCCTATACTTCCCAATGAATATGAATTACACGAAAATGTCGTACTAATTAAGCGGCTTACAAATATTTTAAAAACATAGCGGGACAACCACAATTTTGAAATTTGCTTGAAATAACCGGAAGTACGAAATATCAGAGTTTGAATTATCGCGAGCCTACCGTATTATTTTGGAATAATGGAAACGCCACGATGCTACACCTGCTTTAGAAGCATAAAACTTTTTCGTGGTTCTTCCCGTTTAAATTTTTTCATTTCTTTTAACTTTTAATTGTTTCCACTTGCCCGCTTGTGGTGACAAAATTTACTGGGACAGAAACTGGCCAAAGTTTCAGACCAGTAAGCAGTTGATCTAAGGACCGTGCCGTCGCCAACTGCGGCATCTCCAACAGAGACGAGACGGTCGGGGAATAGGGTGTGGAGACTGTAAGCAGAGCTTATGTAGTGGCTCTGAGCGGTGTAGGACATTAAAAATGCCGATCAGAAGCGCATTCCAGCGATACCCCCCCAAAAGACGGGGCCCACTCTCGACCTCGTCGTTGTGGATCCCTCGAGCAGGAAACACGCTGAAGCTCGACACCGCTTTGCAACTTGGCATCGCCGCACGCTAGCGTCGCACCCGTCGCGATACTCTGGGAGACGTGCCGGCGTCAACGCGGATTGTAGTTGGGCGGTCCTCCCCCTCAGGGCTCTGGGGAGCTGGTGCAGCGGCTGGAGAAGCACAGCCGCTACGTGCCCTGCTGCGCCTTCTCCTCGGAGGGGGACCTGCTGGCCACGGGCTCCAATGACCGGGCCGTGGCCATCTGGGGCCTGGGGGAACCCCAGGACCACCAGGGGGACGGCGCCTGCACCGGGAGGTCCGCGACTGCCGCCGGCGAGGTGAGCGAACCTCGTGCCGCGGAGGCTTCCGGTGGCCCTCGGAGGGCCCGTTGCCCTCCGAGGGCAACGGGCCCTCCGAGGGCAAAAAAGGCAACAAGCTGTTGCCTTTTTTTCATTTGCGGTGATCCGACTGCAAAATTGTGATTATGAGCTGTTTTCAGGGCACCTGAAAACAAATTTATTAGCACTTTGGAGCACCTAAAACTGGCTTTTGGAGCACTTTGGAGCGCATAGACATAAACTTCGGAGGCCTTTTTGAGAACTTTTCCGAAGTACTTTTGAGCATGCAGTTATGAAATATTACGATCATCTGAATTTATTTAAGAGAATTTTAAAGTTTTCCAATCTCGTACTAAGCTTTTTTTTGTAGACAGTATAAGCCACTTCATAAAGTTGGTCTTTGCGGGTTTAACTATGAAAAATATATGTATCCCAGAAATCCAATGTGAGAAATTACTGAACAGATATTTCTCATATAAAGAAAAGTTGACACAACTGTCGGTGCAATTTACTGCGCATAGTTTACTTCGAACACGAAGAACCTATCAAAGGCCCGTCTCTTGAAGCTTTTGCAGCTTTTCATTTATGATTGTGTTCTAGGAAAGGCTTGGGTTTGCCTCAGAAAGAACCACATGCCCCGATTTTATTTCTTCATTGAACTCGCCATTGAAAGTTGATAGTGGTTGACTGTGTTGACACCGCAGCCACTATACTGTGTCCACCCTTAAGCTGAGACTATGGTGGGAGCCCCGTCGGAACAATCGGCAGCCTCCCTCTTATCACCTGACCCGGCTCTCTGCGCGTGGGTATGGCGGTTTTTTATCGGGGTGGCGCAGGAAATTGCCTCGGGTGCATTTGGTGCAGGAATGGAATTGCTGCATTCGGCTTCATTTTGGCATGTCCGCTTCCACCTGGTGGACTCCAACTCCAAACCGGAGGTACTTTACCGCGCTTTTTTATCAGACGACTCTGAGAAGCGTTAAAAATCGAAATCGGAAGAGTCGACACTCCGATATTCACTACTGTTGGCTCTCGATAATTGAGTCACTTTATTTGAATTTTTGGTTATTTCAAAGTGGGGGTGCACAATGGCAATTACACTTATGAATCTATGGGAAAAGGGAAAAAATGTGCTACTTCCAAGTTTGAACTTTGGGACTGGTTAATTTGAAGGGTTTTTTTCTATGTGCTCAAAAACTCTGGCAACTCTTGGAGTTGACGAAGCTTAAACTGCACCCGTGCACACTCGAATCGCTTTAACCTACTACGTGCGCTGTCGAAAAAAGGGAATTAGCGTGGCGTTCGAATGAGCCACCAGGCGGCCAAGCCAGTTAAGTGGCCAGACCGCTCTAAACCGAGCCAAGCCAACCTACCGTATTTATTCGAATATAAGTCAACCTTTTTTTTCCGGAAATGTTGTCAAAAATGAAGGGTCGACCTATAATCGTGACCAAAGAATTTCAACCTACATTTGCGACCAAATTTTGCGACCCTACCGAGGGCATGGAGCTATCGAATCACCGAGCCGGCGTTGCCGTAGAGCCGCGCCGCTTCTTGTTTCAAAAAGCTTTTGGTGCACGAAAGCAACCGCAACAGCAACAAACGACACCCCCCCCCCCCCCCCCTTCCCCCACGTGGCCGCCGCTCGCGCACATCCCTCGGGCGTCGGGTTTCGCAATCGCGCCTGTAGCGTTCCCCTCGCTGGGCAAGGGGAGGGAGAGGAACGCGATGCGCTATGCACTTTGCTCTCCATGCCTCTTCCTTGCAAATGTGCACAAAAAAAAAAAAAAGGAAAGAAAAAGAAACAACGGAGGTTACTTTAGCTTGTCGCTTGCAGCGGCTGGCGTGTTGCTCACAGCGACTCCGGCGTTGCTCGCCTATTTGTATTTGGTCTTTCGTCGCCTCGCCCGTCTCCACCTTCTTTCGTAGCGTCTTGCGCAGTGTCATTTTACAACGGACGGTGTCAGTGAGGTATTGTGTATTGTTGCGAATTTGCGAGGATGTCTACCAAGCTGACGAAGCTTCGGACGACGATGACATGTCCGGAAGTTCTGACGCTGATAAGTTTTTGACATCGCCCTGCGATTTAGCCGAGAGTGCTGTAAATAAAGATTTGTTTCTTTCTTTTGCCCTAACTTTCCCCTGTTCCTTAAAAAAAAAAAGGTTGACCTATATTCGAATTATTTTTTTTTATTCTCGGTGGGTTCAATAAATTGGGGTCGACCTATATTCGTGGTCGACCTATATTCAAGTAAATACGGTAGCTGCAGACACGAGCATCGTGGCGTCATTCCGACAGAAGTTGCGGCAGCACGCGCTGCACATACAGCCAGCATAGCTTGGTTGGAGGCATTACAGCGTAGCTTGGTAGGAGGCATTACCCAGTCCTGCGGGATGAATTGTTCACCGAATGTACCAATGCCAACAAACATGGTGCGGTCTGTGGTCCGCTTTCGGACAGCAACATCGTGCAAGTGATTAGGCCAGCGATTAGGCTGAGACGACCACGCCGCTTTTTCCGTCACGAGTGGTCGACTGTCGCTGACACCAAAAACCGCTTGCGGCACCGCAAACTACAATTTTGCGTTTTCTTCAGCGGAGAAACTGCAGAAGGTGCCCTATAAAAAGTTTGCAATTTCCAGAGCCTAGTTAGTACTGCGCGTCTTCGTTAAAAGAACTCCGTAAATGCAACCTTAAAGGGTCACTGAAATGCTTTTTGAGATCCTCATTTCATTGTCGTAATTCACTCAATGAGCTCGAAGCATCCTAAAATACCCTAAATTACGATCATGGGCGGCTGATTTGCGTATTAAAAAACTGTCAGCCTTTCCACTCTGGTGAAGAAGGAAGACCAGCGAAACTGTACTATGGTCAGAATGAAGTACATATTTATAAATGTAAGGATTAAGGGGTGATTGGGTAATTGGTTATCTGAACGATTAAAGAATCGGACATATATGCCGTAATATCCCGAGTCATCGCCCACCCCCACTGCCACCTGGAATTCATAAAAAAGGTGGGGTGGTCCATGTCTCGGTGGGTAAGCACAAAAGGTTTAAAAAAATCGGGAAACAACGCCCATTTGTTTTTGGCATATCTAGCGCGGCTGCAGAAGAGATACATTAAACTCAAAACTCGAATTAGTTTTATTGTTTTATACAAAAAATGCTCATGAAAGAATGTTTTATTATTGCAAAGTCCGTTTCTTGCACACATGCCATGAACACCGCCAATCGGCATACAGCGCAAACGTTTGTTCCGTGAAAGCACGTTTCACCGCTAGGTTTTCCTCGTTAGCTAAAAAAAAGTTTACAAGAAAATAGAAAAACCAACCAGGCGCAACGAGCGAGCGAGCGACCGGACTAAAGAAGCGAACGAAGAGCGATGCTGGGAAAAGGGAAAGCCGGCAATCGCGTTGGTAAATAGTTTGTTTGTTTATTTATTTATTTTTATTCATAACATACTGCAGACCAAGATGGTCCAAGCAGGAGTGAACAAGAAAGAGTAAATCACACACCGTACATATACAAGCAATACCTTCGACAGGAAGTACAAATAAAGAACTTTTATACCGAGCATAAAAAGCCACCAGCAGCAGAAGGAAATGTAGCAGTGAGGACCTACGCAGTCATGAACTGGGAGGAAACGACGAAGTGGGAAGAGAATTCCAGTCACTAATTGTCCTGGCGAAAAAGGAAAATTTAAAAAGATTGGTGCGAGCAAAGTAAGGCGCCAGTAAGTGTAGCTGATAATGTCTGGTCTGTCTCGTAGTAACGGGCTGTAGGTATGAGTGCCGATTATTAGAAAGCCTATCATTTGCAAGAAGATACAAAAACTTCAGCCTAGCTTGTTAACACCGTAGCTTGGACTGTTTGGTTTTCCATAATTTGTACTTCACAGCGCATAAACGTCTCACAATAGCAGGCACTCACTCAATTACAGACACAAAAACAGCGCCGTGTGTATGTTTTTGTGTCTATGATTGAGTGAGTGCCTGCTATTGTGAGACGTTTATGCGCTGTGAGGTACAAATTCAGCCTAACCTTTTTTCTTCTTTCCTGTAACAAATCAAATTGGTTTATTTGCATTAGTGAGGGGGGAGAGTCGGATCATTTGAATTTTTTGTAAATAAATCTGACTGCCCGCCTTTGAACTCGATCTAGATTATTTATATCTTTTCTGGTAAAGGGGTCCCATACAATGCTAGCATATTCAAGCTTAGGTCTTGCGAGTGAGTTGTATGCTAGTAATTTTACATTAGAGGGCGTGTGCTTTAGTTCGTGCTTAATCAATCCAAGCTTTCTAAAAGCAGCCGATGTTATGTGGTCTATATGTTTATACCAGTTCAAATGTTTGTCAAATGTCAGTCCAAGATACTTATGTATAACTATCTGCCTCAGAAACGCTATTCGCGTTTCCAATTTACTTTATAGGTGAATTCCAAAATGGCGGTTTTCCAAAATGGCGGTTATAGTGAGGGTCAGAGATGCATGCCACTGCTGACACTATCTAGTGTGCTGGTTTCACTGAACAGTACAAATTATGTTTGGCAATACGAGAAAGCTAGGGTGTTATGAGCACACCTCACCTTTTTATTTTGACAACAAAAACGGTGTTTGGCGTAATATTTATGCCAGGAGGCACGTTTAATTCTGGAGCGAAACCGAAACTAACCTCTGTTTTGAATTCAATTTCTCGGTATAGGACTTAATTTCCGATTCCTTCGTGTCTAAAAATGTGTCTCACATCGTAATTATTTAGTTAAAGAAGTTGTTTGCGGAAGATTTATTTTGTGACATACCTGTTCTATCCAGGCTCTTTAAAATAGTATGGAAATTTCAGTGTCCCTTTAAAGACAGGGTCTTTCATGCACCTTAGAGGTAACATAGAATATTGTATTTGTTGAAAACATCAGGCTGATATTTGTGTGTGCTCGCTGCCTTTTCTCGCCCAGATAATTGTCATGTGAAATAATGAACTGAGGACCTTTTAATGAGTTCTTGGGGTATTTAGATGATTAATTGCTTTAACATTATTCCCAGCACAGGAATAACAGAATAAATAAAGTTTTTACAATATGTTCACAAAACGTATAAATAAGAAACGCTGTTCTCGCTACAAAAACCCAAAGACAGAATCCGAGTCAGGCAGCTGAAGTGTGTGCGTTCTTTTAAAGCAACGCGTGACACATAGAACTTTATATTACATCCAAATGTTTGACCGTTCGTCTATCTTTATAACAATGTCGAAGTTTTTAGTACTCTGTAAAAAATTAGACCTTTCTGGAAAGACTGATATGGTTAAATGGCGTATTTTTGTGATCGTAGGGTTTAATGGCGGCATACATTGCTGCAATTTGTATTAATAATAATATTAAAATTAACATAATTTAATACGTAATGTTTCAAGCTCTAAGACAATTCGTTGCTTATGATCTAATTTCCAACACGCGAACAAGTATGACAATCAAGAGGGTGCTAATTATCTTCATTGGTGTCAATTGCAGCATTTTTAATTGCCAATTTATAAACTAAAAATAGTCTAAAATCAATGAAAACATTTAGCTAATGTGAGAAATCCATGTAAAATAATATTATTGTGGGTAAAGCATATGGTTCTATAAAAGTTGCGACTTTGACAATCAGAAAAACCTCCAAAGTCGCCGCCAATATTTTTCCAGACCAAATGCCCCAAAATAAAAAATAAAATAAAAAATCTTTTTTTTTTAATTATTAATTCTTTAAGAACATATAGTTACTTCCATTTTTACGCGCCGTCATTTATTCAATTTCGGCCTTTCCAGTTCGAGAGAACGCTTACCTGCTTGCACGGCTGCTCACAGCAGCATGTTTCGTTGGTGTTGGAAGCCGGTGAAACAAAAAAAATTTTTTTTAATTATTAATTTTTTAAGAACATATAGTTACTCCATTTTTACGCGCCGTCGTTTATTCAATTTCGGCCTTTCCAGTTCGAGGCAACGCTTACCTGCTTGCACGGCTGCTCACAGCAGCATGTTTCGTTGGTGTTGGAAGCCGGTGAAACAAAAAAAAGTTTTTTTTAATTATTAATTTTTTAAGAACATATAGTTACTCCATTTTTACGCGCCGTCGTTTATTCAATTTCGGCCTTTCCAGTTCGAGGGAACGCTTACCTGCTTGCACGGCTGCTCACAGCAGCATGTTTCGTTGGTGTTGGAAGCCGGTGAAACAAAAAAAAATTTTTTTTAATTATTAATTTTTTAAGAACATATAGTTACTCCATTTTTACGCGCCGTCGTTTATTCAATTTCGGCCTTTCCAGTTCGAGGGAACGCTTACCTGCTTGCACGGCTGCTCACAGCAGCATGCTTCGTTGGCGTTGGAAGCCGGTCAAACAGTAGTGAGTTTTAGTATTTTATATACAAGCGAATGCAAGCGCTGTTTGTTTGAGTTATCTTTTTTTGTTCCACACTGCTTGTGCACGGAGCCCAAAATTGCGGTCTTGGACTGGCGCGTGGCGATGACGCGCATGCCCAACGTGGAACACGCAACTCTAACGCAAACGCACTGTGTAGCTTCTATACGCAATATTAAACTCTCTAATAAGGTCCAACCCCATACCTGCTGCAGCACTACGTTGGGACAGTAAAGAGTGTTGTATGCATTCGGAAATGACATTTCGCGAGCTACGACCGCGAGCAGTTCCGCCGTGCCCGCTGAGCAGGAGAATCGGGGGAGCCTCACTGGGGCCCTTCCCGTTTACGCCACGGGAGGCCGAGCTACGAGCTGGAGACGCGAATAGTCCCTTATTTTGTACTGAAAGGAAAAGTGTTTTTTTTTTTGTTTGTGATTGTAAGAAAAACAGTTTTCTCAAGATTTAGGCTCATCTTCCATTGGTCGCACCAATCCTGTATAGAATTTAAACTCAAATTCAGTGCAACTTGATCACTCGGACACATTACTTCTTTAAACAACGCACAGTCGTCCACGAATAAACGGATGCTCACACCTGGGGCAACAATAGAAACAATATCATTAACATATATCAAAAACAGTAATGGCCCCAGGACACTTCCTTGTGGTACTCCAGAAGTCACATCAGGCATCTCTGAGCAGCCAGCACCAACCTCTGCATACTGTTTACTGCCACGCAAATAGGAGCCAATCCATTTTACTATGGCTGGATCAAGACCCATACTTTGCAATTTCAGGAGTAGTTTTCCATGTGGTACTTTGTGAAAAGCCTCGCTGAAGTCGAGGAATAAAACATTTATCTGTCCAGATTTGTCCAACGTAGGGGCAAATTCGTGTACTGTGGTAACAAGCTGAGTTACTGTTGAATACCCCTTCTGGAATCGGAGCTGAAACTCTGTCATTGAGTTATTTCTATCGAGGAAGTCAGTTACCATATTTGAAATCACATGTTCTAGTAGCTTACACGATGTACACGTTAAAGAAATTGGTCTGTAGCTGCTCATAGATAGGTGGTACCCTTTTTTAAACACCGGCACAACTTGTGCCAAGAGCCAATCATTTGGCAGAATGCCCGACAAGAAAGAAACTACTAGTAAAATCACTGTTAGAAAGCGTGCCGAGGGATCCGCAAAACGACACAAAAAGGCATTGAGTATCTTATCGGGCCCAAAAGACTTTTTGGTTTCTAAATTCAATAACATTAGAAAACATTCCTGCATGAGATATGAAGTCTGCGTTCAGATGTGACGATTTACGATTTTCACACTCATACATTTCAGCGTCGGAAAATACTGACTGAAAGTAGGCATTAAAATGACGAGTGATTGTTGTGTCATCAGCAACCACCGTACCGTCAATACATATTTGACTGGTTGGTTTTCTTTTGTTGCTCAAATAGCTCCAAAACTTCAAGGCATTTGACTTGGCGGAGGGCCAAGTCAAAAGCCTTGTCAATTGCAAGCTCTTGTGCAACTTTCTTGTTTGGTGCATACATGCGTGCGTTCGTGCACGGCGTGCTATCAACGCGGGTTAAGGCGGCGTTTCTGCGTGGCGTGGACAGCACCACGAACACAAAGCTCGAAATGGGACACTCTACAAACGTTTGTGTGCGTCGTTCCAGCAAAGCTTTATTTACCCGTTGCCTTTGTCTTAAACATTGCAAAACCACCGTCGCGATGTGTTGGGAAAAAAAGCGGGTTCGCGGCGACCTTACTTTGGCAAAGACAGACTTTGACCTTACACTTTGCAGTTATATTCCACGATATGGGGCTTTTGCTTCCCTCGCGATTCCTGAATGGGTTACTGCTTGTGTTATTTTTGCGACTTTTCTTTTTTCTCGGGACAAACTTTTTGTAAGCAAAACAAACTTGCATTCTGTTATCTCCGTCATTTTCTCTTCGCACGGATACATGCACTATGACTTCGAGGTCGTTCGCGGGGGAAATGCGTAAACAAAGAAAAGTGTCTTTCTCTCCTCTGTTTTACTTTGTCACGGACGTCCTCCAACTGTAAGGTCTGCGGCCGCGTCATTCGGGTAGGATGAATGATCGCGGAGTCAGCGGTGGTTGATGACTCAGTGTTTTTTTTGGAAATCGATATTGGGTTTAAAAAGCGGAGTGGGCAATGACTCTGGATATAACGGTATAATGATTCAGGGTTGTTATTTACTTCGTAACCACAGTGACCATGGCCTTGTAATCGCTGTGGTACACTGCCATAGGGTGTACGCTGACGGGAGGCACATTCTTCGTGAAGACGAGGTCTACACACATCCGATGCCTGGTCATGGTCACCGTAGGTATGTTCACACATGCAAGCCCGAAGTGCTTGAGCATAAACGAAGTGAACCACTTTCCCTCCTGGCGTTCAATGTCAACAATAAAGTCCCCCGTCACAACGGTAGATGTGTCGTTGCCGAGCATGACCCAGCCGAAGACGTCTATCATGAATGCTTCAATGTGTCTCTTAGGTGTCGTGGGGGGCAGTCCGGTGGTCGCCACACGGCGGCAACCATTGGACCATCGCGCACCTTGACGGAAAGGCTGGAAAGGTTGCCGCCATCTATGAGCGACGGTGGCAACTAGATTGGTCGTCCGGTTGCCGCCGTCGCTCATAGATGGCGGTAGCTGTCCAGAGTTTTGTGTAGTTTTGCGTCTAAATTTGTTTGATACTGGACATAAAACTGGGGAAACAAGCCCTTAACAGCTCCGCTGTAAAAAGTAATTGAAGATCCTGACACTTACTGTTAGCGCAGAACGACAAATGGTGCTATTGAACCTTGCTGAACATGGTTGAACAAAGGACGGCGCTTGTGAGCCACTTGCGAGCGATGGGTTCCCACGTGGACGAGCGGCCGATCAATCCCAATCGTGCACACGGGAACCCATCGCTCGCAAGTGGTTGACAAGCTCCGTCCTTCGTTCAACCATGTTCAGCAAGGTTCAGTAGCACCATTTGTCCTTCTGCGCCAACGGTACGTGTCAGGATCTCCAATTACTCTTTTAATACGCAAATCTGCCGCGTATGAATGTAATTTCAGGTTTTTTAGGGTGCTTAGAGCTTGTAGATTGAGTTATGACAATAAAAGAAGGATTCCAAAAAGCACTTTGGTGGGATTACAAGTGATTTTACATTAGAATGCACTACTTTATTTGCTTGGCAAGGAAGAGGATCTATTTTGTGAAATCTTACTTTAAGCATGGGCAAAAACCAAAACTTGGGCTCCGTCGGGCGACAGGCCTCGATGAGGCCGCCAAAACATGGTTACCAGGCGACGAAGGGTGGGATCAGTGTGGGCTACTGTTGGGGCGGGCATGTGCAATGCGCAAGTGTCGTCTGCACCTCAGTCTTCCCCACGTTCGGGTGCTTAGGATATCCGACGACGTCTGCACAACTGTGGCATCAGCCTGCGCACTTAGTGTGAACGAAACTGATGATACTTCGAGAGACAATATTCACAGCCGGCGAGACGGCAACGACGATTGGGACACGGGAGATGGCAGGACGGCCGGACGGCTCCCAAAGCCAAGAAGCGCGCTGTGCAGGCGCGTTACGTCGATCACGTGGACACCACGGAGCTAACGCAATGTGGAGAGCAAGTCATCTGCTTTTTGTGCAGGGGTTTGCGATGATGTTAGAACGCCGAGCTCTTATTGGCTGTTTGAAAAAAATAGTGGGTAGACCTCGAGGTATTTAGCATTCAAGCCTACCCACTATCCTTTCAATCAAAACCAATCAGAGCTCGGCGTCATTGTGACGTTACCGCAACTCCTGCGTAAGAAGCAGACGACTTGTTCGCCGTATTGGCCAATGCTGACAGGAGACGCTGCCGACGTCACCTGTTATGCTTGCCCGGAGAACTATAAACAAACAAGAAGCAAATCAGGATGTTTACCTCGATGTTGGATACGTCAGCACCTTACCCTCGACTGCGCCGATAATTGCACCTCAATTTGTCCGCTATAGTCAACCGATTTCAGCAACTTGGTGCGTTTCAAAGTTTGCCGGGCCGTCTAAGAAACATTTCGACAGAACTAGGTCGTAATACTTGACACGTGGTCTTCCTAGGCAATGCTGAAGAGGACTGCATTGTTTTTTCGAGAACGAAAAGGAAGCTGAGTTGCCCTTTAAGTGTGAGGATGACAACAACGAAGGCTCATGGCTCTGCAGGTGCCGGCAGTGCCCCGTGTGGCCACGGTCGGCAAGTGGTCCGTATCCGAGGTGTGCGAGTGGCTGGAGAAGACTGGGCTCGGAAAACACCGGCAGGTGTTCGAGGAGCAGTGCATCAACGGCCAGGAGCTCCTGCACCTCACTCACGACAGCCTGAGCGCCGCACTCAAGATCGGTAAGCGAGCTTTGCTGGCCTCCATACAATTGGGGCTGCAGACAACGTCATTTAAAGGAGCTGTGCAACGATTTTAACGTTGAAATAATAGGCATCTTCTACTTTTGACATTGTTCACCTTGTCACAAATGACAGAAAACACACCTCCTTTCATCGAAATGTTGCGATTCCGCCGCGTAATAGCGAGGCAAAAATTAGAATATTCCCCGACCTGCAGCCGCGAGCTTCGGCCATGAGAAACACGCGGCATGACGTCAATGGGGTTCTTGTAGAAAGATAGCAAGTTTTGCGAATACCTGCTCAATAAAAGGTAACTTTTCTATAAATCTTGTCGTTCCAACATAAATATAAAAGCGTCAAAAACCTGGTATCGTCGACAAAACTTTTATTATACAAAGTTTTAGTGGCGCCATTTATCCTAGGTCAACAAAACCGTCAGCTCTATCTGCTACCGCGAACAGCCGACAGAAGCCGGGGAGGGGGACAGGGCCGGACGGCTATGGCCGGACCCGGATGAGACTTTCCTCCTTTCACCATATTGTTCGCGCTGCGCCCGCCAGCACGTGGTCACGCGGTCGCGAGGGGATGAGTTCTCGCTGCTCACTGATGGCTCTAGATAGAGAACTTTACCGGAACCCCGTGCCTACCCCATCGACGTCACTGCGCACGTGACCCGGAAGACGATGTAAGGGTTGAGAGGTGGCAAAAACCTGGATCTTTTCCATTTTTTTAGATAAAAACTGGGGTATCCAGGCAAAATCTGTTTTCTGTAGTTCACTTCAGAAGTGTCAGGCATTGACTTCCACAATTATTTAAGCAAAGCCCTGAAATTGTTGCACAGGCTCCTTTAACTACGTTGGCTGCGCTCGAAATATTACTCGAGTCGACCCAAATCCCGCGGGTCATATAAGTTTTCGATCGCCGAGGTACAAAACCTTTGCTTTGATGTTGATGTTCATCGCACGCCCAAAAACACCATAAAAGCTTTGACATTGATGCACGGCAGAAGTCGCTTCCACGGAAGAAAAAATAAAAAATAAATCCACGATGCAAAGGCGTTAAATGCAGACAGCACGTCAATTAATCGTATTAGAGTGTGAGCGAGCCTATGTACCACGAACCCCCCTCGATGGGCCCCACGGTCTCCCCACCGCAAGACCGGCCAACCGCGCTCACTATGCTTCCCAAGCCTTTCCCTCTCGCCCGTACGCTCTCGCCACCACCATCTCAAGTGTCTCCCCTCCGCATTCCAAGACAGCTCTCCCCCGTCTTCCTCGCTGTGTTTTCGGGCCGTGCCCGTCGCTTACTTCGCTTTGTGTAGCAGACTGCCTTCGCCTCTAGCCCTCTTAACATGTAATCCTCTAAGCTCTTCAATAAATTCCCTAATTATCACCTCTACGCCCAGCCTCAGCCCTGCCTTGCCTCACAAGAGACACGTTGCAATATTTAAAGGTACTCTGGATCGAGATTGAGTAGACTTGGAAGACTGACCTAGTGATACAACCTCGAGTAACCGGCACTTGTTTGCTCGGTGTGCTGCTTGCCAGGCTACTCCTGGAATTGGTTGCTGGACTTGGCCGTCCCAGTGATTCATGGCCATAACTCGACGCAAGTCCCCATGTCATAGTCGAACGCGGTGAAACTGTACTGCGTGAATGGGTCAAAACTGGGGTGTGCAACGCAACATTCTTCTCTAACTGGGGCACTAGCTTCTGCGATGTTTCTTTTCGGGGATGCGACATCACCGCCAAGCGGCACACGATACGTTCTGCTTTGCCGCTGCCTTTGCCACAATAGTGCGAAAAGGAGGCTTTTTTTTTTCTATCCGTTGTCGGGCGTGAAGGAAAATACCTTCAGTTCCTAGTTACTTCCAACTCTTGAAGTAGTAAAGTTTTAATGCGAAAGCATTAACTGTCCCATGGAGCGAGCCAACGTCATCAGTTTGAAGCGCGAAAGCGGCACCAAGTTTCCCTGATCCCAAAGGTCTCATCGGCTGGCGCGCGGCAACGAGGCTCCCATTGGCCGCTGCGTGCATCAGTTTCAATGACCGCCGCCAGATGGCGCTGCATGTCCGTGCCGCCTAAAGCCCCTTCACGTTATAAAAGTAGCGCAAGGTGCGTCGGTGCACAAGGCACGTGCAACGTGCAGCCCTTAGGAAGATCATGGCGGCACAGCGCAGCGCTGAGCTAGATTTCAGACGCCGTGTTCTTCCCAAAGGTGGCGCACGACACGTGTCTCGAGGATTTCCACAACAATGAATGGCGCCACTTTTCCCAGAATAGTGGGGCTTTAGTGCCGCCAGCGCGCCGATAAAACTAACTGCCACAACCCCATGCCACTACAGGCCCCGCGCCGGTTAAAACAGACACGTTGGTGCGCGCTCGGAGGCTTCTGCTCGTCTCGCCGACGACGAACATGGCGCCGCCTGTAGCATCCACATCGTCGCTGGTGCTTCTGCCACAACTCGAAAATATTACTCGCGCCACAAAACTCCGCGGCGTTTCATTGGACATTTATGCTTTCGCATTCACAACTCATAAGTGCTTAGGGGTCTTCCAACTTTTCTTTTTATCGGATGACACGCTGGTAAAACATTTCCATCCAAGCTGGCACGGCGATGTTCCTTGGAGCCAATTCGTTGACGAGACAGAAAGGAGAACCTCCACTCCAAGATTGAATGCCTTTTTCTGTACGAGGTATTTGGAGCGACAAAATAAAGCTCATCTAGCAAACGAAAAAGGAACTGAAAACAAGTTCGAGAAACTGCCTTAGCCTCAGTAGCATGACGCCCAATCCCACGCTGAAAAACTGAGGGGAGAGGGAGGGATAGATGGGCATTGCTCAATTCGATGCTGCATTCGACACGTGGGTGTTGTGTTGCCGTGTGGCGCTTTGGCAGAGGGTTTCCTTTTGCCTGGGTCCTGTGGCATTCAAACAGTCCCGTGCAGTTAGGATGAAAATAATCCTCAGAATAGAAAATGGGTCATTGCGGGGAAGTGGGGCAGAAATTATAACTCCCTCATCTATTTAGTTCAAAGTGAAAGCGCACGTTTTTCGGGAGTATAATTCGTTGAGAACACAAGCACCTCTCTCCCCCATATTTAAGCGACGTAGGAAAAGTGTTGCCAACCATACCTTGCCAAACTTGGTAATATAGACAATGTCTCCCGTACGCACGGTCTACGAGAAGGAAATGCACTCACGTGCGTAGCCACAGAAAGAACTCAAAGTTGTGCTCTATGGATGGTAACGTTTTCGTAGTACAGTAATATCCCGAAAGGTAACTCGCCCCCTATTTTTGTACTCGATTTGCTATTGTTTCAATAACACCGAAAGATAGCCCACTTCTAGTAATCGCAGCACCCTGGCCAATGGTGACCTCGGCTGAAATGGGGTTAGATAGCTATGGCGGGAGATAAGCAAACATTCCTGACCAAGAAAGACAGTTGTCTATTCATTTTGAAAAAAAAAAAGAAAACGGAGACGGCGGACAAGGAAGGGGACAAACTCAGAACGTCTCAAATGCTGCTACTAAACTTTATGGACACAACCCTTTATATATCATCTCTCACACACACGTCTCCCAGAATTCACAGTCTTTGTGACCTTCCACTACGGTACAACTCGTCATGACCTCAATTCAAGGCAATGACCTCATCTCGTACGCAACACCACATACACGTCTCCCGGAATTTTCAGATGTCTTTGGGACCTTCTAGCATCGTGCGGACCTCCTCTCGTACACAACAATCGTACAGGGAACAATTCAAAGCAAAGCATCATTCCCCAAAGTCCAAACCAAGCGCACCCTCGTGCATCTGTGCACGGGCCCCCCACACTGACGCCTGAGAAGGCGACAGCAAACTCGGCAACGAAAGCCTTAAAAGAAAAATTTACAACAGCAAGAACTTTCGAGATCTTCATCTAATGTTATCGTTGGATGGCTGATACAATCGCCTACGGTCTCAATTCTCATTCTCTCTTTCGAGACTCTTTTTGCATAAACTTTTTCTTTGCTTAAACACTACAGTTTTCCCCCAATCAGGCAAACAAGTACTGCGTTCCTGCCCATGTTTAGCTATCTCAGAATGCGGAGAACTGTTCTTGACTTCCCTCGTGTGCTCGAGAAGTCTGTCATTTAGTCACCGTTTTGCCTTTCCCACATACAAGAACCCACAGCCCGTCGGAATCTTGGTATGCGAACGCAAAGAGAGACAAGGGACAGACAAAAAACATGTCAGACACAGCAGCGTTCAACTCGCAACAAGTTTATTCTCTCTTCCGGCGTGCAGAGCCTGCGGGATCTTGACAGCACCGGCTCAAGGCCACGCTCATCCATCTCCCGGATTCCTATCTCCTTCTCGAGAGACTCTTCCTCCTTTCTGCCCAAATTAGGGAATTTGTGACTCACATAGTGGTCCCTTCTCTGTAGGAGGAAGGCCTCAATCACTTTCTGTCCCAACCGGTCAGGGTGCTTTTTGGTAGCCGCCGCTTCGTTGAAGATGGGCTTGCATCCCTCGCAGCCATTCACGTGCGTGCCATCCATGGCTGCAAGGGATGCAAGCCCATGTTTAAGGAAGCGGCGGCTACCAAAAAGCACCCTGACCGGTTGGGACGGGAAGTGTGTCGAGGCCTTCCTCCTACAGAGAAGCGACAACATTGTGAGTCACAAATTCCCCAATTTGGGCAGAAAGGAGGAAGTGTCTCTCGAGGAGGAGATAGGGATCCTTGGTCGGAGGAAGGAGAGGGATGAGCATGGCCTTGAGCCGGCAAGATCACGCGGGCTCCGCTCGCCGAAAGAAAGAATAAACTTGTTGCGAGTTGAACGCTGTCCGTGTCCGACGTGTTTTTGTGTGTCCCTTGTCTTTCTTTGCGTTCGCATACCAAGATGTTTAACCAACACGCTCTCCTAATTTTATCTGTGTCCGTCGGAATATCGTACGCTACTCCAACATGGCAATCAATGGCGGCTTCCCCGACCAATTTTGACAACCCTGTGTTCCACTCACAAACGGCATAAGCTTGTTCAACTTAAAGTCGAAAGTGAAAACCACCTTAACTGTGAACCTCCTGGCAACCGCCGACAGATTTTGTTATGGTTAATTATGCTTCTTAATAAATGCTGGATCTGTTACCAACGTCCTTCAAGGTGCGTGCAATCGGCGTCACCGGAGGTATCGGCCGTTATTCCTTTCTAAGAAAACTGCGCAAGGCCCAGTTGTCGAGAAGTTAAATTAAAGCTCAAGTTCCTAAACTATCCGCAAGATGCTCAAGTTGTAGCGATGCGGTCTACTTGTATCGGCCTCTAAGATGAGCACTCGTCGGGTGCAAGATGGCAAACTGCTCCTCGGCTCGCATTGAGGGGTGGTTTTCTCGGATTGTGTCCCTCATTGCATGCCCAGACAGTGGCACCCTGCCCAAGCCACCTTTTATTTTATTTCTTTAAATGGTCTCAATATGAGTAGAGTAAAAACATAGAAAATAGAACACGCGTGGACTCACGAGCGTTTCATTTTTCCGCGCCTTTATTTGCTTTCTTTTCCGGAAAAGTGCAGTAAGCAACATGAACCGGCAAGCCGACAATTTTTTATTTTTCTAAAGAACCGTAGCTTGACTGGTAACTAGAGGGAAGCCGACGCTGAACTAACCTGGAGAGTAGCAATGAAACGGCGGCAGAGAAATGGCAAAGTAAGTATGGGGTCCTTTTCGCGTCACTTACGAGCTCTTACCAGCCGGCGCGTAAATAAATAATTGTCTCTAACAAAGTATTCTCCCAGGCTCGTAGTGGGAGTGGCAGAGCCTTACGTGCTGCGAGAGTGAGTCGTCTTTTCGGTGAAGTTGGGCCAATCGTTGCGCTTTGCGAATGGAGAAAAGCGGGAGGGCTAAAGGACGTCCGTCCCGCAGAGGCCCTGGGCCAGCGCAACAAGCTGCTGCGGGAGATCCAGAGCCTGAAGAACCCGCTGTGGCGGCACTGCAGCATGCCCGAAGAGGATGGCAGCCTCCCTGAGGAGTTCTACTGCCCCATCACCCAGGAGCTCATGCGGGACCCCGTCGTGGCCCCGGGTACGCCCCAAGGTTCCCTCCGGCACTCGCCGTGGATGGACGTGCGCGGCCGAGCTTTTTAGACAAGGTGGCCGCTTGCGCCCTCTGGTTGGCGGTTTTAACATCGGTGGCAGTGGACGTTTGCCGAATGGACGGAACGTCGAGTGCCTTTTTGGCGGCGATAACGCCGCTAAAGGTTGCGGTCCTCGCGATGGAAGCGTCTCTTTTTTCACAACTGCGGACCTTCCATCCAAGACATCTGTGGGCAGACCATAGAGTTATTATAATGTGCGCTAAAGGTTCAGCCGGCGCTAGTGTAAGCTTTCAAATTGAAGCAGACGGCAACCAGTTTAAAATTGACTTCCGGTAATGCATTTCTGTGCAAAAAGGTGGATGCATTTTGTTTCTGCATTTGGTTATTAAAGCAAATATTACGAAGCATTCTTTCGTATTAGCTCGGAACATTTCTCGGACGTGTAGATAAAAATATTGATCAGTTACGGTTCTTTTTTTGGTTTTCAAATGAATGGCTTTAGACTCGGTGCATAAATAGCTTGGTACGTGCGTTTATGTACACTCTCCGACACTTTTGGCGCGAGCGTGGCATCGGCGCTTTTCTGTGGGGAGGTTTACGTGCCAAAGCAACGAGGAACGTCTCGAAAATCGAGAGGGACGTCAAAAACTATGCACTAACGCTGGATCAGTACCTATACTCGTGTATGTAGATGAGCAATATAAAGTGAAAGGCAAGTAATGAGTGCAATTTGTGATAAATAACATTTGTTTTATTCAGATAATATTTGCATACTCTAAAACTTTTAAAATGGGGAAAAGCCAGAAAACTCTTAGTGCCCGGTAAAATCGATGCAATAATAAAAAGGGAAACAGCATTTATAGCCTGTGTACTTCTACAGTTTTACGCATTTTAATGCTCGTAAATGGAAGTCATTTTAGCGGCATATAAATCTCGCAGATTATCAATATTAGCATCATTGGGATGTTGGTGCTCCTTGAACATGCCCTACGTTCTTCTCAACCATTTTGCTTATATTCGTCGCTTGTCTTCACACATTTGCTGTGGAACATTGGTCACTGATCAGAAAAATACTATAACTAAAGCAATTGCACTTTTATAATGTTAATAAGCTACCTACTGTTCCCTACAACCAAAGTAACAAAGTTATGTCCAGTTATTCTCCGGCGAAGAGACAAAATGCACGCGCTTTTTCCCATACGAATGCACAGGAGCACCGCAAAAGTGGACTGGTTGATGTCGGCTTCAATTTGAAACCGGAAGTCCTGTAGACACGAGTGCCGGTTGAACCTTTAGCGTACATTATAAACTCTATGAGTAAAAGCACATTTATTCTACCTGCAACTGATGCCAGCAATCGGATAACCTCTGCTTGGTTATCTCCACCTTGCCGACATCTATTTTTGCCCTCGCTGTTCTTAAACCCCAATGCCTTCATACTACGTGATAGCGTCTACGTCCCTGCAGGAGTTGACTTCCACTTTGGTCTCCTATTCTGCCCTGTGCTCACGATGAACTGCTCTTTCTGACCGGTTTTGAGCATTTTCTTCATTGCTTACTGCTCTTTGGGAAGATTACATTTATCTAGTAGTGTTCTTGTAGGTATTTTTTAACTTGAATGTGATGATTTATTTGGACTTCTGCGCATGGCTGCTTTTTTTACATGCTTTGTGTCTTGTTTTCTGGTGATTCGATACTGAAGCACTTGCCACGAGCTTTTGATCGGAAGGACTGAACCATTGAAGGTTGAAGAAGGAGTTGTTTTTTTTTACATACTAAACGGAACTGTTGTTCACGGACGTGATCAGTTTTCCTTTTAAGAGTAGAGAAAGCGTGAGAAACGAATGCATAAAGAAAATGACAGAACCCAGATTATGCCATTGCATCACTGAAGAGCACCGGAGGAATTTCTAACAAGCTAGGCAACCTAGTGCACAAAATTTGTTTATGTATAAAGGTTTTAACAGCATCTATCAGAAACAATGTGTTTCGCTTCCTTTTCTTCATATTCCTTGACTCAAACTTTGGAGTGGCCAAACTTGAGCAGTGCAGAAGCTGGACATCCACTTGGCAACTGCAATGAAAGAGGGTGCCGGAATGCTGCCGAGGAAACTATGTGGATAAAGAATTGTAGAATGATTATATCATCATGAAGGTTCGCGAGCATGTGTGCTGCAGGCACGAATGTCTGGATCTCACTGCGGCTACGTTGCCACTTTAATGAACCTGCCTTCCCATGTTGGAAGAATGGCAGGGAAGCCAGTCTGCATCATCAGATTGCTTCCAAAATCTCACAGTTATCAAAGTACACGCTAGCACTAATGCTGCTCTTGCTAGTGCCAACATGCGAAACGACAGCATCAGAATCAAACGGGACATGAGACATTTGGGAAAACAAGTTCCTAATTTTGATGCCACTAAACACCAGCGCTTCGACAACCACATGGGTACTTGTGTCGGGAAATACTGCTGCAAGTACTTCACCATTGAATCACGGAGCTTCAGTCGTGCTAGTGCACAAAGGGCCGAACAGATTAACAGATTCAACTTAAAAATATCAACAGAAACACTACATATAATCCATACGGAGTGAAAAACGTCAAGAGAACACTTCGAACAAGCGTGAAAACTCGTCAAAATCGCGTGTGCAGTCAGTCGGGAACAGCAGTCTGGAAAGGGCTGGAACGCACAGATCAATGACCTTTGAGCACACGGCAGAACAATAGGCCATCTGGAAGTTAATTCCCGCGTGAGTGCTGCAGAGATGTGGGGAATGTGACTGCGTCCTCTCCGGAGGTGACGTAGTGCATGGATGGAGCCGTTTGTCCTACCAACTACGCTACGCCCACGCGTGTGGACGTGGACGTTCTCTTACTAAATTAGTCCAGCCAGGGGTTTCCCCTGAAATTGAAATTAGGAGGGGTGTTTAAATTTTGGGGGGGGGGAGTTGGAGGGGGGGGGGGGGGGGGGGCATTGAGAATATAGGTGTTGTTGCGAATTAAGGGGGTGCCTTCAGAAAAACAAGGGGGGGTGTACACCCCTGTAGGGGGTGTGTAGGGAAATCACGGAGTCCAGCAGAATGGACGCCGCCTAGCGGAAAATTCGTGAGCTAGTTGGAATCAATCGCTTCACAGCTCTCCTCGTCTCTGCGGCTTTCACGGTTGTGTCTTATCGGCACGGTGGCAGACGAAGCAAAGTGACCGAACTCCAAATAATTATTTTTTTGTTCCTCGGCGTTTGTCTGCACAGTGGAATGGCCCTAGATTGTTTTCTTCCCAGATTCTCAGAGAAGGTCTCTGTAAGCCCACTTATGCCGACACACAGTCACGGGCCTAGGTTTTCTTAAGTAAGAATCGCGAAAAGAGTCTCGAGGGCTTGCCTGCCTCGAAGCACTTTCAAGATGACTACTGGCTCGCCAATACGTGATTTTTATATAATGACGTAAAATAGCCGAGTGATGATTAACAATTTCACCGGAAGCGTTGTTCTAGTAATTTTAGGTTTTATTATACCGGATGTTTCGGTGAAGGCTTTCATATATTCCAAAAACTAGGAGGGTTGAGAAACAAATTAACTCTTTCCAGGAAAAATTGCCAGCCACGGTGGACGTCTAGGATTGCAAAAATGCCAGTTATCTAAATAATGACCTAAAAATTACTAATTAACTTTTAATTAGCTTAAAGAAACATATAATTCCAATTACAAACTTGCTAAGCATCATCAAAAATGACTAAATCAACCCACTTTAGAAAGAGATAAGGCACGGGCAGGCATTTTACGGCTTGCCAAAAAAACGCTAAATTTGGACAGGTTTCGGTTTCTTATCGGAGCGCATCTTTACGCCTGCGGTCCTGCTCTTCAGTGGCCAAGACGCGCAACACGTCTGCTTCCCACCATTCTACGAGGGAGGCAAGGCGGTGGCTTCAAGCCTTGGTAACCGGGGGGCAGGACTACGGGCGCAAAGAGTTCTAGACGACGTGCGCAAGATCTAGTTTTCCCATATAAATGTACTATTCGTGGATTAATTGATTGTCCTGATTTCACATCAGCTATTAATATTCATGTTCCGAAACAATTTTTTCCGATTTCTCCGACTTCTCGTTTTAATTGAATCATCCCAACCAGTCCCATGACCCGCATTCAACACTCGTATAATTCCCTCGGCGTAGCAGATGTTGATGTTTTTAATCCAACTTTTGTGGCGTTTGTAACCAACCTGTGATCAGTCTGTTGTACATCCTTATCGAGGCGTTAAGCTGTTCATGAGCACAAAAAATAAATGAATTAATGAATGAAATGAATGAAGGATGTGCTCTAATAAAAAACCGAAACCTAGAAACAAATCAAAATTTTGCGTTTTTTAGCAACACCGTAAAGTGTTGGCCCTGCCTTATATCTTTAGAAAATTAGTTGATTTGGTAAGTTTCGGTGATGTTTATTTTCACTCGTTGAAAAGTTCATTAGGTGATCATGTAGCTAATTACCATGCTTTTTTGCAATCCTCGACGTCCACCATGGCTGCCAGTTTGTTCCCGGAAAGAGTTTTACTATTTCTTAGCCACCCTATTTTTAGAAATTTTTGAAAGCCTTCGCTGAAACACCTTGTGCAATAAAGATCTATTTTATGTGTCTTATAGTTTCTCAGGAATCATCGTAATAAGAATTATCATGAGCGACATTGCAGCATCTGTATTTGACCCATTACAAATGCTGTATTACAGTGAAATCTCGTTAATTCAAACTCGCAGATAATTCAAATTAACATGCAGGTCCCGTCCTATGTGTTTCTAGGAAGAAAACTCCCGGTTATTCAGAATTTACATTATTCAAACAAAGTTCTGGTCCCCCCCAGGTTACAATTAATGAGATTTCACTGCATTTCATTGTATGGGCAATGCTAGAAGTTGATGGACAAAAGACACGTGTACGTCCATGATTTAAACTAAAGCAACGATACGTGCAAGTTGATATACAATGGCATTTTAGTACTGGAGATTAGGGACAGACGAAATTCGCAACTCCAGTGGGCTATGCAGGGTTCTACTCCTTGGGGAAGTGATGGAATGACAATCAACTGCCTTTCTGCCATTCCGATGAACGTTGAGGAACAGATTAGAAATGTTTGGACTTTCATCTATTTATTTTATTTGCTAGTAGGCCGAAAACTGACAACACAGAATCACAAGAGCCACCAGTGATACTGGTTTTCCCGCTAGGTGGCATCTGTTTTCCTGGGGTCGTAAGCAGCCCAAGATGAATCTCCAAACACACCGGTGTTTGGAAATCTCCTTTGTGCGGTCTCTTTTCTCCCCACTCTCAAGGTTTAAGTGCCACGGTTGAAACTGCACAATCTCGCTCCACAAATCTGCCCCCCCCCCCCCCGCGAGCTATTTTGTAATGATGGCACCATCGCCTAGTGGCAGTGCTGAACAGCCAGGCCAGAATAAATACAACAGCAAACATAGGGATGCAAGTACAGGTGGAAGGCACAGGCAAACACAGCATTGACTGTCGGCTGTTAACATAAAAAAAAAACAAGGATCTTTTTTTTTTTTTTTTTGGTCATGCACTGATTTACGTAACTACTAGTACAGTCGGGAACAAAAGTTCCCGGACCACGGGAGCAGCGGCCGATAAGCATTGCTGCGCCCCCGGATGGCACAGTGCCTGCTGTCGAGACCGGCGCTTGGCCAATGTGCGTCCTTCCTCAGTCGCGGGAATGCCAATTCTTTTGTTTCCAGCAGCCGCGCTGCGATTCTCGATAACTTGCCGCATGGCGCCGTTTCGGAAGCATCCATATTCCGCGCCAAGCTGTGCCAAAGGTCCACGCTAAGAATTAAGCCATGCCGGCCGGCTAACCTGGTTGGTCCTGGCTTGCCGCCCCCGTGAATCAGCGGGAGAGGAGGATTCGCAGATCTCGCATAGCGCCGCTTTTTCAGCAACTCTCTTCGCCCAACTCCGACCCCAACTTTTTTTTTTTTTTTTTTTTTTGTTTTTTTTGTTGTTGCCGGCACTTTTTAGACGCGATAAGAACACAATTGTCACGCATTGCACCATGGTAAATGAATAAGCAGAGACTTGGACTGTGGTTTTTTTTATTCGCACAAAATGAGAATAAAAACGTGACTCCTTCTCTCTCGCTGATTCACCGGCGCAGCCAGCCAGGCCACCCGGCCAGTGCTGCTTCTTAGCGCGATCTCTGGTGCAGCTTGGCGCGGCCGCGCAGATGCTTCTGAAGCGGCGCCACACGGCGAGTTACCGGGAATTGCAGCGCGGCTGCCGGAAACTAAATAGTTGTCATCCCTACGAGTATGGAAGGGCGCGTGTGCGCCAAGCGCCGGCCTCAACAGCAGGCGCAGCAATGCATATCGGCCGCTGCTCCGGTGGTCCGGGAACTTTTGTCCTCGACTGTACATACCTTGCTGGATTCCTGCATACGGCATTCCTCTTTTATTGCCCCTCTCATCAAGAGTACGTAAGACCCCCCAAGTCCATTGTTTCTCACTGTCCCTTTGCTTCTAGACAGCTCCCATATTCTACAAAAAACCTGTCATTATTTTAGTCTAGCACAGGCATTCTAGAAGCTTTCTATCACGAGAAACGATGGAGAGCTGAGGAACCCCTCCCAGTCTAGGCAGGGGTTCAATGAAACAGGGAAGGAGCCTGCAGAGCTTGTAAACTATAAATAGGGTTCGGAGTTTTCGGTTTAAACCGAAAAAGGCCAGTTTGTAGGTTTGGCGTTTTCAGTTTAAACCGATAAAAGTATGTCTAATCCGTTTTCTAAAATTCGGTTTTGACCGAAAAAGGTCAGTTTTTTAGCGCCGCTTCGAGGTGGGTGGGGGGAAAGGGGGGTACAGAGAGAGAGGGCTTTGCAAGGTTCCGACATTGTGTGACCTCTTCGTGATTGCCCTCTTCCAAGGTTCAACATGCAACAAAAGAGGTCTTAGATTGGCCTTTGCGGGACATCTGTGTCCTTTCTGTGATCGGGCTTAGTGTGTAAAGTTCCCAGTCCTAAAAAAAAAAGTGTGGATGTGGGCTAGTATAAGGTTTTTCACTTCATGCACTTCAGAGGACATCGAGGAAAGCCGCTAATACCTTTCTTAACACCCTCTCTCAAACTTCCCTGTAATTAGAAACATAAATACAATGGAATTTTTTTGTTATTTTGCTGGTTTTTGTATTGTCATCACCTTAGACGGTCACAAAGTCAGAATGGGAAGGAAAGAGAAGCGCGTTGAAGATTATGCCCACGAATTCCGCAATTTTGAGGTGTGTCCTGACGGAAGTTGTAGCGAAGACCACGTATGTATATGTGTCGTTATTCTTTGAGTGATCACAAATATCACAGCTACAAGAATCATCTGATTCGGTGTTCGATGGTGCTTCTTTCATATTCATTGAAAAAAAACAGTAAACTTTTCTGACTAAATATACACCGAAAAAAAAAAAACGAAACTTGAATTTTAAAATAAACACCGAAAAAAGTATGCCGAATTTCGAAAAAATAAAAACCGAAAGCGCAGGACCCTAATTATAATGCTCTCACTAAGGAGTTTCTGTCACATTGTTACGCATCCACGAATGGCTTGGGTCTACTAAAATACCCTTTGAACTGGAAGGACACTCCAGCTAGGATTGGGGATGGCGAGGAAATTTGGGAGAACCGCCGGCGGTGCTCCGGGGAACCCAGTTAGAGATCCCCTCGCAGGACGACTCTCTAGGCCAATAAAGGAAATGTTGGAAAGTCGCAACGTCCCTCCGTGCAGACGGCTACAGCTACGAGCGAACGGCCATCACCCGCTGGCTGGAGAGCGGCAAGGACACCAGCCCCATGACGAACGAGACGCTGGAGCACACGGTGATCATTCCCAACCGGACCCTGCACCTGCTCATCCAGAAGTACCTGGCCTGAGACCCGTCCGGTCGAGGGGCAAGCCACCTGGCGTTCCCACCCCTGGGAAGAGCCACTGAATGAGCTACGCTTTGGGTTTACGACACTTCGGCAATCTCGGTGCTTAAAGTCGTCGTTGCCAGTTGTACGAAGGTTTATCCAAGATCGCAGGAATCGTTTTTCCGTCCTCCAGAAATGTTGCCGCGGTCTGCGACGGAGCGAAACGACGTCGCCCGAACCTCCCGACACCGTATCTTAAGCTCCGCGCCAAGCACCAAAATGGTGGCACCTGTAAGAAAGTCGGAGAACGGTGTGTTGGTACTCTAAGCGTAGCTCATCTAGTGTCTACATGCACCGTCATCTCCTTGAGAAGACCCTCTCTCGCATTGTGTGACGTTTGGCGAGTGAACAGTGTTGTTTCCAGCTCCTCTTTCTGAGCATTTTGCCGGTGTGTGCTCCTGCGTTGGGCATTTTGTTTAGCTTCACCTTCTCGAGGCGTCTCCTGGTGGACGGGCCAACGGTCCCTTCCGTTGCATGTGGGAAACTCAAGAGTTACGATTTCTTAAGCGGACTATAATGTGCGTTCTAAACGTGCACAAAGGATGACTTTTTGCGAAAGCTGCAGTTACCGGTCACTTCATGCAGTTCTATATGCACTAAAATCTTTTTTATTTTTGCCAGTTTGCGCATATTGTACCGTAATATTTCGAGAGATGCGTCACCCTCGGAATTTAGCCCACCCCGGTTCTAGGCATGATTTTCTTTTCTGTTCGTGCCAAAACCACCGAAAGATAGTCCACTCCTAGAAACTATGCCGCTCAGGTGACCCGGGCATTAATGGGGCATCTCCTTTAAATGGAGGCTACGGAGCTTCTTGAAAAAAATGAGTAAGAAGTGAATTCTAGTGTATTTTTACCCCGTTAACCCGAATACCCAAACCATTTGCTGCGCAAGTATTGTTCAACGCGAGAAAACGCGAAAGACAGTCGCTGTTCGTGACATCATCGACGGATCTTTTGGCTGCCCAAGGCTAGGGAGGTGGGGCTTCAGCCCTATTTTGGAATTGCTCTTATGGCTCTCTGGCGCATCGCATTGAAACATAATTGTGATATCTGTTATTCTAACGGCCAAGTGAACACAATTCAAGTGTTTTTTCTCAAATGCAGAACCGCCCCATCTTCCCTTTAACGACTGTTATCTAGCTGCATTTGCCGAGCTTGTCGAAGCCTTCGTTGGGGCCATTTGGAACCGACCAAAATTACTTCGATGCTAGGTCTGTCGGCAGAAAGCACTCTTGTCTAAGGAACATGCAAAGAAGAGCCATTTCCAAATGGGGGCCATGGCAGCTATAACGGAACAGAAACGTCCGACCGTGGCTTCAGTGCTGCTTCTCTATTGCTAGGATGTTGGATGTGATATTGAGGCCTCAAAGCTACAAGGGGAAAGAAAAATGGCGGCGGCTCAATCGACGGCGGCGGTCTTGTGGGCAAATAGTGCAAACTATGTCGGAATAATTTCTGATTTGGACAATGTTGACATTTTCAGTCCTTGTTATTAGCCCCCTGGGCAGAGGATATAGTCCCACGAAGACGTCCGAAAAATGGGTCGGCGACTAGAAAGCAATTTTTGCATTATGATAGCGTCTATGACGAGTTGGGTAAGTAGACTGCAAAGAAACCGACTTTCCCATTCCTTAGAAGACTGCACATTCCCGGCTTGGCTACAATATTATTTTTAACTTTTTTGTTCTCGCTCCGAAAGTTAACCCACCCTTTATTTTCCCACAATTTGCTCTGGAAAATCTCTCGGGATATAACGGTAGTCTGGACAAAATGGTCCCCCTGGCAGGCAGCATTTTGTTCCCATTGGTCTAGATTTGTGCAATAAAGGTCTAAAAGGTCCTATTCTTAGAGCTTCGAGCATATAAAATGGCTGTTCAAGCTGTAGCCGTACCTGCTGTACCTTGTAGCCCCCATACAGGTACGAAGCCCCTCAGCTTTCGCAGCTACCATTGCAACCTCCAGCTAGTCGGCAGACTGCAACTTATTGTTGGAGTTCATTTGCCCAAATTTCCTAATCTTCCAAGAATTGCCAGCTATTGAAAAAATATGAACTAAAGCAAGAGTGCAGGCAAGCTTGTAAGTCCTGTAAGTCTTGTAAGCTCATATATTCGGGGAAAATATTTTTTGAGATTCCAGAAAACAAACGGTTGCTATCTGCTAGGAGAAAGGGTCTTTGTAGCAGAGGTCATTACTACATCAGTGTCTATATTGTATTGGGGTTCTCAGCAGTCCTTCGAGAGAAACTTAGATGGTTTTGGGTTCTATTAGCCTATAGGTGTTGATGCACAAGCTTTCTTTTCACTGTGCAATTTAAAAAAGGACCGGCTATACTAGTATTTTTCTTCTTTGAAAAGACTTGACAACCTGACCATGACGTGAGGCTGTTTAACTGTGGCTACAAAGCACCGCAACTGAGCGCAGCTCTAGATAAGATATATGCACTGCATCATCCTCGGACTTGCACTCAATTAAATCGACTATTGATGGACGTTCAGCAGCATCATTCCCATGCCTTTGGAGTGCCCCTTCAGGCATCTGCGTTTGTCCAATGGTGACGAAAATTTTTATGTTGCCGGGAGTTTGCCTGGAAATACATAAGGATGCAAAATATTGCGAGAAGTCTGGTATCCCTAAACGAATCTGTGTTCAAAAGTATGGAGGCGTTTCTAGTCAGTGTTTTATTTTTTGCTCTTTTTCATGTTGTTTTTTTTTTTTTTTTAAAGGAAATTTTGGGAGTAAAGGAAGTTTTTGGAGAAAAAGGATGAAAGATCACAAGCCTGTAAGGTGATCTCCTTCCTGGCTCCTAGGACTGGGCTCATATGTCAAAGTACTATCATGTTCTAATAAAATGATCTCACTACAGCCACACTTTGGAGCTCTGGTTTTCATGGTATGTAATCATCTGCTGCACAAGATGGGCACTTAATGTTTCTAACCACCTTAAGTAGCTGCACCTGTCATCGAGTGGATTCCCTAATATGCTTAGAGTTCTGTAACATTGCAACTGGTGAATTTGAGCTTGAGACAGAAAAAGGTGGTCGGTTCTGACGGGTTGCTGTGCAGGAGCAATGGTTGAACATGGCCGTAGGATCAAAGGTGCATCTGCCTACCTAAGCCCAACGTTTTTTGCACATGAAAAGAGCATGTGGACTTTGGAGTCTGCCAGAAATACCTGTCATGAATGTACCACTGCAACTTCTCAAAACATTTCATTGTTTTTGTGAGCGAGGCTGGCGTTCACTGTTCTGGTTTGTACAAACTGAAAGCTCAAATTCACAATGAACATGAAGATCGACATTGGGACAAATAGCTGTTTCCCCAACCACCTTGCAAAATGTCTCTTGGGAACTTGAGGCCAGGAAGATGGTGCTAGGGTGGCAGTTGTGAGTCTGATGTATTTTAAATAAATTTCAGTTGACAGGGATGTATTCAAATAAGCAATGTTTAGTAGCTCACAGCACCGAGAGTTTTCCCATATAGTGCTCAGTGCCAGTACAGTGTTAGTCTTGGATGTGGAGGTACAAGTTGATATAACTGCCTCCTGTCGAACTGGCAGAGGAGGTTACCTGTTGAGTTAGTAGAGGCCCGAAGTGGACAGGGGACTACTTTTGGACACTAATCAAAGTTCAGACTGGAATAGTCGTGTTATGAATTTGTGAAAGCACACTACTTCGCAAACAGTGTTGCTTATGAATCCCGGAGGAAAGCTCACCGGAGAAAAGCTCACCGCAAAACCGGCGGATGCGGAGAAAAGCTCACCGGCCATTGAGCGTATGCGGGGAAAAGCTCACCGATTTTTTTTTCTTCTTTTTATATGGAGGCTGTTGGATCATGCGTAACATATATCAATTTATTTTCATTAAAATTCGTCAGCTTTGTAAAAAAGAAAATGACATTTTTTGTATTGTTTGTAAGCTTATTGGGTATATTGCTCCCAAATTAATAATTGTGGGCGAGTGTTTTCTGTGGCTTACTATCTATGGACAACGAAAGCCGAACTGAAAACTTTATGAACTTGACGAAGAGGAAAAAGTTCGAAAACTTAACAAGGTCTGCCTAAAACCTAAAACTCTAAACTGTGAATGCCGAAAATCCGAAAGTGCATGCGCAACAACGCGGTGCCTGAAATTTTCTTTGAAGCTTTTGTTAACCTTTGAAAACAGGATAAAACAGTAAGTAGGATATTGAGGCTTCTTTCTTCCACGGACATGCACGATTTTGAGCCGTTCGTGCTGGTGTTTCGACACATTGCCTTTGCGTAATAGTGACCTTCTACAATGAGCCATTCATGACCTTTCGAGCTGCACACTGGCACCGTTGTTACTCGTGACCTACCTAAGAATTAGTCTTCTGTAAGTTAGCGAATAGGGCGAGTTGGTAAACGTTATACATGATGAAAACCGCTCAAACGACGATGACTGAGTGAAGACAAACACGACAGGACGAAGCTGTTCTCGCAACTTAAGTTTTGTTAGTTAAAATAACAGAAAGAAAACAGCGTAGGCGACACTGATTACATCAACTAACACCTACTTATCTATTAGGCACTACACAATATTTGGAGCTGAAACGGTTCACACACCGCTATTCATATTATCTCCCAAAAAACAAACCTCTTTATTTGACAGAGCTACTGACGGCGCACTCTCATGCTATCAATAAATTGTCGTCTTTTTTACCTGTGTACAATGTTCTGATTTTATACTTGCGGCTTCGTTAATATACAAAATGGGTGATTACTAATTTCTGAGGAGTTAGTAAATATGCCCAATGAACTTAAGAATATTACAAAAAAGAGGACATATTTTTAATGAAGTGACGAATGCGAATTGTGTTAAATTGCCATGTTTGACGCAGAATCCGCTAAGTTAAAAAAATCGGTGAGCTTTTCTCCGCATCCGCTCAAAGGCCAGTGAGCTTTTCTCCGCATCTGCCGGTTTTGCGGTGAGCTTTTCTCCGGTGAGCTTTTCTCCGCCGCCCGTTGCGAATATACCGGGTGATTTTTTTTTATTCTTACAGATTTGTTTTTAAAAAAGCCGTGAAAGCTACACTTACGCGGTTTGTGCGAGTGAGTTATACGCCCAGGAGGACATTATGTGAGTGGCTAATCTTTGCGATAAGTCTGCTAATTAATTAAAATTCACAAATTAATTTTTTAATTCGTGAATATAGACGTATGGTTCCAATTAGAAACTTGCTGAGCGTCGTCCAAAACCCCTAAATAACTCATTTTCAGGAAGACTTTCAACGCGTGAGAAGCGCAGTGGTGCACTAAATAAGCTACCACTCGTGGAGCAGGTACAAGGCTGGGGCAATATAAGAGACGGAAAAATTGCGCGGGCGCCTTACCGAAACCGTTAGTTTTGTACCTGCTCCACGAGTGGTAACTTTAGTGAACTACTACGCTTCTCGCACGCTGAAAGTCTTCCTGAAAATGACTGATTAGTAGTAAGTTTTTTGTAGCACGCCAACTAAAATCGCTAGGCTGTATCATGAGTCATGCAACAGTCCTTCATGGCTTGAACATGTGGATTCTAGCCTTTAAAATCACTGAAAATGTGCAGAATTATCTTGTTGCAAGCTAAGAGTCTCACATTCTGACATGTATACTTTAAAACAAAGTTGTTTGGAAAGTTTCTTTTTTTTTTTTTTTTCTAGAATTTTTAAACAATTGTAAGTTACAGAACATTGTGATGACTTGCCACAGTGAACTTCACAGGACAACACTAACGGTCTGTCATTTGGAGCAGATCGTTGGAGCACCATGGAGAATCATCTGATATCCATCTCCTGCAATGTGGTAGAAAAACATTAAACAGATATGAAAGCATTTTTTTCTTCCAGCAGCATCAAGATATGTATACTATTTTTATTCAGTGCCACAGCAAGTCTCTGTGGAACTGCTGTAGAACCTTTCAAGTAGTGCACATTCAGAATGTCCATAGACAGCAAATTTCTTAGCTGCCCAACATTAAAGGGCAACTCCGGTGAATATTTTCGAATTTGGAATTATGACTGTTTTCAGCTCAGTCAGTGTCCCTGAATTGCAAGGTGGTTTTTTTTTTGTTTTTTTTTTTTCCTTCGATATTGTGTGTAGTTTTATAAATATCACGGCTCAAATTTGGTTTCTATGGAAAAACAAACTATCTGTCATGGTGGTGCTACGATACGCTGTAGAACGTGCGGAATCAACCACAGCACCACCGTCGCCACCGTGACGTCACATCACCGGGGTGCTGTGGTCCTGTTAGGCCACTGTAGTCCCGTGGTGTGCGGTTCCTATGTTTTTTTACACATACTACTGTCAGCCATCATTTGGCAGCCAAGGCAGGAGCGAGCATACCACAGTGGAACAGAACAATAACTTGTTCCCTCATTCATAAATTAAATAATGGAGGCATGTCAATCGACAGCTGGAACTATATTCGTTTTTATGTCTAGAACAGTAGTTTAACAAGGTTCGGCTTCTTGCAGAGTGTTGCTAATTTTTCCCGTTGTGTGGTGAATTTAATTGCAGTTATTTGTTATTTTATTAATACATATGTAGATTCCGAGTTCAAAAAGGATCATTTTTTCTCGGACAGTCGAGTCTTGTAAGAACTACTTAGTGCTGCGGAGGTGACGAGTGTTGTCAGCCCTGCATAGTGTAGGGCAGACTAAAGCCCCTATACAGGGACTTTAGGGCAGACAACCTAGCATTACTTTATACATGTCATAGCATTACTTTATCAAGGGGCGGCCAGGCTCTTTAAATCGACCGCAAAATTTGGTTTCTTAACCTATCGCGTTCTGCGTTGGCCACAGGTGGTGTATTTTTTCTATAAAATTCGCAAAGAGCGAGCTTACCTGAGAAAAAAAGTAAAAAAAGAAAAAGGCTTAGCTCCTATGGAAACTCAGCGAAGCCACCGGTCTTCAAACCATTTTTCATAGGAGCTAAGCCTTTTTCTTTTTTTACTTTTTTCTCAGGTAAGCTCGCTTTTTGCGAATTTTATAGAAAAAATGCACCACCTGTAGCCAACGCTATACAAAATCGGAACGCGATAGGTTAAGAAACCGAATTTTGCGATGGATTTAAAGAGCCTGGCCGCCCCTTGATACACCCAGTAGACAAAACTTTTGGGCACGAATTGGGTAATTTTGCCTCGTTATTATGAACGACAGAAAGAGACACGGCGCTAACTTACAACTGAACTATTTCTGAATATATAACCGGTGTCAACAAAAGCAAATCAATGAGGAAACGCAGATGCACACCGTTAAAAGGCTAAAGAATTGTTACATCACTCATCGACAATTTGCTAAATTGGTAGAATTGGGCTGCAGTGTGTCAGCTAGCACTTCCTCTGTGTCATGGACAGATAAAGAACTGCAGTTTCTCGACCGAAGGGGAGCAGTTTGTGGTCGATGAGTGATATAATATTTTAGCCTTTTAACAGTGTGTATTTATTTCTTCATTGGCTTGTTTTTTGTTGCCACCGGTTATATATACTAAAGAAGACTACGGATATAAAGTTCAGTTGTAAGTTAGCGCTGTCCCTTTTTATCTTGCTTGTCTGTGTCTCGTTGCACTTTTTAAACATTTTTTTATGTTCAACATTATTTTATGTTCGCACAAGTAGTATTATGTCTATTGTCGACTATTATATTATATACCTATTATATTGTCGAAAGCAAGTCTGCCATTCGGCAAGAAAAGCATTTGTTAAGACAAATGCCTTCCTTGCCGAGCTGTATAACATGCTTGCAAAAACACACAAACAAAACACTGTGTATTAGATACTCCAGACTAGGGGTGTCGCGAACCGGCCGAGGTTCGAGTTCGACCAGGTTCGACTTTTTCTAACTTTTGGTGGAAAATCCGACGAACCTTGTATTGAGGTTCGACTCGTGTGCGCATGCGCGACAGGCTGGCCGGTTGGCTTCGGATTGGATGGTGATGGCTAAGGGATGAATTAAGGGCTACGCTGATTGGTTATATCAGTTAATACAGTACAAAAAATTAAGTTATTAACTTCTTCAGTGATTAGAATTAGTTTATTTTAATTGCAACTGTTTATAAAATAAAATAACCCTTTTCTTAAAAAAATATTCTCCAAACCTAGATATGCTTGTATCAAGGTCTGGCCACACTGTCCACAAAGTCGAATCGGTCGAATTTGGTGAAAAGTTTGAAGGTTCGTCGAACCTCGAAAGTTTGACCTAAAAATCTGGTTCGACAAAAGTTCGCGACACCCCTACTCCAGACCAGTTTTTCACTATTTACCAAACTAGTCAACAGGAATATCCATTCATTGATTTTACATAGGAGGGGCACAAGTTCTTACGCCGTAAATATTTAAATTGATGGGTTCTGCAAAATGTTTGACGCTTGCAATCTTTTCTTACATTTTCAGTAAGCAATACAGTCCAAGCTCGTTATAACAGACCTTGATTTTGACCAAGATTTTGGTCTGTTGAAAGAGGAGTATGTTGTATGCAGATATGAAGTTGAGTCAATGGTATGCAGAGAAAAACCAACCGAACTTCACAAATCGGTACGTTATATCCAAACGTCTGTTGTAATGATCTTAGACAGTATCATCCAGACGTGGTATTCATATTTCCACTGCTTGGTTACCAAAAAATGGTTAAAAGACACTATAAAATACTCTAGCTGCATCACTGGAAGGAGTATGAAGATACTGAATCCAGTACGGGAACTCCACTCAATCATGTCGCTTATAGCCAAATCACGATTACCACAGCTATAGATGTCCATCGGAACAGCAACTAGCATTCCTGACATTGCATCAGGGCAGTGATGCTGGCTGTGGGAAGGCACACGTGCAGATGCTTCGCCTTTCAAAGGATAGGCTCCCGTGACCAAGCACGCTTCTTTATAAACACCGAGCCTGCACACGGCCAGCATTCGGGTTACTGAACTGCCACGTAGCTCGCTTCCACGGCCCCTCCTTTGCCAAGCCATCTGGTCTGCCCACCCCCAGCGACAATGACGCCCTCAGCGTCATTCCCAAGCTAAGGAATGCAGCTGCTTCTCCAAGGAAACAAAGGCACAGGACCGATGCAATGTGCCACTTCCAGAAGAGGTTCATCAGTCAACCGTTTTACGAGCTCAAAAAGGTAGGGCCTATGTAATAATTCTCATTCAATTAAGTACTCCAGTAGCGTCGTATTTCATGCCAAAACTATTGCCGAACTGTTGCTATATTCGCTATCCACCCTACCTATTTGAGCTGCAATGCTACCCTATTGGGATAAGAATGAGGATGGAAGAATGTGATGACAATCAGTAATGCACGATTTCAACTAGTGTCACCACTCCAGCGAATCTGCATCGATATAAAGCGGAACAGCTGTGGAAGGAGAATCGGCAAGAGTAACCAGGGGCTCTAATCTAAGCACCCGGTGAAAAAGCTGCAAGGAATCCAAAAGCCGAGATTGGCTGATATCATGCTTGGCCTTGGTGCCGGCCAACCTCGGCGGTCAAATACCTCGCCGACCTTTTCACGAAGTGTCCAGATTAGTCTTTGTCATCAGCAATTACAATGTGCCCACTACTCGTACAAATCTTCTCGATATTTATTTTTACAGAAATCACACAATGTGTTAATGAATTATGAAATGAACAATAACAAAACTCAAAAGGTATACAGCACAATGCAACTAAAACTGTCTCGAGGCTTCAAGTCCAAAAACCAAACATTCTTCGTAGCTTACATTCGCATGTGCACGTCGACAAATCTTGGACTGCTAAAGACCCAGGATGCAGACTGGCCCACCAAACAAGCCCAAGCCCCGTTTCTTTACGTTCTGGATACACACGGCAGACTTCCAAGATGACACGCCGGTTGCTGCATCCCCCTTCAGTGCGCCTGTAATGTGGCGAGCCTCTTCAGCCTCCTCAGCAAAGCCTCGAAGAATCTGGGATTGGACGAAGACGCACTCTCCTCCCGGAGGTAGCTCTCCCTGACTTGGACGCCCCGGAAGAAGGCGTCGTTCAAGGTCGCCTTTACGTCCGCCTTCAGCGCCTCCACGTCTTCTACGGTGACCGCTTCACTCGCCGGCACGCGCCCCAACATGTCCTCGCGCACGGGCGTTCCAAACTGTGCCTCGGCTGGCCTGACCAGTCCCCTCTTGGCCCGCCCGCTCGGCACGCACTGCACCAGGAAGTACTCGAGGTGTCTCCAGAGCAGGAACAGCGCCTGCTCAACGGCGACCGTAAGCAGCGATAACTCCTTCTTCGCCAGCGCCGCCTCGCGGCCGATCTGTCTCCTGGCAGCCTCGCGCAGCTTCCCCGGCTGTAGAGACGATGGCTGGTCTTGGTCCGCCGCGAGGAGCAGCTCGGTGAGTTCCGCAGACCCGAGGTCATCGAGCGCGGCCAGCTTCCGGGCGAGGCCGTCGCGGGTGACCGCGGTCCGCTGCGCTTCGGCGGAGTATGCCAGCAACGCCCGTACCAGCAGCCCGAGCCCCGGAGGAGGAGCAGCGACGGCACCAGACGCGCCGCTGCGTCCGCTCCGCGGGGGCGCCTCCACGCTCGCCGTCGGTGCAAACAAAATGCGGAACCACTTCCTGTCTTTCGCGCCCGCGAGTCTGCACAACGAGCTACAGAAGCGGAATACACTGCAGGAAATGCGCAGCCGCAAGATCCGTTCGTGCGGCAGTTGGGACGCCGCGTCGGCTTCGGGCACCAGCCATGGCAGCAACAAGAGCATCTGGTTCTGGAGCATCCTCAGGTGCCCCTGATGCTCCAGCAGCGCCACGTCGTCGTCGTCTTCCGCGCCGTCGGCCAGCACCGCCACGAGCGCAGACGCCAGCGCAGCTTCTTCTAGCGCCACCAAATCCGAGGTCTCCAAGTTTCTGGGCTGCAGCATGGCCGAAAACACCTGGGCGTGCGCTCCCAGAAAGTTCCGCACCTGGAAGCCGGCCTCCTTGTGTCTGGGACCCAGGGACGCGGCGATCGAGAGCAGGAGTTGCGCCACCGGCACGAAGAGCTGTTGGTAGCACTTGGCCGCCGGCGGACACGGCCACCGAGACGCAAGGTCGGGCAGCCCTCCGGCGATGCTGGGGTGCAGGTCGAGAGCTTCGTACTCGGCGAGCTTCCCCACCAGGCCGCTCTCCAGGAGGGCCTGGGCACCCGCGGGGCGCGCAGCCAGGCGGGTCAGCAGAGAGAGCTTCGACTCGAGGACGTACAGGCTCCGCAATGAACTGCCCTTGGAAGACCCCTTGACGAGCAGGGTCCGGATGTCGGCATCCGCAGACGAGACGCCGTCCGTCAGGTGGTGCAGGTATCCCTTGCGGCACAGGTAGGATAGCCAGTGCCCGTGGGTGTCGAGGGACGCCACTGCGTCGAGCGCGGCCAGAGACAGCATCTGGGTGATCTCGTGGCTCCCACACACGTCCCTGCACACCACTTCCATCAGCTGCTCCCCGTAGCTGAAAAGGGCCTCCGCGTGGCTCTTGCGCAGCCTTTCGCCGTCCGAAGAAGAATCCTCGAACACCCTGTCCACGCCACCTCCGGGAGCTCCTTGGGTCTCTGGCGACCTATGGACCACCCGCAGGAGGTTGAGGAGGGAGCCGTAGTAGTTGGCTCTGACGCGCTGGAAGCCACTGCCGGTCTGGATGAGGCACTCGAGGAGGCTCTTGAGCACCGCCAGGATGGACGAAGAGTAGGTCGTCAAGGACACCTGCAGTGCGGTGTCCTGGGCAGTAGAACAGTTTGGCATTAGATGTGTTAACACCTTTGCTGCCACTTAGATACTGTAAAACCTTTAATGTTCGCGAGCCCCTAATTTTCGCGGATTTCGCGAATTGAAAAATTCGCGAAATTTAAGGGCACGCGAAAATTTCGGTCCTTAAGAGTTTTAATGTAGGCGCATGGAAGTTGCGAAATTTAGTGGCCGCGATTATGTCCTCTGTGACTAATTCGCGAAAAATAAGGGCCGCGAAAATATAGGGTTTTACAGTACCTGTTCAAAACATTCATCTTGCCTTTTGGGCAACATTGCAAATGTACGGTCATCTCATAATTAAAAGAACTCGCGACATTGAAGTAGATCAATCAGAGAGCCGCATAGTATGCGTCATATTGCTAAGATTCAAATTCTAAATAGGGGTAGTCTTGAAGGAAGCACTCAAGCACTTCAAACTTAAGACTGAATTTAAAATGAAGGTATTGACGACGGTTCATTCGTGCCGCTGGGCAAATGTACCCTTTTGTGGTAGCATACTTCGTCGCAATTATCAAGGTTAAAAATGATTAAATTACCACTTCATTCACATTTATTGAAAGGAATAAATTATAAAATACTTAAAACATAATTAAATTACTGTAATTGAATTACTATGCATCTGCAAAAACGTCTATTAATCTGCAGCACTGTTCAAAGTGCCACTGCCATTATACCAATGGCATGGACATGTACATTTGGCACCGTTTTCTATGAAGCATGGTGTAACCCCCCACCCACCCCTTATCAGAAAATCAACACTATCGGCATGTCCTACTGGGAAGGCTAAGACCAAGATGAATTTCTACTGTACTGCATTGCCCACAAATCCAGGGAAAGCCTTTAAAGTGACTGCATAAATTGGCTTGGTAACATATCGCGCTACGATTTGCCACAGCGGTGCCCGGAGGTGGTGGAAAGCGGATCCAAATTTCAAAACACAAACTTCCCCGAGTAAAAAGTAAAAATCCGATAACCGACTTTTCCTACCTATGGTGACATCTGCTGTCCACACACCCTCTGACTGGTGCAACAACGAAACTGATTTTTCCTACCTATGGTGACATCTGCCGTCCACACACCCCCCTGACTGGTACAACAACCGACAGATGAACAGACAGATCGCCGCTGCCGGCATCTGTCGGCTGTTGCACCAGTCGGAGGGTGTGTGGATAGCAGAGGGGCACTGCAGGTAGGAAAAATCAGTTATTGTTTTTTTGTTTTTTTTTTTTCTTTTTACTCGGGTAAGTTTGTTCCTTTAAACTTTGATGCAATTCTTCCATCACCTTTGGGCACCTTTGTGGTAAACCGTAGCGAGATATGTTACCGAGCCAATTTATGCGGTCACTTTAAAGGCTTCCCCTGGATTTGTGGGCATGCGGTATGTTAAAGCTCATTCATGAAGCGATGATCAAATGTTAGTAAATAATGTGCGAAATAGGATTCAAAATAATTTTTTCTAAGTCAGTTATTAACAGTCACAAAACAAACAAAAAAAGTTTCCACATACTAGGATTTTTGTATTCGTTCAATGATGCAGTATTACAAGGCTCATAATCTTTTAAATACTGTAGGAGTACCAATTTGAACTGGAAGGCACTTGTTGATCATGTTTGTGGTATTGCTTTTCAAAACCTTGGATTTTTATGAAAGGCAGTAGGTGTGATAAAAAATTACACCTACTGTTAAAAAGGCGTGCATATAAGATGTGCATTCATTCGTCTCTGGTCTCACATAACCATCCATGTGTGCAGTACCAGACAGATCAACTTATGCATGGAAGGTTAATTTTTTACTCCTACTAACTATATAATGGAAATCATTACTTCTATTGAAGCGATTTATAAAAAAACTTCCTGGCAGAAAGTCCCCTACAGTTACCAATCAGTTTACAATCCAAATCTTGATATTTTTTAATCCTCTTTTCTGGCAAGAACAATCGAAAAGCGGAATGATTTGGATGGCAACCCTTTTATTAAGACTGATAATGCAGCGAGATTTGAAAATGCGTTATTTGGGATGTGCCCATTCAGACATGCTAGATTTCTTTACATGATGTTGACAAGACAACTGTTGATGATGTTCCTGTTTAACCGGGAACACCACTCAAATGATTGTACTTGTAGTGATAATTGCAAAACAGTTAGTTTTCTTTTTTCCAAGATAGAACACTGCTGAGACAGCCCAGAAGGGCTAGCAGTATTGCACATAAATATAACCGTGTTTCCTTCCAAGGCTTCAATTACATGCCCCAATCGAGCAAAACTAGAATGAAGTACACAGCTTACTTTCTTCACCCCTGCTACAGCCTGCATAATGGCCCGCTCTACGGCCACTGATCCTAAGCAAATAGCCCTCACCTGTGCTCGAGCTCCTCTAGTGCAGTCATTCGAATAAGTTGGTACCATGGTGAGGAGGCAGTGGTGCAGAGCTGCCATGAGGACAAGTAATACTCCTGAAGAAGGTGCTAGCAGATCTGTCAGGCTGTTCCCATCCAGGAGCCTTCTCAGGAGTTCTTGAGCCACCTCCAGGAGAACCTGAATCTTGAGGTCCCCTCCAAAGATGTCCTGGGGACACACAGTCACCACCACCTCCACCAGCTGCTGCCAGGCCAGGAAGTAGTGTCTCTTAGCAAAGGAGCCCTGGCAACAACGGTTCTTGGCCAAAGTGTATTGGAGAACTGCCTTGACCTCTTGGACCACCATAGATTTCTGTCCCAATGCTACAAAGCCCTGCAGCTTGGCAGATGCCTCCAAGAGCCTCTGGTGTACTGCTCCGACATCTATCATGATGGGTCCTCCGGGCTCCTGATACTCGCATTCTGCTAAGGCCCTCTCCAACTCGACAGAATCAAGGTATTCCCAGGTGGGAGCCGAGGGCACAGTGTGCTTCATGGTGTCCACAGCATCCAGAAGCTTGAGAAGCTTACGCCGGAGGGTGCCCGCAAAGGCACTCGGACGCATGGAAGCGCTTGAAGACAGAAAGCTAGAGAGCTCTGCTGCTCCGTCAATGGGGCAGGTCAGCAACTGAGGATTGTCTTCCAAGAGGAGTGTCACGAGCCTTTGGATGTGCGAACGCTGATTTTGTGAAGCAGTTACGCGCAGCTCTAGCGCCACAGCTCGTAGAAACCAGGACTGCTGCATGAGAAGCTTGACATCTGTGTCCCCATGACTCTCGAGGTATCTTTTGGGCTGCTTTTGGAGGTGCTTGTAGAAGAAGTCCCGTGTGGACCGCAGGTAACGCATGGTGGGTTCAGTGGTAGCAGGGTTGGCACACAGCACATAAACCAGCTTGTAGCCTAACTCAACTACCGAGGGGGGTCCACCGGGTATTCGGGCCTCCGATGAGTTGTCCAAAAACGAGAGGATGGCATGAAGGCAAGTCCTTGCAGACCCCAGGACACCTGGCTCTTGCAAAGTGGTCTTGGCAATGCTACGTTTGATATCAAAGCCGAGCAGGTAATGCCCCACATTGAGAACAGGGTGTTCGAGGCAGCTGAGAAGCATCTTGAGGAGTGTGTGACTGCTTGCAGTGCGGACTTCGCGCAGTGTCCAGTCTCTTTCATTGCCTGCTGGAGGGTCCGGACCCAAGTCCACATCTAGAGACTCTGCAAAGCCATGGATCAAGCGGAGTCCTTGCATCTTCTCGAAAGTGAATGCAGTGGCAAGATGTTCTGCCATTTTTGACTGACCACAGAGCAAAAGAAGGATCCGAGAGGCAACCAGGGTGTGCCACGGAAGGAATGTGTTGTATGTCACGTACTGCGAGATGACCAAGCCGTAGTCTGGCCTGCCTGTCCGAGGATTGGCAGCCATTAGAAGTTGGTTCATGGAGCTCACAATGAGAGCTGCGTTGCTATTTCGCACCTGATGCAGGAAGGGTTCTTGTTGAAGCAGAGCAAGGTGTAAGATCCTCAGGCTCAGCAGGGCTGCCTCTTCGAGCTGCTTCTGTCCGGGGAAAGGCAGGTAGGTCTCGAGCTGCCTCGCTCCTTCGTCCAGGACAAACAGAATGAGACGCAGAAAAGTTCCGTCTTGCAAGAGGTGTGCCAAAAGGTTGAAGGCCACTTGGGTCCCCAGGGGGGGAGTGTCCGAAGCCAAAAGCTTGGCTGCGTCGATGCCCGGCCCCACACCGTGCTTCCTGAGCAGTTTTTCAATGATCTCCAGGCACAGCCTGGCCACTTCCCACTTCTCCTCCTCCTGCTTGTAGGCTCGGATGTGAAACTTGAGGAAAACTGCTTCTCTCACAAAGTCCATGTAAGGGTCCAGCCCCGACCGCAAGAGCGCCGCCCCGTGAGCAGAAGATGGCAGCGGGTGGTCCACCAGGGCAGAGACGAGCTTGAGCAGCGCACGCGTGATAGGGAACTCCTCGTTGCGGGCTTCCACTTCTTCCAGCTCCGTCTGTATGCCCGGTGGAGGGTTGGAAGCGAGACCCCCCTGACGGACGGGGAGGATCTGGGCTCCCTCGAGGCATTGCCAGATCTTGAGAGCCACCTCTGGAGACGTCGCAAAGGCAGACAGGGTCTTCAGAAAGGCTGCCTTCAGCTCAGGGGCCACCCCGCACCCAACCAGGTGGACGAGCAGCGCCAGCGGAACATGGTGCGGATTCTCCGCAAGCGTGATGCGAGCCACTTCGTCCCAACGGACGACCGTCTCCACTAGCTGCAGGACTGCTATGAGTGCCTTCACCTCAACGCTGGATATTCCCCGTGGAAATGGTGGCCTGTATAGGTGAGATTCGACGCTGAGGGGACCTTCTTGCCGAAGACTGTTGTAGTACGACCGGAGCGACCCGAAGAAGTGATCCCAGGAGACTAGGCTTTCCTGGGGTCCGGTACTGTAGCGACCGTTGTTCTTTAGCAGGTTGAAGCAGTGGTGGGCACCGGTCCTCGACTGTGCAAGGCTAGTGAGTACAGAGACATACGGCGTGAACAAGGAAGGGGGCAGCAAATCGCCGGAAAAGCGCAAGAACTTGAAGAGTGCCACCTGACGCTGAGACGGCTTGGGTGCGTAGCTGTGGTCCGATACGTCGCCGGGGCACCAGTACTGCTCCGAGAGGCGCAGCTCAAGTGGGTCTTTCGCGTAGACCTCTGCAATCAGCTCCAGCAGGTGCTCAAAGTGTCTGGTGAGGGTGGACGGGGGCGCAAGCCCGTCGTTCAGGTAGGCGCTCACGATGCGGGCCGTCTCGTCCCCCTGATTGCGCAGTTCCTTCACCCGGAGGGGCATTAGGACGATAAAGTCGACGAGGAGGCCGTGCATGCGCTTGAGGAAGAACTCCTCTCGGTGGAGCAGCGGGGAGCGCACCACCAGGTGGAGCAGGCTGGGGAAGGCCCGGCCCTCCAGGGCAGCGTCCATGGTCCTCTCATCGTCCTCCAGGCAGGCCGCCAGCTCGGGCTCGACGCTCACCAGCGGGAACTGCGAGAAAGTGCGCAGAGTCAGGGCCCAGGCGAAGCAGACGACGGCGCGCAGGCCCTCGATCTTCCAGGCGGCGTCGGACGACAGGTGGCGGTGCAGCGCCACGGCTACGTCCGGGTTCTGCACCAGTGGCAGCTTGTCGATCTCCTTAGAACTGTCCTCGCATGTCTGCAGCACGCTGACGTCCATCACGTACAGGAGCGCCATGAGCACCGTGAGCGTCACGCCGTGCAGGGACCCGTCGCCCGCGGTGTCGGCCGACGACGCGACGAACTTGAGCAGACGCAGCGCCTCCTCCTTGGACAGCACCGTCTGGCAGCTCCAGCAGAAGACGATCTCGGCGAGCGACTGGTGCGTCTCCTGGATCATGTCGGTGACCTGCTTGCGGTAGCGCGGTCCGCCGAGCGCCTTGCTCCGCTGCAGCATGTCCAGCTCCCTGGCGAGGTCCAGCTTCTCGAGCAGGTCCATCACCTTCATGAAGACGCCGTCCTCGTCCTTCAGGCCATCCGTGTACTTGGTCACGGTGGCCACGACGTCGGTGTTGAGGCCCAGCGTCCAGGTGCGGCCCTCGGTCACCTGGACCAGCGTCCGCAGCGAGTTGACTAGTGCCCGGCGCCCGTCGTAGTACAGCAGGACCGCCACCAGCCCCCGCGTCAGCTCCGGGAACAGCGGCTGCTGCTGCTGGCCCGCCAGCAGCAGTTCGAGCGACACCAGCTCGTTCAGCTCCAGCATGTCGCTGATGATGAGCGCTTCGTCCACGATGCTCTGTGGCAGCACCTGCGGCGCCGTCTGACCCACGACGCGAATCCCTTCCTTGGACGCCTTGGCGACGGCATCCCGGTGCTGGGCGCTCCTGGCAGGATTCTGCAGCAGGGACGCAAAATCGGGTTTGTGGCGCCTGAGAGCGGCCACGAAGTCGGGAACGGCTTCGACATCCTTGTTGAGAAGTACGGCTTCGACGGCGAAGTTCAAGTCTTTGAACGGGGCCCAAACTGATGAGCCTGCCAAATTAACCGCCACGCTTTGGGCGGCCATTTTGACTACGCCACACGCCGGTCAATTTTAAAAGGCTTGAGCTTGACTTGGCTTCTCGGCCGTTGCGCACCGAAGAGGAATCACTTCACCGATCTGCTGGATCGCGCTTCCCCGCTTGCCCCGCTTGTTCCTACTAGAGCACTATATAGCTCCTACGAGGCAGAGTAGCGCAATCCTTTGATCCGCGTGTTTTGCCGACAACATGGCCGACAGAGCAGCTCGGCGCGAGTCACGTGGTACTCAGGGTTCCAGGAGGCGGCCCGCCCTATGGGAGAATACATGGATATCGACGCAACACGGCTGATTAAAAAATAAACGGCGAGTTCACACTTTTCAAAACTAGTCTGTCGTGAAGTTAGTAAAGCACTAAACACTTTATCAAAGTTTTAATAATATCTGATGCGTGTGCAAATTTTGAGAAGGCAATTTCCAAGGCAATGGCGTTTGAAGCAGACGATTCTTGCACGCAGCGGAGATGGGCTTTTTGGGTTGGCTGGAGCGGGTCACGTGAACGCTGTGACGTCGCCGCGTCGTCTGCTGCATGAAGCCGCTCATGCAATTTTTAAAAAAAAAATTACGTCCTTATTTGGCACACAACTCAGCGCAAATTATTCTAAAATGTTCCTTTATTATGTCAAAAACTATTGTCGTTCCGTACATCTCCACAATATTGAAGAAACAACGATTTTCTCACGTTCCCCATGCATTTCTGACCGGAGTTGGAACCTCCGGGCGTTCGCCGCTAGTCGCCAAGAGATGGCGTTCAGGATTGCGCTACTCTGCTCCGAAGGAGCTATATAGTGCTCTAGTTCCTACCTCGTTGGCGTTGCAGAGTCTGGCGGCAGCGTGCTGTAGACACGTTTTCTACTCGTTCGTCGTCATTCGTCGAAAAAGACCCTATGTAAGGGTTGAGATTTTCCGTTGAGAATACGTGGAAATTTTTCATTTTCACTTTCACACAACACTTGCTTTCACAAGTATTTATGATCTTTCTTGCCGCAGGGGCCGCAGAAGTATTTTCTAACCCTGTGTTCTTCTAACCTTTCTAACCACCTCAATCGCTGCTCCTCTATGGTTCCAGGCCACAGTGTTCCAGGCCATTCCAGGTAAAAGTGATACCAGGCACAAGTCGCCAATTAGTAGTTATTGATAAAAAAAAATGCAGTGGGGTATAGAAACAACAAATATATATTTCGTTTTACCACAAATTTTACAAAACAAACTGTTGGCGGCTCTGCATTTCTATCCTGTTTAGTCCCTGCCAACGTTATTAAGGCCCGTTCACACTCTTGACTCCGTAAGTGTGACGTCATGGGTCCAAACAAACCGTTGCTAGGGTCGTTGTTATGGACAAATACATGTGGCTAGGTTTCGCTACTAAAACCCGACCGTTCAAAAATCAGGAGTACGATTTAAACTTCTAAAGATCACAAATATAGAAAGCTTGAATTTCATATATGTTTCGACAGAAGTGTGCCGGTAATCGCTTGTTTCTGAAATATTTACGACTGCAACTTCCGGTCCTCAAGACGCCTGCAGCAGACGACGAATGCAAGAAGTATGCCGTCTGCCACACGCCGGCCGGCCAAGCCGGCACCGTCGTTTGAATCGTGTGGGACGATATTCTGATATTGCATTTGTTTGAAATATAATGATTTTCAGTAACTTAAAAGAATTCATAGTGGCGTGTGATGTAAAATATGGTTGATCGAAAGTCCGGGCGTCAATCGAGATGATCGTCTGCTAAAAGATCGCATTGGACCTGTGAGAAAAGCACAATTCAGACGATCAGTCGAGATCCCAAATTATGTTTGTGGACTCGCGCTTTGCGAGGGTGCGTCGTATCTGGTTGTATCATCGCTGCAATGGTTACTGAAAAATCGCGACAGACATGAAATTCTTCAATAACCTGACAACCTTAATAATCATAATAAACGAATTACCTTGACGGCGTACGATTTGTTTCTAATATTGGCCTGCACGTACGCCGGTAATGGAATTCAGGTCATCGTCGTAAATTATCTGCATGACGTGGTTTGATCTCACGGCATTTTCACCTCTCTGAACTAAGCTGGGTTCTTCACAAAAAAAAACAAAAAAAAACACACACACACATTGCGGAGGCCTTTACGGCCACGGCAATCCACTTGTTTTTGTCGCTTGTTTACCGACGCATTTCAATGAAGACGCCCGCTGCAACAGAGGCCAGCAAATCTATCGTGTCGTCTGCTACCAAAGCAAAACGGAGTGTAATACTTCAGAAATGGCTTTCATTGTTGAAATACGACACTGAGACGACAAGAACATCTTCATAATTAGATATCAAAAAGTTAGGTTGCTTACAAAAAATTATTTACTTACTTGTAAGCAAAAATCTAGCCTCATGTGGAATCTCCATGCATTAGTTCATAGCAACGCCCCTAGCAACGGTTTGTTTGGACCCAGACGCCTTGTTGTGACGTCATCACTTACGGGGTCACTTGCGACCAGGGTGTAAGATAGACAGGTGGGGAAACGAGAGCCCAATGAGCGACCAGATTGTGTCCCCCTCGGTTTTCTCTTTTTCTGTGGCGCCATCTATGTGGAGCACCGCGAACTCTCACTCCGGGTGGGCGACCGGTGGCGACCGGCTAAACTGACGGAGATGGTTTCTCGTGGATTTTCAATGAAGGATTGTCGTGCTCTCAGTTTATTTTGCGCACTCTCCCATAGAGTTCCATGCAAATCCGATTCCGATTTTTTTTTTTTCTGCTGTCTGCCATCTGTCACAAATCGGGGCTACCCGCAAGCAGACGAGTACACAATCCGGTCACTCCGCTGCGGTAGGCTTCTATGGGCCGTTTCCCCACACCCTGCTTGCGACCCTTGCGACCTCTTTGCTTAAAACTTCTTAAACGATGGATGGATGGATGAATACAGCTGAGCCCTTTGGATCGGGCGGTAGCTTACGCCACCTAGCCATTTTGTCTTACCCTTTAAGCTTAGAATATTTAAATGTGAAAACTATATTCACTCCGTACTGAAAAGAAAGTGAGGCTATAAATCCCCCTTGCCATCAGTTAATAAGAAAATGCCTAGTTTTCTCTCGCTTTCTGCCACCATTCACTTAATCTTTGCTTGGTAATCTCTACTGTCTTGAAATCCACTTTTCCTTCGCTGTCTCTAAAGCCCAATGACCTTATTAAATCTATGTTGTCTTCGGTATGCATAGGGTGAAGCCCTTTACAGTAGAGTATCAAGTGCTCAGCCGTCTCGTCCTCCTCTCCTCAAGCAGCGCACACTGTGTCCATTTCCTGGTACTTCGCTCTGTATGTTCTGGTTCGCAAAGCACCTGTCCTTGCCTCAAACAACAATGAGCTTCCCCTAGAATTGTCATAAATGCTTTCTTTGGCAATAACTGTTTTGTTTAATCTATAGCCTTCCAGAGCCTTCTTTGTCTGCATTCCCTCTAGCCACCGATCTCTTTCTGTGGCCTTAACTTTCTTCTTAACTGAGACCTGCTATTCCGTAACCCCACTATAGCCTAAAAACTTTCCTCTTAATTTCCTAGTGCGCTGTCTCCATTTTGTGTCTATACTCCTCATGTATAAATAGCTGAAAACCTTTCGTGCCCATTGCTCCCCACCCATTTGCCTCAACCGATCCTCAAATTCTATCTTGCTCACAGCTTCCCTGCCCTCAAATGACGCCCATCCCATGTCTCCTTGTACTCCCTGGTTTGGTGTTTTGCAATGTGCCCCCAAAGCCAGCCTACCTACTCCACGCTGTTTTATTTCTAGTCTTGCATGCACTTCGGATTTCATGCATAGCACTGCGTTTCCAAAAGTCAAGCCAGGCACCATGACCCCTTTCCAAATCTCTCTCACCACCTCATACCTGTTGTAATTCCAAAGTGCTCTATTTTTCATTACAGCCGCATTTCTGTTGCCCTTACCTATTATATACTTTTCATGCTCACTGAGATATTCTGCACCACCACATATCCATACTCCTAGATACTGTACTTACTAGCTCTCTCAACTGTAATATTCTGTATCTTCAGTCTCTCAACATCATCATTGTTAAAAATCATGACTGCTGATTTTTCACTACTGAATTCTAAACCTAATTCCTCTCCTTCCCTACCACAGATGCTCATTAATTCCTGCAAATCTATCCTGTTGTTAGCCATTAGTACGATATCATCCGCATATATCAGTCCTGGATTGCTGAATTGTTTGGCCTAGCTTACTGTACGAAAGGTCAAATCCAAGCCCACTCTTCTCTAGTCTATCCTCCAATCCTCTCAGATACAACATAAACAGCAAAGGCGATAACGGGCACCCCTGCAGGCCTCGTCCTATCTCTATTTTCCCCGTTGCCTTTCCTTCCCATGTTATAATCACCTTATTATCTTTGTAAATGTTCCTTAATATTGCTGTTAGTCCTTCATCTAGGTTTAAGCTCTCCACCATGTCCCACAGAGTTTTTTGGTTCACATTGTCATAGGCACCCTTGATATCCAGAAATGCCAGCCAGAGCTGTCTGTTTTCCTTTTGCGCTATTTCTATACACTGTGTTAGAGAAAATATATTGTCTTCCAACCTTCTTTGTTTCCGAAACCCGTTCTGCAACTCGCCCAGTATGCCCTCGCAATCTACCCATTCCTCCAGTCTGTTCTTTATAATCTGCATTACCAACCTGTAAATAACTGGTGTCACGGTTATGGGACGATAATTCCTAATGTCAGACTTATCTCCCTTTCCCTTATATATCATACTCATCCTACTAAGCCTCCATTCATCTGGAATATTTCCTTTTGTTACTATAGTGCTCACTACCTCCCTTAGTTTTGCCTTAGATTTAGGACCCAAATTCTTCACCAGCTGGATTGGGGTACCATCTGTGCCTGTCGACGTGCCACATAGGGACTCTTCGTTCCGCCTTTTCCCATTCTCTTTGTCCAAAATCCGCGATGTCAAAAGCTGGACTGATACTGCCTTCGGTTCTCCTATCTTCCACATGTACCCGTTCCCGAAATTTTTCCTCCATCACTGCTCCTATATATCGTATCGCATCATCTCCCTCTAATTGATCTCCCTGATGCGAGAGTATGAACCTCTGTCTAGCTTGCGTCGTTTCACCGAGTGAGTTCAAGTGCTCAAAACTTCTTGGCTGCGTTTCTATCTTTCTTGCTTACATTACTCATCCATTCTTCACCCTTTCTCTGAATTTTCGCATTGATCAAACTGGATGCCTCTCGGCGACATGTTATAAAAGTGTCCCATCTTCTTTTTACTTCCGTTTCCGACTCCCCACTACGCTTGGAATGCCTGTGTTCTCTATACTCTGTTTCATACTTAGCGTGCAACGCTGTCAAAGCTACAGGCACGAGCGCGTGGTTTAATCTATGGTTTTGTTTGCGCGAGAACGCGTGCAAATGATCAACGAGATCAAGCCCCACGCTCGCGCCAGTAGCTTTGACAGCGTTGCACGCTAAGTATGAAACAGAGATTAGAGGCTTGCTGACGTTTTTGTATCGCTTGCTTCACTTCTTTGTCCCACCAGCTTTTTGGTCTATGTCTTCGCTTCCCCTTTCGTTTACTCTGAACTTTGTCTAGTTCCAGAACAAAAAGCCCAGTTAAGCTCTCATAGGTCCAATCTGTATACCGTTGCCCTGAAACTGCTTCCTCTATTCTTTCAACAACTATTTCCAACTCTTTGTCGCTGCAGAAAGTCTGCTTTGAATTATGTTGTCTAGTTTCAGCATTTACTTCTCTGGCAAAATTCAGCTTAATACGTTTATGATCACTACCAAGACTTTTGGAACCTTCTTCATCTATTTTCATTACTTGTAACTTACCATATATTTTGTGTGACATAAGTACGTAATCTATAGTTGAATGTAGATTGCCAGTTTCCCACGTTATGTGCCCTTCACACTTCTGACTGGTATTACACAAAACTAAGTCATGCTTTTCCACCAGTTCTAGTAATATGCTTCCAGTTGAGTCCGTATACCCATCCAGACCCTCGATATGGGCATTCATGTCTCCCATAATAATTATTTCAGAGCCTTCCCCTAGCTCACTAATGTCTCTTGATATGCAATCAATCATTTTTCTGTTTTCCTCTTTAGCACCTTTCCCTGTCCATAAGTAAACAACTCCAAGGAGTGTTGATTCCCCAGCGACTTTTCCTTTCAGCCACAAGTGTTCGGCGCACTCCTTTCTGATCCTTTGAAAGTTCATGTTCTTCTTAATAAATGCTCCAATTCCACCTCCCTTCCTCGTTCCCTCCGTTCTGTTCCATTCTTCCCACACATGGTCAGGGTTGCAAGGTGGCTGCTCCATGTCTCTGAGATGTGTTTCCACAAACCCATACACCACTAAATCCTCCTTTCTTAGTTGCTCCTCTACCTCTTCCCATTTTAACCTATTTCTACCACCCTGCATGTTAATATATCCAATGTCTGATTGTAAACCAGAGGACACACTGGCGCCATCTATTGGGTAGCAGTGTAAACTCGGCGGTCCGGCATATTTTTTTATTTCTCTCGCGCATTATCCTTTCTTTCTTGGCTCGAAAAACTTTTGTCAATGTTATAAACGAGCCTTTCTATGGGTATTACGCACATTTGACCTCGGAAATCCCGCAAAACCTTCGCTCTTGTGAAATGCAGTTCCAGGGTCACCGCATAGATGGCGCCACAATGCCAGTTTAAAGGACACATGCAAAGAAAAAAAACATTTTTTTTTAAACAGCTTAGATGGAAAAAGGATATTATAAAACGATTTTACAACGAAGAAAAAAAATTTTTAGAGCTATATTTACGGTGCTATACGAATTTGTAGTTGACGCCCGCTGGAGCCGCCGCTGGTCACGTGGTAGGCCCGCGCGCCGCCGCCCTGCGTCGCCGAGCAAAAAGCGACGCCGCCGCCGCACGCTGAGCGTTGTGCGAACGCCGCTTCAACGCGTTTCTCCACGCCGCCGTCGCCGCCGCCGCAGAAGTTCGTCTGGTTCGGGGCGCCGCCGCCGTCATCTGACCGGCGCACAGGTCGATCACGTCTGCTTGCGCTTTTTCAGAAGTTTCCTTTGGGCTCTAAAAGTTACTTATTCATCTTAGTTTTTTGTTATACTTCAAACAAAGATGAATAAGTTACTTTTAGAGGCCATAAGAAGCTTCCGAAAGAGCGCGAGCACCACGTGACAAATATGGGCCCGTCACGTGATAAATAAGGGCCACTTTTCCGCGGCGCCCGCGGGCGCCAACTACAAATTCGATAGCGCCGTAAATATAGCTCTAAAAATTTTTTTTCTTCGTTGTAAAATCGTTTTATGATATCCTTTTTCCATCTAAGCTGTTTAAAAAAAATGTTTTTTTTCTTTGCATGTGTCCTTTAAGAAGTTTTAAGGAACCCAGGTTTAAGAGGTCGCAAGAGTGTGAACGGGCCTTTAAACCACTCAGTTGGGAAACTGCCATAGAGACTGCCTTCAAAAAGTGTCTCCGATCTGTCCTCCAGCACTAAGCTAATGACGAACACAACGCCACCATTTTTCCTGCAGCGGCCATTCGAGGAACCGCACGTCACTTCTGGCTTTAATCGGCCATTTAGGCGCCGAAACAGATACAGCGGAAGATGTTACAGCCTAGGGGTGCCAGCCCCATCTCCCCAGCGGACGCGCCACGTCTTGCTACCGAAGTTAAAATGCACCTAGGCCGGGACGCGCCACCTGAAAGCACCGCTGAGGCATGGTTGTATAAAAACAATATTAATTGTGCCACAAAACCTTGCAAACTAAAGATTTTAAAAACATCACGCACCCTTCATTTTGTACTAAACTCCAATAAATTTCATACAAAAAGAGTCTTTTCCGTTTGTTTTTTTCGCAAAAAAAGGCTTTCTAAAAGCTCAAGGTGACCACAGTACAGACAAATGACAAAGAGTGGCGCTGTTGTCGCATTTAGCTCGGTCTTGGTGGACGCCAGCGGCCCAGGTTTCGACGTCTCTCTGCCCCTGGTAACACCAGGGACACATAAGACGACGAGATAAAAGACCATACAGCAGAGCGCATAGGGCGCTCATTCATTTGGTCTGTAAATAAAGACGTTTGAAAGAAGAAAGAAAGAAGACGGCGAGTTTCCCAACCGAGTGTTTTAGTAACGTTGGTCCCTGCCAACGTTACTAAAACACTCGGTTGGGAAACTCGCCGTCGAAACGTGGGCCGCTGGCGTCCACCGAGTCCGAGACCGAGCTACGCCAGCCACGACCACAATAATAATGTCACGTGACACAGAGACAATAAAGATGTATTTATATGTATTGATATTATTTTTTTAACTCATAACTTTTGCTAAGCTGCGTTTAAAAAGGTTGTAAATAAACAAATTTTGTGACAAAAATGTTTAGTCACGTGACCTTTTACTGTAAAGCAGCATTAAAATCAGACGAGTTTATTTTTATTTGTGTTTATTTTCAAGGACAAATTATATTATGTATATAACAATCATTTATATTAACTATTAATAATTACCAAGGTGATGTCACTTCCGCTACGTCACTTTCGGCGTCGGAGGAGTGATTTCCACACAACCTCCTTGTTTCCACACAGATCTCACTCGTCCGACGGACGTCGGAGGAAGTGCGGCCGAGCTAAATACGACAACAGCGCCACTCTTTATCATTTGTCTGTACTGTGGTCACCTTGCGCTTTTAGAAAGCATGTTTTTGCGTAAAAACAAACGAAAAAGATTTTTGTGTGAAATTTATTGGAGTTTAGTACAAAACAAAAAGGGCGCGTGATGTTTTTAAAATCTTTAGTTTGCAAGGTTTTGCGGCACAATTAATATTGTTTTTATACAACCATGCCTCAGCGGTGCTTTCAGGTGCATTTTAACTTCGGTAGTGAGACGCGGCGCGGCCGCCGGGGAGTCAGGGGTGGCACCCCTGTCACCTCTTCCATAAAGCCCCTCGATGCGTTTGCGTTTGTCTCGCAAGTAGCGTCAAATTCGCGAGTGCACGAGGTCCGTGTCTCGTGGCCCTTGGAAGTAAATGGCGGCGCAGCACTGAAATGAGCGGCCCTTGGAAGCGAATGGCGGCGGAGCACGCGCTCGTGGCACGTGTCTCGCGCGTTTCCACAACAATGGTTGGCGGTACTTGTAAACAGCGTCTCTATCAAGGGGCTTTACTCTTCCACTGTATCTGTGCAATACCACCTAGAAGACAAGGCCTGCGCATGACGTTTCGTTAGTAGATCCCCGACCCGCCCCAAGCGGCAAACAGGCTGAAGCTTGACGAGAGCATGGGCCGCGTCGCAACTACGTCGCATTCACCTGCGGCCACAGCTGTGTGCGTGACTGCTGAGCGCGAGCTGATTGCGAGCATAGAGTTATTATAGGATTGCGAGCTTCCAACGCGCACGCGAACACTCCCTCGGCCACAAGCGCGAGCTAGCACGCGCTCCTTGCTTTGAGACGAGCGTTTCTAGCGCGCGCGCTCGTTCTGCGGAAGAACGCTGCTCGAAAATGGCGTCCAGTACCAGCGTCCAGCGTCCAGCGAAGGGCTTTGCAGCCCTTCGCACAGCAGTAAGGCATTTTCACTCATGCATTTGACGCTCCACGTGAACGTCTAACTTCATCATATGCTATAGCAACAGACACTCGGCGTGAGCATCTGTCTCATTATCTGCTACACAAACCACTGAAGCAGGCGATGGAGCAGACGATGTCGCAGATGATGTAGCAGACGACGGTGCTCATCCGGGCTACCTAGGGGGCGCTGAGGGGATCTACTAGTGATGACGTTTAGAGGAGGAAACGCGCAGGCCTTGTGTTCTAGGTGGTATTGATCTGTGTCGGCGCCAGAATGGCCGATTAAAGCCAAAATAGAAGTAACGTGAGGTTCCTCGAGTGGCCGCTGCGGGACAAATGGCGGCGTTGTGTTCGCCATTAGCTCGGTTCGCGAGGACAGATCGGGGCCACTTTTTCCGAGCAGTCTCTATGGCAGTTTCCCAACTGAGTGGTTTAGTAACGTTGGTCCCTGCCATAGAGTTATTACAATAAACGCTAGAGGCTCCGCTGGCGCTAGTGTCTACGGGACTTCCGGTGGCAAATTGAAGCAGACAGCATGCAGTCTACATTTCCAGCCTCCCTGTGTATTCCTATGGGAAAACGCGCGTGAATTTTGTCTCTTCGCCGGAAAATAATTGCTTTAGTTACAGCATTTTTATAATTACCACTGAACGATGTTAAACTTCGCTCTATTTCAGGCCCAAACCTCTGTTTCAAGGAAGGTATGTGAAAACGAGTGACGATTCTAAGCAAACTAACGATCGAAAGGAAAGTAGTAGAGTGTGTTCAAGGTTTGCTGCTAATATGCCCGTCCTGTCATTGGATGAAAATGACTCCGTCGTGCATCTTTACGATCGATTAAAGAAACATTCGAACGCAAAAAATAAAGCGCGTGAGCTATGAAAGGTGTCTTTTTATTATTTCCTATGTCGGGCAGTTTTTATCGGGCACCTGCTCTCTGGCTCTCCCTAGTTGCAAAGATTTGGAGCGTGCGGGTGATGATTTGAACCCAGAACAAGCATCTTCGCACATATTCATGAGCAGAAAGAATAAAGCAGTACTTATTTATTGCAAATCTGACTATATTACGTGGCTTTCAATTTATTTTGATCGTCTGTGTGCACAAGGAGTTATTTATCTAGTGTTACTGCGTAGTTCTTGCCGTCTCTCTTGGTTTTCCACATGTCCTTCGTTCGTCGCAGAGAGAAAATGCACTCGCTTTTTCCCATAGAAATACATTACCGGAAGTCTGCTTCAAAATGCAACAGCCCACTAGCGCCGCCTGAGCCTCTAGCGCGTCCTATCACCAATCACTACCGCCATCTGTAAAGATCACATTGTTTAGTCCAAACGTACACGTCCTCTTCAAGGGGGGGATAAATTTTGTGAAATTTTCTTTTCTGCTGGTTGCGTGCGATCGCCCTCTGCGTTTCAAGGAGAAAATGTCTCGCTTGGCAAGGTTAGCCCTTTCTGCTCGTAACTTCACAACTTCGGCGATTCGACGAAGCGGACACGACCACCACGACGAAGGAGGCATTCCAGGCTCGGTAAGATACCCCTCTACCGAGGACTTCGGGGAAAAAAAAAAAAATACCTGGGGACCTCGTTTCTTCGTAATTACCGGGCTGCTTTGAAATGCTCCTCGTGCATGCGTACAGAAGAGTTGGACTGAGGATATCGTTTGTCCCTTTCAGAACCTGCCCTTCAAGATCAACAACAGGTTCGGTCTGACCGTCAAGTTCGCGCTGTTCTTCGGGAGCGGCTTCGGACTGCCCTTCTTCGCCGTGCGTCACCAGCTCCTCAAGCAATAGAACTCCGCAGCCCGTAAGCAAACTCGCCGAATAAGCTTGAATTACCGGCTCGCCGGAGGGTTGTATTCGGTGCTTATCGTTTCAGGCACCTAGATGCTTGACGGTCCTTGCAGCCGCAGCGGGGGAATCACGTGCCGCTACCCGAAGGACATGTAACTACTACGCAATAAAACCCCAGTGTTGTCTGATCGCAGCTGCTTTTGCTACATGAAGGCTGTTACCAAAGAGAAGACTGCGCTCGACTTCGCCGCTTCCTCGCCATCTACAATGGAGTTTCTTAGCGATTTTTCTCGTCTTCTCTCACCTCGAGTCCTGTACAGCGCAGCGAGAAAAGAAAAATTGTTTACTGGGAAGACTGAGGTTAACCTAGCTGAACGATACGGCCACACTACTTCTTGCTGGGGACCAAGTAGCCAGTTGAGTGAGTGACCGTGCAAACACATTTTGTTACGCTAAGCTCTCGAGCTCTTGCCTTTCGTAGAGCTGCATATGACTTGCAAGACTATGTGACAGTGTTTGCACCGGTCTAGTTGTTCTATAGGGCACCAATGAAATGAGAACAAAATGCATGGCCCTCGACACATGCTTTGCCACCTGCGGTTTTGTACTACACGGCGGGATCGAGCGGAACCAATGAACCGGAACGCGTAACGCCGTCTGCTGCAACTGGTCAGTGCCGTGCCGCTGACCAATTGCAGCAGACGGCGTTGTCCTGGTACCTTCGTCCCGCTTGGTCCCGCCGTGTAGCATAGGGCCTCCAGAGGCAAAGATTCAAGAAGAGGATGACGGTAGACATTCCTTCTCGAGTTCTTTGCCTCGAACAATGGCTGCAACGGAATTACCGGCGCAGTGCCCGACACTAGGGCTGTGCCGCGCGAGGGTCAAACCACAGGAGTAGGACAGATACCCTCGCAGTTTTACCGGTTCCCAGGAGAAAAAGACTGGTCTACTACAAAAACAGAGGTTACAAATCATTTCTCGGGGACCTCCAGGTGGCACAGCATGCAAGACCACACATTATGCTGTTCTCGTTTCATTGGTGCCCGACAGTATGTTTCGGCAGTTGATAGAGTAAATTGTGACCTCCAACAGCTTCCACACAGAAAATAAACAAATGCAGTTGAATTCAAATAATATCTTTCCCATTTATGGAAGCACCTGCTCTTGTTGGCAGTACAGAGCAGTCCGGGTCCCAAGGTGTGTAGTTGGGCGAGTCGGTGCATGATAAAGGGTAAAACTGCGCAAAAGAGATTGGGACAGGTGGACATGCTAAACACGTTCATAAGATCCTATGCTCCCAATACTGGAGACAAGACTTCTACAAGATTGCTTAAAAGCCTGGTGCTAGGACAACACTCGTACCAATGAACCCAGTGCCAAGCTTCGAATGTGCAGAGTAGGAGCCTCGCGCATGGCCGAGTTCTTGTGGGAAAACCTTTGTTTCACATTACCTAAAAAAACGCAAAGGCATGGCTCTAGTAGGAAGCAACGTCGGTTTCGGCGCCGTGTTTCGCTGCTTCTCCCACCGTCCCAGTGTCCTTTTTGTGCAGTTTTATTTATTATCGGTCGTTGTCCGCACGTTGCAGCTAACAAAGTCTGTCATAGTATGATCATTTATTCTGTTCACTTTGCATACACACACAAATTCTACGAATAATAAAGATACCTAAAAAATGCAGCACATCTGAATGTAAAATCCAAACATTGTTTGGCTGCGTAAATACGAGATTTGCCCACCTATATACAAAATATACACCTATAAAAAGCGACGTAAAACATAGCGACAAGTTATCAAAGAAGGTCCCAAAGATCAAAGTGCAACCAGGAATGTGAATTGTGTATGCTAAAAGCCTCGGCAGCGTGCAGCGCTTTTTTGCTTTAGAATGAACGTCTCTGCACATGGATCCTAGAAAGGTGCATTGAAATTCCGGCACGCACGTCGTGGTACGCCGAGTAACGCAAGCTGGTCGTCCACTTGGTGCAACTTGATTTATCCCATCCGATGCTAGCCGAGTAATAACGCCAAATAGGTCGCGATTCGCTTCAAATTTCATACTAATGAGCGATGATGCCACGCCTGCTACTTATCATTCAGAGAACAGCCCCATTTACTGGATTCCACAAATTATTGGCCACTTCAGAATAGGTCTCCAACTGTACAACATTTGGTAGCACACAGCATGTGTAACAAGCACTTAATAATCGGAGACTGTGACAAGCATAGAAACCTTCCCAAGAATATCCTATGCTCGTTTTCACCTCAAGAACCGTAGCGAAAAAAGCCCGGCTCCTTGTGAAGCATTGCTAATTTTCCCCTTTATGTAAAGCAGGGGTTGGCAACCTTTTGCTGCAGCAGGCCAAGCAGTCACTAAACCGACACAGAGGGGGCTGGCCGGCAAGTTGCGAAGACGAGAGGGGCTGAGGGCTGGTGAAGAAAAGGCAAAAAGTAAAAGGAAGTGAAGACGTTCTCTGCCAAAGGTATGGTAACGCCAGACAATGCCAATCTGAAGTGATTCTTCGTTCTGGCGGGCCGTGGGTTGCTGACCCCTGATGCAGAGAAGATATATGTAGGTGCATTAACTCCAAAAGCATTGCTTCTTCCTCCGACAACCACATCTTGTAACAACTCCTTTGCACGCCGTATGAACGATGCGAAACGTTTCCTTTTTCCTTGAGGCGAAAACGAATATAGTTTACTATTCTTGTTGAAGTACGTATATTGATAGGTACTGCGAGGCTTTGTTCAAATTTCTGGATAGGGCACAATCTAGGTTCCACTATCCAGGTTGCCTTTTCTTACGTACGACTCAAAAAAACACCGACCAACAGCGGACTAATTCAAGATGGCGTGGAGACATGCGAGTCTTGACACTGATGACATGTTGCAAATAAATTGCCTCCTTTTTAACTCTGACAGATTCACTCCCATGGGGAACTTTTTAAAAGGCCTCTGATGAAGTATTTATGTGTGCCAAGAATTTTACATAAAATGTTATGTTTTTTCTGCTCGAGACTGCCTCCCTCTCTCTTTTTCCCCCAGTCACACGCAGTGACCACAGAGCACTGGAGTATGTTAGAAGTAATAAGCTGCCTAGGGCACATCTTCACGAATAAAAGTAACAGAGTTCACGCATCACAATTTTCATTTCCCCCAGAATATTGAATGCGAGGCCAAAGTTTCCGACGTCCCATTTCTCCGTGCTGGCTCTCTGGTTCTGGTTGCACTCCGTTTTTCTCAACAAATAAACGACTCAGTAGCAGAAAGTGTCTCGCATGCTGTCTCAACACCATATATTTCAAGATTTTTAAATCTCGCTTCAGACAGCATTAAAAAAAAACTTGCCTACAAACACACTCCCAGACTTCAGAAGTCAAACTCACATTATTTGATGACTGCTTTCCAAAACAGTGACACAAAAGTACTAAGCTAATCTGGCTCGCCAATACTTCCAGATGTCACTGCGGGGCACATGCAGTCAAAGAGCGCTAGGCACAGCCAAGCGAAGATTCTTATTAGCCAATTAGCGAGTCATCCTAAATATCCCGGCCAAGCCGCTCGTCCCCAAATCCTGCACGACTGGGACGAAGACAGCGCGATAGTATCAACTACGCAATCTCCAGATTTTCTAAGTCGTTCTCTTCCGAAGAAAGGCAGCCGTCGAAACTAACGTCGTCGCAGAATGCGCGCACGCAACACATCAACTCGATCAGTAAAGGGGGGTGTTTTTCTATAACCGGCTTAGGTCGAGGGCAACAAAACTCGGGTGTGCAACCAGAAATCGGTTTGTCACCGCAAACCTTCGGCCGAGGCATTCCAGTTCTGTGCTTATCCAATCTCATAAAAGGCTTTCCGCGCGACCCTTGGACGAAAAGCAACGGGGCAGCTAACGTTTCTCGGCCGCCACATTGCAGCGAGCAACGAGTTTTGTCGAGACGATTGCAACCACGTTGGAGCATCTTGATCGAAAGTCCGCGTGTCCTCCGCTCGTCCCGGCGGCGGAAGCGCAGGCGACGGACCGAGCTGCGGGCGCCGCTACGACTGTGGCGACCTGAGAGCCACCTTGGCCAGCAGCTGCTTCTCCCGCTCCAGCTCCCGCTCCCGCTGCTGCGCCGTCTGGAGGGCCTCCTTCTGCTTTTGTTGCTGCAGCTTGAGAGCACGCTTCTGCGAGGCAACACGGGACGGCGCATTAACCTCATTGCCGGCACTTTCGGGCGGAAACTTTGTTCGCCCCCTAGTCGATTGTGCAGCGAGAGCTACGTGCTCGCCAGACCAACCGACAGCCTCCCTTTAATCACCCAAAGCCACTCCCTGTGTGTGGTTATGGACAAAAAAGAATGTCGTTATTGGTTCTTTTTCTTTAATATACGTCGTATCGGGGCCCGTTGAAGTAACGGAAACTCGTTATTCGGAGCCAGATAGTCGATTTAGTGCCAACTTTTCTTTTTAGTTTTTTTTTTTTTTTTTTGTAAATTATCGATACTACATTTTGCGTAAGAGCGCAAAATAGCACGCACCACCAACCGCGGCAGAAAAAGAAGCTAACATTTTGTTTAGATGTTTGAAGTCGCTCGGCAATTTTTGTTAACACCGCGACAACATTTTCACTACATAGAAACGTATATTCGAACAAACCACACTGCGCACTAATCTGCGCATATTTTATCGGCGTTTAAAATAAAATAACAACAAAATGGGCGAAACAGCGTGACTCACTGCGTGCCAACACTTTTCATTACACACACACACAGCAACAATCCTATCACGATGCACAGATTTCGCATCTGTATGTCTTATATAAAACAGCTTAGGGGTGAACGGCGTATGGTACTGGCCCCAGTGGATGCAGTAAACTCTCTGCTTCCAGTCACTTCGTGCAAGAGCCGAAAATGCCAAGTTTCACGTCGACGGATGAAATGGGGTCCACAAAAATAAAAAAAATAGTTGTAAGAGTTTTGCAACAGTGGTTACTTTACATGCTTAGACGGTACAAAGTTATTTTTCGGCCAACTGCCAACTGCACTCTTCGTCAACTATTTCGTGCAACACCGTCGAGGCTAGCGTATCTTCCACAGCGCTCCAACGCTGTCAAAGGTACCAAAGTGATGCGATTGGTCCAAGTCACCTTGGAGCGGCTCATGGAGCAGCCATAAGTCAATTTTGGAGCAGCAAAAAGAACTTTCGGAGCATGAGTGCACACTTCATTTTCATTCGTACCACCGCACACATTACGTCAAGATTAATATGTCGGCCTGTCCAACTAAAAGGCAACGTCTACTTTGCCTTCTCACTTATGTGCAACCTCTTGTTAGCATCGATTGCACGGCAGAAGGGATTCCCTCTAACAAAAAACTAGCGCTTAGTTGGGTGGAGAAGGACCAGACACGGTAACAAGATGACTGATGAAGGACAACACAAACTGCTCCGAATGGTCATCTTAGGTACTGAATCCCACTGAAATAATGTTAGAATACACTAATCTTGAGTACCCAAATTAATGTTTTCTTTAAGTTCTAGAGCAAGGGTGGCCAAGCTGCGGGTCTTTGCGTGTTCAAGTGCGGCTCGCGGCTCCCTCCCCTACCCCCCCCCCCCCCTTCCCGCCTCCCTCCCGGTCACACGACCACTTCTCCAAAAAGAGAAATAAAGTGTGCTTTAAATTGAAAGAGAGGTTGCGGTTTGATAGTCTCGTGCTACTACTACCTTACATACAGTTGAACTGCTTTTGACTCGGATATATTGAAAGTAGTTCGAGTTTCAGTTTATTGCTCTAAACAAAAGTTTGCCCCCTCCCCCACGGCTCTTGGAAATTTCGTTGTTTTGTTTGTGGCTCTTAGGCCGAGTCAGCCTGGCCACCCCTGTTCTAGAGGTTATAATAAAACTGCAATTTATAATTCAGATAAAGAAAAAAGCGCATCATTTGCTAATGTGCGTCAATTACGTTTTTACATAGAAGATAACAAAAATTGGCAAGGGAACAATTAGTATACCTTCTTAACTCTTTGCAGTCAGATGCCCTGGCATACTCCACGGTCGTTCCGGTCAGGAAGTATTTTACGAAAAAGGGTCGGGAAAAAGAAAAATTACTCCCCATACAAACGTAACATAAAAGATTTAGTTTTGCGGCGCATCTGCTCTCTTGCATTCGAGTGAAACTTGGGCGATGTGTGATACTTTCCGAAGCATTCTGCAGGTTGGAGGCCCCCGCCATGTGCACTCGCTTCATCTTTGTCGCTAGCTGCACTGCACTCAACAGAGGATGTCTCCTCATCATCCCAAGGAGGGACATCATCATCACTAAGATCATCTTCACTTTCAAAAAAACAACCTAACAAATGTCCATAAGATGTGTTGTCAAAGATAAAGCCGTGCTTTGTCGTGCGAGCGAAATCAACAGTGTGCTCAAGTCTTCTGCACACCAACGGTTTAGCTTTCTGCGAGAGAAATTCGAGCAACGAGAATAAAGTGCTAAAAGGAACATTCCGAGAGACAGCACCACCAATGCATAAGAAAGGGCAAAAGAACACATTCAAAAGAGCGCGAGAGCTGTGTGTCGGGCCATACCCGACATCTGACCGGGAAAGCACTTTTACGATGCCGGCCCATGCCCGACTCATGACCACAAAGGGTTAAAAACAATCTCGCCGAACTCAATAAGGTTCTCACCACGTTTCCATCCACTTCTTCCGCCAATTTAATTCTAATTAATCGTACCCATACAAAAGTGATAACTAAACAAAAATGTTTGCATAAAAAAATAAAGCTACAAAAGAGTGCATATAAATCTTGCAATACAAAAGTATCTTCGCTAAATCTCGAATTAGAAAAAGGTACCGCCAGGATATTGCAGTTTATCATATATACAAACCGAAGTGGTACATTTAAAAATTGTGTCGCGTCACGCTCAGGAGAAGTGCTTTGCCCTTAGCACGCGTGTGCGCCGTGGCAAGGCCAGACAAGCAGAAATGCTTGTCTGGCTACTCCGCGGTTGTCGCTCCTCTGCAGTACACCAGTGAGAAACACACTCAACAAAACTAACTAACCCTCCAGAACAGACCACGAACGTGAAAATTATTGCAAAACTTCCGAGTACTGTCAGTCTTTGATACGAAACGCGATCGAATAGCATGTCATTCGAGGCAATAATCGAAAGTTCTTTAAACTCGCGTAAGCATATCGTAATCATCCGGCTGGGTAGTGAGTCCTGAGCTATTATATTTTATATTTTCATTATTATTAAAATAAAACTGAGTTTTGGCGCAATGTTGGTGCGGACGCACGACCAAGTCATGGGCAATGGCCTTTGCAACGTAGCACAAAATAGCCGACACTGAGAGCCGAATATGTGCGAAAAGTTCTACAGCGGGCACGCGTGAAGGCAAGCGGTGGATATGTTTGTACCTTCGGAGGAAAAAAAAAACATCAATGGTGCTAGGGATAATGGGGAGAGCTTGCAATATCCTTCCTCGGTCAATGGACTCATAATCCAGTACACTATTGCCTCCAAATGCCCCCAGGCTATGCCTAACACAAAACAAAGCCCCTTATATGGTCTGTTGCAGGTTACGAAAAGCGGGACTACTTCCTCCCACAAGGCCCTTTCCACCTCTGCTGAGTGCTGGAGAGGAGGAAAACGGCAATTATGGCGAGCCTACATCTCCTACTTGGGAGGCACTGGGCAAGCAGCGAGCTTTGGAGAAGCAACTGACTATAGCGCTTGAACATTCAGGCAATGCAAATCATACTTTGGATCAAACTCTCTTCAGCAGGCATCAATGCAGACCATAGGCTGGAACGGGAGGAACAAACTACCATCGCAGGCAACCAACTGTGTTTAATTATCTGCTGCCTTTTTTCTTCCGTTCAGATGTCGCCAGCTTTCCTACGTTATTTCACTTTATTCCGCAACAGTATCGATTCCGGTGTTCCTCAGCTTGCCAAGGCACTTCTCGCTAGAGCTGCTCAAAACATTGGATGCACAGATCTCAAAAGAAGCGCTCAATTTATGGTCGCATTACTACGTACCAGACACAGCTGAGCAACTCAGACCCAAGTCTAAATGGCTCGCAACGAGCTAAGAAAAAGGTTTTCGATAATAAACAGCCTAGCATAGCTTGGTCCCCCCTTATTATAGACAAATCAAGTAAGCAGAAAGAGTGATAAACTAGGTGTATACACCAACTCATGTTTACAAACAAACCGGAGCGCCCCTAGCGGACGCCACTGGCGCCGCGCATGCGCGATGGGGGTGTGGGCAAGCTCACCGTCGCCCATAAACAAACCATTGAAATGAAATGTTGTCGGCGTTGGTGTGAGTCCCCGCGCTCTTTTTCGCGTTGGAATAGTTGATTCTATGTCTTCCTGGCTATGTCTGAGTACTTGAGCGGTATCCGCAAAATTAATGAGGCTCGTTACACCGCAAAACTGGGCGTGAATAATGTAGCATGCAGCGATTCATTCCGCGTGGACGCCGCAAAATGGACGCTAAAGCCTGATTCGAGGTTCTGCTCGCTATTTTCAGTCATGACGTCGCTCAGGCTGCAAAAGCCTGAACCATAGCTGAGATGTCGACGTCAATACTGAAAATCGCAAGCAGAATCGGACCGAGTGAATCAGGCATAACAAGTAGGTGATGGCACCTGGCAACAATTATCAACATTTCCTTATATCTACTGTTTACACCGAGCCTACTTACCCGAAACAACCTTCAAACTTAAACGTCTTTTGAGGTCTGCACTTCTTATCGCAATTACTGGGTCAACGTTTGGTCTATGGGCCGCTGTCGTTTGAACGAGCAGACGACAAGCAGGAACGCTTGAGAGAGCAGACGACAGCTCGAACGATGAGGCGGCCTTTTGAACGTGATGACGCACTGAACGTAGTCCGCAGGTGGTCCGTGCAACTTGACGGTTTTCCCATGTTCATGTTGGAACCAAACAAATAAATCAGACGACCACAAGTATCCGTGAATTCAATCCAAAGTGCTTCCCGCCCAAGCAATCGTGGTCCAACGGCGTCTGTTTTTCCTTTTTCACTGGCCTTATTCACGTTCTTGGACGAACCAAGCAGGCAGAAAACTTATGAAAACTGACCTTCAAACCTTCCCCGACTCTTTTGGTACAGCCCCAGTCGCGGTGTTTTGACGAGAAGGCAGGCTTCTGTCCGGTTTCTTCCAAAGTAACACAGGAATGCACATGCCCCATGGTGGCTTCTGCCCACAGCCCCAGACCGGAAGTGCGCCCGACGCGCCACCGCCGCGCCGTGACGTAACAGAGATGAGTTTGTGTATGAGGAAGATTATTAAACCAAATTTTTTCATATACTTCAATCGAGTGTTTTTTACGCTGTTAGAAGAGGCCAAGTACAATCTACAGTTCCATAGGGATAAAAACATTCAAATCTGTGAGTAAACTTTTTTTCCCCTTTAGCAGCCCTTATGGCTTGTGTCCAGAAAAGCAGCACAAGACGACGAGCACACGTAAACGCGCCAAGTATGAACTCTGTGATGCTGTATTCATGCAGGCAACTCTGAGTGTGTGTAGCATTTATGGGGTGTTATGAAGATTTCTCAAAAATCAACCAGAAAAGTCTATGCCTGCATGTGGCAATCTCAAATTTTTATCGAAGCTGTATTTCGGTGGTGGATTTTACCTCCTAAACTTTCAAATCCCTTCCTGCGACAAATTAGACAAACACCCTTGCCGAGTTAACCTAAGATCAGCCGAGTTAATCTAGGGTTACGCTTGTGGTGTCATCCATAGTTATTATAATGTACGCTAGAGGTTCAACTGGCACTAGTGTCTATGCGACTTTCGGAATGCAAAATGAAGCAGACAGCAACCAGTCTACTTTCGCGGTGCTCCTGCGCATTCCTATGGGAAAACAGTGAGTGCATTTTGTCTCTTCGCCGTTAAATAGCGTAGATCACTTTTGTTATTTCGGTTGTACTGAATAGTATGTGCCTTTATTATTATTCTAAAAATGTAATTGCTTTAGTTAGAGTATTTTTCTTTACCAGTGAACACTTTTAAACTTCACTATACTTAAAGGGACACTGACACCCCTAAAATTTTTTTCCCTTTTTTGTCAGGCGATTTATTATGGTGTCGGAATACTACCCAATTAATATTTTGCTACAGAGTCACGTATTTTTTAAATAAAGCCAAAAAACGCAACTGCTCGAAAGCAAAACCGAAACTCCCGCACCACATGGGGAAGTGGAGAGGATAGTGAGACTGGCGGAAGTCACGTGGCTACACCCGACCGTGCGTTTTTTTTTCTCCGCATGTAGCAGACGAAATGCGTTCGTTCGCCATGGGATTCCTTTGTAGTTGTGTTTGTCCCGCTCGCTGTTCAGTACTTCAAGATGAGTTGTTTTGTACATTTAAAAAGCCTCTGACACGCCAAAAAAAAAAAAATTTTTTTTCATGCTAGGCGTTGAAATGGCATATCAGGACATTACAAAAAAATTGTTTCACTATAGAGTTGCATAGTTTTTTTATAAAAAATAGAAATATGAGGCCCAATTCAAAGTTCCCGTCGTGCACTGTGACGTAACAGTGTACCGCAAGGTGTCGGGGCGGTCAGAAGGGAGGCATCGCCGGAAGTCACGTGAGTTGTATCCCTCCTCGCGCTTACCGCTAGCGCGTGTAATATTTTTTAAAATATTTTTGTTATTCTCCGCACCTCCACGAGCGATCCAAGCAGACAAGGTTTCTTTTATTTGTTTTTCATCGCTTAATGTTACTGTAAAGGTAGAAGAAGCGGAGTCAGTGAATTGACGTGATCAACTACAATGCCTAGAAGGTTCTATGTGAGGGACTGTCCCGGTATTTCAGCAACTGAAGAAGAGATCACACTGCATGCATTTCTGAGAGACATACATCAGCCGCATGTGCACCTAGCAAACAAGTTCTACTCATGTTCTAGACAAAATACGTACTTCGTGCTTGACGTTTACTTGTGCTTGGTACACTCACCAGTTCGTATTCTTTAGACGGCAGGCATCTTCAGCCTGGAGAGTATTCGATGATTCAACGACCTCGGTGTCTGAACCTTCAGCAATGCGATCGGGCGTGTCGTATGCTAGCAATCCTAATTTCTGCGAGCGTTCTAAAATTTTTTTTTTTCAAAACTTGATAGCTTGTTTTGCGCCCAGTATAGCCCTGTATCATCGGACTGACGACATGCACTCATACACTGGCTTGTACTCGCAACGCTTTCATCATTGACCTCCATCACATCGATCCACTGACTCTTCGTCCTCAAATTTTACAGCACGCAAACTAACCAACGGTGCAGGGATAAAGAGCTAGTGGAACTGGAACTTCGTTTTCTACGATTGCTCGCACGAAGATCAGAATAAAAAAAAAAGGCTTAGGCACGGTCGCGGAGAGCACGAGGAGTGAAACTCACGTGACTTCCGGTGAACCCACTTTTAGTGACGTAGTTCGATGCCTCCCTTCTGACCGCCCCAACACCTTGCGGTACACTGTTACGTCACAGTGCACTGGCGGGAACTTTGAATTGGGCCTCGTATTTCTATTTTTTATAAAAAAGAACTACACAACTCTATGGTGAAACAATTTTTTTGTAATGTCCTGATATGCCATTTCAACGCCTAGCATGAAAAAAAATATTTTTTTTTTTGGCATGTCAGAGGCTTTTTAAGTGTTGGCAATTAGTAGTGAGTGCCCGAGTGCCGTAGTGTGGTGAGTTCCCGTGATCGGCTCCGAAAAGAATACTCCCAAGATGTTGCGTGAAGAGTCGCCTCACATGTCCTGCATCTGAAGGTGGCATTGTGCGGCAGAGTGCACAAGTTTCCGAAAGATCAACGGGTCGGGATCAATGGCTGGCTGCAATTCCTGTAGAACAGTTACGCGAAGCTCGGAAAGCGGACGCTACCTGATTCATATGCTCCTTGCATTTTGTGGAAAGTGGCTAGGTGTCAAAAATGAAATCCCATACCATTTAGTTCAGCAACGTATCGTCCACAACAATTGTTTTTTTCAGTGATAATTGTTAAAAAAAAAAGAACTGTAAACATCGCAAAATGCTTGACAAAAAAAAAAAAAAAATGATACACCCACACCAGGGATTGAACCCGTGCGCGCTGCGTGTGAATCGGATGTCTTTCCACTGAGCTACTGAAAGAACCCTTCCGTGCGTACTAATGGAGCCGGTAGACTGTATGTCGGAAGTTTGCTGCCAATTTCCCTTCGTTACATGCACTCCCGGCTTGAAGTCGGGCAGCACCACACAGAGGCCAAATTCGCACCTCGTAAAGAAACCGTACGCATTCGTATTCAACTCGAAGTACGCACTTCGTGCTTGACGTTTGAGCGAGCAATGTCTTCGGCAACGAGAAGGGAAGACGGCTCGGCGACGTCTTCGTGCAATCGGCTTGCTGGTCGGGCGTGTCGCACGGGATAAATATCAGTTCTTTTGATCGGTTCAAAATTTCTCTTTCGATGGAAGACAGAATTCGCCGGTACTGTGAACGACAGTTCTGAAGTAGAGGTCCAAGCCCGTCGTCCGCTGCCATCCGCTAGTCCCACGATACGCGAAACGATGCCATGTTGAGAACTTCAGTGAACGCACAGAATGCTTTCGGTTGTCTGTGCTACCTTTTTTTTTTTCAATCAACGTATTTGCAGCTTTTTGGAAGCCACAAAAAATGGGTTTCAAATTTTTTTTTTTTTTCTATTTTTAATATTGACTGTGTGCCTTCAATGACCCACGACTTTGATTAAATTTGGTGGTCGCATCGATACCTTAGAAAACGGCCTGTGACCACGGAAAAGAGAGTGAGCGCGACTCAAACCGGCCAGTTCTCGATCGGCGGTTTTCGGGCGGAAAGAAACTGAATTTCGAGCCGCAAATTCTGTTCTGGGTAGTTGGGCTCTCATATGCCACATACAACTAAAAACCTCGGCGAGCATAAATACCCTGTCAGTGTCCCTTTAAGGCCCAAACCTCTGTTCCATAGCAGAAGTGTAAAAACAAGCGACGAAACAAGCAAAATAACAATCAAAAGGAATGTAGAGTCTGTTTAAAGTTAGCGAGCATTCCGGTGACGCTTTTATATGCTAATATGCCAGTCCTGTCACTATATGAAAATGAACCCGTCCCTCGTGCACTTTACGAGCTGTTAAAAACATTCAAAACATAAAGAACGAAGTATGTGGGCTAGGAAATGTCCCTTTTTATTATTTTTTTTTATGCCGGGCAGCTTTTATTGGGTGCTTGTTTTCTGGCTTTTCCAGATTTTCAGATTTCGAGCGTGCTGCGGGTCATGTTTACGAACCCAGAAAAAGCATTTTCGCACATATTCATGAGCAAAAAGAATAAAGCGGTACTTATTTATTGCAAATCGAACTATATTACGTGGCCTTCAATTTGTTTTGATTGTCTACATGCACAGGGAGTTACTGATCCAGTGTTACTGCATAGTTTTTGCTGTCTCTCTTGGTTCTCCAGATGTCCTTTGTTCATTCAGCACGAATATCCCCCATGCTGAAAAGCACCAATGCGGTGTTCGCGCTAACAGTGTCTGAGAGTGCACATAAATGCATGTATGAAGCTGTTTTAGCGCAGTGTTTAATGCCACGAATTTGGAAGAAAAACACGTATCCAACCAATATTTTCGTCTCTATGACTGAGAAATGTTCCGAGCTATCTAGTATGTATGAATTATTCGCGATATTTAAGATTTATCAAATCTGATATCGCTACATGCAGGTATCAATATTTACGGCAGAGTTTAGAGTGAGCTCCGGTTCTGATAACACCCCTCACGCAGATACATATGTCAGACCTTGATAAGATTGCTACAGGCTACTACAGCCCGTTGGGGCAGGGGAACGCCAGCATTACGAACCTTCAACTTCTTGGAGCGTTGGTAGAGGTCTGCCATGTCCTTTTTGATCTTCACCAGCTTGGCATGGTAGAGTTTTGCTCTCTGAAACTGTGAGGGATCGTGAGAGTGGCCAATGGCTGAGTGACGGCGCTCTACTCACCACATCCTCGATGTTGTACATCTCCTGCACCTCCGAAAACCTTCCATTTTCTTGTTGTACCGTGTCAATCAGGAGGTGCTGATTTTTCCTGCATGAAAACAAACGAAGAAAACATCTTTCGTGTCGGTTCACACTATTCAATTCAATTCAATGCTTCATTTTTAGGGTAAACTGAAGAAATAACTAAAATAAGGACACAGACTTTACATAACAGAAAAAAAATGAGTTGATTAAACGTTTCGACTATCATGCGGGAGGCACCATCAGTATTTACAGACCGAGTGCGTGGGTTTAACTCAACGTGGTGAGTCAGACCTGCACATTCGCCCTGCAATTATACTGATAATGCCTCCCGCAGGGGAGGCGTTTAATGAATTTGTTTTTTTCTGTTATGTAAAGGCGGTGACGTCCTTATTTTAGGTAGGACGTCTCCTGGCTTCTGGACAATTCTTGTAAACTGAAGGGAGCTCCAAACTAAAGGCTTTTGAATAACAAGTTGACTGGGCCTGTGGTCATGCCTTAATGCTCATACACCTGATGACGCCTCGAGCTTCTTTGCTTAGATTTGCAGACGGTTCTGCCATACGAGGAAGTGTATGCAGTGCAGCACTCAGTTCAATATGCTTTGTTTTCTCAGAGGTGATGAGTAACAAGAGAGGAAGAAGGGAGATCCACTATACGAACGTCAGATCCGCCAAGTTTGCTCGAACCCGCTTCAAGTCGGCAACGTATTCCTTGAGGAGCCCCTCCGAGAGTTTCTCCATGGTGTCAGGATCGTACTTGAACGACTCATCTGGAAACCCCACCAAAGATATAAAAATGGGGCAGTTTGCGAATTAAGTTGCTGCAGGCGACACTTGTTTGTTTTCCTCCGCGGGTGAACTACTGGTACCTTTTTCGAGTCTGTTGGCTACGTCGGGACGGTCCAGCGTCTTCGCGGCGCTGTCATCTTCCAAGCAGTCCACTTTGTTGTCCGCTCGCTCCCGCACAGCGTACCCGTTGATAGCTTCGGAACCTTTGCCGTCTGGTTCCGAAGACATGGCACTGGCAGGAAATGATGGGCGGGAGAGCAGTTCCAAAACACGGGAAAGCTCCAGAGCCCGCACCACACACCGTAGTCACCGTGGTCCACACCACAGTTTCCCCACACACAGTCAGCGCTGGTCAGCGCTGCGGTGGATGCAGCAGATGCAGTCCGCGGTGGATGCAGTCTGCGGTAGCGACAGCAGCGACAGTAGCTGACAGTAGCGACAGTAGCGAGCTGAAGAGGCTCTCATTACTTGAAAGAGTCAGCATATTATTTTATATTCGGTAGATTATAAAATAATATTAACAACTAATCATGCTAGTAATAAAATACCTGGCTGACATTTTAAAACGGCTTTTTTATAACACCTTTGGAACGTAGTAGCCTACTTCGAAGTCGTGACTCGTTTCTGCGCCAAGCCATAAATAGCCATAAATAATCTAACATGGCGCCCTCTTTGAACAGTGCAGGCACTGATCTCAATGAATGACCGGCTACGAGAGCACAAACGTTCTTTAACATCCACTGTAGGAGGTCACCTTTCGGTGCACTGTAAGACCTGTACGTGCACACCATCTTTATAAAAAAAAACATCAATCCTTGGCCGCTTTAAAGAAAAACAAACGCGCGAGGTGCTCGAGGCGTTCACCATCTTGAGCCTGGGCGATCGCTGCGTTAGTCAGCCGTCGGTAGCTTTGAGCGAAAAAGAAGTTGCCTTCTTGCGAGCATTTGACTGCGACTGAACTGTTTACCCCCTGATGCCGCTGTCCCCCCCCCCCCCCCCCCCCTTTTTTTTTTTTTAATAACGGAAAAAAACAAAGGTTAGCCCTGAAACTTCCGGGGCTGGCTACTTTTCTTTGGGAGAGGGAAGTGATTAGAAAAGGGGAGAGAGAGTTTTAGTTCTGGAAGGAGCACTCAAGGCGAGGGTAAGACGGGCCGGGGAGGCGGAAGCAGACGGAACGCTGGAGAAGAGAGGGGGAAACCTTCTCTCTTTAGCGTTCTGTATGCTTCCTCCTCCCCGGCCACCCCGGCCCGTCTTACCCTCGCCCCTCGTTCTTAGGTTGCAACGGACTATAAATCTTGATGGCGCACAGCACTGGAGAGTTATTCACTCAGCACACTTGACTATTTACAATGGAAATAGTATTATAGACGATCAATGAGCCCTGTATTTTGAAGAAATATTTCCAATGCAGCTATAGCTTTTTTTTGAGGACGCGGAGGGTCCCACGCCACAGACCCAAGACCCTCTCTAAGCTAAAGGGCTTGCTGTCTAATTCTTGAATATTATTTATCAATATCTGCCTGTCTTCGTCGAAAAGCTCACATTCATAAAAGATATGACAGTTGTCCTCAGGCACGCCGCAATGCTGACAGTTAGGGCTGGTGACGAGACCGAATTTGTGCCTTTGAATGTTTGTGTATGTGGCATTCAGGCGCCGGCGATGTAGAAGTGTTTCAAAATTTCTTGGCAAATTAAATGGAAGTGCATTGTAGAGGAAAGGATCAATCGCATATAGCGGTTTGTAATGATATGCCGGTGATTGCCATAATTGTTGGAATTCCTGCTTTCCAAGTTGCCGAATAAGGGCTCGAGTGTCGCTTTTGGTAAATGGGACTACATCTGTTACTCCAGTCAGATGGCCTTGTGCCGCCGCCTTATCTGCTGCTTCGTTCCCTTGTAGTCCCGAATGGCCTGGAACCCACTGGAACACCACGTCGTGCCACGACTCTTGGCTGTGGCGTGGGTAGCCAAAATGTCGAGGATCAAACAAGGGTTGGAGGAATTCGCAGTAGAATGCTTCAGAGCTAGCCTGTAATGCAGCACGTGAGTCCGTAAAGATCACCCATTGGGTTGGAGCCATTTGATTTTCAATATGTTGTAGTGCTTGTTTTAGTCCATGGAGTTCAGCAGTCGTTGAGGAAACCCTGCGCAGTATCTTGAAAGCAAGAGTTTCACCCAACGTTGGTATCACCACTGCAGATGCCGATGTGTCAGCGTATACAGAGCCATCTGTGTATACGTGCATATGATTCGAATATGTGTTATAGATGTGGTTCAAAACATGCTGTGTTATTACTGGTTGCGGCTGTACTTTTTTGTCAACAAGACCGGGTACATGGAGATTAATTGCATAGAGTCTCCTGCCTCCACTTCCTCAGCACTCTCAAGCCTCGTTTCCACCATATTAACCCAGCTCAGACACTCTCTGCTCTGTACCTGAATGCTCTTCTTTGCCATTCTTCCTTACTCCCAGAGCCTGCACTGAAGACGTTGCCTGTACGACTCTTAGCCCAACACGGCACAAAACTCGACCACGAGGTACACCACAAGGTCCGCTGCTTCAAATTTAGCAGATTTTTTTCCCTTTTTACAATATATCTACTCTATATATGAAATGGGCAAACCTATCTGCCGTTCTCCCCACGTGTATATTCTAAACAACACCGCCATCCACCCTGCCAACCATTCAAACAAAGGCCCGTGGCCCAGTCACGTCGCACCATTCATCGACTCCCGTGGCTACAAAAACAAATAACTAAAAACTATCCCATCCCGTTCTTACCGCTACCAAAAACTACCGTCACTATCCCATGCACAGCTAAACAGGAGAAGAAAACATAAAAAGTATGTAGCTTCGGGGAGCTTTCGAAAACACGTTCGCCATCCGAGCTCGAGCCAGACGTAAAGCCTGGCTCGAGCTAGCCTAGGACATTGCCACCTTGAGGCGAGCGGTGGAGTTAGCGCAATTACACTCATACTGTTGGGGAGCGAGTCGAATGGGATGGCCGGGGTAGAGCAGACGACGCAAAAGGCTGGCGCGCTTGTCCTGCTGGCCTTACGCTTCGTAATGTACCGAAGGCAAAAGGGCAGGGCATTAGATGTTGTGTAGTCAAATGTCACAGCATCATATTAAACAGAAAGGTAAATATGTGTCTCCCGAAAAGTTTTATTCGGTACCTGGGAGATGGATCAAGAAAGATTGCCACCTGTGCGGAGGACAGGGGTAGTTGCAAACAAAACGAAAAATCGTGCAAGAAAAATTGTGCAGTCACCTGCAAATGTGTTCAAAATAATCATTCTGAGGTCACATTAATTTTTTTTTTTTTTTTAAAAGATTAAAGTATTGGCGCAAAGTTAGGTAGATCGGCAATTACACTTTTTACTCAGAAAAGTATGAGTGGGTTACTGATGCAAGGGAGTGAATTACAAACATACCACTTCGACGGCAGCGGTACATGTGCGCAAACACAAGGTGTCGAGTGTAGTAAAAGATTTTAATTTTGTTTGACCCACCCGTAAAACCTGGGAACAGAAGAGCGGTGGCCATATTCACGTCCCACCTCAGTTTTTTATAGCTTGATTAGCGATGCGGTCTGGCTGAGCACGCATTGCGATCGACCCCATTCGCACGAATTAAAACAGCCGCGGCATGCCGCTTTCCAAGAGTACTTGCCCGAGTTCAAGCAGTGTGAGACAGCGCAGTCGCGCGTGGAAGCACAATTTAAATGTAGCATTCTCATCTTTGTCCGAATAGCTGCGACTTTCAAGAGCGAGCGAAACCATAAAGGAAAAAATAGTATTCATTTTGAGGCAGATGTCATAGGCCGTCTTGCACTTGCGAGACGCACTTCGCTGCCGACAAATGTTCATATGCCCGGATTATCTACTCCACCCCGAAGACCTGGCACACGGGCAACCTTTCCTTTGCGGAGGTTCGCCTACATAAAAAAATGTTCACCGGTCTTCAATGCACAAAAGACTGCAATAATACTGCAACTCGGTCTTCGCCATCGCAACTGGCAGTGCGACGGGACGACTGAACGCCGCATTAGGGCGAATTAGAGCCACGGCGCTGCGCCAATGGGCGCGTTCAGTAGCGGCTCCCTCAGCTCCGAACGGAGTAACTCGAGTCGGAGTCCTCCAAGTGCCTACTGAACGGCAAAAAAAAAAAAAAAAATCCTTAGTTGCTGCTACGCATTTCCGCTTCCTCGCCTGTGCCAGACGTTCTCCGAATAAAATGGAAGCAGACGATGCCGAGCACAATCGCTTTTATTTGACGCCGGTATTGAAGAAGTCTGGACAAGGTCGTTAAAGAAAAAGCGAGTGACTGTACACATCAGCGCTGCTGTTCGAAGCGATCCAATGCGATCGAGCCCTTCGCAGTGCGGTGCAAAGGCTACTTCTGTTATAAAAGCCGACAAAAACGTCGCCAGCACACGCAAAATATGGAGCTCGGCGAATCAACGCCGCCGGTTGCGATACTTTCATACGGCCATACGTTTGTTCTGCCCTTCGTTACGAACTGTATTCGTAACAAAGGGCAGAACCCTTCGTTACACTTGTAACGAAGGGTTCTGCCCTTCGTTACAAAATGTATTCGTATACACACGGGAAGTTCGGCCGCACTCAGCGATCAAGGTTTTGTCAGCCGAAGCAAGCGTCAGCCAGCGTACACCCCGATTTAGCTACAGCTACACAAACAAAAGATTAATCGGGATCATGTTCTGCGTGAGTGTCCAACCGGCTACCAAAATCGCGTTCACACCCTGCCTTGCTCTGTTCAACGCGGACAGGACTCCGTGAATATCGACTATCGTCAATATTCACAGAGTTTCCGTGCAACGGCGATCAAGCGCGTCAAATGAACGTTGACGTTGTTTATTAGCATATTCAAAGCAAACAAAGAACGGTCCAATGCATTTTCTGAAAAGAGCCTCACCTGGAAAAGAAATTCTAACGCGTTATTCGTCTTACCTTGAGCACTTTTCATTAACAAAAGCGAGCTAACCGCACACCCGCGACTGAACCGACGCAGCTTATCCCGCCATTTTGATTGTTTTTTTCTCTTTCAGCGCCGAAACTTCGTCGCAATCCGGAATTAAGTCACGCTGCGCTCCTTTCACTCCTCATGCACCGTCTCCGGAGGCGGTGCACGAGAGCCTGACGAGCCTGACCTGGCCCGACTGGCCTCACTCCGAAAACTCGGAGTAACGTGCACCGGAAGTCGGTTTTTGCCGCTTAGTGGAAGGAGCGCTGACTCCTTGACTCCTGGAGCCCCTGGCCCGGCAGAACGTTCCCGTAAAAGAGGCTATGCGAAGCTTGCCGACGCAGCCCAGTGCGACTAAACGGTGGCATTCTCCGCCAATCTCTTGCGCTCGTGTACAGGCCCGATCCAATTCACTAATATGCTATACTCCCGCGGCGCAGCGCTGCTCTTACGGGTCTAATGACCACAAGAACCTCCGACGAAGCTCGAGGGCGTCCGATGGGTGCGATTTGTCAATCGTCCAATTCTTCTTAAAACATCCTCTCACGTTTTCCAACCAAGAAGTGGCATCTTGTAAACCCTGAGATGGGGAACGATAAAAAAATGGATGAACCCAACAAAATCTCAACAGTTCTTATCGTTCCCCATCTCAGGGTTTACAAGATGTCGATTAATTACCAGCTCGCCTGCACTCTATCGCTGCTTACAAAGAAGTGGCGTTTTTGTATTCTATTGGTTATACACGGGCAATCAAATAAGCGCTAAAATTGAGTTTCCATACCCCTAGATACAACACAAAAATATGCAACTCCATTTTATTTTTTTTTTTTAAAGTGAGTGGAGCTGCTTGTTAATAATGATCTAATACTTTGTCAGACATCTCCATGTTCCACGATGCAGGCAAGGTGCAACTGCAACATTGCTGTACTGGTCGGCTTCACCCTGCAGTGGAGGCTAGCGTTCGGGACGTAGCCGCCCGAGACGAGAGGACACTAGAATGCAGCTAGCACGCCCTCTACAGAGACCGTACCTCTCCATTCCATGGCAAATTACTGTAATATCCCAAGCCATCGCACATTCCCGATTCATCGCATCGCGGGCGAATATTGATTTCCAAAAAAACGCAGTGATCCGCCGCCCCTACCAATACCCCAAAGCGGACTCTGCGACCCCCAAACATTCATTCTACCCGACTGGCACGGCTGCGGACCTTACGGTTGGAGGTCGTCCGAGACAAAGTAAAACGAAAGAGGGAAAGACAGTTCACTTCGTTTATGCATTTCCTCCCCAATTTCCGTGACTCCAAAGTCGGAGTACATGCGTGCAAAAAGGAACATGATGAGATAACAAAATGAAACTTTGTTTTGCTTACAAAAAAGTTTGTTTGGTCAAAGAAACAGTAACCCATTCAGGAATTGCGAGGTCAGAGAATGCCCCATATCCCGGAATGTAACCACGGAGCGTAAGGTCAAAGTTTGTCTCCACCAAAATAAGGTCATCGCAAACCCGCTCCTCCCGGAACGTTGCGACCACAGTTGGTAGGGTTGTATAATCTTTAGCGGTGCAACGATATTCAATTGAAATGTTTTTCACTTTACACGAGCTTACTGGCACTAGTGGGACTCAAGGTTACTCGCACGCAATGCCACTGGCCAAGAAATTCCTTTGTTGCGGTGTAATTTCAAGGACAAAAGTGATCATTTTCATTCAATCTCTCCTTTGCAAAATTTGATGACGTAAAGTGGGGATCGCAGTACACCCATATGACGATATTTGAATGCTGTTCATTGATTGGACCCGAGCATTGCGTGGGCACTTGATTCGGGCCAGTGGTAATTACTAGCTCGAGAAGCATTCGGGTAGTGGCCCGTGTCCAATCGCTGCAACAACAACAGCCGAGCCATAACAATGTCTGGAACTCAGCGCGTGTCCTGTGCTTCGCCAACCCCAGCGCGTGGCTATGATCAACATTGGAAGCATATAATCGGCTCCAGATCACGTGGCCGCTTGTTCTGGCTGCGAGTTGAGGGGGCGAACGCTGCTCGTTTTTCTTTAATTTTTTACTGGGACTTCTACTGCAAGGGGTGAAAAACGAACGCGTGTTTCATAGGTCATTAACGTCAGGGATCCGTTCTAAGCGGTATTTGCGCAAAGTACAAAAATTGTTGCATCGCCCCTTTAATAAAGAATTTTCTGGATCGCCGCACACGGACGTTTGTAAAGCATCCTATTTCGAGCTCAGAGTTTGTGGTGCCGTCCACGTCGCACAACACTGCCTCAACTCGCGTTGACGGCATGCCGCGCACGGACGCATGCATGTGTGCACAAAACAAGGAAGTTGCACAAGAGCCTGCTCCTCGCGATTGACAACGCGCCCAACTTGGCACTGAAGTATTTGCAAATGCGATTGCCGGCTTCCTTGCATCCCCAGCACCGCTCTTCGTCGCATCTTTCATTCCGCTCGCTCGCTCATTGCGCCTGATTGGTTTTTCTAGTTTCCTAGCTAACTTTTTTTTCTTTTGCAAACAAAGAGAACATAGCAGGGTTATAAACGTGCTTTCACAGAACGAACGTTCGCACTGTATGTCGATCAATGGTGTTCATTGCACGTATGCAAGCAACAAACTTTGCAACAGTAAAACATTATTTCGTGAGCATTTCTTACGTAAAACAATGAAACTTTATTAGAGTTCTTAGTTTAATGCTCACCTCTTCTGCAGCCGAGCTAGACACGTACAGAAAAATGGGAGTTTCCTTTTTAGCTTTTTTGAAACTTTTAGTACTTACACACTGAGACAGGGCCCACCCCTTTTGTTTTATGAATTTCAGACGGCACGGGGGTGGGCAATGACTCGGGACATTACGGTACACTGCCCCATCGTACATTGACTCGACGTATTAGCCTTATGGGCACCGAAAAGGCGGCTTGCTGCGATACTTACGAAACGAGATTGCACAAGTATTCTTACAAATAACTGGAGTCGAAACAGAGTCCAAACAATATGTCTGAGGCGGATTTATTGTTCAGACTGAATCGTCGAATAACACAAGAGGCATTTATGTTAATAAATTTAGTAACACTAGACTAGAGGCACTTATGTTAACAAAAATTAGCAAACTCAAACAGTATTTGTTGCACAGACTTCCTGTATGAAAATAACAAAAATAATGAAAGTTAAAGCGAGAAACAAGTGTAAAATTGTAGAAAATGTGTTGCACTTTAATTAAGGCAAACTTGAGAATTGAAACTTGAGCAGTGGAAATGGGAAGACGAACGCATCAGCCCCAAGCTCTTTGATCGGGCAGGGAGGCACGAAGCCAATGAGGCCCAGGTCAGTAGCCGCACCTCACCGCTGGTTCTGCAGAACACTCCTCAACGCATTTCTTCAATCTCCGTGCTCCGGCGCCTCCCTCTCGCCAAGAAAAGAGGACGGGCCTGGAGCTGCTAACCTTCAAACCCATCCACGGAGCTAGGCACACCGACAGAACCGACGTCTCGTGGGACACGTTCCAAGGACGTTGGACAGACAAAGAAAGTCCCAAAGAAGGCATAAAATACAGCACTAAACCAAAGGCAAAGTTCAAAACATCAGTCCCCAGTCATCCTAGTGCACACACCGGTCGTGCACGAGACAAAATGTATGTGCAACATTATTCTGTTCACAAATGCAGACAATGGGTCAACTTCAAGCGCCGATCATCGTTGTACATATCGACACAGCGCAGACTCGTCTTTCTGCAGTTACAAAAAAAATTTCTGGCCACACAAAGAGAAAGCTACACAAAAAAAAGTCCGGGACGCTTGCGTCACCAGGGCCGCACACTGCACGTGTCTCGAGTGAACGCTGCAGCCATTTCAGTGACATTCTGAACAGGAAGAGGTGCGGTGGCACTCCGTGCCAGCGCGACAGTCGCAGAGGAGCAAGGCGAGTTGTGAATAGAACCCAGTGCTCAAAAGCCAGCTCCGGCAGCTCAAAAGCTGGGGATGCTATCTTGGCTGCCCAGCGCCGACAAATCGCGCCAAGGTGTTCCCACTGCGTCGCAACTCCAGGATTGCCGAGGACATCCCAGGGCTTTGTTGGTCGGAATACCTTGTTTGTAACCACATAAAAGTTTAAGCCATCTGCCGGCCAACCCTGGAAGCTGGGGAAGTGGCTTATGCGCAGGTTAGTCACATCGACTGAAAAAATTCAATTTTATCCAAAAATGGTTAGTAATGATAGGACGCACCTAGCGAACTGTATTGCTCAAGGTGTTAAATTTAATACCTTGCCAAATGGTCCCGTTGTGTACTGCCCATGACAGCACTGCCCCAAAGAGTGCCATTTGTTGAATGGCTAGAACTATGGTAATCACCTGGCGCTCTTGAAAAGATAATGCGCTCTTCACTCAAATGAAAGTCCGCGGGTATCACCGTCAAAAAAATCCAGTAAACCCGCTCATTTACCATATGCTTACTAGATCTTTACAGTAAAACAAGTGTGGTAAAAGCCTACCCACCAAAAAAATTAAAATTTCCAAATAAAAGTAGTACAAAAAAAAAAAAAAACGCCGATAACACCAAACTCTATTCTCAACGTGTCGAGAGGAACGACGTTGGCATAGAGAAATTTTGTGGGAATTCACTCTCAGCATGGGCTTTACCAGACGCGAGCACGGGGGGACGAACGGATGTGTGGGACCCAAGCAGTTGAGGCCGCAAGGGCGTCCCAAACAGGCGCGGGGGGGAGCTCCTCAGCCGAGCAGCACCCTGCGCAGCCGAGACGGGTCGACGCCGCCCTCCTCGTCAGATGCCTCCGACTCGGAGCCGGAGCCGGCCAGCTGCGAGCTGCACTGGGTCGAACAGAGGTACTGGAGCAGCGGCAGCCGGTACTTGCCGCAGAAGTCCACAAACTTGATGTGCTCCACCCGGGCATCGAAGTACACCCCTGCGCAGGGAGCGGCAATCACACCGGAGCTACCGGGCTCTTCCTTGCGCTCATATGCTCCCGACCAGTCCAAGGACCCTCGTTCCGAGAAAAGAAAGCCGGTCACCGGAACCAATAAGTTAAAGACGTTTACAATTCCCTGAAATGCCAAATCAGAGAGCAGCCCTTGAGGAGGAGGAGGGGAGGGTACGGAGAGGAGGGCATGCCTCTCCTCCTCCCCCTCCCGTCCTCCATCCTCCTCCCTCGTGACGTCACTCGTGGCCCCCTCGTGACCTTCACAAGTGAAGGTCGTGACCTTCGTGACATTACTCGTGACGTCCTTATGGTCAACGTCCCATAATGCAAAGCGCGGTGACGGCGACGCCGCTCAGGCCACAAATGGGCGCCTAAGAGCTGCACTCTAAAAAAATGTGCTCTCCGCTTCGTCAAAATATTGGGCGCAGGAGAAAATTGGTTGTCCGCATTAGGTTTATATTTCCCATTTTGCTCGCATTTCACCCTTTGCGAAAAGGTCCAAGCGCACAACTCCTCTCGCCGTACTGCCGTTCCGCACAGTCCGTCTCCTAAAGACTCCATGGCGACGAACCATCTTCCGAATGCTAGTCTGAAGCCAGTGACGACGAACCGATGCCACGCCGCGTCATACTCCAGGGTGGCCCCTTGCCGAACCAGGGGGCAGTTAGCTCCGGGCTCAGATTATAAATAGGCAGTCATTTATTTATAAGGAAGTGAGTGTTTTTCCCCATTTATCTTTCCTAAATTGGTGGATCTCAGCCAGCCATGTACGGACAATAAAAACCATAATTATCGGTGTAAAAACGAAAAAAAAAAAAAAAAAAAAATGAGTTCAGATTTGGTGTACAATTTTCATACAAGCTTATAAGCAGAGCCCTGTGCGGATAACAGTCTGAGGAGGTGTTTCCTCGTATTTTAAGAACGAAATGTACCGTGCATTGTCCAATTTTACTCGTATAACCAATGATTTTGTATCTCTGGCAGACGCAAATATTATACTAGCTGTGATATACTGACTGCCCTCCTACGCCTTAAATATTATTCTTTGGAAGATTTACTCTCTTTGCTCATGAATCGGTCATGTAGAGGAAAATAACTGATGACTTCTTAACATTACAAAATGACATCAATAAAATAGCCGACTGGTGTTACGTGGCCTCTTATCAATAAATGTAAATGCATGTGTTTCTCTCCCTCTTATCCCCAACCGAATTTAAGCTCTTCACGCCCTTGCTTATGCTACGAGTATCTAGGGGTTCACATTACTTTTCATCTCTCTTGGCATATTCGTATGAATACTATCATAGCTTCAGCAACCTGCAGATTAGGATATTTGCGCAACAACTGTCCCCTCTCCTCTCCAGGGACACTGACAACCCCTAAAATGTTTTTTTTTTTTTTTTTGCCAGGCAATTTAATAGAGTGTCAGGTGTGGGATTTGTAGCTACTAACAGATGTACTGAGGAGTAACCAAAGGGTTATCTCAACAGCGGAAGCAATCTCAAAGGAGACGTCAAAATTAGTAGCGTGGTCCTCACATCTGCGCAGCAATATAGACAGCGTTTAGCGCTACATTACCGTGGGTCGGTTCAGTAGATGCCTCCGTCGGTGCCAATGATCGACCGCCTTGTCTAACTCTCTCAAATATAGCAGAACAGAAGACACACATACCAGAGTAAGGAGAGAGTCCAAGAGTATTTATTAAAACGCTCTTCTAAAAGAACTACAATCCAAAACGCCCCCGCACTGGCAAGGTAAGAAAAGGTTTTTCCTGCCAGACGCGGGGTTCTGGAGAGCCAGAATCGGGGAAGCATCGGAGAAGTCGCCGATATACATCCTACCTCTTTCGCAGTCAACGGACGAGTCCCTCTCCCAAAAGAGGAAAAAATAGAGAAGAGACCTCCTTGCCTCTCATCAGTGATCCGCATCCGAGCGGGGGAACGGAAAGAGGTCACCCCATGAGAGAGTGAGAGGAGGGCCCTCCAGGGCAGGGGACCCTCCGCTTCACGAACAGGTCTGAGCTCACGGCGAAAGAGGCCCAGTGTTCCGACCCGCGGCTGTTATCACAGCCAAAGAGACTACCCAATCATTATTTTACTGCAGAGTAACATATATTTTTAATAAAGCCAAGAAAACTCAAATGCTCGAAACCGAACACGAGCACGGAAGCTCATGGCTGGAAGTCACGTGGCTACAACCAACCGCATTTTTTTTCTCCGCTTCTCCGGCGTGTGAAGCAGGCGACGACAACGGCGAAGTTGCGTGAACCATTTGTCGCACGGTTGCTTCAAACTTATATCCCTTCCGGTCAATGTTCTGCACTTGCAGATCGATTGGCTGGTACCACGAATGACAGTCACGAAGTAGCGGCCCCACACCCGTCGCAATGTTGGTCCGTTGTGCGCCACCATCATGTCGTCCAGTCCGCAGTACGTAGAATGACGTGTACATGTACCTCCCGTGATAAATTCTATTCTTTTCTTTTTCATCAACTTATTTGCAGCTTCTTGGACCGCCCACAAAAATGGAGTTTATATTGCCACGCGCGTCGCCGAGCGAGTGCACGCGTGGCCAAGTGGTTACCGTGCTTGGCTTTCAAGCGGAGGTCCCTGGTTCGATTCCTGAGAGCGACGCATCTTTTATTTATTCTTTCAATTGGGCGTTCTCGCAAGTTCGAGAACCTTGTCGTCTGATCGAGGTGCGGATTTCATTTAATTTCATTTCATTCATTCATTTATTTAACCCTTAAATGCCCACAGGGGGCTTTACATAAGGGGGGGGGGGGGGAATTTAAACACTCAAAATAACACAAACAAAAAAAACAAGACTAGGATGTTTATGAACACATGCAAACAGGACGCTAGGTGGTGACGAGAGAGGAAATAGCAAATCTGAAGTTATTGCATTCTGTGATGCTCACAATAGGTTCCGGGAGGTTGTTCCAATCAGTAATAGCCAATTGTAAGGGAGAAAATTTGAATAGGTTAGTCCTAGGCATAGTCAGTTGAATTGTTGAATGTGCTATGCGCCGAACGTTCTGCGCCGAATGTTCCAGAAACCCACGCAGGTACATAAGGGCTGGCGAGCGGGAATCAGTCTCGCCCCAGCGCTCAACCCTGCTGTTTCGCCGACATCGACGCCTGCAACGCTAACCTTCTATTTTGTTTTGGGAACAACTTCGCCCCATTTAATGTTTAGTTTAATGAGGCAAAACAGCAGAAACTTTGCCCGGCTGACGCGATGCAGGTTCCGGTACTCCTCAGGGTCTGGGTCAAGAAGCTTCCGTCAAAACTCGTCTAGCACGCCGCAATAATTCTTGCACAACCAATCAGCCTTTCACCGAGCAAGACCTTTCTTGTGGCTGTGGTGTCCTGAAGTGTTGTGCACGAGCGCGGAGTGCGTGAAGGTATCTGCAGACGCCCCTCTGCAAGCCTAAAACTTAGTCGCTTCTACGCTGAAGCCTTCTCGAGCAGGATCATGCCTGCATCACTGTAATGTCTTGGGTTAGTAAAGCTAGTGGCACTTCGCGCAAAGCCTATTGTGGTGTTCTGTGTCGACCTGTATGTAACAGCGGCGTATGATTCTTCATCGCGGTAGCAAACGCTAATTTCTCTCTTGAACAATGGTGCCACGGTGCGATGTTGGTGTTTCGCGTCACTGTGGGGTAATGAACAGGTTCGGTTCATGCTTGGATGGAACAGCGCGGATATGCAGGCACACAAGAAGGAAACAGACTCGTGGCGCTGACTAACAACTCAGTGATATATTTCTTCTTCCTCAAATCGTCATCACCTTCTCCTTCACCCTTAAAGAGAACATTTTAAATTTTTAAACACCAGAAACCAAATAGCCAAAAAACATTAATAAATAAATAATAAATAAAGAAATAAATGAAAACTAAAAATAAAATTAAAAATAAATTTAAAAATGTTAAATTTTATTTAAGAAGATTTTTAATAAATTAAACAAATAAATAAAAAAATTAAAACTAAAATAAACAAAAGTTTTTTTAATTGATTAAAGTTATTAAAAAAATACAGATGAATAATTTTTAATTCATTTTTTAATTAATTTTTATTTTTAGTTGTCATTTATTTAGTTATTTATTATTGTTTTTTGGCTATTTGGTTTCTGGTGCTTAAAAATTTAAAATGTTCTCATTAATGGCGAAAGAGATGACGGTTTGAGGAAGAAGAAATATAGGACTGAGTTGTTAGTCAGCGCTGCTAGTCTGTTTTCTTCTTGTGTGCCCGTGAGTGCGACTGATCAGCACTGTTCCATCCAAGCATGAATTACCAACTAGCCCAAGCATCCACATTATCAAGTTTGGTTCATCCCCACTGGCATCTACTCGTCGTCTCCCTCGTGTGGATGTGCCTGGGAGACGGATGAACTGCAGACATGTCGTCATGTGATCAATTCGTCCGCGCATCAGTCCGTCGTGTGAATCGGCTATTAGTGTCGTGGGTTGGTTTTCTCATCATGACTCGTCGTTCCTGACAATATTTCTTTATTTTTTAATATTGAATGTGCGCGTTAGATGACCCCCGATTTTGAATATATCTGGTACACATAGTTTGAATGCCACGTGACCATGGAAAAGAGACTGAGTGCGACTGAAACTGGCCAATTCTTGACCGGCTGTTTTCGGGTGGAAAGCAAACAAACTGCGAGCCGCAAATTGTGTTCTGGGCTGTTGGGCTGTTATAGGTCGTGTTCAAATAAAAACCTCAGCGAGCATAAAGACTCTGTCAGTGTACTTTTAAAGGTCTTCTCTATGTTGCCCTCGTCCACCCAAAATCAAAATATGTGGCTTCCGATTTGCAGTCCTCACCAATTCTCTTTAGCAAACCTAATTGAATCTGTCCAGAACCGAGTCAATCGTTCCATCCTGTCCAATTACTCATGTTTCTCCATTGGTCTGCCATGAAAGCTCAACTTAACATTCACAATCTTTTTACTCATCGTAACATTTCCCGCTTTTGTCTTTTACAGGAAATTGATTACCGCCCAACTCTAGATCAGTGTCTTCTTCACCCGGCTATTACGTTTCTCCAAGGTTTGATCCTTCCTGCAAAATCGCCCAGCCGAGATCCAGCTTGACGGACTACCTCTATTTTGCCCTTCCCGACGCCATTATGGTCCGGAACGACCTCCCGGAGAACATTCTCACCGTCAGCGACGGCACCTAGTTTTGGAGCGTTATAACACCTCACAAACACCCCGTCTGTAATGCCTCCGAGGGTATTTGAAATAAATTAAACGAATAAGTAAATAAAGAGTCCAAGTCGAACGCCAACGCGGCACTCGAGTCTGACCTGCGGCTCATGTTGGAGTGCGGCAGGCAACGTAGAAAAGAGAGTAAACTTGAAAGCACACTTGCATGATAACCGACCCTGGTACGAGGTAAAAATGCCTGGAGCCAACCACACGGAGGAGCAAAGGCTACAAAAGCTCTGGTTGGCTTTCTGAGGAAAACACGCCTAAACTCGTCTTCCTTAACAGTGCTGCGCAACTTTTACAACCCCCCAAACCGTCTCTGGCACCAAGTAGCCCTCCCACCACGACGTCGGCTGCGGTCCCCGCGGAAATCTTTCTTCCAGGTGCCCTTTTTTTTCTCTACATTGGTAACACCTTGTACGTAAAGACGGCCCCCATGCTGGAACAGCACGTATCAAGTATTCCACGTGGACAGCAGCGCATGTCTTAGACCCAATACCCGAATACCCGAGCACGCCGTAAAGGGCTGGGGTACTTGGCAAAGACTCAGTTTGCATGAAAGTGTGCAACCGAGATTCCGTTACGCACAATCGCATCCTTATCTGCCGCGGCGTCAGTCCCTTATCTGCTAAAGAGAGCTCCAGTTTCCCTGAAATGCAGGGAGATAAAATGCTCTCCACTGGAGAGGTGCCAGCGTGCCGCCGCATCCGGTCAAAGGGTTCCGAACGCCGCGAGGGCACGTAAGCTGCCGTCAGACGTGCAACCTGCAATCCCCTCTGTAGAGGCCGAAAAGAGATCGGGTTTAATTTTCACCGACTGCGTGTCGCATGCAGGACGTGAGAAAACCAACTCACAACACTAATATTCGATTTACACGACGGACTGATCTGCGAACGGATTGATCACGTGACTGCATGTCCGCAGTTTGTCAGTCTCCCAGGCACATCCACACGAGGGATACGACGAGCAGACGCCGCGGACACTGGACTTTATCAGTCTTCGCGTCTGTGGACAAAGCGAGGATCGGAGGAATCGGTGACGTGATGGTCACGTGATACACGGTCCGCAGACGAAAATCGCGGTTCGGTCCATCGTGTGAATCGGCTATAAGGGGCACAAATCTAATTACTGCCGCAAAATTCCCAAAATGAGACCCAGTGGTTTTTACTTATCCAAGTCAAAGAGCTTGAAAACTCTCTCGATCATGAAGAAATAACTGTTCTTGCTTTTCACTAAGCCCCCAGGCAGGATCAGTGATAACTCTAGCCTTTACCCAATCGGCCGAAGGAAGGCGATGCGTGCCCGCTGCAACAGCTCATTCTCCGCCGGCAGACGCAAAAAAGCAGGCCACCACCACGACATGCAGAGACGTCCGAGCAGTTCTGCAGCCCCGTGTTCAAATTTACCGCTTTTCTAGTATGTATTGAAAAGATTGTGCCAACGCACGAGACACCCGCCACAACCGGCACAGTACAGCGCCCGGCCACCAAATTCCGAAAGCTGCATGGCGTGGACCAGTCTTGGGCAGTAACTAGTTACTAGTAACGCGTTACCGGTAACTAGTTACTTTTCCCGGTAACTTTTACCTGTAATGCGTTGCTCTTTAATACTAGTAACTTGTAACTGTAGCACTGTTACTTTTTTATTGGGTAACTGTAACTGTTTAGGCCGTTAAAGTTACTTTTTTTTACTATATAAATTAGAACCTACTGCCACAGACATGGAGAAATTGCCATCTTGAAGTATTTTTCTCCAAACCCCTTGCTGACAAAAAAAAAAAAAAAAGAAGTGTGGCTACACATTAAACAAACAAAAAAAATAGCCTGGTTCAGCCCACCACCGAGAATGTACGACGGACGAGTCAGCCCTAAACCGGGATAAAGGAAGCGGCGCCCGCGGTGGTAGGTGCGGCAAACAATGTCTGTTTCACCGACTTTGGCTCACTCTTCTCTCGTGGGGACCATCTGTGGGCGTCGGTGGTCGTGCGATGTCTCCGAGTATTCCGTCTGGAATATGTCCATGCTGTCGTTTTTACACCCAGCCGTTCGCCGTTCCGTCTTCCCTATTAGTTTTCAAGGAAACCGTCCCCATATTGTGCAGAAAGCATTCATTCTCTTCGAAGCCGCTCGAGTGAACATGACTTCCACAGCTGGCGTTTCGGACTTAGATGCCGCGGTGGTCGTCGTACACTCGTAAAGCACCAGAAGCTAATTGTCCCTTTTCCGCCTTTATTCTTTGGAAGCTGCTTGACCTGCTATGTTTAGGCCTGCTTCCGAGTATATCCCAGAATGTAATTATGTGACCCTCTCTGTCCTCATTCGTTTCGGAGTTAAAAATAAACCAAAATGTTCACTGACGCGGGCCGATGACAATTTCGGAAAATGGTTGATTCTAAGTTATAACGACTGTTGCAAATAAATTATGCACATCAAAATGCTGAGACGGCGAATAAAGCAAAAAAGAAGCACCCTTCGGGTTGAAAATTTTCTAATTTCTCAGTTTACCTTTCTTCTCACTATAGTGTAACAAATAAAATAATATTGTCTGGGTTTGTGATTCCTTGTGTCCAACTTTTGTACTGTAACGAGAAAGTAACGGCGTTACTTTTTTGCAGTAACTGTAACTGTAACACGTTACTTTTTGAAACCGTTAACTGTAACTCTAACAGAGTTACTTTTCCTCCCTAGGTAACTGTAACTGTAACACTGTTACTTTTTACTGGTAACGTGCCCATGACTGGCGTGGACCAATTGAGAACACGCAACGTCGCCCCACGATGCGACGTCGGGTCACGTGACATCAGTGTCGCGTGACAACACGGTTTCACGTGACATTGTGTCGTGCGACCACATGACGCGTTGTCAATTCGTGTCACGACCGTTGTGCCGACGATTTCGCACAAACACCCCGGCATCGCCACGGCGTTCATTTGATGACGTCGCGATGAAAGCTTTAAAATGTGGATGACGTCACCACCAATGCCAACATTTTGTCCGTCCATTCGTGCATTTCCCGCTAAATTTAGCGGAGAAATTAATCTCGTGTGACTGATACACAAATTCAATTTCCCCGCTAAATTTGGCATAGAAATATATGTCGCGCAACCTGACGTCGCATGAACACTCCGCCAATGTAGTTTCCCAGATAAATTTAGCAGGGAAATCGGCATCACTTAAATCGACGTCCCCCACGTTTATTTTATATATATATATAGATATAGTATATTGCTGCCACGTAACCTATATTATACAATCTATATATATAGTCTTCTAAACAAATTAAAACGATCACCTCTTAAATACTGCATTGTATGCATTATATGATTTGAAGGAAAAGGTTGCTGCCAATTTTTAATCATGTTTCGTGGCAGAGTTTGAGGTAGGAATGACCACTCAGTGCTCACATTGAGGCTAAATTGAGAAAACCAACTGCACAAGTAAGAGTAACTGAATTTACGTCATTCTGAAACTTTTTTATTTACATTTCACTGTAACTTGGAAAATATACAGGGTGTCACAAAAGAAAATTTACACAGTCTTTTTTACCGCAAAAATAAACTAGGCATCGCCGAACGCTCATTCTCCGCCCAAAAGTAGCGCTGGAGGTCACAACCAGATGCCAAAGTTTCAGCCCGATCCGATAACTTAATCAAAAGTTATGTGATTTTCTGAAAATCTCAATGGGAAAATGGCGGCCGACGGAGTTTTTGAACACATGGAGCTCTACGGCGCCAGAAACCGAAAACGGGCAAAAATGGGCTCCATTTTCTCATTGAAATTTTCAGAAAATCACTTATAACTTTTGATTAAGTTATCGGATCGGGCTGAAACTTTGGCATCTGGTTGTGACCTCTAGCTCTACCTTTGGGCGGAGAATGAGCAATTGGCGATGCCTAGTTTATTTTTGCGGTAAAAAAGACCGTGTAAATTTTCTTTTGTGACGCCCTGTAGTTACCGAAATTGGACTTGGGTAATTAGGGCAACTTAAAAAGTTCTCAATAGCTACTAGTATATGGTTTCGATGAATGGAACTGCAGAGAGGCAGACAACTCCAGTAGTGGCAAAGAGCTGAATGAAGCAGGTGTCTTCTTTTCCTTAGGAAACCTCGAGGAATGAGCACCACCATATAAATCCATTAAGACTAGCATCATTCCGACATTTTGATATTATCAGAATCCTAAAAGCAGCCAAATTACAGTTTAGCCCACTATAACAAATCCCAATTAGGAGAAAAACCCCGGTAAAGCAGGCAATGCTCCTCGGCCCCCTTCCGCCACCGGTCGAGGGCGCTCGACTGGGCAAGAAGGACGCCCTCCGTTCCATTCGGTGGCAACCCATTCGTGCCACGTCCACGAGGCTAGTGTCGAGGGTACTCGTGCCAGAGCCTGGCTTTTGCAGATGCAAAATGCAGAGCCTCACCCTTGCAGCGAGGGTTGACGCATCGCCGGGCGGTGTCGAGGTAGGCCAGCAGGGCGGGGGGTAGCTCCCCCTCCCCGCAGGGCAGCCGGTGGATCTTGACGCAGCGCGCCGCCAACTCCCGCAGCCGGGGCGGCTCGTAGGTCAGGTCCCGCACAAAGCGCACTACCAGGGGGTTGCCCCGCAGGCTGAGCTGCGAAGGGAGGGGCGCTCGTACCTGCCCTCGGCACCCCCAGGAGAGAACCCACCTCGACGAGGTTCTGCAGCCGCACCAGGCAGGGGGGCAGGGTGGTCAGCAGGTTGTCGTGCAGGGCTAGGGAGCGCAGCCGGTGCAGGCAGGACAGCGAGGGAGGAAGGGCCACCAGACGATTCCCGCTCAGCACCAGGCTCTGCAGTTGCCCCAGGGAGCCCAGCCCCGCCGGCAGCTCCTGCAGCCGGTTGCCGCCCAGGTACAGCACCTCCAGCCTGTGGGGACCGGCTGCTCAGGGCGCTCCCTCCCCGTCTGTACACATCTTTAACCCATGCACCGACCGCAGCCAAAAAAGTGGCCCCTCGATTTCTGCCCGTCAATGTTGTGTCATGCTGTCACGGTAGCATACGTGGCAGACGCCTTCTTCTGCTGCAGGTCCCTCATTTATTTCACTCTTAAAGGCCCGGCTAGGCATTACGTAAGGGAAGCGGGCAATGTATCAAACAGTAGTGACGCGGAACAGAGTTAAAATATGAAAAAGGAGAGGATGTGATAGTAGCCCATACATGTGTGGCGAGACATTATGTGATCGCCTGCTCAACAATCTTTTGTATTTGATACACCAATTTCAGTTTATCCAGTGACTAGCCTGATGTCACAGTCTCTTCTCAGGTTGATAGAGTGTACCCACCCTCCATAAGTCAAGATGCAGGACTCGATCCAGCTTTATGCTTTGCCTGTAGTTTCCACAAGCTTTATTATGGTCTTTCTTTGTGAAAGAGCTATACTTTCTTTTTGTTACAGCGCTAGTTTAGATGCAAGCTTGAGGAACCGCAGGCATGTCAAACGAGCATTAGGCTCTTGGGAGCTCATATTGGCATAAGGAAGTGATTGGTACCACATGTCTGAGTCTAAGAATAAAAGCATTTGAGTTAAGAGTTAAAATCGGGGAGAGAAAAGACACGACTGAACTAACTGGACATTTCATAATACGAATCCACTTTTGCATTAATTTGGAAGATCTTTAGAGGCTTTTGCGTCGTCTGCTCCACCCCGGGCTGCTGGCACCGCACAATTGACCAGGCATCTCAGTATAGACCTGTTTCACACAACCTCACACCAGCGCGCAACTGATTTACCCTCGACCTGGCGCATTTCTGGATTGCCCGCTGACACAGTGTATGCAACCACCACGGGTATGGGTGAAAAGGCTTAGAAACGGACGTTGTGCGTGAGTTAATTCCCAGTGATTCTTTTTATCGTGTTACAATTTCAGAAAACTATGGATGTCTAGCTATCACTGCGTCATCGTCGGGTGTACAAATAATTTTAATAAGCATAAGAACAATCGCGGAAAGTCTATGCGAGGAGCACAAGCTGCAGCGCGAGTGTGGCTGCAATGTCGTTGAGCTTCACATTTTCCCCATGGATCTTTATTTATGAAGTCTGTCGACTGCGAGCACTGAATCGCAAGGGCTTGTATCAGACTCATTGTCACGACCCATTGTCACGTTTATGCTCGCGACTACTGCGTCTACAGCTAAAGGGCCGATTCCAACCTGGTGCAGGTGTTCCGATTAGGTTATCACTAAAAGGTATGCTATGCGCCGGACCAGTGGTACACACCATGTCTTCGACTGACAGGGTGCTCAAGCTGCTCGGTTACAAGCTCGATCGCAAGCTGGGAGACTTCAAGGTCCGCTTTCGCGAAAACCACCGCCCAACCAACACTGGCGCTAACCCCTGGAGCCCCATCACGGAGGTGCTGGACCTCCCTGCGTCGCCGAAAATTCGGCTGGCTCGTCTGCGAGCCGGGCATGCAGGGAACCCTCGCCCGGTGCTCAAGACCGGTCTGCTGGAGGTCAGCATCCCATGGTGGCCCCGCGAAGACCACAGTCACGAAGCCCGCTGCTAGGCCTAACACACTTGTACATATATCATATCATAACTGATATCACTTTCATCTTGTATATTAATCATTACACAATCACCATCACTAGACGCTGCACCGCGGGCCTTCATGGTACAGGCTGGTGCCTTTCCGCGGTGCCGTGGCTCTCCCGAGCAAGATTATTATTATTAGTATCGTCCTCAATCTTTCAAGGAGGCAAGGTGATGGCCTGTCATTAGCCAGCTGGATTCAACTGGACAAGTTCCAGCCAAGTTCCCCCCATACCCACACCCCACCATTGCCAACGTTACTAGATCACCTCAGCTGTGGAACTCCCGCAGAAGCGGGTGGTACCCCCCCCTCACTCACTTCAGTCCGCATTCCGTCGTTTGAAGCGCCATCTAGATTGTTGTTTCATAAATGTGTGTTCCATAGAATACCGTGGAGCGCCATCTAGACGCTGTGCTTTGAAACATGCGTATTCCATAGAATACACTGCAGGCCGTGGTGAGTGAGGTGGCGTACTGCTCGCGCAAGCGGCGCCTATCAGCAGTTCCCTAACTGAGCTAATCTAAATACGTTGACCATTCCCCACCCACATAGCCGTGCTATGGTGCCTGGAGCACCATAGCACTTCGACTGGTGTGCTTAGCGTCCTATGCTGCCCATACTTCCGAAGTGGTCCCCAAGTGCCAACAATGGACGTCGCAGGAGCCGGAGTGTCGTGCTGTTGCATGTCGCGATCCTGGCGCGGTTAGTCATAGAAATGCTAACGAGAAGCTGCGAGTAGCACAAGCGAACGCAAGTGTCGCTGTCGTCACGGCGTCCCAACTTCTGGCTGCCTAAGCTTCCCTGGACTTCCAAACTGGAAAGCGACCTGCAGCAGGACAGGTGTCTGCCACATACACCACAACTATTGGAACGCCGCCAGGATCGCGACTGGCGACAGCATGAGACTCGTATGACGTCATCAGGCAGTCTGGCAACACACCAGTCGTTCGTTGACGCATTCCAGGCACCATAGCCGTGCTGCCAGAAGCAGCCGGTATTCCAAGTTTTACACTGCTCGACGGCGTCGTCGATGTTCCTCTTTACGACGAAGAGAAAGGAAGGCGTACTTTTGCAGCTTGCCGATGTCCTCGGGGACGCACTCGAGTCTGTTGGCGCCCAGGTAGAGGGCCCTGAGCGAGCCGAGCGCGAGCAGAGGCGGCGGCAGGGCGTCCAAGTGGTTGCCGCTGAGGTTGACCACCTCCAGGTCCGCTAGCCCAGCCAGGGCCTTGGGCAGATAGCGCAGGCGGTTGCCGGCGGCCAGAAGCACTCGAAGTGCCGGCAGGGCGCCCAGCTCCTCGGGCAGCGCACCGAGTCGGTTGTGACTCACGTCCAGCGTGTGCAGCCGCGACAGGGCCCAGACGCGGTCGGGCAGCCGCTCCAGCAGGTTGTGCTGCAGCCGGGCCACACGGACGCGCGCCGCGTCGTCCAGCAGCGCCAGGTTGGTGTCCGCCGTCGGGGCGTCCAGCCCCTGCCGGGACAGGTCCAGCACCTCGGGCCCGTCGGGCGCCTGCAGGTCGGCCGGGAGCTCGCTACCCGCTCCCCACGCCGCCCGCTCCTCGTCGGCCATGGCCACGGCGCTAGCAACTCAGCCTGTGGCGCTAGCCGTGTGTCCGACTACCTCCGCCGCCAGGAAACGGAGGGAACCACGCTGAGCACTGATAGACACCGGCACCGCGATATCCGCATCTCACCCCGCATTGCAAACGGTTGAAAACACGCAAGCAACACAAAACGCATGACGCAACCACAGACGCCAAGCGATGATAGATTGAGGAGCACCTGTTTCCCTATACGTCTGTGACGTCACTTCTGTAAATTGTCAAAATAGTGGCTTTAATTTATAAGCCTACTTTTACTAATAAGATAATTTTTAATATCATTCTGAAGCCCGTGACGCCACTTTCTGAAGAATTAAATTATTTTGACGTCTCCTTTATTGAAGTGGTGAAAGTGGCGGAGCGCGTCGAGCGGTCCGGAGTAGTTCTCCACACAGCCTTTTTCGGATGAGTACGATCTGTAGTGTCTGTAGCCACTCGCAACATTTCAGTTTCGTTTTCTTTCTTTTTCTATTGCTGGGTGGGTTTTCTTACTGTGCTTGCTTTCGTTTCTCTCGTCATGACCGACTCGCCCGAGCGCGTACTGGGGCGACGACGAGGCAGCCGTTCTCGGCGAAGTGTTTGCCGAGTCGTTAGCCTTGCCAGTGAAGAGGCCCCAGCTATCGCGCTACGTCGAAGGCGTTGTGTGCGCTATTCGAATGAAGGGCTAGGTATGTCGTTTGTTCATTGAGTCGTCTGCTTCTTGCACAGGTACGTTGCGGTGACATCAGAGTGACGCCGAGCTCTGATTGGCATTGAAAGGGTAGTGGGTTTGAAAGGATTGTTGGGATTGTGTCAGTGCCCACACTGACACCCCCCCCCCCCCCCCCCCCATTTTTTTTTTTATTTTTTGTCAGGCAATTTAATATGGTGTCGGAATAGTACCCAATTTATGTTTTGCTACAGGGTCACATATTTATTTTTATAAAGCCAAAAAACGCAACTGTTCGAAACCGAAACCAAAACTCCCGCACCGCACGGAGAAGTGGAGAGGAGAGGGTGAGTGGCAGAAGTCACGTGGCTACACCCGACCGTGCGGTTTTTTTTCTTCTTTGCACGTAGCAGACGAAATGCGTTGCGGGATCCGTTCGCCGTGCGATTCCTTTGCAGTTATGTTTGTTCCGCTCGCTGTTCTGTACTTCAAGATGAGTTGTTTTGTACATTTAAAGGGGCCCTGCAAGGACTTTTTTACTGGCTTTTAATCTGCACTGAACCTGTGCGCACTGAACGTAGTAACTTAATAAAACTTCTCTTTTCTCGAATTTAGCTTTATTTTAAAGGCCCGTTCACACTCTTGCGACCTCTTAAATCTTAAATGGATGGATGAATACGGCTGGGCCCTTTGGATCGGGCGGTAGCTTACGCCACCTAGCCATTTTGTCTTACCCTTTAAGCCTAGAATATTTAAATGTGAAAACTATATTCACTCCGTACTGAAAAGAAAGTGAGGCTATAAATCCCCCTTGCCATCAGTTAATAAGAAAATGCCTACCGTAATATCCCGAGTCATCGCCCACCCACCTGCCGCCTGAAATTCATAGAAAAAGTGGGGTGGGCCATGTCTCGGTGGGTGAGCACAAAAAGTTAATAAAAGCGGAGAAAGCCGCCCAGTTTTCTCTCCGTATCTAGCGCTGCTACGCAACAGATACATTAAACTCAAAACTCGATTTAGCTTTATTGTTTTATAGAAAAAATGCTCACGAAAGAATGTTTTACTACCGCGAAGTCCGTTGCTTGCATACGAGCTAGGAACACCACCGATCTGCATAGAGCACGAACGTTTGTTCCGTGAAAACACGACACCACTATGTTCTCCTAGTTAGTAAAAAAAAAAAAAAAAAGAGAAGAAAAGAAAGAAAATTCTGCAAGAAAATAGAAAAACCAACCAGGCGCAACGAGCGAGCGAGCGAGCGGACCAAAGAAGCGACGAAGAGCGATGCTGGGAAAGCGGAAAAGCCGGCGATCGCGTGGCAAATACTTTGGCGTCGGGCCAAGTCGGGCGCCTTGTCAATCACAAGCTCTTGAGCAACTTTCTTGTTTTTTGCGTACATGCGTGCGTCCGTGCACGGCGTGCTATCAATGGGGGTTTGGGACGCTCTACTAACGTCTGTGTAGGGCGTTCCAGAAAAGCTTTATTTACCTGTTGGCTTTGTCTAAAACATTGCACAACCGCGGTCGCGACGTGCGGGGAGAAGGAGCGGGTTCGCAGCGACCTTACTTCGGCGGAGACAGACTTCGACCTTACACTCCGCGGTTACATCCCAAAATATGGGGCGTACGCTTACCTCGCGATTCCTGACTGGGTTAATGCTTGTGTTATATTTCCGATTCTTTTTTTTTTTGTCGGATCGACATTTTCGTAAGCAAAACAAACTTTTATTCTGTTATCTTCATCATTTTCTTTTCGCATGGATACACTACCAGTTCGGAGTCGCTCACGCGAAAAATGCGTAAGCAAAGAGAGGGCCTTTCTCTCCGTTTAAAGGCCGGTTCTCACATGGAGCGAAGCGCTGATGTAGCGCTCCTCACGTGCCGTCAGCTACTTATCGCCTGCCACGAGCAACAGTTTTGGCGGTGCGATACAAAGCAGGTGAACGCTCCGGTCAGCACGCGCTTAGCGCGAGGTTAGCGCTATGCTTGTAGCGCTCCGCTGCATGTGTGAACAGGCCCTTACTTTGTCACGGACGTCCTCCAACTGTAAGGTCCGCGGCCGCGTCATTTGGGTAGGATCAGTGTTTGCAGATCGCGGAGTCCGCGTTGGGGTATTTGAAGGGGTGGGCGATGACTCGGTGTTTTTTTTAGAAATCTATATTGGCCCAAAAATTGGGGTGGGCGATGACTCGGGATGGGTGATGACTCGGGATATTACGTGTTTTCTCTCGCTTTCTGCCACCATCTTAAATCTATGTTGTCTTCGGTATGCATAGGGTGAAGCCCTTTACGTAGAGTATCAAGTGCTCAGCCGTCTCGTCCTCCTCTCCACAAGCAGCACACACTGTGTCCATTTCCTGGTACTTCGCTCTGTATGTTCTGGTTCGCAAAACACCTGTCCTTGCCTCAAACAACAATGAGCTTCCCCTAGAATTGTCATAAATGCTTTCTTTGGCAATAACTGTTTTGTTTAATCTATAGCCTTCCAGAGCCTTCTTTGTCTGCATTCCCTCTAGCCACCGATCTCTTTCTGTGGCCTTAACTTTCTTCTTAACTGAACTTTCCTCTTAATTTCCTAGTGTGCTGTCTCCATTTTGTGTCTATACTCCTCATGTATAAATAGCTGAAAACCTTTCGTGCCCATTGCTCCCCACCCATTTGCCTCAACCGATCCTCAAATTCTATCTTGCTCACAGCTTCCCTGCCCTCAAATGACGCCCATCCCATGTCTCCTTGTACTCCCTGGTTTGGTGTTTTGCAATGTGCCCCCAAAGCCAGTCTACCTACTCCACGCTGTTTTATTTCTAGTCTTGCATGCACTTCGGATTTCATGCATAGCACTGCGTTTCCAAAAGTCAAGCCAGGCACCATGACCCCTTTCCAAATCTCTCACCACCTCATACCTGTTGTAATTCCAAAGTGCTCTATTTTTCATTACAGCCGCATTTCTGTTGCCCTTACCTATTATATACTTTTCATGCTCACTGAGATATTCTGCACCACCACATATCCATACTCCTAGATACTTGTATTTACTATCTCTCTCAACTGTAATATTCTGTATGTTCAGTCTCTCAACATCATCATTGTTAAAAATCATGACTGCTGATTTTTCACTACTGAATTCTAAACCTAATTCCTCTCCTTCCCTACCACAGATGCTCATTAATTCCTGCAAATCTATCCTGTTGTTAGCCATTAGTACGATATCATCCACATATATCAGTCCCGGTAAGGATTGCTGAATTGTTTGGCCTAGCTTACTGTACGAAAGGTCAAATCCAAGCCCACTCTTCTCTAGTCTATCCTCCAATCCTCTCAGATACAACATAAACAGCAAAGGCGATAACGGGCACCCCTGCCTAAGGCCTCGTCCTATCTCTATTTTCCCCGTTGCCTTTCCTTCCCATGTTATAATCACCTTATTATCTTTGTAAATGTTCCTTAATATTGCTGTTAGTCCTTCATCTAGGTTTAAGCTCTCCACTATGTCCCACAGAGTTTTTTGGTTCACATTGTCATAGGCACCCTTGATATCCAGAAATGCCAGCCAGAGCTGTCTGTTTTCTTTTTGTGCTATTTCTATACACTGTGTTAGAGAAAATATATTGTCTTCCAACCTTCTTTGTTTCCGAAACCCGTTCTGCAACTCGCCCAGTATGCCCTCGCATTAATCTACCCATTCCTCCAGTCTGTTCTTTATAATCTGCATTACCAACCTGTAAATAACTGGTGTCACGGTTATGGGACGATAATTCCTAATGTCAGACTTATCTCCCTTTCCCTTATATATCATACTCATCCTACTAAGCCTCCATTCATCTGGAATATTTCCTTTTGTTACCATAGTGCTCACTACCTCCCTTAGTTTTGCCTTAGATTTAGGACCCAAATTCTTCACCAGCTTGATTGGGATACCATCTGTGCCTGTCGACGTGCCACTAGGGACTCTTCGTTCCGCCTTTTCCCATTCTCTTTGTCCAAAATCCGCGATGTCAAAAGCTGGACTGATACTGCCTTCAGTTCTCCTATCTTCCACATGTCCCTGTTCCCGAAATTTCTCCTCCATCACTGCTCCCATATATCGTATCGCATCATCTCCCTGATGCGAGAGTATGAACCTCTGTCTAGCTTGCGTCGTTTCACCGAGTGAGTTCAAGTGCTCCCAAAACTTCTTGGCTGCGTTTCTATCTTTCTTGCTTACATTACTCATCCATTCTTCACCCTTTCTCTGAATTTTCGCATTGATCAAACTGGATGCCTCTCGGCGACATGTTATAAAAGTGTCCCATCTTCTTTTTACTTCCGTTTCCGACTCCCCACTACGCTTGGAATGCCTGTGTTCTATAGAGGCTTCCTGACGTTTTTGTATCGCTTGCTTCACTTCTTTGTCCCACCAGTTTTTTTGGTCTATGTCTTCGTTTCCCCTTTCGTTTACTCTGAACTTTGTCTAGTTCCAGAACAAAAAGCCCAGTTAGGCTCTCATAGGTCCAATCTGTATACCGTTGCCCTGAAACTGCTTCCTCTATTCTTTCAACAACTATTTCCAACTCTTTGTCGCTGCAGAAAGTCTGCTTTGAATTATGTTGTCTAGTTTCAGCATTTACTTCTCTGGCAAAATTCAGCTTAATACGTTTATGATCACTACCAAGACTTTTGGAACCTTCTTCATCTATTTTCATTACTTGTAACTTACCGTATATTTTGTGTGACATAAGTACGTAATCTATAGTTGAATGTAGATTGCCAGTTTCCCACGTTATGTGCCCATCACACTTCTGACTGGTATTACATAAAACTAAGTCATGCTTTTCCACCAGTTCGATCACCGCATAGATGGCGCCATCTATGCGGTGATCGTGGAACTGCATTTTCGTCAAGTTTACACTGCAACCCGATAGTTTACACTGCAACCCGACTGTGTGTCCTCTCGTTTTTTAAGAGGTCGCAAGGAACCAGAGGTCGCAAGAGTGTGAACGGGCCTTAAAAGTTATAGGCAAATTAAAATTACAAAAACAAGCAAAAAACAACCGATCCTTCATGACGTCCTTGGTTGCTTGAGTGGCCATGAACTAGAGGAGGGGTATTGAGCTCTGCGAGCGCTCACGGCTGCCGCACTGTGTGTTGACGGCTCGCAAGGGCGCCACTAAAGCATGTGCCGGATAGGCTGTATTAAGCGGGCAGCCAGGGTAGCTTGCGTTGCATTTGCTGCGCGATTGAACACTAATTCGGCATGACACTTCATTGACCACAAACGACAGCAAACACGGGTAAAGGTCAGTCCAGAACGGGAGCCACTTCGCGCTGCCATACCGCCAAATGGCCAAACCGCAAGCCAAACCTGCTCCGAAGGCCTTCAAAACACTCAGAACGGTTGGATCCTCGACTGCAGCGCCACCGCGTACATCCGGGACCTTTCTAAGCTCGCCGCTCATCGGTGCCTGATCCCACCAACTCCTTTTTAGTCTGCGCTGCCTTTCCCACCAGTTGGTAGCAGGTATGTCGACGGGTCATTTCTTGTTTCCGTACTTTATAAACTGCATTTGTTTCTTTTCTGGTCTAAAATACTGAACAAAAACTACTTTTATAAATAATTGAAACGTTTGCACCACTTATATTTTGTACTTCGACTAAAAAGAATCTTTTAGCGGCTCTGACCAGTAGTAAGGCCAGAACCAAAGACGTCGCACATCGCGCGCTTTCGGCACTGCGGGTCGCCCCCGTAGGTGGAGGAGGTTTCCGCGTCGTTTGGTTAGAATATGATGCAGTGATCTTTGCTTATTCTCTCCGTGGCCCGCTGGCTTGCCCGAACCCTAAGAGATGTGAAAACCGCAAAAAAGGTAGACGCTTAAATATGAATGCAGGGCCCCTTTAATTGCATCCTACGGATCGTACAAGTACTTCTAGTTGTCTTTATCGGGTCTATATAACTGTAAGGAAAAACTTTCAGCCTTTCCACTCTGGTTAAGAAGGAAGACCAGCGAAGTTGTACAATATGGTGAGAATGAAGTAATGGCCGGCCCTAAGTCGGAAGGCCAGAGTGGAAAGGTTGCACCATCTATGAGCGGCGGCTCGATATCTGCACTCGAACTGGAATGAAGAGGGATTCAAATTCAGTAAGGGAAAGTCAAAGTGGATGGGCTATAATGTTCACGAGCATAACCACACGTTTAGAGTACAGGAGGTGGAACATACCAAGGAGTACAGGTATCTGGGAGTGACTATCCAAGAAGGCCTGCAATACTTGGAACAACACGAGAGAAACACACTAAAAACCTCCAACATCCGAAAAGGTCACCTGTGGAACATGGCAAAGTACTCGTATAACCCACACACCCTTGCGAGGGCACTGTGGAAGAGTGTCACAGTACCGGCTCTCACCTACGCTAACAACGCAGTGGTCGTCCAGCAGACCACCTTGAAGACACTGGACCACCATCAAGTGTAAATCGGGAGGTGGGCACTGGGCGGAAACGGGGCCACTGCAAACCTGGCCGTCACGGGAGAGATGGCCTGGTCGGCATTCAAACAACTAGATGCAAGAGCCAAGCTTAGGTACCTCGGGCGCCTGACCCACATGCCAGATGAAGCATATGCCAAAAGGACATTCCACCACGTTAAATATTGCAGCAGCAGGGCAAACTGGTCAAACACCATCGCCAGGCTTGACTCTGTGAATAGCAAAGAAACAAAGCGACATGAGGCCACATCGGAGAAAGGATGGTTCCAAGCTGTGACAGAGGAGGTGCACGCGATTGAACTTGAAGCCCGGAGACAGGCGATGATGAAAAAGCAGAGCCTCCAGAGCATCTACGTGCATCACAAGTTAGAGCCGTCTCCCTGCACACGCTACCGAGGGGACCATGAAAGCGCGCTACTGTTTCAGGCACAGGTAGGAGCGCTGATGACTAACTGCCGACATGCCCAACTCTTTAGAGACGACACGGCCCGTCGTCTGTGCAGGCAGTCAAGCGAGGACGTCCCCCATGTGCTGCTGTGGTGCCCTGCCCTAGACTACTGTCGACCGTTCTGGGCAACCGGCAAAGAGAGGATTCCGAAATGCTGGGATTCGGAGAAGGGGCCCACGGTACAATAGCAACCAAGCGCATTCTTGTTGAGTGGGAGAGACTGCATGTGATCGCCAATCAGTGAAAGTGCCCCAAAAGTGGGAAAAGCTAGAACAAAACAAGAAACAAACTTTTACCTGTATCGGCAATCTGAACCCCTGTCTCAAAAGGGGTTAGGTGCCGCCAACTAACTAACCAGACGACCGGTTGCCGCCGTCATTCATAGATGGCGGTAGCTGTCCAGTTTCCTGTCATCATTTGTTTGCTGACAGACAGTGGGGCAGACGCTCTGAAAGCGGTGGCGCTGGGAGCGCGATCCAAACCAACACTTTTTTGTGCGGGCGTAGGTTGTGTGCTTCCCAGAAATTCCGTGGAAAAAGTGTCCCAAGCTAAGCTGAGCAAAAGACAAGGGTGTTTTCTTTATTTCTTGATGGAGAGAAGGAACTCTTTCGCGACTAGCCCATAGCAAAAAGGCAGCACCCGCAGTGCCACATGACAGACGAAAGCCCAACTACACAGAACACAATTTGCAGGTCGAAATTCGTTTTCTTTCCACCCAAAAACACTCTTCTCCGTGGTCCCGTGCTGATTTCCATGGTTCAGACACAACCACCAATGATAATCAGTCGTGGGTTATCGAAGGCACACACTCAATACGTGGCTTGCACATGACGTCATTTCCGATTCCCTCCAGAGAAAAGGGAAAGGAGCTCCCCTCTTATCAGGATCCTCCTTTGTGCCTTTCGGGTTTGCACAGGCGTCGCTATTCTCCTCCCAGAAGATTATAGAAGATTAACCTGTCACTCAAAATTCTTACAAAAGCAGCTTCCCTCTCCTCCTTTTACATGGTGTTCAAAAGTATGCGATGTGACGTCAAAAAATATGATACCCAATTTTTTTTTTTACTTCTAAAAAATGCAAATACATTAAAAAAAAAGTATGTTGCACAGTTACGTGCAGTTTTGGTGTCCAGTTTCGGTTTCAAGCAGTTGCGTTTTTTGACTTTATTAAAAATATGTGACACTGTAGCGAAATATTAATTGGGTAGTCTTCCGATACCACAATAGATCGCCTGTCAAAGAATAAAAAAATTGGGGGTGTCAGTGTTCCTTTAGCTCTTTGCGGTCAGCAATACTTATCCATCCGGCGGCCCTTCTGGTCAGAAACCATTTTCCGCATATCATTACACGGTAAAGGAAAAAACACTAGCGTACAAAGATAACATGAAGGGTTTATTTCAGGAGGTTATCCTCTTTTTCGCATTCTCCGGGCTGAAGACCGGGGTTCTTGTTGCAGGTCTTGCAGAACAACACGGTCTCCCTTCGGTCACCTTTCATTTTTACGGTCGCTGCAGACCGTGCAGTCCTTGCTGCTACATCCGTCAAGTTTGTACACGAAGTGTTGCTTGCCGTCCAGTCCTTCTATGTCCAACTAGTTTGCTGGGCCTCCCTTCGGTTAAACTTGCTGGTATCCCAGTAGCTGCTCAATTAGCTTTCGACGGTAGCAGAGGTGGCGCTGCGTTTTTTTTGCTTGTGTAGCCTGCTGCATCTTCAGCAGATAGCTATTTATGATAGCCACCTCAATCCAAAAAAGCTTCCTCCATTTCAGCGATTTCCTGATGAAGCTGTAGCTGGCAATGCAATGGTCAGCCCTGTCGATGGCACCCATGTTCTCAGTGTAGTCACATATCACGAGGTTTTTCTAGCATGACAGTCTGGCCTCGTGCTTGGTTCCTTGTCAGCCTTTCTGGTGGGATTATGAGCGGAGATCAGCATAGTGACTTGGCGTTTGTCTTGCCAGGCCAGTGCCATGCAAGAGTCCCCTCTCTTTTCTTCAATTTTTTTTCTTAGTTGTTGCGGCACTTTCTTTCGGCTCGTTATACCGTTCCGGTCAATATCACAGCCTGGGAGAGCAGCTCCTCTGCAAACTGCGGCCATGTGTTATGGCGCACCGCGCATTCACGAGGGTGCCATCAAACCACTCTGGCATCGTTTCCGTGAGGCGGCTATGCAGTTGCCTCACCTCAGACACAATCACATGGTCGTGTCGCTGCGGGGTCGATCGGGATCTCGAATTCGGCTCCCGACGTGCCGCTTTCTCTCCTAGCCACTGGATGGCGCTGCAGGCGCCCCAAGGCTAGAGTTCCTGTATAGGCTCCCTACGGGAGCCAGAGTTGCGCGTTCACGCATGGCATGTGGATCCAGCTCCTCACGTGACTGAATTCGGCGAATAGCAGCGCCGCGCGTTCGAGGCGCGCGGCGGGCTCAAAAGCCTGGGAACGTACGCCGGGGCGCGTGCAACGTCTACTTTGCTGCACGACACTTGATACGGCTCCTCACGTGATCGGATCTCGGCGAATAGCGGCGAGGGCGGCACGCGGCATGTGGAATCAAACGCGCAACTCTGGCTCCCGTAGGGAGCCTATACAGGAACTCTACCCAAGGCGTGCAAGGAGAAACCTCCTCGCCCATCGAAATATAGACGGTGGACTGGGGGGCGAACAGCCTCTTAGGACTCCGGGCGGTACCGAGAACAGGCAAGTGTGCGCGACCGGATCTTGGGTAATCGCGGGACACGAGGCCTGGGGGCCCTCTGTGTTTAGCTTTGGCTTTACGGGCGAGTGTGAATATTGGTGTAATGTCGCGTGTCTTTGTATTTTAGATTGAGTGTTTTGAGCATTTCACGGAAGCGGAATCCCGCACCTGTGAAAGAACCAGGCTGGACTTGGGTTGTTTGACAGACCACGTGGGATCTGGCGTATCGACGGCGGTACGCCATTTCCTACGGTGTAGAATCGGTCGGTGTACATGTGGTAACCACTTCCTCCCGGACATGCTTGTTCTTCAGATCGAGGACGATGCGGCATGTAAACGGCAGAGACTGTCTGTGCTGGTGCTACCATAGTAGTATGCTACAAATGCGGAAACGTAACCAGTCAAACAGTCAGCCAGAACATAGACCCGAAGGCCCCACTTCGTTGGTTTTTGGGGATTGCAACACTCGAATGATACTCACCCCTTGAATTCCACAGTGCTTTCATCAACGCAGGTCTTCGGATCAGCTTTGAAACATCCTCTGCATTTTCTGTCAAAGTACTGCGCTGTTTCTGACCTTGCTTCCGTGTGTTGGTCGGCTTTGAGAGCTCCGAGGGTCTGGGGACACGTGCAGCATCCAGATTTGAAGAAACCTTGTTCGTGTGAACACTAATACGAAGAATGGCATCTTGTCCAGGATGTGCTGTGAAAAGTACTCCTTGATGTTGGGCTTCGGGTTCAGGGCCATGTTCATATGCCCCCCAAGGACAGCTTTGAACTTGGGCACCGAGATGTCCTCCCAGCTTCTCCACACAGACTGCTCCGCTAGGAGCTTGGCACTCACAATTTTTTCTCAAGCATACCTGTTAGTTTCTTGCACAATAACTTCCATCGATTCATCTGTGAAAAATAGATGGGAAGTAGTCAAGCTCACATTGGAGATTCGAGGTTGAGACCTGTGCTCCAGGATAGTCGACTGTGAAGAAAACAGCAGGAAAGTCGGGAAGGCCTTGGGTATCCGGCCTCCAGGAGGAAGCATGTGGTGGAGCATCCCCACAGTCACCATCTCCTGCAGCATCTTCTTCGTCGCCGAGCTCACTGTCGTCAGAGGACATTTCTTCACCTTCTGAAGGAGGTATATAACTTTCCTCCGCACTGAAATCTGCCAAAAAATCCCAAAGCCCACTCCTCACTGAAATCATTGTCGCTCTCCAGGAGTTTGCGCCAAGAGCTTCCATAAAACTGGCGCGGCGCAAAGGAAGCCTTTTTTTTTTTTTTTTATCATGGACGCGCGACGTCCGTTTTTGCGCTTTTAGCTAAAAAAGTTAGCGAAGCACAAAAAGCTTGCAGGACCAGGAAACAAGAACGGAGTTTGTTTCTCGCACTGCGCGATATACCTTCGCTCAACGTTTCTTTGATCATTGCATTTTTTAATTTAACGTGAATTGGTTTTTATTTCTAAATAACTGCTGCCCCGTGTCGGAAGCCTGGATTGGAATGCATTGCATGAAAATGCGAGGGCCACAAGGAAGGATGAGTGAAGAAGCTTCTTTGTACTAACTTCAGGGTGAAAGATAAGCTTCAGATAAGCCACAATGTGTACAGAGGATACGGTGTAGAAACTCAATCACTCACAGGTTACTGCATCTAGAAAGGAGGATCCATCTCCCCTTTTCGGGACGGACGCCGTATTTCGCTTTTATAGTCAATCACGTTTTCATGCCAGCACTCAAAAACCAAGAACTGCTTCCAGTCATATTCCACTTCCAATCATGACAACATGCGACACAGTGCCCTTTCCAACGGAGAATGGCAAAGATTTTGTTATCGTACGAGTCAAAACAGAAGTGACGATTTGTTCAACGAAAGTGCAACATGAAACGACTAATAAGTAACTTTTAGAGCCCATAGGAAGCTCTCGAAAGAGTGCGAGCACCACGCGACTAGTGGCGAGTCAAGCGACTGCTAGTCGTCACTTTTCCGCGGTCTCCTGCGGGCGCCAACTACAAATTGGTTTCGCGCCGTAAATATAGCTCTAAAAAATTGTTCTTTTCATACTTGTTCCATTTAGGTTTTAAAAAAAAAGTCTTCCTTTGCATGCGTCCTTTAAAAGGATGCTGAACCGAAATCTTTATTCCACAAAACACGGCGGCAAAAGCGTGCAACAGGATGCTACAAACACGAAAATATCACTCATTCAGCTATATCTCGAACGAATGACCATATTATTCGAAAAAAAGAGGCCCATTTGACAGATATGTTTACGTCTTGTTTCTCAGAGGAGAGGGAACGGCCTCGTTTCTTCTCCACCTCGCCACCTTGAGGAGGTGAAGCAAAGAGGAAACGAGATATCTTGACATCACGCGCCTCGTCGGCCTCGTTCAATCTCCATCTCTTTTTCCAAAAATACGGCTGTCCATTCGAGATATCGCCTTACGAGTAGTGTTGCAGAGATTGTAGAGTCCCGCCTACAGCTCCTGCATTGTTTTCTGAAATCCAAATTTCAGTTCACCATTCCTTTAAGCTTATCTCGGCGGAGGTGTGGCGCAATTCTTATCAAATGCCACTTTGGCGCCAAGATGTCGCAGACTTACGTTCATAGCGCAAATGGCGCTGCATCGCTGAATTTGAGTAAAAGCCGCGTAAGCGATACATCTGTTTTCTAGCATAACTTTACCCTTATCTCTTCGTTATCTCACGCATCTTTCTATTCGGTTAACGTGTCTCATACTATTAGAGAAAACTTTTGGCTCTTCATTATATTATCGGAATCATGGCATTTATTCTACCTCGAAATTTTCTACAACGGGCGACGGCTCTTAACGCGGCTCTAAAAGGCACAATAAATGAAAATATTCCCGCCCAAAGTAGAGCTACGAGACTTACTTGACAGGAAAGGATAAATTTAGCAGCAGCAAGACAAACCTTTTTGGGACCCACGCGGCAGCACGAGGGGGAGAAACGGGCCCCAACAAGTCCAACGAAGAGAAAGGCCGTCGCGAAAGACGCCCAGACTCCCCAGAAAGTGAGCCGGCCAGCGCTTGCTTTACATACAATTTTATTTGTTTTCCAGTGCTGGCTGACTACACAAAAGACTGCAGTAGGTTTACGCTAACACTGTCTAAAACTAATGCGAGGCGTTACAACAGTCACAAATCAGGAGGAGAGAAAGGGGACCCTCGAGTGCAGCGGTGCAGAGGCAGACGTTGTGGCAGCCCTTCGAGGCAAGAACCAGCTCGTTTGGAGGGGCGACCCGGCACGCCCCGCTCCCACCCGGCCCGCCCCCGGAGCGTCTCCACAGGGCCTCTCTCCGGCCTCCTACGGCCCGACTCTCCGAGAAGACACTCCACGACCCGAGAAGACGCTCCAATAAATAACGGACAGGGCAGGAGCGAGGGGTGTCGTGGCACTGCCTCCCAATCTTCCGTTCCCGGCGTTGGCGTCGCGCCAGAGGCCGGGCGACCGGGTGCCAGTGAGCTGCCGCCGCCGTTCTCTTCCCCGAGGGTCGCAAATAAATAGGCGCACTCGCAACTTGCACGCTCCTTCTGCACACGTGGGAGTGAGCTCATACACACGCGGATGCGTCGAGGTGTGTGTGTGTGCGCGCAGTATGTACACTTTTCTTCCTCTCCGCAGAAGCGAAAGCCGCCAGACACTGCGTACGGCCGACCCGTTCGGGGAGGGGCAACCTCGGAAAAGCGCGCGGCAGAGAGGTGCCGGCCCGCGACTCGGGTCGCGAGTCCTGGGAGGCGGCCCGACCGCGTGCCAGGGAAGAGGCGTGGAGACCGGCCGACCGGAACTGTACAGGGGGCCGCTCCACGGCCGCTGCTCGGGAGGTCTCGAGAGACCGTCGCCCAAATGGGCGCTTCCGGCGCAGACTAGGGAAGCGCTCGCACTCGGAGCCACAGGGAAGGACCACCGTCCCAGAAAAGGACGCGCCGCCTCCCCAATACCTCGTTACTTCTGAGCGAAAACGACTCCGTCTTGCCGCAGGCACTACGCGCAAGGTCCGCAAATCTCGATCCGGATTACTACGGGGACGAAAAAGAAACGCTTCCCACAGGTCGATTCCGGCGAATTCCGGGGCGACGGTGAAGGCTCTTGGATGGGGGAAGGCCACGCGCCCATGCACAGAATCATCCGGAGCCCCGTCAAACGGCGTGCATCCGGCGGTTGACGTGGAGTGCGCGGGTAGAGGACGCCCAGCCGCACCAAGGGAAACCGCCGCGGATTGCAATCTCCTGTCCGGGCAGTCGGCGCCAGGACTGCCCAAGTACCCAAAAGAGAGCTGCCGCCGTGGCTCCTCGAGAGTGAGCGGAGACGCCGGTCCGGGGGCGTCGGAGGGCACCGCTGCCCACGGGGAGGGGGTCACACCGGTCTCCCGGCGGGCACGTGCCGGAGGAACACTCAAACGAGCAAAATCAAACGATGGAAACAGAGCACGCCCACGTGGCAGAGACCCGACCGCCACGCACTCTCTTCCCGTCTACTTGGTTAACTGCACAATGCCAGTTCGGCCCTCGGGGCGAAGCGCCGTCGGTATTTACAACGGGCCACGCGCAGACCGCAGGGCGTCCCGGTGGCCACGCTTCCGTCCTATGTACACTCCAGGGACGTCTCGCGGATAAAAAAACACGAGCATCTTTACTCCGTTTCAAGGCGGAAAGAAAGGTACCTCCGCAGGTTCATCGCGGCGTCTCGCACAACCCGAGGTCGGGAGAGTTCATTAAAGGGCGAGAAGGGAGAAGACCGACCGACAGTTCCGAGCGGACCTCTTCTCGCGTCGTTCCACATCGTCGGCAGAGTTGCGACAGACGCGGTTCCTCGCAACGGTGGGGGGAAAAAAGAGCCGACTTGGTCCAGCTTCGACGGCGGCACACACTTGTGACGTACACACGCGGACATATATGCGAAGCAAAATCTATAAAGGAGGATTTCTTAGGATCCGTTATTTTGTTGCGTAGGACACACTTTGCAGTTGCGGCACACACACGCTCAAAGGGGAGCCCTGGGAGGGCCCTCACGCGGTGGACGAGGTGGAGGCCTCCGGGGTGGCCGACTCCTGGGCGGGTTTGGCCGGCTGCGAAGACGACGCCGCCGCTGCCTGGTCCGGTCCACCTGCCCGGGCGTGCGCTGGGATCAGCGTGGCATTCAGGTGCGGCTGCAGCGACAGCTCTGCGCAGACGGAGGCACCTCTTGGAGCGAGCCACTTTTGGAACGACGACCCCCCCTTTAGTCGATGGGAAACTCCCCTTTCCAAGGTCGCCTCAAGCGTTCCATCTGCTCGAGCGGAGCTTCCCCCGAATTCTTGACATGTCACAGACTATAGCGACAGGAGGGCTCGGGAAAAAACGGAATTTAGGGTACTCCTTTTCTTCCCCTACGGAAATTAGAAAAAAAAAAAGCAGTCCGAATTTGTTTTGAGTATTGACGAGCCCATCAAGCAGAATATCTGCTGCAAACGGCAGAATTGACTGAGCTGGAACAAACGATACCATGCGTGAAAGTGAAGTATTAGACGCGCGTTAGATTTCTCGGCTAAGGTTGGTCATTAACATCCACCTTTAGTAAGCACCTGGAACATATAGATCTTGAAGGAAACAGCATGATTTTCGTTTTCAACTACAACGCAACTGCTGGAATTCACCAACGACATTGTTTCATCTCTAGAGAAAGAGGTCAAGTTGATGCTATTTTCATATATTATGCTAAAGCGATTGAGTTTCACACTCTAGGCAACTTTTGAAGCTAAAAGTTGTACTTCACACTTTTGACTCGACCGAATCACTAATTACTTAGATCGCAGATTGTTTCTATTGGGAACGCTGCCTCTTCGGAAGTGTTGGTTGGCTAAGGTGTGCCGTAAAGATCTGCATTAGGGCCTCTTCTAATTTAAGTCTGTCTATGTCGAAGATTGCGTCTTTTATAACGACATCACTTCTGTAAGTGATCAACAGTTACTTAATGGATCTGCACTTTCGTTTTTTGCTATGGCATCAACAAGATTGTTTAAAGGAGGTGAGAGTAAAAATATTTGGGCATTTTTTTCACTCCCAACATTTAAAGGGGACGTTGAATCAATTTCCTCTCACCCTTAGAAGGTACTTGAGACCAGTCTTGGGCAGTAACTAGTTACTAGTAACGCGTTACCGGTAACTAGTTACTTTTTCCTGTAACGCGTTACTCTTTAATATTGGTAACTTGTAACTGTAGCACTGTTACTTTTTTATTGGGTAACTGTAACTGTTTAGGCCGTTACAGTTACTTTTTTTTACAATATAAATTAGAACCCACTGCCGAGGACATGGAAAAATTTCCATCTTGAAGTATTGTTCTCCAAACTCCTCGCTGGCAAAAGAAAATAAGAAGAAGCGTGGCCACGCATTAAACAAACAAAAAATTGTCTGGTTTAGCCCACGACCGAGAATGGACGACGGACGAGCCAGCAGGAAACCGAGAGATAATGGAAGCGGCGCCAGCGGTGGTAGGGGCGGCAAACAATGTTTCACCGACTTGGGCTCACTCTTCTCTCGTGGGGACCACCTGCGGGTGTCGATGGTCGTGCGATGTCTCCGAGTATTCCATCTGGGCTGTGTCTGGGATATGTCCGTGCTGTCGTTTTACACCCAGCCGTTCGCCGTTTCCTCATCTCTATTAGTTTTCAAGGAAGCCGTCCCCATATTGTGCAGAAAGCCGGCGCTTGTTTAAACTATTCATTCTCTTCGGAGCCGCTTCGAGCGAACACGACTTCCACAGTTGGCGTTTCGGACATAGACGCCGCGGTGGTCGTCATACACTCGTAAAGCACCAGAAGCTAATTGTCTCCTTTCCCCCTTTATTCTTTGGAAGCTGTTTGACCTGCTATGTTTAGGCCTGCTTCCGAGTATATCCCATAAGGTAATTATGTGACCATATCTGTCCTCATTCGTTTTGGAGTGAAAAATAAATAAAAAACGTTCACTGAGGCGAGCCGATGACAATTTTGAAAAATGGTTGATAACAATTATTGCTAATAAATTATGGACATTAAAATGCTCAAACGGCGAATGACGCAAAAAAGAAACACCCTTCGGGTATCAATTTTTCAAATTTCTCAGTTTACCTTTCTTCTCACTATAGTGTAACAAATAAAATAGTATTGTTTTCGTTTGGGATTCCTTGTGTCAAATTTTGGCACTGTAACGAGAAAGTAACGGCGTTACTGTTTTTGCAGTAACTGTAACTGTAACACGTTACTTTTTGAGACCGGTAACTGTAACTGTAACAGAGTTACTTTTTCCCTTTAGGTAACTGTAACTGTAACACTGTTACTTTTTACTGGTAACGTGCCCATGACTGCTTGAGACACACTTTAAAATGTTCTGCCATGTGGAACATATGCTTGCAAAAATACATTTGAACACCAAGGTCCCTTACAAGTCAATGAATCTGCCCACAAGAGAGAGTCCAACATTATACCCTCGCGTTTTCTGCTGATTACCGTAGCTCAAGTTTTGTGTCATGTATTTCACATTCAATAGGTTGCAAAGTCAACGATAATATGGGACTCGCACAAGCGAGCCTCCACTGCTTTGCGATCGACGACGGTGACTGCATTTTAACTATTCCAGTAAACCCAGCATTGTGCACGATAGAGTGTGAATCGCTCTTGCCCAGTGAGAAGTCGATAGTCCTCTAAATTGACAAACGTAACGGGAAAAAAACGCTGACACAAGGACAAGTAGACAAAAGACACAAACACAGCGCTGTGTTTGTGTCTTTTGTCTATTTGTCCTTGTCTTTTTTGCGCTGTTTTCTCCTGCTACCAACAGGAGAAAACAGCAGAGACACTTAAGACCGCTTACAGGTGGGAATGCAAAAGCATGACGCACGCACTATACTCCGTTTCACCTTATGTTGTACCGCAGAGAAGGCTAGAAGCGCGAGCTCATGGCGTTGGGAGCTGCTTTTAACGCACGAGAGCTTGTGCCACCGAGAAGTGGCCTAGAGCAAGGAGCTCGCGCTTGTATCCTTTCCTGCGGTACATCATAAGGTGAAACAGAGTATAGGCACAGCTTTAGTCAGCTGGAACTTAGGAGCCGCCGTACCGTCGGGGAAGCGTGCTCATCTCGCACCCCAGGGGCTTGGGTTCGATTCCCACCCAGACCGAAATATATGTAATTTTCTTTTGAAAGCCATTAATTCACTTTGTTTACGGGAACCTCCGCGAAATTTTTTTTACTTGTTTGTACTCTTTGCACTACACCACCAGCAGTTCGGCTGGCGCCTTAGCAACGATGACGCCGTTGCTAGGAGCCACATGCAGTGATGTGATTGGCCTAAGCCATTTTGGCGCCTGTTTTGGAGCAGCCAAAACAGTGTTTTGGAGCAGCAAATGTGGCCTTTGGAGCAACCAAAACAGTGTTTAAACAGTGTTTAGGAGCAGTAAAGTGGCTTTTGGAGCAGCCAAGACAGTGTTTTGGGGCAGCAAAAGTGGCTTTTGGAACAGATATTCTTAGAAAAATAAAAATATTTGTTTTAAGTGCTGTACAAACAAAGGGCACTTTGTTTTGTGTTGTGTTCTGATATGATGTGTTGTGACAGAACTCGCAGCTTGTGTTTTTACTGCTGAGTCATCCCACAAGTGTACAGTGCTGTAGGCATTGCCGAGCAATTCCGAAAAATCGCTTGCCACCGTTTTACTGGCTCCCGACATGACAGATTTTCGTCAAAAAGTAAGCGAACGTAAAACAATGAATTGCAAGCGTCCCAGCTGGTGCCTTTGTCATGCAATCATGTTCGCAAGCATGTAAAGGCAACTTCGGCAGGCTTGTAGTTGCGCGTGCTTTGTCGCGTGAGCGGAGACAACGGCTGTTCGATCGAAACCGAAACCATGCCACTCCACTCCGTCGCTAATTGATTCCCAAAATTGTATGCAAAATATAACTGTCAAGCATACGACAAAAACAGTCCAGCGGTGCGTGCTTACCCGGCCGGCAAACAAGGTACAAGCTAAACACACAAAAAAACAAAAAAACCTGAGCACGTCGATGCAAGACATCGCGAGCCAGGGTCATAAAGTTCTTGGAGCGCCTTGTGCAATGACTGAACTCGAGACAAACAAACGCGCTGTGCGGGTTCAGCGTGCAGACACTGCCTTCTTTGCTTTAGCTCACTTCTCTTCACCAAATTTCTTTCACGGCACAATTTTCACGCACCAGGGTCCCTCTTGAAAGAAGGCCCACCGGGAGAAACCTAGATAATCAATACTTCGACACAGCAGTCTCTGAATTAGAGATCGATTTTTGTAGTAACGTATGATTTAAAAGAGAACAGGAATGTTGATGAACAGGCGGCGGTACTCAGTTTCATTTTAGAAAGCGCCATATCTGCAGCGATGTGGGGACGGCAACACTCGACGTCGCTCGACCACGGTGACTGGAAGGCAGGGACCAATATAGTTTTCCCACGGCCGTTGCTTCAGCTCACAAAGTAACTGCCGTTGCGCAAAAACGTAATTTCGTTTCACAGCGTGAGGGCATGACTGGTGCCCGGCACGCTAGCATCGAAGCGTCTGCACACACTTCCGTCTATCGTTGAAGATATAAAATAAAGGACGCGAGATGAGACCCACGAGCCGACGAGAGCGCAATACGCGAGATGGCTGGAAAACCATGCAAGACCAGGTGGACAATTGATGCAGGGCACTTTGTGTCGGGCGGCTGCTTGCGCCACATAACACACGCATGCTCAATTACGGTACTCAGTTTAGTTTCGGCTTTCGAGAGAGGCTTGGTGCAGATTACCCATATTTTGGCAAAATGCAGCAGGATGTAGCAGGGTTAGCCCCTTGGCAGTTTGGCGCAGCAATCACATCACTGCACATGACGCGTCGCAGCCGATGGAAATTTCGGTGAGTTTTCGCTGGACAGACAACGCCGGCTTCGCTCCATGGAACAGTGAATGCTTTCGCATCAATAAACAGACGCGACGAACATGCACCATGCAGCGGTTCTCTCCGCAGGCGGTGAGTGGCAAAGAGCAGAAAGCCGGGGACTTTTCTTTCACTACTCAATGCATGCTCGCGCCTCGGTTTGCTTTATGTTTGCTTCTTCACTCGCTTCCCTCCCATTTTCTTTTTTTTTTCCAAGGCATTTTGGTTTTGCTTTTATTACCGCGCCATGGCGCCACTCACAGGGCTGCAAAGGAGAGCCCACGCAAAGTGCGTTCTGTCGTTCAAACTACGTGAGTGTCAGCGAGAGCCACGTAAATACTGACGAAAAGGCAAACAGCGCACAGTAAACGGGGACTAAAGGAAGTGCAAACAAGTGTGAGCACGTAAATACCTGCTCACACTTGAGCAGACGCACGCATTTGATCGAAGTACTAGATTCGCGCTGTTGGACCGCGTCTTGGTAAGCGCTTCGGGACCAATATTTTCCGACTGCATCTCGATGCTGACATGACACTCGGTAAAGGAAGGCTGGACTGGCATCGCGTAGCTCCCACAAACTGTTCTAGCTCGACAGTGTTGACGTAACGTCGTGTCGGAATAAAAATGGCATACTAATAACAAAGTTTACATACCATTACATTCCCCTTGTTTCAATTAGTTCCGACATCAGTCAGCCTTAGTTTAGTAAAAAAAAAACAAAAAAACTAAGAACGCTTCGTAACAAAAAGAAAAGACTTCCAAAAGTCCAAACAATCCAATCTGACGCATTGTGGGTGAGGTACTCTAGCTGCGAAAAAGAATATATTGCCTGTCTAGAAGACTCAAAGACTCAACTGCTCTACTTAAAAATAATCCAACCAAGTTCTGGAAAAGTTTATCGCCAACCGAGTCTCATGATAAGATTCTAGCCAACTCGTACCGGATCCGAGCTGCCCAACAGTCCTTAATACTTTCTTTCCGTCTGTTTTCACAATTGAGGACCTAAGTAATATTTCATTTGTGTCAGAGCGAAACTACTGTTTTAAGGAACCAATTTCAATCTCCCCTGCAGGAATCCCAAAACTCATCAATAACACACAATACAGCGCAATAAATCAATACCCCAAGCTGCTACATCATCAATAACCTTAAAATCTCAACATCCGTGGGCACTGACAAGATTACCTCTAAAATATTGCGTAAATACCGCTCAGGTATCATCAGCAGTATTTTGAACAATCATCTACCGGATCCATCCCTTCTGACTGGAAGATTGGGAAGATCGATCCACTTTTTAAAAGTGGCAGTAAAAGTTCACCAAACAAGTACCAACTAGGGATGCCGCGAACCACCCTAGGTTCGAATTCGAAAGGTTTTAATATTTTCGAACCGAACTGATGTTCGAAATCGAAAGGTTTCGATATTTTCGACCGTTCGAATTTGAAAAATTCGCAACTTCCAAAAATTGTGGAGTTTCGAATTCGAAAAGTTCGAAGCTTTCACGGTTTTGAAAAGTTCGGGTTCGATTATTTCGAACTTTCCTAACTTGAAATTCGAGAGATTCTAATGTTTCGAATTTCTTTGGATCTGAAATTCGAAAAATTCGAACGTTTTGAATTCTTGTAAACATAAAGTTCGATAAATTCGAAGATTTCGAATTTCTTCCCACATAAAGTTCGAAAGTTTCGATTCTCTTTCAGGGTTAAATTAAAAAAAAAAAAAAAAAAAAAAAAAACCACTTTGAAGGTTTTCAATTTTTTCAGAGTCCAAGTGCGCAAAGTTCGAGGTCCGGTTTTAATGTTCCGCCACAGTTTCAGTTTCAAATGACGTTTTCACGCCTCACTGGTTCCCGAAATCAGGTTTAGAAAAGTTTGGGTGTGATATTTAGACTGCGCGAAGTTGGTCAGGCAATTAAACGAGACGACGAGTTTCCTGGATGTGCTGGAATATTTGCCAGTGCAGATTGACGTGCGACTATAGATCAGTAATTTTGACTGCCAGCCCCGGGGGGGTTCATTAACGTGCATCACGAAGTAGTGATCACACGAACGCACTGTTTAACGATACTCATCCAGTTTGAAACGGCCAGGGGCAGGCAGGTGGTTGAGGCTCAGAAAAACCTTGAAGCGATCTGCAAAACTGCCTCCCTACCCCCTTGCACGCTGGTAGTAATCCGATCGAACGCCGCCCAAGTGACGCTGGCATATAGTAAGTTTAGTTTGTACATGATGCAAAACCCTGAGACTGGGAATGAAATTTGAAAGAAAACGTGTAAGGAGACAGAAAAAAGGGGACAGGACAACGCCTCAAACTCAGCTCTGGGAATGAAATTTGAAAGAAAACGTGTAAGAAGACAGAAAAAAGGGGACAGGACAACGTCTCAAACTCAACTCAGCTAAAAAGTCAGCTCAGGACAACGTCTCAAATTCAGCTGAGTTGAGTTTGAGACGTTGTCCTGAGCTGACTTTTCAGCTGAGTTGAGTTTGAGACGTTGTCCTGAGCTGACTTTTCAGCTGAGTTGAGTTTGAGACGTTGTCCTGAGCTGACTTTCCAGCTGAGTTGAGTTTGAGACGTTGTCCTGTCCCCTTTTTTCTGTCTTCTTACACGTTTTCTTTCAAATTTCATTCCCAGAGCTGAGTTTGAGGCGTTGTCCTGTTCCCTTTTTTCTGATGCTGTCCCCTTTTTTCTTTCTTCTTACACAATTTCTTGCGAATTTCATTCCCAGTCTCGGGATTTTGCATCATGATCAACATACATCAGCTCGCCTGCACCTTGACAATTTTTTTGTTTGTAATTGCTTTGGAGGTTTATTTTCGGGGACGGAAGAATTGCCGAGCAAAAAGCACAGAACTCAGACTGTTAAAGTAAGCAGTGCGGGGAAAGAGGGCATGGTCGAGCTTATTTTAATCCGAAATTATTTAGGCATATGTATAGCTACTGTCGCTCTTCTGCAAAAAGATTGCATAAATGGTCATTGTTAGAAACTCGTCAGAAGGCACTACTCGTCAAGTGCTCGGAAGTTCAAAGCTATGTCTTTTCGACCTAAATAACTGTGCCATTGGTAAAAAATAATAAATAAATAAACATAACAATAAATGCAAAAATAAAAAGCTGGACAGAAAAAAAAAAAAAAAAAACTATCAAGAACCCGCCGGAAGTGTTGTATTCTTGCATATTCAGAGGCCCAAAACTATGAAACAAGTTTCTCCTACCCAAATGTGTACAGGCAAAGAGAAACACGTCACAGAAACGTAAAATGAGAAAAAAAAAATTAAAAATTATTTTGTTTATATGACGTGCTGAACTTGTACAATTTTAGAAATCTTCTCCCATGAGTTAATTTATTCCCCAATGTGAAAAAAAAAAAAAATAAATACATTATTTTGTATTCTGCAGATGGTAATGATATGTACTGTCTGTGGTATTAATTTAAATGCGATACCTCAAACAATGTAGACGAAAAAAATTAGCAAGTTTAGGGCATAATTGCCCGTAGATACATGTTTCGATATTTCTTCGAAACTCGTCTTAAACAACAGTGATGTGATTAGCCAAAGCCGTTTTGGAGCACCTTTTGGAGCAGCCAGAACAGTGTTTTGGAGCAGCAAAAGTGGCCTTTGGAGCAGCCAAAACAGTGTTTTGGAGCAGTAAACGTGGCTTTTGGAGCAGCCAAAACAGTGTTTCGGAGCAGCAAAAAGTGGCTTTTGGAGCAGATATTCTTATAAAAATAAAAGTATTCGTTTAAGTGCTGTACAAAGGAAGGGCACTTTGCTCCGCGCAATAAACAAATTATGGTCAAGTTAGACCACATGGGACTCTTTCGACAAATTAACTGAAATGCCAATGATACATGTTTTGCAATGCTTCAGTTAAATGATGCAGGCATATGTACCCGCTATACACGAACACAACTCTCCTACGTCACGCCGCGGTGGTGGCGCGTCGGTCGCACTTCCGGTCTGGGGCGGTGGGCAGAAGTCGCCGTGCGAGACATGCATTCCTGGTTCTTTTTGGAAGAAACCAGACAAAAAACTTGCCTTCTCGTCAAAATGCTGCGACGGGGCTGTACCAAGAGAGTCTGGAAAGGTTTGAAGATCAGTTTTCATGTGTTTCTGCCCCCTCCGTTCGTCCGAGAACGTGGATAGTAGCCGTGAAAAGGGCAAACCGGACGTTGTCGAACTCGACGTCGATCATCGCCGCTACCTTCTACACTTTTGCAGCACGAGTGACGTCGCGACCGAAAATAGCTAGAAGAATGTCATCATGGTTTTGGCGTCCATTCTGCGGCGTTCATGCGAATGAATCGCCGCACATCAAACTATTTACGCAAAGTTTAGTGGCGTAACGAGCCTTGATAATTTCGCTCAGGCGATTAAAGTTGTAAGACATTGCTATGAGGACGTAGAATCGACAATTCCAACGCGATAAAGAGTATGCAGACACACACAGACGCCGACAACGTGACATTCCAATGGTTTGTTGACGCGGTGCTTCTTGCCCGCACTCCATTGCGCATGCGTTCGAACTGTCGTCTGCTCTTTCAAACTTGTCTGCTTTATTTCGTCACCTCGTTCAAACGACAGCGGTCCGTAAACCAAACTTTGACCCGGTAATTGCGATAAGAACTATAAGTGCAGGCCTCAAAGCACTTTTGAAGGTTGGTTGGGGTAAGTAGGCTAAGTGTAAACAGTAGATACAAGAGAAGATGTTGATCATTGTTACCAGTGGCCATTCACCGACTTGTAATGCCCGATTCTACTTGCGGTTTTCAGTATCGCTTTCGCAGCCCGAGCGACGTCGCGACTGAAAATAGTGAGCAGAATCTCATTGTGGGAGTCAGACTTTAGCGCCCATTCTGCGGCGTTCACGTGAAATGAATCGTCGCACGTCACATTATTCACGCAAAGTTTTGCCTCGTTAATTTTGCTGAAGCCACTCAAGTAGTCAGACAGTGTTAGGAGGACGTAGAATCAACAATTCCAACGCGAAAAAGACCACCGGGGACTCCCACCGATGCCGACAACAACGCAATTCAATGGTTTGTTTAGGGGCGACGGCGGGCTTCTTGCCCACCGTCCACCGCGCATGCGCGGCGCCGGTGGCGTCCGCTAGGGGCGCTCCGGTTTGTTTGTAAACATGAGTTGGTGTATAGGTAAATAAGAACCAAACTGCACATATTAAATTTATTTGAAAATGACCTGCTTAGTAGTATATATGAAAGCATAAAGTTGACTATTCGCGACTCCAGCGAATTATAGGGGGCGTGCTGGTCAGGCAAAATGGCGGACGAAAGGAGGTCATGTTCGTCTTTCAGCACGCGGATCACCATAAATTTCTTGCACTGTAGCGTAAAATCGGTGTTACACATGAAAGCATAGCGATTTTTCGACGGTAAATACCTTCTTCTAGTCAATGCGTAGGAATGACACGGCGGAAGCATAAAAATAATTACTGGAAACAATATTTTTTTTCTATGCTGCCTACGAGTACCAAGCAGCGATAGCAGACGACAGAGTTGAAACAACCTCCTCTCATGAGCTTCGCGGCGTCGATTTCGCTGGAGTCGCCAATAGTCGGTGACAGGTCAAGAACGAAGTAGAAGCCCCTCCCACCTCTTTTCACATTAGCCGAGCGAATGGTGGAGAGGAGGTCGCCTCCTTTTCGGCGATCGCTCTGCTAAAGTGGAAAAGGGTGGGAGGAGCTTCTACTTCGTTCTTGACCTGTCACCGATAATATAAAAAATTGAAGCAGTCTCCGACGGATGAAACACGTAACTACTGCAGTGCAATGCGAAACTGTACATATGAAAAGGTGCAGTACGACTGGCGGGTGCTTTTCCTTTTGCTTTTGGAAACTTTTCTGCGAGGCTGCTGCTACCCTCACTTTGCTTTCGGCAAGTAATGAATGTCCACTTTCAATGTCTCCAAAGAGACATTGAGACATTCCACAAGTGTACAGTGCTGTAGGCGTTGCCGAGCAGTTCCGAAAACCCGCTTGCCACCGTTTTACTGGTTCCCGACGTGCCAGATTTTCATCAAAAGTAAGCAAATGTAAAGCAATGGATTGCAAGCGTCCTGGCTGGTGCCTCTGTCGGGCAATCATGTTCGCATGCACGTGAGGGCAACTTCGGCAGGCTTGCAGTTGCACGCGCTTCGTCGTGCGAGCGGAGACGGCTGTTCGATAAAAACTGAAACCCTGCCACTCCGCTCCGTCGCCAACTGGTACCAGAAATTGTATGCAAAATGTAACGATCCAGCATACGACAAAAAAAAAAAAAAAACAGTCCAGCGGCGCGTGCTTGCCAGGCTGGCAGGCGAGTTACAAGCTAATCACACAGAAAAAAAAAAGAACCTGAGCGCATCGATGCAAGACATCGTGAGTCAGGGTCAAAAAGTTCTTGAAGCACTTTGCGCAACTGAACTCGACACAAACAAGCGTGCTGAGCGGGTTCAGCGTGCAGACATTTCCTTTTTTTGCTTTAGCTAAATTGTATTCAACTTTCTTTCGCGACAGACTTTTCACGTAACGGGGTACCTCTCGAAAGAAAGCCCAACGAGAGAAACCTAGGTAATCAATACTTCGAAACAGCAGTCTTTGAGTTAAAGAGGAATTTTTCTATTAGCGTTTCATTTAAACAAGAACAGGAATGTTGATTACCTTGCGGCGGTCCTTACGTTTCAGCTTATAAAGCGCCATATCTGCAGCGACGTGGGGATGGCAACACCCGACGTCATGCAACGACGGTGACTGGTTGGCAGGGACCAAATATAGTTTTCCCACGGCCGTTGCTTTCAGGAGGAAGTGCTTCAGCTCACAAAGTAACTCCCGCCGCGCAAAAAACGTGGTTTCGTTTTACAACATGACGGCATGGCTGGTACCCGGCACGCTGTCGGAGCGTCCGCACACGCTTGCATCTATCGTTACAAAATTTTTAAAAGGATGCGAGACGCAAGGACGTTAGGTTATAACCTCCTTGGCGAGACGAGACCCACCAGATCCAAGAGAGAGCGAAATGAGAAACGGCGGGAAAAACCATGCAAGACCGGATGGACGATTGATGCAGGATACTTTGTGTCGGGCGGCCGCTTGCGCCACCTAGCTCACGCATGCTCAATTACGGTACTCAGTTCAGTTTTGGTTTTGAAAGGCGACCGAAATTTGTCATTTGGCGCAGGCTTGGCGCAGATTACCCATATTTCGGCGAAATGTAGCAGGATGTGGAAGGGTTAGCCCCTTGGCGCAGTTTGGCGCAGCAATCACATCACTGCCCTTGCCACCATAAGCTTAGAATGGACACGACCTAAAAATAGCAATTTTTTAAATTCTTGATTGTACACCGAAAGTTAGCCCACTCCATATTTTCAGCCAATTTGCTCTTGATGTCAGGTGGGCTATCTCTTGGGATTTTACGGTAGGCGATTTTTGAATATAGTCATGCGGGTTAACTGCCTACAAGTACAGAGAGAAAGAAATGCAGTTCTCTGCTGTATTCTCTATGTTGTTAGCAAACATCTTGCGAGAGTTGCAGTATTTTTAATAAAGCCTAATAAATAAAATGTTTAGGACTAATTACCCAATTTTTTAAATGCATTAAGAGCCGAAATGTCACTTTGAAAGTTCTAGAGCTCTTTGAGAAACACCCGAATCAGCTGCGTTTGTTTCTTCTGACCAGTAATAAAGCTTGTGAATCATTTCATTTTTTATTTTATTTCATTTTATTACCCTTAAATCGCCCATTTCTGGGCTTTACATAAGGGGCGGGGGTACAAAACAATAATGAAAACTTACACAAATACAATACAATTCAACAACTGGCACACAGGTCGTGCGCTTTCAGCGCATCTTTGAAATCATCCGTATTTACTAGAATACCAATGTCATCAGGCAGCTTACTCCACAGAGCGGTCGACAGTTGCAATGGTCAGTACTTGTATAGATTCGTTCGTGGCGTGGATAAATGAAGTTTGCAACAATTATCAGTTCGCGGTGATGTGTGATGCGGAGGTTTACAATATTTTTGCTTAGTCAACTCTGGGGAATGATAATACAGTCTATGTGACATTATTAGGCCCGCACGAGCTCTTCGGCACTTCAAAAGGCACTCCAAAACGTTTAAAGTCTTGGAGTATGAAACGCGCAGCTTTGTTTTGTACCGATTCAAGCAGGTCTATTAATTAGGACTGATGGGGGTTCCATACTGACGAAGCAAATTCAAGCTGTGATTTTACGATAGAGTTAAAATCAATAAGCTTCGTTTCTAGCGCAGCTGACTTCACATGGCGTTTCATGTAAGCTAATGATCTGCTTGCTTTCATAACTCTGCTAGTTAAATGGGTTTCCCAGTTAAGGTTAGCTGTTAAAAACAGCTAACCTTAACTGTACACTTTGTCTTCGTTACATTATTGTAGAAGGGGCGAGATAAGAAGGCTAAGCCCCATTTGCGAGGAGCGCGGCGGCCAAAAAGATTGCGGCAACGCGATTCACGTCCAAAGTAGGTTTTAAGGACGCCACAGACTACTCCACGTGCGTTACATTTCTTTAGAAATGGATGATATGGTGTTCTTGATGACTAAAGATAAGGCACAAACTGCAATTGCGTAATTCCGACGTCTTTTTAGAAAAATATGTGGTCGTTAAAAAAATCATCCTGTATTAACACGATTGTAAGGCAGTTTTTTACGGCTGGCAACATCATTACGGCTTGAAAGGAGACATTGACTACAGATCATGCACAGCCACTGATTTTTTCGTACGAGAATTAGCAAACATTTGATGTCAAATAAAATAGATATAGCATTCAACCAATTCGGCTTGTTTACTTGATTCAAATCAATATTTGATTTGATTACAACTATTTTGTACGCGCACACGCCTACTTTATTCCCTAATGAGCTACAAGTGATAATCACATTGTTTTTCGTTGTGTGAGGTTATTAACAATTTATTATTAACAATCGAAGCTATACGATTACGTGGTGGAGGAAGATATTCAAAATTTTTCTGAGCTATCGCACACAAACAACTTCTCAAGCATGCTGCTGTTTGGAGCCTTTCCTACACGCAGTGTGAATGGGCGCGTTCAGTAGCGGCCCCGGAGTCAAGGAGTCACTGACTCCCTCCACTGGACGGCCAAAAGTCACCGAGTCCGGAGAAGGTGCATGTAGAGTCAAATGAGCTAAAGATGACGTCATTTCCTGACTGGTGACAATTTCCGGCGAGAAAATCCAAACTTGAGTCACTCTGTTCGGAGGCAAGGAAGGTGCTACTGAACGCGCCCGTTGATAAAGCCAAAACTTTAGAGAGGAGACCACCTCTATCGACTCAACACGTAAACACAATGTGAAGCGTGTAGAGCGTACGTTAGAAAAGAGATATCGGCGAGCGAACCATAGTGTCGAACGTCTCCGAGCCTCACGCGGGATAATGCTGCGCCTAACAAAGTCACTTGGGTCGTATATCAGGAAGTGACCGTAGATCAAAGACCAAGTCTACAAAATTATGAAGCGAAGAAAATGAATTTCTAGCTAAAATAGTGCTTATTACGTTTAAAAAAAAAAACAAAAAAAACTTGATTTTGATTGTTCATGCACCAACATACCCGTGCAACGAAATATCCGCGCACCGAAAAGTCTTTGCAGCAAAACGTCCGTACACCGAAATGTCTGTGCACCGAAACGTTTGCACCGAAATGTCCTAAAGCTCTACACCAAAAAGTGCTGACCCACCACGGATTGGATCCTCCGTCACCTCTGCCAGTCCCCGAACCATAATGATACAGAACCACTGGTCAATGGAACGTGATCCCTGAGATACCGAAAAACGCCGCTCATACTTCCCGCTGTCGGCATATTATCCTAAACAATGAAAGATGCCAAATCAGAGTTTTATAACAAAATTGATACTTCAATGACTACTTCTTTGAACAGAACAAGTTATTCGTGTTCTCACAACAGCAAGAATCGTTCTCCAAAGCCACGCTAAAACAGCCAATCAAACTCGTTCGGAAGAGCAAGTGCCAAGCTCGCTCAAAACAGCTCCTCGGGTGGTTCAGCTCCTTGTCGCAGATGTGCCGGCTGGCTTCTGGATAAAGGCCTGTTCACACTCTTGCAACCGAAGCACGACCGAGAGAGACCAGACAAAGGTTTTTAAGCTTCTTGCGACGTTTTAGGACCTGCTCCGCTGCAGTGCATCCGGTCCTAAGACGTCGCAAGAGGCTTAGAAACCGGTCTGGTCTCTCTCGGTCGTACTCGGTTGCAAGAGTGTGAACGGGCCTTAATCATTTCAAATCCTTCAAGCTTTCATTGATCCCCCTCCCCTCTCCCCTCCCCCACCAAACTTGCACAAAAAAGAAAAAAAAAAAAAAGAAAACAGGCAGTCGGCAAAAAAAATAAAGTTGGAAAATGGCGAGGAGGAAACGAGACTTTTCCTCCTTTTACATTGTGGCGAGAAGGAAAGTGAGGGTCGGGTTCCTTCTCTCTGCTTGCGGGCCGGCCTTTAAAGATGTTTCTTACGTTCTATAGTCTAGCAAGTCCATCGATAGTGAAACTAGATGATGCAAATATTGTAATACATGAAATTCCTTAATACACTTACTTTTGTAGCACAGTCGACTCTCATTAATTCAAACTTGCAGATAATTCAAACTAACATGCAGGTCCCATCCTATGAATTACCGGGAGGAAACTCCCGATAATTCAAACTTTGCTTTATTCAAACAAATTTTCAATACCCCTCGAGTTTGAAATAACGAGATTCGACTGTATTTGCTTCATCATAAGCCGAGACGGGGGTGGAAGCCACGTCCCGGTCGGACAGGTGAGGAAAGGGAGACTGACCGTGGTCGGTGAAGTCGAAGAGCGGGGGCAGGTCCCGGCCATTGGGCAGCCGGGTGCCGGGCTCCCGGAGCTCGTCGAAGAAGGCGTGGGCGCACGCCTGCAGGGGCCCCACCCGGGCCGAGGGGGTGTACTCGAGCAGGCGGGCCACCAGCTCTATGGCTTCGGGTGGGGTGCGGGCACGGAACACCTTCTGCCACGGGTGCGCCTTGATCTGGGGGAACTTGAACTCCGTGTAGTTGCGGTTCATCTCGCGGATCTGCTCCTTGGTCGGGGTGCCCAGCACCTTGATGATCTCCACCAGCTGGTCCACCCCGCTGTCGCCCGGGAAGATGGGCTGCCCCAGCAGCAGCTCCGCCAGCACGCAGCCGGCCGACCATACGTCTGCGAGACGGTCCCCACGCTTGGACGTTAGGGACCCCGCCTACGCCGCTACACGCTTTACGACATTCAAACAAACACTTCACCCAGAATACTCGCGAGCCACATTTTGAGTTGGGAGCCATTTCAAAAACATTGATTCCGAGAGTCCGCAAAAGAAGTGCCAAAGAGAAGCACACTGCAAAGCTCTAAACAGGGTTATGGTGTTCAATGCAGTCAAGGCACCTAACAGTTTCTGGTTCTCCTATTACGCGAGACCAAGTCCCAGCCTGGCCCGCTCCACTGCCTCTTGGAGTGAGGACACAGCCAAAGTCACTGGTAGTGTATCAAGCAGAAAAGGAAGTGCGAGAGGGCAAGGGGGGCTCCACGCCGCTCCCTCGAGTGCAGGCGGCCAACCCAAGGGATGACACTCCACCTCGCAACAGTCCGTGCGCGGGCCACGAGCCAAGCCACGCAAGCGTCCTGTTACTTTCCGAAACGTCATCGCCAGAAACCGTTGGCATCGCCCTCGTCGTAAGGCCGGACGGAGTATAACTGCATCTGTCCAGAGTTATTAATGAGGAAATTGATTTTAACTTTCCCACCAAGTGTCCCCTCGGCTTTCACCGTTTTGGTTCTCAGGTCGCGATACGATAGTGTCTTCTTGGCTGCCCAGACCACGAACTGCGACAAAATGGGCGACCGAGTCGACTCTCTCTGGGACAGAGAAAACCGGCCAGGCACCGCTATCCTCGATCCCCACGTGCAGTGGGTCGACGGCTGTCGTCGGGTCACTACCAATGGGCTCTTTCTGCGTCGGTTGATACAATGTCGGTCCGGCTCATATTTCTATATTTATGTAAACCCACGCTGGAGCATCGAGCTATATATCCACACCGTAGCTAATTTTCTTCCAGAGATATAAAATTTCGAAGCACGGAGATTGCCGAGGTTGCACTATGGCTTTTTGCGCAGCTGTCAGTTTCACGCCGAAACACGTAGTAATAATTTTTTCTATTTATTTTATGAAAGGTATACAACATGTATGCAGAATATTAAAAATTACGATAAAAGATTTCTATGCCAAAGTATTAACGAAATACAACAAAAATAGGCACGTTTTAGAGACACTTTCGGAACTTCTTTACCAACAAACTACTTCCTATAAAATGAAGCGAGACATATCAAAAGGAGCATTTTTAAATGCATTTTACGAATATGCAAGTTATGCTTGGCAATGATTGTCCTTTTGTTATTAATGCAGAATTTCTGCTCAATTCTCTAAATGTGGCAAAATTGTGCATCAGTATTAAAAACACACTTTGAAGGGATACTGAATCGAAACTTAATGTACCTCCGAATGACAATCACACACTTGTACTTTGAAGGCTGGCAATATTTTTCGTTTCAAAGCACCGATTCCAGTGAGCGCTTGAAGATCGGCCATCGAAGAGCGCGATGCATCGTGGGATTGACCGATGTCAACTGGCCCAGCACGGGCAAAGCTGCCAGGGGCTGGCGTGGTTAACAGCTCTGCCACTTGGCATCCTCAACCAACCTTTTTGGTTGCCCCTCCCCGGCCAGAGAAGGGAAATCCGCTTTGACGGGGCATGCAGCTTGCCGCCCTACTTCCCTGAAGTGGCTGCTTTTAAGTGCAATGGGACCTAATGACATTCGGTTCATTCCTTTTAAATAATAATTTGGGGTTTTTGGAGCAAAAAATTGCTCTCTCCGTGGTGTGGCCAAAACAGGCTGACATGTAGGCAATAAAAAAAGGGGCTAGGATTTCGTCGCAGTATCCCTTTAAACTCTCCGTAACCATATAGAGTGACTTGAACTAACTTTTGATGGCAAAACATTGAGTAACATATTCACCCGCGAGTTATCTGTTGCCTTTCCCTCATAGATGGTACCCATTTTTTCCGTACAAATGAGTTGCTTCCAGCTGCGCACGTAGCTCGGGCGCCGATCTCGGCGAGCTAGGTTTCGTTCGCCTAGCATCCACCACTATTGGCAGACTAACTCATGCTGCGCGCCAACATCCGCCGGCGCGGGGCACGGTCAAAGGACTGGCTTTGATTTCCGACTGGCTATGAAGTCGGAACCACATTCAAACCATTCAAACATATTTTGCGAACACCCGCCGACGGTGCCGCACGTCGGTAGTACACCCGGGTTTTCGGAGTTTGCAGTCGCATCGTTAGAGTGCAGACTGAGTCGCTCGTGCAACTAACGCCTCAACATCACGATCAGCCTCGTTCGTCGCACGAAAGGTTGGTGACGAGAAATATGCGGCGGCGTTTCGATAGATGTTTTTGGCGAGAATTTCGCCGCTTAACTTCGCTCCAGACTTCAGCCTTTAGCGGCGAACCCTTAATGGGTAGAGTCACATCACGCCCTAGTCACGGTCATAGGTAGAAATGGGCTTCCGACTGTGGTGCCGGCACTTGTACATACGGCACATGCTCTCCTCGCTTTCGGAATCGACGAACATGCAGCACATGATGAACTGTGAAGATGGCACGCCGAGCTGCGCGACCTTCACAATTTTGTGAACAGAAAGCTTCTGGACGCCTTCGGTGTTCGGGCGTATGCTTTGCTCGCTTTCTGAAGCGACAAACATCCACTAAAGATGTTCAACTGTGATTTTGTAAACAGTGAAACGGCGTACTGTCGCTGACCGATTATTCGGATTTTGCGGGGACCAAAAGAATGTCCGATAATAGAGTAGTCCGAAAAAATAAGCAGATTGAAAAACTTGCCTTTATTACTTCCAAGTGGGTTTAAAAAAAGCCGTAAATAATACCTCGCTCCAGGTTACGCCTGCGTGCCTTGTTTTAGGTTACGCTTGCGTTTGCGTTCGGCAACTTTCTGCTAGCTTGAGAATCCCTGCCTTCTTTTCTAGCGTTATGGTCGAGTAATTTCTGCGCTTCTTAACGACACATCGCGGCGGCAGAAGAACAGATGGGGCCATGACGTCCAAGCCAGCATTGTCCAAACGAGATGAGAGGTGCAAATCCATGAGCGCAAAATGGCGACTGGCAACACGGCGACACGAAAGTGGGGCGGAGGCGCGAAGGGATGGAAGCAAGGAGATTAGGATGGAAGGAAACAAAGCAAAATGATAATGATGATGATGACGACGTGCAGCTAAAAAGAAAAAAGGGGCTAGCATAGCGTCACCTAGCGGTAGGACTCGGGAGTACTCAAGTTGCGCTGCCACACCAAGCCAATCCATTTGCAGCCAACACAGAATTCAAAATGGCCTCTTCTCTGTGGTGTTCCCCGCTGATCGCTCGCGACGATTTTGTCCGAATAATCAAACTTTCGGACTTCAAGCTGTCCGAAACATTGGTCGTGAATATGCACCATTTCTACGGTCACGGTTCCTCCTTTAGGTCCGAAATATCGAACAAGTCCAGGAGTCCGAAAAAACGGTCGGCGACTGTATAAGTATCTGTCAGCCTCTCTGCTCGCTGGGGCTAATAAAACATAAACATAAAAAGAAACAAGAACAGAACCTGCGCGCATATATGCTGCCATGGCAATGTGCCATGCCTTACTTTCACTTTCAAAGTGCGACCACAACCGATGCAGCCAGCTCTCCCAAAGCAATTATAACCCAGTCGATCCAGCACTGCGTGACCTCGAGCCCTGCCAAGCGCGAGGCAAAACCCTCGCATCCTCTCAGTGCTGGGTTGACTCTGACAATTTTTAGAGTCCATTTGATACATCTCGTCCATCTCGGCTGTTCGGTCGTCCAATCTAGGGGGATTGGTGGACAAGTGCCTTAGCGCACCACGGCTTGGAGCGCGTAAGGCGAAAGCTCACGCTGCACAACCCAGGGATGCTGGGTTCAATCCCCACCCCTCCCTGATTTGGATGAGCAGTCGTACCGGCGTGCGGTCGCGTATCACTACTGCGTGGTGCACGTTAAAGACCAGGGCTAGCGGTTGTACCGCTCGGCTAGATTGTTCAGCTACAGTTGAGACACCGGATGCCCATTGGGGCTGACTTCCGGCCGTATTAACACGCGCACAAAGTTTAGCCGCCCAATCTTTTTTCCGCGTCTGCAGATTGCACGGGCGGCTCTTGGCACGAGTATGAAGACTATGTGTGCTCTACGGTTAAACCTCAATCTAACAAAGTCATCTTTTGAGCCGAACATTTCGTCAAATGACAAATTTCGTTGGACTTGGGTTTTTATTTTTTGGCATTGCAATCGGGTTTTCCAGGCTCCCAGAACCCTCCAACCGCCTCACATCTTGCGAGCAGTTGGAGGGTTTTATTACCACCACAAAATGTGGTGGTAATAAAAGAATGCAGTTCATCGACCCTCATTTTGTATGGTTAAGGGAGCGGTGCCTAGCACCGCGGGAGAGTGTGCAGTCGGGAAAGCAAAACGAAACCAAAGCACCGCAGCAGAGCGCACCGCTCGTAACTGCCGACAGATGGTGCAACGTGTGAAACAAAAATTGCCACTATCATCATCATCGTTTTTCAACTTTCTAGTGCCCGTAGCTGCCGACAGATGGTGCCACGTGAAACTCGCCTTTTTTCCTTTGTCTATCGTTATAGGTGTTTACCCAAATTAAGGTTCTGGCTCATCACCAAAACAAAATAAGGAGTGAAAATTTAACAAGCCTACGGAGCAGACACGCGCGTGAGCACTCGTTGGTGGCCTTGGTTAGTCACTAAGTTTAATTTATCAAAAAATGGGGTACATTTGTTCAAACGCTAACAGGCCATATCGGATGGATTCTTTCTTTCTGCTTCTTTTATGATCATTTTTCTGTTACATGCAGAAACCAACTTGAGTTGTCAGTCAGTGCTGTCTGTTTACTTCTCGCTCTTATCCCTTTTTTTTTTTGTTTTTTCCCCTCTTTCTCGGGGACCGTAGTTGGTAATAAAGGAGGAATGCTGGCACAACTTTTCCCAAACATCCTTGTTCAAAAAGTCTCCATTATTATTCACTTTTTGCCAGAGCACCGATTAACATGTTTAATTTTGAACACCTAACAGAACCTGCCTAGAGCTGGAAGATTGTTTTGTCACGCCGCTTAAAAATTATACAGTAGAGACTTTACCAAACATTTTCTTAAATGTTTTGCAAACAACGTGGCAGTACTACGTGAAAATGTTTATATTAAATGTGCTACGCTTCGTGACAAAAACATTTTGAGACATTATTACCCGGGATAAAGAACAACGCAAAGTTTCTAAGCAGCTGCTTGCGAGTAACATTGTTGCCCGCCTTTCACTCAACGATAACTTTATTGCTTCGTTGACACATCAAATACGCGAGGAAAAAGAAACATTTGGGAAAAAAGAGAGCTGGGTGTTTCTCACCGCAAAAATAAATGTCACCGAATGGCCATGGCTAAGGTGGAGCACAATGGTTGGGAGCAGATGCTTCCCGACGCTATTTCATTCCAAAGGATCATATTTCTTCAACAACCACTCGTTTGGTACGTCGGTCACTGGGAATTCGTGGAAGGCGACTCCCGTGGACGTCCGAGTGCCCGACTTGCACAGCAGAATGCAGCAATATACTCCGGTGACATGGCATTCGGTAGCACGTAGCGCGAAGCAAAACCAGGCCGCCCAAGTGAGGATGAAGCGGCAACCACGATAACTACTAAAGAAGCCAAAGAGAAAGGGTTACAGAGGAGGTAAGCGCTCCAAATAGGACGGCCACTCACCTATCATGGTCGTGTAGTCGGTCGCGCCGAAGATGAGCTCCGGCGCCCGGTAGTAACGCGAACAGATGTAGGACACGTTTGGCTCCCCCTTGATCAGAAGCTTGGCACTGCAAGCAAGGCGGTTGTCAGCCCCCCACCTCCGCTAACGTAGCTTACCGACTGCCACTTGCGAGAAAATACACTAGAAACTCGTTAAAGCGGCTGGCAGAAACCACGGGCTCAATGGCACGGTTGAACTGTTTCTGTCCGTACTCCGAGGTAAAGAGGCAGTGCGGAGGTCAAAAAGCTATGTTCTTATACTCCGTAGGACTAGTTAGGCGGACTCGCTGTGTAAAAAAACAGCTACATTAATCGAGCAATATTTGTTATCTCGCTGTTGCATTTAAACGCTGACGTTTTCCCACCCGATCCTCAAAAATTGCGATAAGATACATAGTAACGCAATACACGGAATAAACCCGAAAAACAGGAATATAATTGAAAAATTGTAGAAAACTATAAATAAAAAGAGTATTTCTTAAGTAGGATAGTGGCTATCCCCGATTAGAATGCCGATGCCACAGAATGCAGTTCGGTCAAGTTCCTTGGTTACGAGGCGACGCAATGTTTTTGGTCGCTTCCTTCCTTTTGACGTCGCTCAGGTCGGGATATAATACCAATGACCAGATACGATCGAAGGAACAGCCTCAATATCCATGTTACGGTTCATTCTCGCCGACCAAGAGGAGCTTGTTTGGGCGCGAGGATGACGTCAGTCGGGCGACTCGTCCACCAAGATAAAAACACGTCAGTTGGGAAAACCACTTTTACCCTTGCGGCTCGCTGCGCAAGTTCTGGGAAGTAATTGAGGGAAGCTTATTTTATCAAATATACTTCAGAAAATTTTAGTTGTCTCGAGCAATTTATAAGATTCCTCGTTACGAAAACCTCCTATGGGCGACTCCAGCGAAATTGACGCCTTGTAGCGGCAATGCCGAGAAGCTCGAGAGAGGCGGTCGTTTCAACTCTGTTGTCTGCTATCGCTGCTTGGTTCTCATAGACAGCATAAAAACATTGTTTCTAGTAATTATTTTTATGCTTCTGCAGTGTCGCTCTTACGCACCGACTAGAAGAGGGTTTCTACCATCGAAAGATCGCTTTGCTTTCATTAGTAACACCGATTTAACGCAGCAATGCAAGAAATTTATGCTGGTCCGCGTGCTGAACGACGGAAACGACCTCCTTTCGTCCGCCATTTTGCCTGACCAGCGCGCCCCCTATAGTTCGCTGGAGTTGCGAATATGATGTGGCAAACTCTCCAAAACTGTCCAAATGTGTCCGTAACACTCGAGATCCGGCTGCTCTTCCGAAACTTCCCAAAACCCATTTTGGAAAAAGTTTCACCCTATCGCTAGTTTTCGTTAATGTTTTCTACGATAAAAAAAAAAAAAAATTGACTGAACAAGAATAACAATTTAATCGTCTCCCATACAGGAAGCATGGCCAGTGATGCCAAGGTGGCAGGAATTCTTGCAACCTTTGCATCACTGACAATATCCAATTAAATTATTTATGCCGGAGCAGTTTGTCTTATCGCTAAGAGTACTGGCTTGTGGGCCACTTGTGTGTTTTTCCGCCGCAAGACGACACCTCCAAGCCGCGGTTGGAAGTCCTAGGAATGTATGCAGCTTGAAATGCCACAGTGCTGCGTGGCACTCCATAGGTCTCTCCGATTTTCCTTTTGCTGGGCCCCCGTGAACAGATTTCCCTCGCACTTGCCTCAGCTATGCGCAGCTTGCCCACACCGATGTCCAAGGTTTGCATGCTCCGACAGTTACCGGCCAATAATTGTACGGTTTTGGTGAATGTTTTTACCCCGCAGTGGCACGTTTCTTCTCCAGCATCAGTGGATAAGATGCGGGCAAAAATGCAACTTGCACTCGAGGGAGCAGCGGAAATTCACCTAACCTAGCACGTTCCTGGATCGACAAATAAAGGCAATCGGTTCTTTGCTATCTCCAATTTCCGCTCCAGGCTGGTTCTATAAATAAAACATCTCCCCAAGAAGAGCACGGCGCTCCTTGCAGAAATCTTTGGGTCCGCAAAAAGAAACGAGACACAAACGGTTCCGAGCAGGCGCATAACTCGTTTTTAGGGACGCGTCGTCCATCCCGGACAATAGGTTAGATAAAACCGCTCCGGGAGCCCGCCTCTCCCAAACCCTTCTTGAATGTTTGCAAGGAAGGAAGGAATCCGGACGACTATCGAGAGGCGCCTTGCTCGTGTGCCAGATGCATGGGAACTGGATGGCACAGTCAGGAAGCACTCCACATCCTCTCCAAAGGCCTCACGGAGTGCAAGCCAGTGCGAGTGCACACTCGCTACACTTTCCAAAATGCCCCAGCTCGTTTCAAAGCTCTCCTCCCTACCTTCCGAAGTCGCACAGCTTGAGGACGCCCGTCTCGGGGTCCAGCAGCAGGTTCTGGGGCTTGATGTCCCGGTGGCAGATCCCCAGGGAATGGATGTAGGCTAGGCTCCTAAACAGTTGGTACATGTACAGCTGCAAGGCAAACAGGCCACCGTCAGTCTCTGGTCCCCTGCCGGTGTCACGCCCTTCTGCGCCCACCTCGGTCGTTTCACCGGGCTCTCGCGTTCCGAAGCGTTCCACGAATGTAGTAGAGACGCCAGGTCTGCCCACTAATTGTCCCAACCGGAGCTTGGCGTCCTCCCCCCTCGTCTCCTCCTCTCCTCTCGGCGCATAAAGTAACGACACAAACGTACGAGGCCATTTTGCGGGCAACGCTCGTCTCCACATTGACTGCCGAGATCGGTTGCAACCAAAGCCACGAGCGATCGAAGCCAATCCGAGGCCGCCCGAGCATCCTGTCGCCTTCTCGGGTCGTACAGTCGGGGCACCGGACAGGCTAGAATAGCTCGTGGCGTCCACTGCAGTTCTTCTTAAAAAAACGCAAAAATAAAAAAAAAAAAAAAAAATTTTTTTGATGGGCATACATTTTGCAACTTCACCCGAGTCTGGGGTATAAAATAGGGAATAGAAACAGGGGAAGAAGAGACGTCCCTTCTACGCTTAAGTTTCTACTTCATATCCCCAGTCTCGCATTAAGTTGCAATCACCTGTGCTTTAACCGATTTTTCATTAGTCGGGACACAACTTAGGTCGAGTTCACCAGGCACAGAAGGTAGCCCCTCTCCATTTCATCGGCTCGGCTAATCGTGTTTGTGAGTCTAACGACTCCCCGTCGCGATGTCCGATGCGTTCTAGAATCTCGGTCTAGAGTAAAAGTATTGTACCGTTCCAAAACCTACCGCCCTCCAGCGTCGCTCCGACTTTTCACGCGACGCGATCCGCCGGAGTGACTCGGATCCGTTCGAGTGAGGTTTGAAAGACAGCCTTATTCGCTGTCTATACCGTCTTCTCGTCGTGTGAGCAGACACGCATCGGCGTACGGCGTCGTCTGCTATTAGAACACATTCTACTACCACCCGTGAACCGCCCGCAAGACGCAGCCATGAAATCTGCGTGTCCATGTCTGCCTTCGTTCGCGTTCGTCCACTATTTCCCCCCCCTTCTAAATCTGACCGTGACGATCGCCAGACCCAACCGTGAAACGGCGTTCTAGCGTTCCATCATGGAGCCACGGTCTAATATAAGCGCCTGTGAGCGTTTGTCGACGTGCAGTAAAAAGCGACCAAAAGAACGAAAAAAAGAAATCTACAAAATAAATATGCGGCCCTTTCAGCTTTTCTGTTCTCATTATCTTGTATAGCGTCCCCAACCGAAGTGGGTGAGAGTCGTGAAGTACAATTAAAACGCTAACTAAAAATGACCGCATCTCCACGTGGTGAATGATGTTGATTGGGGCGAAGCTCGGGTGGTGCTGATGATACTGATTTTGGTCATAGGCATTGCTGCTTGCTGTCGGCGTTGACGCTTTGCCGCCGCTTCCCGAGCTCTCAACTCCGGGTCCGCTTGGCGTTTTTGACGCTGTGCAGCAGCTTCTCGCGGCCTGGTCTCCGGAGCAGCTTGCTGTCTACGTAGACGCTGAGGCGCTGCATGCCGAGCTTTTCGGTCCTTTTCATTTATGGCAGTAGGAGAATGTGTGGTTTTCTTCTTTTTCTTTTTTTTAAGCAGACAAATGGGATGGCATCTCAGAACCCACTTACTCTTTTTTTTCTTCTTTCATAATTTTTTTTCATCTTTTTTTTCCAATTTTTTTTTTGCCCTACACGAGCAAGTGAGCATGTGCTCACGTGCTCGTGAGCACGTGATCTCACGAGCAGAAGCACGAGCACCCGACGCCGGCCTACGGCAAACGGCGGACGGACATACGGACATGGCTAGCCCCTAAGGAGCTTCGCCCCTAAAATATTTGCTTTAGCGGGCCAGGTGCACCGCTCAAAACTTCCGAAATGACGCAAACGTACCTGCACAAACCTGACGTGAGGCGAACGCCCGATTGCTTTTGGCCTAATGGCTCGCAAATTCTTACCCGCGTAAGTTACCTCTCTGTACTGAAACCGTGGTAGCAATCGCGACAGCTGCACCATTCTCAGAGTAGCGGAGCTGAATCGATGGGAACCCACGGATTTATTCGGCATCAAAAACCCACAAATTGAGCCAGATTGAGCAAAATAGTCGACGCGGGAAGCTGGGCTTACACCAGTCCCGCTATGAAAACAAACACCCGCACGGCGCTTTTGGGGCCTAGAATGAGCTACCTCCATTTGAATTGTGTCTAACAACAAAAATACTGCTAAAGTATTTTTTGTAGAATTTATTACAAAAAAATAATAATCTGAGTCTCATCTAGGCCCTTTAAGAAAAAGTTTTTCTTTTTTCATTTCAGCATTTATTTAAGGCAAAAAAAAGGAAGCATAGAACGTGGGTTGTCAAACTGGGTTCTCCACCTTGGAGCTCTCGAGGACCCAAATTCTCTCGGCTGTCCCCAACTATTCTAGAGAGCCGTCCGTTTAACTATTGGGCAGACACTCCCTAGCATATGCATACAATTGAAACTCGATTTTACGAAACCCAATTTCACAACATTTCCCATTTAACAAACTACTTCCAAAACTTCCACACAGATTTGCATAGGGCTCCATGTATTTATGAAATCGATTTAACAAAATACATTTGACAGTCTACCCAATCTAAGGAAGCATTCTCAAAAAACAAATGATGCAAAAAGGGATAACTTGGGGCATTTAAAATATTCCCGTTGCTGGCGTGCCAGCGTAAATATTCTGCGACCCTAGTTCCGTTTTTATGGAAAAACAAAATAGGGCTTTTAGTTATTTATACCAGTGGCGCTAGCTGTTACACGGCACTTCATTCGGTATTCAGTTGTACCGAAACCATCTGGGCAGTCACTCTCCAAGTGCGATTTATAAGTATTTATGGTTGGTCATTATATTGACACGGCTACCCTGCGAAAATAGATAAACAAAAACTAAATATGCAGCTCACTGAAAATAATGACACCGATGGAGTTGACCAGACGTTCGGTCCGGTTGCATTCAGTAGCAGTCCGCCCTCCCGTTAGGCTCAACTGGCCTCGGGGCATTGCTAGAGTGTGCACCGCCGAGACAACGACAGCAGAGAGGTGTTCTGCTTTCTACTTGACGTGCCACCTTCGAGCCTGCATGTGCAACTAACGCACGACGAAATACGGTGAGCGCACACTGGATGCCAGATATCAAAAAGAGACGCCCTGCTACTTCTGCGCTGCCCTCAAATCAAGCCCCCAAGAAAAACCTCAAGATCGTTGGTGCTTGGATCCGAGACTCCTTTTGAGGCAAGGTATGCCCCGGCTGGCTCTTGCAGGGGCACCGATTCTCAGAAAAAAACTGTTTTCTTGGAGGGTTCCGAGGCTTCCTTCACGCACTAGGCGGGTCGTCTTCGCAAACTTAATTCGTAAGCGGGTAAATCGCATTTTCGGCGCGTGAGCACCACGGTATATCTCTGGATGTCGTTACTTTAAAACATCAAACTTAAAGCCCGCAAAATGGCATTTTCAGTTAAAAGAAGTGATTTGCAGCTCCTCAGCTTGGCTAGATCGAGTCTTAACGTCTTTGCGAAGTCCACAGGCTTCTGGAGCACTTTACCAAATCCAAGCCGTGTCCTCGGCTGCCATTCCTCGATGAGGGAAAGTTTAAAGACTGCGGAACCAACTCCAAGTTCAGTGCTGCCAGAAAGGACGGAAACTCCGACCAGGTGAAAAGAAAGGTCACAGGGCAGAGCGGCCTGGACGGCCGGAGGAACTCACCTTGATAAAAGATATGGGTATCGTCTGCTTCGACTTGCTATAGTGCCTCGCTACTCTGTACACAGTCTCCGGGATGTACTCTAAGACCAGGTTCAGATATACTTCGTCTTTCTGCGGGGAGAGAGAGAGGGAGCCGGGGTGAGGGCCGGCACGCCGCAGCACCTGCCGCAAAGGGCTGCTTGCGTGAAAACCTCTTCTTCCTCGCTGCTAGGCTGCAAACCAAGAGCCAGTGAGACGCCACCACATCGTCCCAAACTTGGCCTACAACCTCTGGCAAAATTAGACCAAGTTTGACCGCCTCAACGCCAAACTTGTACCCAAAAATAGTAACATTTTAAGAGAGAAAAAGTTATACACGCAGTTACTTCTCAGGGAATAATTACTCGCGTTAATGCGATGTAAGAGCAAGGACATACATTTTCGGTGATCTAGTCAGTTTTTTTCATATAAAACAATATATTCTATAATATTCCACCCCCTACTAAGCGAGCAGGCGTCCGCTCGTCTTCTAATTCCAGGCATAAAACTTGAACCTCGCTCGAACTTTCGTCTAACTTTACACTAGAAGCTAGAAAAATTTTGAACCAGTTACATTCCCATTTGGTGGTACAGAAAGAAGTTAGGAAGCTTATCTCGGGGATCCCCGCAGGACACCGGTCTGTGCTGCACAGGACATTTGTAGGACGCAAGCAGGACCTCCCTTTTGGAAAGATTTCGTCCACAGAACGGGCTTGGACGGTTCGTCGGGCCAAAAGGGGATGAGACGGCACCGCTTGCGTGCTTCCCGTCCTCGCCCAAATGGGGTGCCAATCGGATACAACTTCCGAAAATCGTGTGCCATTAATCTCTTGGCATGTCCGTGGCCCTTTACGACTCGGTGAGCCCGTTTTGTCCCGGGAGGCAACCGAAGACGACAAATGCATCGTTTCGGGGACCGGGCCTCGATGCCCAAACACTGCCTCGAGGGGGTTCTCAAGGCTAAAGAGCGAGTACCGGCCAACATCGACCGGAGAATGCGGGAAGAAGTGCAACTTGCCTTGTCGCCACTGGAGTAGAAGAAGTACTTCAGCTTCACTATGTTACAATGATCTAGTCGTCGCATGATTTGCAGCTCCCGGTTCTGTGGGGAGAAGGAAACAACGAGTCAGGCCCATTCTTCGTCCCCCGCCCACGCAAACCCCACCCCAAATTCCTTCCGCGTAATAAACACCCGGAGCATCCCCACAAAGGTTGGATAACGATGTCTCTTGCTTTATGCCAGCATAATGGCACTGCCAGGACCCTTTGCCACGGTGAAAATTCAAAGATAAAAGCGGACCATGTCTCCCAGTCTGCCCTTCGCAAAGCGGATAGCAACGTTCAAACAAGGATTGCCCGTCGGCGGGGACGTCTAATGCGGTGCATGCCTGCGACGTGCCAGCAAACAAATGCGCAATTTGCACCGGGAGCAAACATGCGCGCCTTATACCTCGACAACAAAAATATCCGTCAAACTTGCAGTTTACGTTTCTGTTAACGATTTGATGGCCAGCGTTGTCATGGAACTCGAGAATTATTCATTTTCTTCGGCGCCACCATAAATTTCGTGCCCTCTGTCGCGAGGGCGAGGGTTCCCGCACTTAGCAGTGGAGAATCGAAAAGCACCTTCAAAACAGATCACTCGTCCTTTAACATTTTAAGTGCCACTTTCTTTTAAGAGATTTAAAAATTTCATATTCCTTTATCGAAGGGTTTCATTCCTCTAGTACCACAGGTAGAATTTCTAAAGTTTATTACGCAAAAATCGGTATATTTCTGTAAGCACATGAACCTTGTTACAGTTGCGCGCATGCGCAGCAAAGCATCTTGCCTTTTCGCATATGCATTAACATCTTACATCCTCTGGGGTCGAGTATAAAGAAGAACAGTAAATTAGGGCAGTCCCGTGTATGTTTCGGCAACACCAAGTACGGTACAACCATTTTACTTGAGGTTATGGACTGCGTGGAGCTCCTCGAAGCAGGGGATCACGCAGTGTGCTCTTTTACAGATGTCACACCACGTCCTCGTTTCTTTGCAGACCTTTTCACCTGTGGCATTCTTCTGGCTGCACATGGTCCCTGTGGACTTCTGTTTCTTCTCTGTTGGTGGCAGAGAAGAAGGAAAGTGCCACCATGTCAGTCGCTTTGGACGTCGATGGTCGACAGGGCCTTCGCACCTGGCTGCTGCCGCGGTACTTTGTGATGAATCACTCGATGAGCGAGAGCCTCAACTTGAGACTAGACATCTTGCCGCCATTTTTGTTGTACAGGACGAATGCGTTGTCTAAAAACTGCCGAGAAAGTTTCGTAAATTTTTTGCCGTTTTCGAGCAACTGGGTATGTTGGGAGCATCTGATCCGACAAGTCCACCCTGCCCATTGTGTGGTTGTATTGCAGACTACGTCACAACAGTGTAACCTTTTGAATCTTGGAATTGCACCATATCGGCGCTGTGCACAGTGTTTAAGAGGGTTATCAACCTTTCTTGTTGCTTGGGCTGTTCCGTAGATGACTGGAGCAGTCAGAATGTCCACAAATTCTGGGGATGTGCAAAAATCATCAGTTGCGAGGCACTCTGCCCTCCAGTGGCTCCGTCAGTTTGAGAGCCACCCTGATTACCACTGGGAGGTGAGTCCCTCTCATGCCGTGTAGCAATATTTGTGTCTGTGCCTGCATAGACTATAAGGATCCAGATGCACTCTAGTTCACACAAGGGCTTCACTCCAAACCTCCCTCTTTTCAGAGCTAGATCCATGTAGAGCATCGAGCTCTCATCCATGGATATGTCTCGCTCAACAACTTACTATGCCTGAAACTTCTTGAGAAGGCACGAAAGAAATGGCCATTTCTTCCAAAGCTTGAATTGCCGGTGGTTCTCAGGGTCGACTGGAGTCTCACTGTTCACAAAACAAAGCATCTTCGCGATGAGATAAAAAGGGTTGCAACTCATCGTGTTGCAACCCGTTTTATGAGATAAAAGGGTTGCAACTCATTGTGTTGCAACCTGGTGTGCACACCTGTGCACACCAGGTTGTTCTGACTCCAGTACATGTTTTGTTCTGGCTCCTGAACTATTCCTTGCAGCAGCCGGAGGGACAGAAACGCTTTCATCTCTCCAGTAGCCACTGGAACCCAGCTTGCAAACCGGTTTCAGCTGGTTGGATGAAAGAATGGCATACCTGTTTGTTTCCGTTACCATCAGGTCAATCAGCTGATCGTCCAGCAGAACTTTGAAGCACTGAAGTGGGTCCTCCCAGTCTTTCACGTGGCACGTTTTTACGGGACATGGCAGGAATCGGAAGCAAGGAGGGCATGAAGGAGGACTGTCTGCATTTACTCTACACCGCTGCCTGGAGGAGTTCAAGTTGTCGGCACCATACAAATCGTTTTCGTCGTCAATGGATTCACTCGACGAACAAAACCCAACTTCTTCCGAGTCACTCAAGCTTTCTTCAGCGATCGCTTTTTTTTTTTTTTTTTTTTGCGATGAAGTTCTGCATACTCGGTTGGCTAGCGACGCCATTTTGGTTGTTTTGATTTTGCCTGTAGCCTCGGTACCACGTCCTACGCAATAAATATTGTTGGCAATAAACAAGCTGGGTTAAGGCTATAGTCGGGTTTTCCGGTTCCACTATAGCCAACATGGCCGCCGTCTGCCCATTCTTATGGCTCTTCCAGTTCTTCTTGTGGTCCGTGTTTTTCGAGTGTGACCACGAGAAGAGCGTCTGTCTGTTGTTCTTGTGGTCTTTGAGCACAAAGGTTTTTCGCCGATAGGCTGCGAGCTTGATGAACTAAACGTTGTCTCCAAATAGTGCCAAATGGCGCCAACTTCAACTTCGCTGTTTGTGCCAATGAAGGCGCCAACAAAGTGCAGCACCGTGATCAAACAGACCAACAAACAAGTGAAAAGTGAAGAATATAAAGCGGAAGTCACACGAGAACTTAAAATTGAGATCAAGCAAGTGGAAAGTGGCCAATACACAGCAAATATGCGCAGAAATGAGATATTTTGGCTGAAATCGATTTTTCAAACCACTTGATTATTCTGACAATTTCGTGGTCCCCTCAAAGTCCGAAAAATCGGTTGGCGACTGTACTGCCAGAGTATCTTCTCATTTATCTTACTAACGGTGGGAAAAAATAAAGAGACCAGCTAAAACGAGTGCTGCCATCTATAATCAGTGCTGCAACCACTCAGACAAACGTAGCTTGTCAGGGGAATTGAGGGGTACCAAAAACCACTGAATGAGCTGAGCTTGTCCATGGCATTTTTAACCAGAAAGCCGCCAACGAGCTCAGCTTTTCCAAGGTGCTTAAGGGGTTAAGGGATTTGAACTCTTCTGTCAACAAATAAAAATTAGACCTCAAACTTGCGCACGAGTTGAGGTGGGAGCGTCTGAAACGTTTTGCACCTTTTCATTCACCCTACCTGCATGGGTTGCAACTTACTCTCCTTTCCATAGCAAAGGCGAAGGAAGAGCAACCAACACCCCACTTTCTGAACACCTGCCAGCTTCCTCAACTGATTCTTTTCCTTAGACGTCCTGCTCTACACAGCTTTAGGAAATCATATTCACGCAAAACGCAACTGATTGGTTTTACACATTCTCCAAGTACCGTTTGGTTGCCATTCTCACGCAGATGACAAGCCTTTCTTGATTCTATTTACCCGGCAATTCCCTAATTTATCGGGAAATAACAAACTACCTACTCTGTACCGCAAGTCAGCTCTCCTAATATTGTAATATGGTGTTCTCGTAGATTGAAACATTAACCCTTTGAGGCCACTTGTCACCCGACAAAATACATTCCAGTTCCCCTCTGGGCGTCGGGGCTCCCCCAACAGTCTCCTTTCTGCTTTCGGTCAACTGTCACACGTGGCCCAACAATCTCTATTGTCGAGAGCATAAGCATAATGTCTTTAGTATGAGTAGTTTTAAGCGAGACAACCTACATAATGCAACTTTTTTCTACTTTTTGTCTGGACAAGTAGAATTTTGCACGCACATTCACGCATTATTTATTGAAGCAGCTTTTTCTTCGTTGGGTTTCTACGGAAGAGATCTTAGCGATTCAAGTGACGGCGCACAGGATTTTAGCAGATAAGATACTTCCAGAGGGTTCCGAAAATGTCCACTACGAATCCTCGGAGAATAATAACGACGGTTCCATGAACGAGAACGAGGAGAGGAGCCTTACGGACGTTGCAGCTTCTCACATGTGGCCACCCTAGAGGGATGCGGATTCTGAAACCTCCCGTCATACGATCAAAGACCCGGCATTTCCAGCCGTACCTAAGCGATCCCATCGTTTCTAGCGTAAATAATTCAGACCTGAGCGGCAACGAGACGAATAGCAACAAAAATCGAAAAAGGTTACTTAATGCAAGATTACTAGCGCAATGCTTCAATAATTTGGGAAGATTTTTCGTCGAGAAAGAGCCAGCTCGTTTAATTTTGGCGCTGCCTTTGGGACGTAGCACGGCAAAGCCCACGAGCGTGGAAAGACGTGCCTCGGCTGCACAATCTCTCTCCCGGCAGAGCAGAGAGCTCAGGCTCCCTGCCTCCGTTACGAGGCAGACGCGAGACGGCAGATGTCCACGCTCCAGACGGCACAGAGTATTCCAATGCCACTGTACCTCCGGCGTTTCTAGAGACGGCGTTCATGAACGGCGTGGCGTCGCCCCAAAGTTGCGAGATGCTGCCCATGACGTGGGCGCAAGCGGCCTATAACCGTCGTAGGTAAACCTCGAGAAAGGGCGACTTGCCTTGAACCTCTTGTCCTGGAGCACCTTCTTGATGGCCACCAGCTCAGCCGTGTCCAGCAGGCGCGCCTGGTACACCACCCCAAAGGAGCCGTTGCCGATCACCTTGGTGTCCGAGTAGGACACCTCCTGCGGCCGGTCGGGCCCCTGGCCGGGCGTCGCCAGCACCGTCGTCACCTTGGCCCCATCCTTGCCTTGCGGAGAGAGGGCAGGGCTCAGAGACGCCTCTGGGGCAGTCCCTCTCCAAGAGCATGCAACCTTACGCACGCGCCCTACCCAAGAGCTGCCCTAACAGAGTTCACATATGCTACCGTCCATTACCCCCTAAACACTTTCCCGAGTTCCTGGACGCTGCAATTCTCCACCCCTTCCCCTCAAAAAGCGCAATATATTCTCGGTTTCCAAATACATATCTCAACCTAAATGGTGTGCTATTCTTCCTTTTTTCTTTTTTTGCGAGCTAAAATTTATTTTCGACACACGAGGACTGTTTTAAAAAATGTTTTCCGGGAAAAGAGGGAGGCAGCGAACTTTTGTTTTACTGCTTTTCAACTATGGTCAGATTCCCCTCGACAGGCTTAGACGACGTCGCACGTGCGGTCGGAGCCTGGCCGAGGGCAACGAGTGCCTGTCGCCGACCGTCTGCATCCATTTCCAAGGACGTCTGCCACACCCTTTCCACGCCAGGAAGGGGGCTGCCCCGGCCAGAGTGCACGGGAGGGAAGTGTGGTGCAGCCCCGGCGGGATGCCGTCGCGAGACGCCGGCCGAGAGAGGGAAGCCACGAGTGCCAGGGCAGGGAAACACGGGGAAGCCGAGGAACACTGCCGCACGACACCGGCGCCACATATTGCAAGCAACCGGGAGTCTCCCCGGCCCACACCGGGCCGGCGAGACCGGCAACTGCACGACCAAACCGCTCGCTTTTCAGAATGTGTATCGCGGCGGTCGCGGTGAACGAAAGCGACGCAAACTCCGGCGGTACACGTGGTCGCGTGCAACGCCGAAACGTTCTCGGTTAGACCGACGGGTGCAAGCGAGCCGTTTGCCGGCCAACCGGTGCCGAGGGGAGGGTGCGGGAAGCGGCCACAGACGGGGGAACGAGGGCACCACGACACGCCGCTTACTGTGCGCTGAAGTGAGAGGGGTGTCCATGGCCTGGCAGAGGGGGCTCCCCTCAGGTCCTAGGGAAAGAGCCTCCCTGGGCCACAAGAAAGCAACACCACTTCAGGACCGGAGCAATGCATGCCGCAGAGTGGGGGAGGGAAAGGTCTCCCCGGTGCTCGGGGCGCACTCGCGTTAAAGGCTGCAGCGGCACGACCACCGCCACTCGTCGGGTCGTGGCGCCGGTGCAGTGGCCTCGCGGGAGGCCGGCAACGCCGTCTGCACAGAGCCTCTAAGGAGTCTCGCTCGCGGAGACGTCCTCAAGCAACGAGGAAGGTTCCGCGACGCGCGTCTGCCAAGCGGAGCGTATGGAACGATAGTTGCCTGCCGCTAAATCCAAGCGCAGTTCAAGTGCAGCCCGAAGCCGCCCAAAAAGGTGGGCACTTCCACGCGCGCGTTAATACCCAGACCAAAGTGCAGAAAACAACTAGGTTCTCGACAACGTCGCATTTCCTCTCCCATGTTCGCTGGACAGCCGGAGCTTACGACTCAACGACTGCCGGCCCCCGATGGAGAAGGGAAGTACGTCGAAGTGCCGCGCGGGCGCAGCTCTTCCCGACAGCAGGCTCGGCCGCCAGGTCCGGGCCTTGGCGGACCACTTACCCGGAACTGAGGCCAGCTCGTTTATGATATTGGTCGCGAGCTCCAGATCCGAGTCTTGCGTGGGAAGGCATGCGAGACAAGAGAGCGTGGCCTTCACTGTCGGCCGCCCCCAGACAGGAGGCCGCCCCAAGGGCTGTTCTTGGGGCAGTCTCTCGGCGCAGCCCTGCCAAGTTCGTGACGGCCCGAGTTCCAAAGTACATCAACGGAATCTACCATTTCGGAACGAATCCCGTGTCGAAGGCACCTCCAAGTCAACGTGACGAGGAACACTGCTGCCAAACAGAGATTGCCTGCGGCTTTACGTTTGCGTCAAGCACGCGCGTGCCCAGAGACGTCAAACCCACGTGTGTGCCCCAGAGTGCTCCTCGAGGCGCGGAGGGCAAGACCCCGGCTCACTCCTGGCTGCCAGACGGGCCCAATGCTCATCGCATGGAGGTTGATACGGCAGTCTGTCATTTCACGCGCTCTGTTGAGACACACTCTTTTCAGTCAGGCCCTTCGCAAATGCCACTAGTCGCACTAGGCTGGGTCGCCTCTTCAAAGCCCACGACTGGTGAAAGCAGGTGCCACGCCACGCGGCTCTGGAGGACGCCTTCCGAAAGGGGTGCCCGTACGGCGGGCTGCAGCGAGGTGACCAGGCGAGGTCAAGGCGCCCGTGGAAGAGGGAGGTCAGACAGCGTCCTCGGAGTCGCCTGCTCGCGTCGCCAGTGATCTCGAGGCCGCCTCAACGTCAATCCGCCAGACTGGCCGCCAGCTGTGTCGCGCGAGGGGCCGACAACGGTCGGTTCGACCAGCGATGGCCACTCCAAGGCGCGTCGCTGAGCAAGCGCCCAGTTCTGTTGCTAAGCGGACGGTTGCACAAGACGGACGCACAAGAGAACTGCTATTACGTTACCACTGCGACGGCAGGGAGGGAACGTCGAGCTGGTTCTGCACACATGGCGAGACCTAGCGGGGGCTCGAACGGCTCTTTTTTTCTCGCGCTAGTCGCTGGTGTCGTCAAAAATCGTGATGCACCCGCCCAGGTAAAGACCGCACACTCGGGCCGCCAAGCACCGGTTCGAGATCGGCGCGGAGTGGCGGACGGCACGGCCACCGATGGGTTCGCCCGAGTTCGCCCAACCTAAATGCGGCCCCTGCCGGTGCAGACAGCGGCGGAGCAAAGCGGCATCGTGCACGGAACATCAACGCGAATGCAAGTGGCCATGTTGCAAAGCAGCCAGCGGCTGCTAGGCCTAGCGGAGTTGGGAAACTTACTGGTGACTTTAACTCCCGCAAGAAAATTGGGCTGCTGGGGTTGCTTGTTTCCTTCTGCAAAGGAAGTTGTCCTGGGCCGTCCACTCATTCTAGAGTTCACTCAGTGGTTTAACACAAAATGTACATGTTCTTTTTTTCTTCTACATCCTCGATCAGGCTCCTGCGATGCACGGCAGTGAGGTTTTAGGCTTAGAGTCCACGGAGAGATAGAACTTGTTTCTCTCGCTACATCGCCAATCACAAGCGATCACATCCAAGCACACGAAACTTGCACACGAAAAATATCTTCTCGAAAATTAAATCCAGAACGCGAGGAACCACCACAGTAACAGTGGTCCATAAAAGGTTAATAAAGAGCTTCCGGTAATTTTGCGGAGGCTCCGCTCTAACTATTCGCGCAGCTCAGGCCCTCAGACATTGACCTCGACGTCATCCTCGAGGGTCGCTCGGAAGGCCTCGGTGAATTCCGGAACCAATCAGCAGAGTGCGATGGTGTCGGGTGATTCCGAAAGCACGTCCGAAAGTATGGTACCCAAAAAGCCAACGTGACGCGTTTATTACTTTGCGTAGCCGTCCCTGGATGGCGCTCGTAAAAGTATTCCTGTAAATCCTGCAAGTCCTACGAAAAACCTTACGACTTTTCAATTTTCTGCAGCATAAAAAAAAAATATGCAGGGTGCTTATAGCGAGTTCGTTTCACAGCACTCATGTCCACGCGTGCACATTCGCAGCGTGGAGTGGGTTCGTTTCGGTACCCACGTTACCAGATTACCTCAGCTGTGGAACCCCTGCGGAGGGGACCCCCTTCACTCACTTCCTTCGCCTCCCGTCGTGTGAAGCGCCATCTAAATTTTTGTTTCATAACTGTGCGTTCCATCGAGCCTGCATTGAGCAGAGCTGAGGTGCCATCTAGACGCCGTGCTTTGAAACGTACGTATCCCATAGCATAGAATACATTGCAGTTACCATAGCAGCCGTCTGGCGCGTCCAACTACCTCGTTGGGCGCGTCGAACGACGTGGGGCCGTGGGGCGAGTCGTGGTGAGTGAGTGGGGGAGGTTACTGCTCGTGCATGCTGTAACATTGGTTTCGGTCGGCACTCCACGAGTGGTTGCACTCTCCAAATTCGTTTCAGCACCAGTAGTCACGGGTGCATGCACTCGCTGCACCTAGCAAATCGAGCGTGCGCCAAAATGCCACGCCAAAATGCAATCCGGTCATGCCTCACTCCGGCGAGGAGCGGGAGCAGACGACGAGGGTTCGTCTGCTACGATCAGCTACGATGCGTCCTTCGTACAGCTATGGTGCCTGGAGCGCGTTTTCGAATGGTGTGTTTAGCGTCCCATACATCAAAAGTGGTCCCGAAGTGGCAACAAATGACGTCACAGAAGTCGAAATGTCATGCAGTTAGTTCCATGTCGCGATCTCGGCGGTTGGTCGTAGAAATGCTAACGAGAAGCTGCGAGTAGCGCAACCGAACACGAGTGTCGCTGTCGTCATGACGTCCTAACTACTGGCTGCGGGAGTTTCCGTGGACTGCCACACTGCAAAGCGACCTGCAGCAGAACAGGCGTCTGCCACACATACAACAGCTGTTGGGACGCCACCAGGATCACGACGGGCGACAACATGACACTCGTCCGCAGGCGGAACTCGAGGGACCACTTTTTTAAAAAGGTAAACACACCAGTCGGAGACGCGGCACCATAACAACTAGTGACGGGCCGAACTTTTGCCGAATCGAAAGGTCGGCGCCGAATCTTGGGATTCGGCAAAGCCAAAGTTTTGCCGTAACTAGGGGTGTCGCGAACCGCCCGAGGTTCGAGTTCGACCAGGTTCGACTTTTTCGAACTTTTAGTGGAAAATTTGACGAACCTTGTATTGAGGTTCGACTTGTGTGCGCATGCGCGACAGGCTGGCCATGGCTTCGGATTAGATGGTGATGGCTAAGGGATGAATTAAGGGCAGCGCTGATTGGTTATTTCAGTTGATACAGTACAAAACATTAAGTTATTAACTTCTTCAGTGATTAGAATTGGTTTCTTTTAATTGCAACTGTTTATAAAATAAAATAACCCTTTGCATAAAAAAAAAAAAAATTCTCCAAACGTAGACATGCTTGTATCAAGGTCTGGCCACACTGTCCACGTACACCATAACGAAGTCGAACCGGTCGAATCTGGTGAAAAGTTTGAAGGTTCGTCGAACCGGTTCGACCCAGTCGAACCCCGAAAGTTCGACCTAAAAATCTGGTTCGACAAAAGTTCGCGACACCCCTAGCCGTAACTAGGGGTGTCGCGAACTTTTGTCGAACCAGATTTCGAACCAGATTCGAAAAAGTCGAACCTGGTCGAACTCGAACATCGGCCGGTTCGCGACACCCCTAGCCGTAACGTTGGTTTTGCCGAACTTTTCTAAAGATTCGGCACAAATACATTGTTACCAGACTTAACGTTGATATTTAGTTTTTCCTAGCGAAAAAAGGTTTTACGTTTGTTTTTTCCTTAACTTAAATGCAACATATGTAATGCGTATTCTAAAAGATAATTGTATCGGTGTCGTTTTCGTATATTTACTGGCAATTTTAATGACTCCTTGCAGAAGTGGCGTGAAAACGAGGTTAGGTAGAAGCAAGCGTCGCGCAGTGGCGCAGTCACGAATCACGCTACGAGAGTTTCGGTTTTGAGGCATTATCAGCGCAAGCCTGCATGCGTTCTTGCTTTCTCTTACAGTCAATGAACCCAGGATACTGGGTTCAATCCCCGCCCCTGCCCGTTTCGATCTGGATGAGCATCGTACCGGCGTGCGGTCGTGTATCGCTACTGCGTGATGCACGTTAAAGGGGCCCTCCAACAGTATTTGAGCGTCTACTTTTTTTTTGCGGTTTCTCCACGCTAGTGGTCCCGGAAACCCAGTGGACAACGAAAGAGTTTAAAAATATTAGCGCATCATATTTTAATTTGACAACTCGGAAACACCTCCTCCGATGGTGGCGCCGCGAGGTGCCGAATGCGCGCGCACAACCGCGCTCCCTTTCACTATACGTCACATTCACTGGGTTTCGTGATTGGCGAGAGCCGTCCCAGAAATTTTGAAGCGGAATAAAGTATATCACACGTTAACCGGCATTATTTCTCTAAAAAGTCGTTTTTATAGAGCTAATAACAGCTAATAAAGTTGCAAATTAAAGTTCAAAAAGGGCGAAAACAACGCCTCGTCGCTCGTCGCTCATGCGCGCCTCCCAGCGGCGGAGTACCTCCTACTCGCCGAGGTGGCTCCGGTGGCGGAGTTGGCGGAGTTGCGGGAGACGAGCCTTCCGCGGCTGTCGAAGCGGACTGCGGCGCTTGCGTGGTGTGTCCTCGTACGGCGCGACGCCCAGCTCCGCACACCTTTTCAAGAATTCGGCGCTCAAAATCCGATAAGCCCGGTAAATTCATCGATGATGGCAACCCGATTCCAAAGCTACGATGGTTGCAGCGAGGCCGATCGGGCCGACGGGCTATCAACCAAACTCGCGTCCAATTGGCCAACCGCTTTGCTCCAATCGCTAAACTGTTTCATTTTACGTCATGAAGCGCAATGTTTTGCTTATTTAAAGTTGTTTTCTGAAATATTTAATTTGCTAATAACTCACAAAATATTGCGAATTTCTGTAATATTTTTTTTCCTCGGTGTTCCTGCTTTCATAGAGCTCCGTTTCAGCGCGAAATTCAAACCAGTCGAAAAATTGTTGGTGGGCCCCTTTAAAGCCCCCAGGCTAGCGGTTGTACTGCACTGGCTAAATTGGCCATCTACAGCTGGGAGACTCGTCGCCCTTGGAGGCAGACCAAGTTCTAGGCTGTATAAACATACACACAACCCAATTTTCTTACAGTCAATGGTTTGTGCGCGCGCGAAGACGAATGCAACGGTTGCTGAGCCTTCATCAGAAGAGATAATAATATTATTGTAAATAAGCATGTTTTTTTTTATTTCATTCACTTGACGTTTGCATGAAAGTGTGCGTCCCATATTCACAACGTTTCGTTTTGAACCTTTAAAATACCGGTTTCTGGTGTTAGGAGACACACGAACGTTTAGGAAGATAGGGAGAGTTAGGCACCCAGTTGAAAATTTCTTATTGGTACCAATGGACCTTTTCCGAGAAGCGTTCTGCGCACGCGCGAGCGCCCGATGCCAAGCGGCGGAAGTCGGCACTAAAAATCGAGGAAATTCGGAAGGAGACTGGGGATCAGCGAGTAGAGCACGTAATTTCCGCATATATATAATTGTGTTACACAAAAAAAGAAAGTGGACGGAAACAAAAACACGACGTTTGGGTCGTGTTTTTGTTTCCGTCCACTTTCTTTTTGTGAAACGAACTCATAGCGAGTTCGTTTCACGGCACTCGTGCCCACGCGTGCCCACTCGCAGCGTGGAGCGGGTTCGTTTCGGTCGGCACTCCACGAGTGGTTGCACTCTCCTAGTTCGTTTCATCGCTGGCACCCCACGCGTGCATGCACTCGCTGCACCGAGAAAATCGAGAGTGCGCCAAAATGCAATCCCGTCATGCCTCGCTCCGTCGAGGCCGGTGTAGGACGCCGATCTCACTACCCCACCGCTTCGACTACGGTAGTGGTTATGGCGTACGCCAAAATCAATACCGTAGTCGTTTCGGCGTACGCCATAGTCAATACCGTAGTCTTTTTCGCATACCCTAAACACACTACTCTCACGCCAAATTCAATACCTCGAATAACGTCGGTTGAGCTCAGCATTCGGCTAAAAGTGGCGGAAGTAACTTTCCGCGGAAAGCTGCCCTGATTGTTTGTTGTTGTTTGTATTTTAAATAGAGCAACGTCGCGCCCCGCGTGCCCCGCGTATGTGCGCTCGTCCTCGCTCGACCGTTCGGGGCCCCACGGAGGAGCGGCGTCGCGTCTTGCCCACTCCGCGCTGCCAGTGGCGTACTCGACAACCGTCCTCGCCCCGTACTCGTCGCTAGGCCTAAATCTTCATCGGAGGGCTCCGTGGATGGAGCGGCGTTGCGCGTTCGCCGCGCTCCCAGTGACGTACCCGGAGGCCGTCGCCGTGCGTGCTCTTCTCCGTCCGTACCACGGTGGTCCGTACTCGTCCCTATGCCTCTGGCTTTCGCGCTGGGGTTGGTTGGTTGGACGAACTTTGTCAGTCCCAGACACGAAGCTTTGAGGCTCTCCGGCGCAGACCGCGGCGCCCGATCACGCGTGTGCTGGGCTGTATATGTTGTTTTTTCGTGTTTTTTTCCCCCTCAGGCGCGTGAAAACCAAATTTGTAAGCTACGACATTGTAATTTACCACATAAGTTCCTCTAGGTGGTGGATCCAATTTGCTGAAAATATCAAAGAAAAGGCTTGCCGCAGTCAACAGTACAAAAAAAAAACAAAAAACATATAAAGTTCTATGGGCAGATATTGTCCTCTCGAAGCCAGAAAACATTGCTTGTTAGCCACTGGAACGTTTGATAGACGAAAACAGAGAATGATAGTAAAGTATTGATGATAGCAAGGTGAGAAAAACTCTTGCTTTCCCTTCCATATTTTTCCCACCCCGACGACGTTTTTTTTCTTTTTTTATTGGAATACATGGGTTGCAGTGACGTCATTCAAAGAGGGCTCCGATGACCACCAGAGGCGAGGGCAAGGAGGAGCTCTCCTCTTATCAGGACCCTCCTTTTTGCCTCCCGAATAGTATACAGCCGTCACTAATCTCTTCCCAGAGGATTATAGAAGATTAACCCGTCACACAAAAGTCTTACAAAAGCAGCTTCCCTCTCCTCCTCTTACATGGTGGTGCAAAAGTATGCGATATGTACGTCAGTGCAACCCATGTGTACATAGGAATTTCCAAGATTTTTTTTTTTTTTTGTAACTACACTGAGACATTTTTTTTTTACATTTTTAGATATTATATTTACCACGAGCCGAACTCAATTTGTTGTAACTTACAAATCGAAATTTTTTTAAGTCCCGGACTGATATCTGGGTCACTCGGTAGATGAGATACAGATAAACACAGAACGTTTCAAATGTGTCCAACGATTCGATGTATTTTAAAAAAAAAGTAGATATCGATAAAATTACGCTCTAAAATAATTTTTAAAAAGTTTATGTTTTTTTTTGTTATATATATATATATATATATATCGCGATTTTATGCAAGCACGCCACCGAAACTTTTGATGCTGAAGCGGGAGCTAACGCTAGACCCTCAACAATCAGGTTCGAATTTAGAACGCTTGGTGCCGTTTGCTTACCTTTTTGTCCGGGGGCTCGGACGTCCATCAAGGTGCTGCCGCAGCATTTGTTATGTTTTTCTTGTATCATATGTGAAGAGATTATTATTATTATTATTATTATTATCATTATTAATTAAACCATGTAGAGGCCTCGCTTGTACCTGTAGATAACTATCACCCCGCATTTCGTATAAACATGCGATTGGCACTACCAAGACCTACATCATTGGCACAGGAACGGTTGTGTCCATTCATACCACTTCTATGCAGAAGTTAATTGGACCGCAATTCAAGAGTTTGATTATTTTAATGATCAGGTACGCGCAATGACCGGTGTGGTTGAAGACGGCATGGCGAAATTTATACCTAAAAAGGCCTCCCAACAAAAGTACACCTCGTGGTTTTCAGCAGAGCTGATGAAGTGCCTAAAAAGGAAGAATTACGCTCACAGAATGTATGCTAAAAAAAGGGCTCTTTTTTTTTTTTTTGGCACGAGGAGTTTAGTCCATGAAGGAAACACATCAAGTCTCTGCTCAAGGTGGATCGGCGCAGGCACACGACAATGTGGAGGCCAGTCTCTGGCGGAATCCTAAAGACGTTTGGCTCTACGTAAATGGCAGATCTGTACAAAAAGAAAAGTCCAGAATAACTTAAAGCGAGCGATTTATTACTGCTCCAGCGAATATCGCAAACACGTTTGCAGTTCATTTTAGTTCCGTTTACAAATGTAACAGTACGCGGGATTGTCCTGATAAAGAGGATATCTCCCTCTATGTCTTTTCTGCGGTCCATATTACGGTGCCAGATGTCCTGGTTGCCATAAAGAAGCTCAGTAATTCAATGTCGGTGGGTCCTGACCATGCGTGTACCAACTGGGGGGGGGGGGGGGGGGGGGGGGGGGAGGGGAAGGCACCTGCCTTCCCAGTTCTCAGAGTCTGTGTGTGTGTGTGGGGGGGGGGGAGGGGGGGGGCAAGGCATGTGTCTCCCCCTGAAACAGCCGCCACTGGGCAGGGCAAACACTGGCCGGCGGCGCCCAAGGGATACCGAGGGCACCGCCGTCTGGCCCAGCCCAGGGGGGGCGGGGGGTGCCTGGTTTGCCCCCCCCCCCCCCCCCCCCACACCCCACACTCAAAAACAAGTTGGTACGCCACTGGTCCTGACAATATTCCTGGTCCCATTATTAAGCGTCTACGCGGAGCTGTTCGCACCTACCCTGGCAACTGTCTTTAATACGTCAGTAAGATCTGATGTGTTACCAGATTTATGGAAAACATCTAACGTTTTACCTGTTTATAAATCCGGGCAAATGTCGGAGACCTCGAACTACCGACCTGTGTCGTTACTTTGTGTTCTTCGAATGTATTTGAAACTGTGGAGCACTTATATTTATCTCACTTTTTTAGAAACATCATTGACGCATGTCAGCGCTGCTTTATGCCGCGTCGGTCCACAGTAACTAATTTAACGTATTTTATGAATATCGCTGTGCCCATTGTGAGTAATCGTAGTCAGCTTGGTGTAATTTATTTTGACCTGAGCAAGGCATTTGATTTAGTAGACCATAATATTCTCTCGAACAAATTCCAGCGAATGGGAGTGAGAGCAGCAATGCTTGCTTGGGTTTCTTGTTACCTAAGAGGTCGCCAGAATAGAGTTAGAATTGAGAGTGCGTACTCTTTTTTATATCACAACCCTTCTGGTGTCCCCCACGACTCGGTTCTGGGACCCCTATTGTTCCATTGTGCAGTCATGCCAATCCTCTTCATCCGTTCTTCAGTTAGCGAATGACATGAAGAAATTTCGAGAAATCCAGTCAGAGGAGGACTGCCACGATCTGCTTGGAGATGTAGACAGAATTGGAGACTGGTGCTCGGTCAATAATTTAGTGCTAAATAGAACTAAAACGAAAGTTGTCACCTACAGTCGCAAAACGGGAATAATTATGTTTCCCTATACGAAAATCAGTCCGAGAGAATTGAGCGTACTGAAACAATTCGAGATCTGGATGTTTACTTCGAATCAAATCCAGTGTTGGGTAAAGTACATCTTAAAGGAACTTCAAGTACAAAGTAAATGATAGGTGATGTACTTTAAGTAAAGGAGTATAAGTACACTGGATGCAATGTACTTGAAGTACTATAAATGTAATGTACTTTCAAGTAAAGTACAGGTATTTTAACAGAATCTTTCATGGTGCCCTTTCACTCCCCTGTACAGTGATTTTTTAACTGGTATGCATTGCCCAGGAGTAATCAGGGGTGCATGACCTATTTTCAAAAACAGCGTCGAATATTTAATAAAATCAAGTGGCCACAGAGCAGTTATATTCAGGAATGGAGCCAAATTCAGAAGTCTTTCTTCCGGATTTGGCGCCGCTTGCACTGGATTGTTGCACCCAAGGGGGTTAAATGTACTATAGGAGAGAGCATGACGTCAGTGCCGTAGCTTCCGCAAGCAATCCTCTCATAGAAAAGCGTCCTCTCTTTAACTAAAAAAAAAAAAAAAAAGAGCGAGTGTGAAAGCGAGCTGGTGTTAGTTAATCATAATGTGGCACCTGAAATTGGGATTCGAAAAAATTAAGGAACTTTCAAGTCGAAGGAAAAGACAAAATAGATTGTCTCAAAATATTCTGACGTTCTCCTCTATTGTCTTTTTCTTCCACTTGAAAGTTTAATTGTTCCGCACCACAGTTTCAGGTGCTAGATTATGATTAAATTTTCTCTCATAATATTTTAAAACTCCTCGCTTGCGCTGACCGACCGAGAAGATAGCGAGAGTTCAGAAAGCAACTGGAAAACCGCCCCCAGAACAAGCGGAGCGATGCGTCTTCTGGTCACGTAGACGGACAATTCGTCGAATGGGGCGATTCGCGGCGAATTTGTCGAACGGGAAACTTGTCGAAGCGGCCCGTTCGCAAAATATTCGTCGAAACAACTACAACATAGTTGCAGTGGTTTACATTTGAGCCTAGAAGGAAATCGCACCACGATTCGCCGACTTGCAAATGCAAATATGATTATCGACACCGAGAAATAGAGCCACGATTTACAAACAAACTGCTTTCTCGGTGTAGCCTTTTTGTGAATTCGTGACTAAATGATGTCGCTAAAAAATGATGTAGATCAAAAAGAATAATTGCAAGTGAGCTTTTTCTAGTTCCGTACAAATTTTGTCTTTACGAAGTTGAAGAAAAAATAATTGCGAAAACAGGCTTTATTGTCTTCTTGCGATAGCTGTGCCTTCGGGGTTGTTAGCCAACGTAGCCTTCCAGATTTTTCTTTGCTGACAAAGCCTGTACGCCGTGATGGTTGTACCAACATCAAGGTGGTGTTGGCTGCACGCGTATTAGAAGTGTACATACGGCCATCCAGGATCAGAATATTAGCCCTTCGCTCGGTCGTCTCAAATTCCATGATGATATAGAGTCGAGTAAGCATCTTAGCGCAGAGCCCGTCTTTTATAATTTTGAACGACCAGACTTTTCGCGATTTATTACCAGACCCTTGTAAATTCTTAGAACTGAATTTGTAATCCTTTATTTTTGTCAAACAGGGTCCCATTGCTGACCCCCCACCAGTGTTGTACGAAACGGCGTTCCAAGGAACGGTGTTCCTGGAACGCGTTCCTTTTAGGGGAAACGAAGCAACGCCGCCGTTCCATTCTGCAACGGTGGAACTGGAACGGGAACGCGTTACATTTCTAGTGGAACGGAAAAAGGAACGGCGTTCCTTCTTTTTGTCCAGTGTTTTTTTTGTTTTTCTAAGAGAGAAATTTTAAACGTATAAAAACAATATCTTTACGAAGAGCAGAATCTCGTTAACTTCCTGGTTAATTATCTTAGGGTTTATTTTGTGTGGTCCTCGTTTAGTAACAGTCGGGTGCAGGAGAGCTAGTGGACAATAATTTTTTTTTTTCAGTGCCCGAGACTGCGGTACAAAAACCAAAACTTTTAGTCAAAGGAAATGACACAGAAAGAGACGTTTCAAACTCTTCTAATTTCTTTGCTTCCACGCCTCCTGCGCTGAAACTTTGAACAAACTGTAGCGCCCTCATTTTGGGTAGTACAAGCTCACCTGATTGAGCCTCGCACTACTTATGGCACGTTGGTTGAGATTTTTTTTAATTCTGTCTGGTTCCGAAGAACGAAAAAAACAGCTTTGGACGCCAGAAATCGGACAGACTTAACGCTGCAAGACAATCAAAACTGCCAAATTCATGACACCACCGTTAGGGTACGCGTCTCTTATATTTGGGTGGTAACGTCAAACCTTTGTCGCGACGCTTTCATTTTTCTTTTTCTTTGTCATGTCTACTTTGTTACGCGTGAAACGGCACCTCTTGGCTCACGCTCTTAGCGTCTTAGCTTTGACGGCGTTCGAAGTTTTGTTGTTTGTACTTTCATCGTGATCTTGCGCTCCACACCAGAGCAGGCACGCGTCTGCATGCGTGACAGTTTGAGACGCTAAAGTTTGTACTACCCAAAACAAGGCCTAACAAGTCCCTTTTCGCAGCACCCCCTGGGCAAGGAGGCCCATCCTCATACACACAGAAATATAAGGCCGACTACAGTTATCACTGAACTTCCACAAAGAGACCCAATGTTGCAACAATACAACAGGTTACTAGACATCGAACGCACCCTTGTATCCCGAACATTGGTCACTTAAAAAACACAAAAATTAACTTTTATTCCTTTTCCCCTAGTCCCCCTCCTACAAACTGAACAACGAATACAATTTTCACGTATAAGGACTTGTAGTTTTTAAGACTGACCTTCCAAACGGCCTACCCTCTCCTTCACTTGCTCGTCTTGCGGACAGCAACATCGAGAAGCCACTGTTGTTGAGTTCGAACAAGGGACTTTGTTAGATTAAAACGTGTGAGGGTGATGTAAAACGCTCGTGCAATGTGCGGTAACAGTGTATTTGGCTCGTCTGAATTCGCTCACCACAAACATGAATATGGTTAAAGGCTGAGATTTTTAAAAGTGAATAATGAATGAAACCCTGCTTCCGCTTGCTTTTTTCTCCTGCAGGTGCCCTTCCATCACGGCATTCAAATTCGTATGTTGCCATTTGATGGGATAGATTAAAAAACAAATGAAAAATCAGCAAAATACAAATGTAACGTATATGTTAAGGTACGTTCCATTTTTTTAACTGTAACGGGAACGAGTTACTCTTTCACATATGGAACTTGTAACGGGAACGCTTTCCAATAATCCGAAGAAACAAAGAACAAGCTTTCGTTTCTTTTTTTTTTTTTTTTGAGGAACGTGTACAACACTGCCCCCAACGTCCCCGGGTAACCGAGCGCAGCGAACAATACGAGCCATCCCAGCCAATCCAGCGTTGAAAGAGTGTCATGTGGCCTTGAGCTACCTGTGGTGCTCTGCCTAACCGGCAGGTCACGCGATTTTCTCCAGGCGCTGGATCGGCTGGGATGGCTCGTGGCGTCCACTGCGCTCGGACTGAAGGTGGAACGGAGTATAGTCTATCGGTAACCCCGTCCGGTGCCTCTGCGCATGCATCATCCCGTTATCAGATGTCGTTATCGAAGCGCCCCCCCCCCCCCCCCCCCCGAAAAAAATTCCTGGCTATGCCACTGACACCAGACTGTTGAGCACGATTCGGTATTCACTAGGCTTCACTGGACGCCTTTTACGACGTGCGGTGGACGAAATTCGATTTCAAAATCGTTTCATAGTCCCTTTAAAGCCCGAGCTTTGCTATTCGCTACACTGTTAGAAAACAACAGAAACGACCAAATAATAATAATAATAATAATAATCAATCTATTAATCAATCAATGCTTATTATAGTGCCGAGGAACAACCTTGCGGTCGTGGTACTGGCACACTGGATGGAAATGAATACATAAAACACACAAAAACAGAAGAGCAATGCACTATACAGAAACTGCATATATATCATACACGACATACACTGAGCTGAATGATAACAAAATGAAATTTCTATGTCTTGTGTAAAATGATGAGAAATCGCGGTATTGTAAAAACAAGTTTGAGAGGACGGATCCCTGAGGAACGCCAGAACTTGCCCCGTACAATGAAGAGTTCATATTGACTCGAACGTACGCTTCCTTGTTTGACAAATAGCTTTGAAACCAGCCGTATATACTGTTCCACAAACCCCGAAGACGGGGAATTTTGATAAAAAAAATCGAAAAATCGAATGATTTACAACCTCAAATGGTAGACCACGTCTAGATGACCTCTGTTGCAGACTACCTGGGATGCGGTAGACATAAAACTTGCAAGATTTGTAGTCGTTGATCTGCCGCTCATCAACCCATGCTGATTAGGGAGAGTTAAGTTTAGAAATTTGAAAGACAATTGGATTGACGAATGACTGTTTCAAAGAGTTTGGAAAATGAAGAGAGAAGGGAAATCGGTCTATAGTGGAGACCATCACCTTTCTTTCACGACTTCAGAACCGGAACGACCACGGCGATCTTACACATTTTGGGGGATATGACTTTAATGAGTTGTTAAATATTGCTCATAGTGTAGGTGTGAGTATATCATGAAAAGCTTTGAGAATTGCAGATGGTATACCATCGTGCCCCGCAGATAGCGCGGCTTTCATTTTTTTAATACCTAGCACTGCACATTCCTCGTCGACATTAATCTAACTTTGCAGGCGAATTCATCCAAGTGAGTCAATGTGGCGGAGGAGCAGACGGTACTGTCTTTTTAGGCTGAACTAAAATGATCTGCAAATCTCTCGGGCACGCACTCCGCATCTCTTTCATGGTGATCCAAAACTATTGTCGATCCGATATCCTTCCCGGAACATGATCTAGTGTACCTCCCAAATATTTTGGGGTTTTTGACGAGGTCAGATTCTACTGAGTCACGACACGCCAGGTGGTCACGGTTTAACATTATCTTAGATTTATTTCTGCAACTCTTCTATTCTACCTTCCACTTTGAGAGACAACTTTTCTTAAACTTTCTGTGCAAGAAGTCTTTCCTTTTTAGCAGCGTTCTTAGTTTATTAGAAAACCAATTAGGAAAGTGATGTCTCTTTAAAGATCTTAAAGGGATGAATCTGTCCATGGTCTCTCGAATCAATCTCGTAGTAAGAGCTACCTGCTCATTTGCATCAGAGGATTCTAAGACCGGAGACCATTCAACACTCGAAGGTGGTGGAACATCTTGATGTAGTCTCCTGATGAAAATTTGTATAAGATGCGTGGAAGAGAAGCCTCAAAAGGAGCGAGAATCGAGGAATCATCAAAAGAAAGCACTAAGTCAAGGGCAGGATGATAGTTATCCAGAGGAACCACGAACTTTACCTTGGGCTACACGCACGCAATCCATGTTAGAGAGACATAAATCTAAAGCATTACCTTGGTGGTTAAGAATATCGTTGCGTTCTGCAAGATCTAAAAAAGAAACAAATATTAAGAGGTCGTTGCCTTTCTGCTTGCAATAAAAGTTGTCAGTAGAAACATTAAACTGCGTCCAGTTGATGCTTGGAGCATTAAAATCACCTAGGATTAAGACATTACACCCGTGTAACTCGTTACCGGTGTTCTCCATGCATGCCAGCGAGAAACGTGCAAAAGTCGCCGGGCGTACGTCGTTTGTGGAGGCAGATAAAAAAAGACCATTAAAAAGGCGTACTTCTATTGCACACTCGATTTCGACCCATAAACTCTCGGGCAACTTTTCTAAATCTTCGCGTCTTTTCGAGCAGAAACGCCTGTCAACGGCCACTATACGAGGGGCGTTCATAAAGTTCGTATTATTGTCTGGAAAAAGTTACCCACTTTTTCCAGCGATTCACCACATGCCGGTAGCCATTGTTATAGAACTCCTCGTATTGAGTGTTCAGGAATCGCTCCACTTGAGCACTCACTTGGTCGCCGTCCTTGAAATGCTTTCCTCTCATTTGGCCACACTGGAAGCGTCTGTGCTATTTAACCAAAGTGTCATAAACTGGGGTGTTGTCCCCGAACAACGCTTCCACGTTGGAATGAATATCCTTGGCATTGCTTCCTTTCAAATGAAAACAACGGACCACTGCGTGTGCTTGGCACCGACGGGCGGTGCAATTCTAGTCTCGACTCCCTAGCGGCGTTCCGAGCTACTATAGCATGCGATGTTTATAATGTGCGAAAACTAGAGGGACGCGCGCTCATGTGGATGCCTGTTTTGTTCCGTTTTATTCATTTTTTTTTCAATATTTTGTGCCGATAATACGAACTTTATGAACGCCCCTCGTATAACACGCTGCCTCCAGTTGTATCATGCGTGGCCAAGTCGCGGTCACGCCTGTGCTCCACGAAAGACGGTGGAAAGTAATCGGAGCACCCAATGTCACAGCATAACCAAGTTTCCGTTAAAAAAATATAAAGTAACGTTAGAAAAAAAGAACATTCGGCTTTTGTGCGTAAGACAGGGACGTTTTGATAAAATAAATCAACGTGACTCATCCTCTTTCGTCGGTCGTGGGAGGGCCCTCTGAGAGGGCTTGTCGAAGGGTGCCTCTGAACGCTTTGAAGAGGCAGGATTTCGGCCACACGGCAAGCTCAGCGAGTTTCTCAAAATCCTCGGCAGCCATGGTCACATGGAAGGAGGCGTATGAAGGGGTGTCCAAACAGGACACTACAAAACGCACGACTCCGACAAATCGTGAAAATTGAAGCGTGAGGCGTCCGCTTCAATTTTCACGATTTGTCGGAGTCGTGCGTTTTGTAGTGTCCTGTTTGGACACCCTTTGAGCCGTTGCCTTTTTGTTGAAACACGAGGAAAACACTGAGACAAAGAATAATTAAGACAGAGAAATCAAGGCGTAAAGAGGCGTAAAAAGCGATACGAAGACAATAAGAAAAAATAAGTGAAGACAAACATTAATTCAGATAAATACACATCCAATCAGTCTACAGCAGTACATTCGCCAATTCGCTCCAGGAACAACCATGACAAAAAAATTAAATCAAGAGCACCATCGCTAGAATCGCCAATTAATGACGCGCGAAGACCTGAAATGCTGTCGTTGAATATGTCTAGTTTTTCGGCGAAGTCATTCTATTTCAGTTGCATGCGGGTGAGAGGGTTCAACATAATTGCCGCAGGAGGATAAAATGCGCGACACAGTGCTATAGTGGGGCACACGCAACGAAATAGAGGATAAAATCTTCGGCGAATTAATCTTGCCGTGTAAACATTTGAGAAGAAATGAAATGTCAGCAGAGGGCCTGCGGTGATACAATGATTCGTTGCTGTAGTAGCCATACAGACACTGGAATAACGCGGTCAAGTAAAGCTTCATTTGATATCGCCAACCTGTCCCAGACTACAGATGCATATTCCAGGCGGACACGGCAAAGACTTTTTAAGAGTGTGATAAATAGAAAAGGCTGCAAGAATTCACTCGTTATACGACTGATCACTCCTAGCGTTTTCAACGTAGTAACTAATGTTGTCTCTACATGAAAGCGAAACTTTAGATTCGAGCGTTGGGAAGTACTTTAAGTACATTAATTCAAGTAGGTTTAGGAAACATCTGAGTGTGTACTTGTACTTTGCTTAAAGATTTTTTTTTTTTTTTGTACTTTCCGAGGAAAGTACAATTCCCGACTTCAAAGTACATTCCCCAAATTTGCTTTTGTTAAATTTATATCACGAAATGATGCTTTGTCAACTCCGAAGAAATAATGGGAGGGATATTTTACTATCACAAGAGACGTGAGCAGAAGACGCATCGCTCCGCTTGTTCTGGGGCGGCTTTCCAGTAGCTTTTTGAACTCTCGCTATCTTCTCGGTCGGTCAGCGCAAGCGAGGAGTTTTAAAATATTATGAGAGAAAATTTAATCATAATCTAGCACCTGAAACTGTGGTGCGGAACAATTAAACTTTCAAGTGGAAGAAAAAGACAATAGAGGAGAACGTCACAATATTTTGAGACAATCTATTTTGTCTTTTCCTTCGACTTGAAAGTTCCTTAATTTTTTCGCATCCCAATTTCAGGTGCCACGTTATGATTAACTATCACCAGCTCGCTTTCACACTCGCTCTTTTTTTTTTTTTTAGTTAAAGAGAGGACGCTTTTCTATGAGAGGATTGCTTGCGGAAGCTACGGCACTGACGTCATGCTCTCTCCTATAGTACATTTAACCCCCTTGGGTGCAACAATCCAGTGCAAGCGGCGCCAAATCCGGAAGAAAGACTTCTGAATTTGGCTCCATTCCTGAATATAACTGCTCTGTGGCCACTTGATTTTATTAAATATTCGACGCTGTTTTTGAAAATAGGTCATGCACCCCTGATTACTCCTGGGCAATGCATACCAGTTAAAAAATCACTGTACAGGGGAGTGAAAGGGCACCATGAAAGATTCTGTTAAAATACCTGTACTTTACTTGAAAGTACATTACATTTATAGTACTTCAAGTACATTGCATCCAGCTTCGTGTCTGGGACTGACAAAGTTCGTCCAACCAACCAACCCCAGCGCGAAAGCCAGAGGCCTAGGGACGAGTACGGACCACCGTGGTACGGACGGAGAAGAGCACGCACGGCGACGGCCTCCGGGTACGTCACTGGGAGCGAGGCGAACGCGCAACGCCTCTCCATCCACGGAGCCCCCCGATGAAGATTTAGGCCTAGCGACGAGTACGGGGCGAGGACGGTTGTCGAGTACGCCACTGGCAGCGCGGAGTGGGCAAGACGCGACGCCGCTCCTTCGTGGGACCCCGAACGGTCGAGCGAGGACGAGCGCACATACGCGGGGCACGGGGGGCGCGACGTTGCTCTATTTAAAATACAAACAACAACAAACAATCAGGGTAGCTTTCCGCAGAAAGTTACTTCCGCCACTTTTAGCCGAATGCGGAGCTCAACCGACGTTATTCGAGGTATTGAATTTGGCGTGAGAGTAGTGTGTTTAGGGTATGCGAAAAAGACTACGGTATTGACTATGGCGTACGCCGAAACGACTACGGTATTGATTTTGGCGTACGCCATAACCACTACCGTAGTCGAAGCGGTGGGGTAGTGAGATCGGCGTCCTACACCGGCAAGGAGCGGGAGCAGACGACGAAAGTTCGTCTGCTTCAAGGTGTCGCGGTACTGAAAGGAAAAAAATGTATATTTTTTTTATAGAAATCGCGTCCCGCGGGCAACGGAATCAGACGCGAGCTTGAATTGCGAGCGTCTGCTATTTTATAAAGGAAGCAATTGACAAACCGTGCTTTATTTAGAGGTTTTAAGTCGCTCCGTTGCCGTACAAACGCTGAAATATACCAGTGTGTAAAAAAATGCTCAGAACAAACGCATCAGCGGCCCCCGAGATGTTTATCACCATTCGTGTGCGGGTGAAAAATTGAACATTTGTCGACAAAACTCCCCCAGCAGAAACCTCTGACTGCCCAATAAGCATCAGAGAAAGCTTAGCATAGTGACTTTACCCGAGGCTTGGGCAACATTATCATGTTTAACATTTACCTACGTCAGCTAACTTGCCCCGTCATATTTTGTTCGAAAAAGCTCTCGTTCTCGACGCCCTCAACAAGGCTAATATCTGATTCACTTGTAAGGACGATCGAAATCGAAAGTCCCACGAAAAGTTTTGCTGGATATTCCAGCAGACTAGTTTTAAGTCGTACCCTTTCAGTGGTTCACGCATAATACCATGCTCCAACGGATCAAGCTTCTGCTCGGACAGCATTTTCTTCAGTGTAAACGGTTATAAGAATTGAAAGAACGCAACCAGCTGCTTTGAAGACAGCTGGTTGCGGAAATTTACGCCGTCTGTATCTATCTCTACGACAGCCGAGTTGCTTGAAATCATCGAAACTATAAATTACAGGTTGCAGCAACCAACGTTTGTATAGATAGACGTTGGCACTCTCACATTCCCACCCATCACTCCGAACAGAAAGGGGCTAGTTTCGGTTTGAGGTCGCTATACCTTTTCTACAGCATAGATGGCGGCAGCATCAGTTTTCTGCACTCGGTGCATTTGGCGAGATCGATTGAGTCCAGTTTTCCGTGCAACACTCTGCGAGTGCGATGCATTCTGGGAGAGAACTCGAACGGTGCCAGTGCGTGTGAAACAAACTCGCTATCAGAGAGCGAAGAAACTGGTAGCGTAGCTCCCATTATCGATTGGTAGCGCAGGTAGGTCACTTCCTCGATTTTTAGTTCGTGCAGCCACCGCCCATGGTGCCGTCGGTATGTGGAAAAGGTCCATTGGGTTTTTGGGCAATTGGGAACCATTTGGAACTCATTCAGGTTCCAACTGGAAAAATAATTCAAATTCATTGGCCAGTGTGCTTCCAGTTGGAACCCACTAAAACCAATTGGTTCCAGTTAAAACCAGTTGGAATTCTAATTGGATTTAATGGAAATTTTTAGCTGGGGATGTCGGATGTGCAACGTCGAGCATTATAGTTGTGTGTTTAGTTTTATGCAGGTACATGAAAATCGCGAAACAACGCTGATTGAAAAAGCAATATTATTTTGTTTTAATACACACTGCTTCTGAGCCGAAAACAGAATTGCTATAATTGCGAGGAGTGCTTTAAAGTAATTGTCGGTCAATGTTTCAACTACCTCGTTGCATCACTGGAAATGTCAAAAGAAAATCACGTTATCCAGAATGTACCGCATCATTTGTCACTTGCGTAGTGGACTGCGTAAATTACTGGTCGATCTTCTATTCTTGAGGCAGGGAATATTGAAGAGAACCCCACACGCTCACAAACGCACAGTTACCGCGTTGCCTACTCCATACCTCGCTGTAACCGCTGGTTGTACTACACTGCAAGACGGTAACCGCACGACTGCACGGCGTCCATTTGCAATCCATGGCCCCGTCGCGTTCTCGAGCGTGCGCAGACATTTGCCGAATCTTTGCCGAACTTTCCTTCAAATAGTTCGGCATTTGCCGAACTTTGCCGAACCTGCAGGTTCGGCAGATTCGGTCCATCGTTTCACGGCACTCGTGCCCACGCGTGCCCACTCGCAGCGTCGAGCGGGTTCGTTTCGGCCGGCACTCCACGGCTCTGGTTGCAAAATTAACAACGTTACTGGAGCAAGCGAGTTCGTTTCACGGCACTCGTGCCCACGCGTGCCCACTCGCAGCGTCGAGCGGGTTCGTTTCGGCCGGCACTCCACGGCTCTGGTTGCAAAATTAACAACGTTACTGGAGCAAGCGAGTTCGTTTCACGGCACTCGTGCCCACGCGTGCCCACTCGCAGCGTGGAGCGGGTTCGTTTCGGTTGGCACTCCACGAGTGGTTGCACTAGGGTGCCTACATGAGCGGCGGAAACATGTAGGCGCCCTAGGTTGCACTCTCCGAGGTCGTTCCATCGGTTCCATCGCTGACACCCCACGCGTGCATGCACTCGCTGCACCGAGAAAATCGAGAGTGCGCCAAAATGCAATCCCGTCATGCCTCGCTCCGGAGAGGCCGGCGAGGAGCGGGAGCAGACGACGAAAGTTCGTCTGCTACGATGTGTCGCGGAACTGAAAGGAACAAAAGTAGATTTTCTGATAGAAATCGCGTCCCGCGGTCAACGGAATCAAACGCGAGCTTGAATTGTGAGCGTCTGCTATTTCATGAAGGAAGTAATTGACAAACCGTGCTTTATTTGGAGGTTTTAAGTCGCTCTGTTGCCGTACAAGCGCTGAATTATGCCAGTGTGTAAAGAAATGCTCAGAACAAACGCATCAGTGGCCCCCTAGATGTTTATCACTATCCGTGTGTGGGTGAAAAATTGAACATTAGTCGACAAAACTCCCCCAGCAGAAACCTCTGACTGCCCAATAAGCATCAGAGAAAGCTAAACATAGTGACTTTACCCGAGGCTTGGGCAACATCATCATGTTTAACATTTACCTACATCAGCTAACTTGCCCCGTCGTATTTTGTTCGAGAAAACTCTCGTTCTCGACGCTCTCACCAAGGCTAATATCTGATCCACCTGTAATGACGATTGAAATCAAAAGTCCCACGAAAGTTTTGCTGAATATTCCAACAGACTAGTTTGAAGCCGTACCCTTTCAGTGGTTCACGCATAATACCATGCTCAAACGGATCAAGCTTCTGCTCGGACAGCATCATGAGTTTTCTTCAGTGTAAACGGTTATAAGAATTGAAAAATCGCAACCACGCTGCTTTGTAGGCAGCGGTTGCGGAAATTTACGCCGTCTGTAACTATCTCTACAACAGCCGAGTTGCTTGAAGTCATCGCAACTATAAACTACAGGTTGCAGCGACCAACGCTTGTAGATAAACGTTGGTAGCCACCGCACTCTCCCATTCCCACCCATCACTCCAGCCAGAAAGGGTGCGCATTTTCGGCACCGATTTGACGTCCAGGGGGCGTGGCCAATGACGTCACGGGCGTCAAAATTATATTTTCTATTATTTTAACGGAAACACGTTTTATTTTGGATGCCACCGACTGCATTTTGAAACGTCGGTCGGTCGGGTGCTCGGCGGTGTTCTCGCTGGTGTGTGTTGTAGTGATGCAAAACTATCGATAAATCGACTATCGATACTATCGATAGTGTCGCAGAACTATCGATAGTACTATCGATAGTTTTTCGATAGTGTTTCGATAGTACTATCGATAGTTTTTCTATAGTCGACTATCGATAGTACTTTCGATAGTGTTTCGATAGTTGACTATCGGTAGTTTTTCGATAGCCTACTATCGATAGTTTTTCGATAGTCTACTATCGATAGTTTTTTGACAGTCGACTATCGATAGTTCTGCGACATTATCGATAGTTTTATTACTATCGGTAGTCAGATTTCTGGCGACTATCGATACTATCGATAGTACTATCGATAGTTTTGCACCACTAGAGCGAACACAATTGCTGCACCGCCGTATCCCATTTGAAAAAATAAAGCGAGAAACAGAGAAGAGGGAGTGACGCAAATTACGTGTCGCAAAACTATCGATAGTAAAACGTCGACAGTACTATCGATAGGTTTACGATAGTCAACTATCAATAGTACTATCGATAGGTTTTCGATAGTCAACTATCGATAGTACTATCGATAGTTTTTCGATAGTCGACTATCGATAGTACTATCGATAGTTTTTCGATAGTCGACTATCGATAGTACTATCGACACTGTTTCGATAGTCGACTATCGATAGTACTATTGAACCCGCGATCACTTGCGCATGTGGCAGACATCTTACCACTATAGGCTGCGCTCAACTTCGGAAACAACGTTTCAAAAATTTGTTTTATACGACACTTTCGGACGGCATTTAATGCGTGGGTGGAGTGCCGTCGGGTGGCACTTGGAACGCTCTGCAAAAGTGCCGCCGGACGGTACTTACGGATCTTCATTTGCAACAGGAGTGACGAACGGCACCGGGCGAACAAAATTGGAAAACGCTTAGAACGCGACGAGCACGGGCGGCACGTCGTCGAGCTATACTCCGTTTCACCTTATGTTGTACCGCAGCGAAGGCTAGAAGCGCGAGCTCGTAGCGTTGGCAGCTGCCCTTGGTGCACGAGAGCTTGTGCCGCCGAGATGTGCCTTAGAGCAAGGAGCTCGCGCTTGTAGCCTTTCTTGCGGTACAACACAAGGTGAAACAGAGTATAGTTGCTTTAGATCACGCGGCACGAGCGCTCCTGCACGGGTGCTCCAGTCATGCCAGTCAGTGCTACTCGCTCGCCGCTTACACGGCCTTCGCAGCTATTCTATGCAAAGGTGATAATCCGTCGTATTACACACAAGTACAGCTCCAGAAAAATGCGTACAAAATTACTGCGGCTGGGCTCTGTTGTTTCCGGTACACGTAATCTTAATTTGCAACAGGAGTGACGGACGGCACCGGGCGAAGTTTGAAAATGAAGAACGCTTATTTTGATGTTCCTGAGAACGCGACGAATACAGGTGGCACGTCGACAACACGCAACAGCGCGGACACCGCCGAGCCGCCGAGCAACCGGCCACACACACGCCGAGCGACCGATATTTCAATATGCAGTCAGCGGCATCCAAAGAAAACGTGTTGTTGACGTCAAAATAACTAAGACGTTAAAATAAAAACAGTTATTTTGACGTCCTCACATCATTGGCCACGCCTCCTGGATTTTAAATTGGTGCCGAAAATACGCAGCCGAACAGAAAGGCGCTATAGTTTCGGTTTGAGGTCGGTACCTTTTCTACAACATACAGGGCGCCACAAAAGAAAATTTACACGGTCTTTTTTACCGCAAAAAAAAAAAAAAAAACAACTAAGCATCGCCGAACGCTCATTCTCCGCCCAAAGGTAGAGCATGCGGGAAGGGCCTTAGAACGCACCTGGTATCGCTGCGCCGCAGCGATACCAGGTGCGTTCTAAGGCCCTTCCCGCATGCTTTTCAATGGGCGGAAGGCGAACAAAAAGAGTGCGAAATAAGAACTTAACGCAGAAGGCTGCATTTCTCCAGCGCCTCATAATTTGACGAGCCTTACACTAAAAGCATGTTTTTTTGGCCATCCCGCGTCCTGTTTTTTTTTTATCCGTAACATGGGTCTAAAGTATCGAACTGCCGAAAAAGGTAGCAACGGCGCGTCTTCCTCCCTTCTACTGTCGCGCCCCCAAACGGACATGAGAAGAAGGGAGGAACGAGACGTTTTCCTCCTTCTAAAGGCAGACGGGAGAAAGCTTTCACCCTCCCGACTCATCTTCTTTCGGTTTCGTTTTTCGAGCACGTCGCGCACGTTGTTAAATAAATGTTGTTGAGTTGATTGAGCTTCAGCGGCAGCGAAGGCCGCCTGTAATTCCGTCTTCTAGTCCAAACGGGCAGAACATTTCGGTTGCACTGACGTTTTTACCACTAAATTTATCAAACGAACAAACGAAGCCGCTAGAAACAGCGAAGTTCCGGAGCAGTGCCAGCGGCGCTATGTACACTGGGTAAAGGCGCATTCACACAGCGGAAAGACGCGCGTCGTGGGGTGATTTTTTTGCTTATTTTTGTATTGAAAAAAGTCGCGCACTGAGGAGGACGACGCAGGAGACGACACCTCGGAACTTGATTTTCCCCTTGACTCGCGCGCTTGAGCCAATCAGCGAGCGTCCGGAAGTGACGTGTCGCCCTTTTCCGGTTAGGACATGTTTTCGCTGTTTTTATTCTCGACCCACAATGAAGGCGAAAAGGCAGAGGGGTCGGGGGATTCGTGCACCCGCCAAACGTGGCTGGAAGCATTTCAGTGTGGAAAGAAACAAGCCGATTGGAACATCTGACTGTGAGCAGTGTTTTATGTGCGTGTACGACGCCGTGAAACTACTCTTCATCGTTTGCGCGGACTGTGCGGGAACGATCACTCGCAATGTGTTGTGTAGTCTTTGTGTGCAGCTACCACTACGGAATACAACAGTTATCCATCGAAAACACTCTCGTACAAGCTGCGTGCAGTGTTAAAGGTACGGACGCGAAGGCTCTGGGACGCGCCGGCGTAGCACCGTGCTTTGTTTGCACAAAAACGCGGCAAAAGAGCACCTTCTGAAGCGGCTCGTTCGAGTCTGTGCCTTTCGCCAATGCTGCATATAACCGCGGAGTCTAACGTATATATAATCATCGCCGTTGTCCATTCAGTGAAGACGGTTGTCTCCCACCGCATATGCAATCGCGAAGGCAAGGCAACAACAATCGTGCGAAGCAGACGAATAAACAAAATTCCGCGTTCTCTCGACAAACGCGAGATTCCCCGAGAAGACACGTCGGGTGGCCCTGTGTGACTGCTTCGTATTTTACGACGCCGGCGTCGACGTCGACCGGAACGCGCGTTTTTTTTCTCACATGCAAAAAAAAAAAAAAAAGAAAAAAAAATTTTAAGCAGCTTAGATGGAAAAAGATTGTTATAAAATGAATTTACAACGAGGAAAGAAAATGTTTAGAGCTATATTTACGGAGCAAAACGAATTTGTAGTTGGCGCCCGCGGGAGCCGCCGCTGCTCACGTGGTAGACCCATAGAGTTATTACAATAAACGCTAGAGGCTCAGCTGGCGCTAGTGTGCTGTTGCATTTTGAAGCAGACAGCAAGCAGTCAGAAATTGACTTCCGGTAATGCATTTCTATGGGAAAAAGCGAGTGCATTTTCTCTCTGCGTTCGATTATAAGAGCAAATATCACGATTAATTTGCACGTACTAGGCACATTGGAACATTTCTCAGTCACGCAGACGAAATAATTGGTCAGTTACAGCATTTTTATTTGAAATTCGTGGCATGAAAAACGGTGTTAAAACCACTTCGTACGTGTATTTATGTGCACTGCCGGACACTGTTAGCGCGAACACGGCGTCGGCGCTTTCCAGCATGGGGGATATACGTGCCAAACGAACGAAGGACATGTGGAAAACCAAGAGAGACGACAGGAACTACGAAGTAACACTGGATAAGTAACTCCTTGTGCTTGCAGACGATCAAAATAAATTGAAAGACACGTAATATAGTCCGATATGCAATAAATAAGTACTGCTTTATTCTTTCTGCTCATGGATATGTGCGAAGATGCTTGTTCTAAGTTCAAGTCAACACCCGCACGCTCCAAATATTTGCAAATAGGGAGAAGCCAGAGAGCAGGTGCCCGATAAAAACTTCCCGACATAGGAAATAATAAGAAAACACACCTTTAGTAGCCCACGTACTTTATTCTTTACGTTTCGAACGTTTTTTTAACCACTCGTAAAGAAGCACGACGGGGTCATTTTCATATAGTGACAGGACGGGCATATTAACAATATATAAGCACCAACGGAATGCTGGCGAACTTTGAACACACTTTACATTCCTTTCGATCGTTATTTTGCTTAGAATCGTCGCTCGTTTCTACATACCTGCCATGGAACAGAGGTTTGGGCCTGAAATATAGCGAAGTTTAACATCGTTCTGTGGTAAAGAAAAAATGCTGTAACTAAAGCAATTACACTCTCACCATATTTATAAAGGTACATACTATCCGGTACAACCGAGATAACAAAAGTTATTCATGTTATTTTCCGGCGAAGAGACAAAATTCACGCGCGTTTTCCCATAGGAATACACAGGGAGACCGGAAAAGTAGACTGCATGCTGTCTGCTTCAATTTGCAACCGGAAGTCCCGTAGACACTAGCGCCAGCTGAGCCTCTAGCGTTTATTGTAATAACTCTATGGGTAGACCTATGCGCCGCCGCGCTGCGTCGCCGCCGCCGCAAAGTCACGCTGCCGCCGCACACTGAGCGTTGTGCGCCGCCGCACGCTGAGCGTTGTGCGCCGCCGCTTCAACGCGTTTCTCCACGCCGCCATCGCCGCCGCCGCACAAGTTCGTCCGCTTCGGGGCGCTGCCGCCGTCATCTGACCTCTGCATCTGACTAGAGCACTATATAGCTCCTTCGGAGCAGAGTAGCGCAATCTAGAACGCCGTCTCTCGGCGACTAGCGGCGAACGCCCGGAGGTTCCAACTCCGGTCAGAAATGCATGGGGAACGTGAGAAAATCGTTGTTTCTTCAATGTTGTGGAGATGTACGAACGGCAATAGTTTTTGACATAATAAAGGAACATTTTAGAATCATTTGCGCTGAGTTTTGTGTCAAGTAAAGACGTAATTTGTTTTTAAAAATTGCACGAGCGGCATCATGCAGCAGACGACGCGGCAACGTCACAGCGTCCACGTGACCCGCTCCGGCCAACCCAAAGAGCCCATCTCCGCTGCGTGCAAAAATCGTCTGCTTCAAACGTATCGGAGCACCTACGGCTGAGCTGGCAAGCTTGCTCTCGTAGTGGAGTAAACAAAGGAACTTGCCGTCAATAAGACCGTCCTTAGGGAAGCCCAGAAGTTGATGAATGACAAAGAAGTTCCATCTCGACAACGGCTTTCCGGGAGTGAGCAAATTCCGCGTAGCAAAGCCTTCGAGCTTGTCGTCTGCTAAACCCAACTCAACGAAAGCGCCACCGACTCCGCGGTCACTCTAGGTAACTCTTGCCTCATTGAACTGCACTACAGCGGAGTCACTCTCGACCACAAAATATTTGTTTATAAGAACTGCGAGGGTTGTCAGTTTTAATGTTTGTACGCAAGCTATTTGACGGGCTTATCGAAAAGCATCCAAAAAGTTTCAGTGCCGACAACAGCTTAGAAACAGGCGAAAACGTCACTTTTTCTCGTTTTCCCATAGAGTCCCATGCATTGGCTGGTGTCAATCAATGGCCGCCGGTGGCGACACTCGGCCCCAGCTGCCGAGGCCGCGGTCCGCGATCCAGCCTACTACAATAGAGATCAGTGGGCGCACAGGTCTATCGTGGGTCTATCACACTGATCTCAATGACAATTGCTGGATCGCGCTTCCCCGCTTGTTCGCTGCAGCTCGAGTGAAGCCACCGGACTTCACTCGCTTGGGATACGATTTGCGGTTTTGCTAGCCTTTCGCTGCGGTTTTCCAGCGTGCTGTAGACACGTTTTCAACTCGTTCGTCGTCATTCGCCGAAGAAGTTTTTTAAGACTCTGTGTATTGTTGAGACTTGCCGTTGTGAACACGTGGAAAATTTACGAAAGCGCAGTGTCGCCGGAAAAAGGCACAACTCGTCGAAAGCAAGGGTCTGGCGGCGTGTTCAAAGCTTCCTTGGCACGCCGAAGTGCCGTGTCTCTGGACCTTCGCACGCTTGGATACCGACCAAGAATCGACGCCGTGTGAATGTATTTAGCGAGTGTTATGTGCGTGAAGCCATATGTGTCTCTGGATCAGCGTCTTCTTTACTCTGACGTCTGTATACTTGCGGCCCTCGCGGTTTAGGAACGAGCTTAATCGAGCGTCCACTAGCGCCGGAAGATGGGGGGAAGGTACGTTTTTTTTTTGTCCCTAGACGATTTACACAATACCGTGCACAACAGCTCCTCATCACTGATCAGTGCTGGCTCATTACCAACCTACTTAATTGCACTTGACGTTTGAGCGTGGCTCGCCTAATTGTAATTGGTCAACAGATTGCACACGACCATATCGGCCGCGCTTCAAAGATTTTCATTCTCGCCGTCTTGTACTTTTGCTTTCGAAAACCCTCCTTGCTCCACAGTGTTGCCCTATTCGTGCTCCAACGTAATCCATTAGAGTAGATTTGGAACATAGCCATGGTTAATAGTACATAAGAACACGTACAATCTCCCCCCTTTTATTGATAGCAACTCACCGGAACAGCTGGACGATCCAGAACTCCGTGGTCGATATAAGTATATATATATATATATAAATGATCTAAAGGCATCTACGCGCGGCACACGTTCAGAACTTTGGTGCGGCGTCAATTCTTGACCGGTATCCAAGCGTGCGAAGGCACAAATATGCATCACTCTGCGTGCCTTGGAAGCTTTGATCATGCCGCGAGACCGGCGACACTTGTTTTCGACGAGTTGTACCTTTTGATACGGCTTCACGCACATTGCACTCGCAAAACACATCCACACGGCGTCGATTCTTGGTCGGTATCCAAGCGCGTGAAGGCACAGAGACACGGCAGTTCGGCGTGCCAAGGAAGCTTTGAAAACGCCGCCAGACCCTTGCTTTCGACGAGTTGTGCCTTTTTCCTGCGACACTGCGCTTTCGTAAAATTTTCCACGTGTTGGGGGATCGGTGGCCGAGTGGGCTAGCGCACACCAGAATAAAAAAAAAAAAAAAAAGGCTAGCGCACATTAGCTCGGAGCACGTGGAGCGAAAGCTCGCGCTGCGGAACTCAGGGATCCTGGGTTCAATCCCCACCCCTGCCCGTTTCGATCTGGATCAGCATCGTACCGGCGTGCGGTCGTGTATCACAGCTGGGAGACTCGTCGTCCGTCGAGGCAGACCAAGTTCTAGGCTGTATAAACAAAAACACAACCCAATTTTTTTTCCACGTGTTCACAACGGCAAGTCTCAACAATACACAGAGTCTTAAAAAACTTCTTTGGCGAATGACGACGATCGAGCAGAAAACGTGTTTACTCCTTGCCGGAGAACCGCAGCAAAACGCTGGCAAAACCGCAAATCGTATCCCAGCGAGGTTGCGTCCGGTGGCTTCACTTGCGGGAGCGGGAAGCGCGATCCAGCAATTGTCATTGAGATCAGTGTCTATCACGTCTGCTTGCGCTTTTTCAGGAGCTTCCTTTGGGCTCTAAAAGTTACTTGTTGTTCTTTGTTTTTTGTTGCACTTCAAACGAAGATGAAAAAGTAACTTTTCGAGACCATAGGAAGCTTCCGAAAGATTGCAGGTACCACGTGACAAATAAGGGCCAGCCACGTGATAAATATGGGCTACTTTTCCGCGGCGCCCGCGGGCGCCAACTGCAAATTCGTATAGCGCCGTGAATATAGCTCTAAAAATTTTGATTTTTCGTTGTAAATTCGTTTTATGACTTCCTTTTCCCAAACCGACTGTTTAAAAAAAGTTTTTTTTCCTTTGCATGTAGGTAAGATGGCCGTCTCTGGATTGCGGGACCCACGCGGACCTGCAGTAGCGGAACCACGCGGACTGTGACGACGTTTTCGACGTTATGGAAATCGCAGGAACTGCGTCCAAGGCAGGCAGGTTTTCCTGCGGGCTGCCTGGGTGCCTTCTGTGCTGAGTTCGCTTCTGTTTTCGCGTGCCAACCGGCGTTCAACGTGGTTCTGTATTTCTGCGTGTCAGCACCATAGCAGCAACATCGTGATGGCAGTGTTGTGCGTAGTGAACAGAATACTGGAATTATCGCCGATGTGACCGTGTGTTCGAGCATCAGTGGTGTAACAACAAGATGAGATGACGTAAACTGTCGGGCATTGATGCCGCTGGTCAGGCCGTGATCGGAGGGGGTGGGGTGTCGCAGGTTGACATTCCGCTTTACTTTAAAGAGTTTAAGACCACTTGAAGAATTAGGTGCAGTCGATCGACGTGCGGATAGTCATGTTGGAACGCTGGTCTGAACGGTAAGCTTCTATCGTACAGTGGCCAGTGTGACTGTCGGTCCCCGAGAGCGATTGCGCTCTGGGGAGAAGACTGAACAGTACGAAATTATGACGCAAAGTACGTATATTTACAATGGAATGTTAGCATTAAAAAAAAACAGGTAAAATAAAAAAAAGCTATCCTTTATTTTGCTGTTTAAACATACTACGGTTCCTGGAGAAACTGCCCTCCAAGTGGCGCGCTCGGATGAGCGCAAGAAGTTTTCGAGCTCGCCACGGCGTAGCCAGCGTAGCTCCGTACACTTAGCACCTGCCGCAAGTCGCGGCTTTGACTGCATTCAAGTTGATCGAAAAGCGATTTCTCTGCCCGTGAAGCATCACTTCCAGCTGACTGAATATCCGCTCTACAGAGATTAATTCAAGACGGCAATTGCAGCCGTGCGTGAACAGCACAAATAGAAAAACAAACACTACAATAGAAATACTGGCCACGAAGTGCCGTGCGGGGAAACAAACTCATGGCTTAAACCGCATTGGAGTGGCTCGATTTATTGGCTTTCAAATAATTACGGCATGATCGAGCGTTTTCTTCTTCTAAAAAGAGGCCGGGTTTGCTAGCCATGATTATTTAGAAATACTGCAGCCAAAGCAGGGGTGAGCATACAAAAAGGAAGAAAAAAGAACACAGACGAAACAAGCAAGATTTCCCACGACACTGCAAGCAATGCATAAAAAACGATAAGCAATCACAGCGGGGGAAAAAAAAAAAATTCCAGAATCATTGTAGCAAATGGTGCATGATATATGCATTTGTAACTCTCTGGCAAGCTGTTCCAGTATTTGCTTGTGTGGGACCGCAATAGTTGCTGCATGCTTATTACGCGTTCGTCTGCGTAAATTGCGTATACTCCTCGAAAAGCATGCGGGAAGATTTGTTCAAGATTATATAAACAAAGTTTAAAACGATTGATTTTACGACGAGTTTTTGATGAGGTACTTTTGATTGGTAGTATAATTTGTATTTAGAATTTTTTTTTTATATTCATTCTACGAAAGGGCTGTGCGTCGATTAAAAATTTTAACCCGAATAATCGAAATTTTTTAAGCGATTAAATAATCGATTAATCGGTTTCACTCATTCCCATGTATAATAGTTAAAAAAAAGTCAATTGAGAAAAGCCAAAAGACACCAACACTTACAACTTATCATTTCAGCCGCAGAGGCAAAGATGTTCGTTGCTAATCAAAATAGTTTCTGCTACGTTCAACGGACGCTCGCACGGCGTTAAAGTGGCAGGGACAGGTATAACCTTTTCCACTTGTTTAGAGTTGCAAATCTCGCCCCTACACGTTTACTTTAGGTCAAACTTTCACCTGAAGTTTGCCTTCATGCCGGTGTACTCGTCAACATCTGCGTGGAGAAAGCAGTAAATGTTTTCTATCTTTTCGTTTGTCAAAATTTAACCCATTAACCGGTTAAAATAAATAATGACGATTAGAGCATTAATTGATTAATCGGTCAGTTAATCTATCAAATGCCCAGCCCTACACAAAACGCAATGATATAGGGGACGCAACAAGATGACATAATGCAGAGAGGTTAAAAGCTGTGTTTTAGTTGGCATTCACCATTCACTCAAAAGCACACTGAAAGGACAAAAGGCCCTTTCAACTAAGACTGTGTGCCTATGGTCGGATGACCGTATGATCGAACGTTACGAGGTCCGATCGTACGGGTCTGACAACATATATAACGAAAAGATAACGGCATGTTTTACGCTACACCGCGGAGAGAAAAGAGACAATCAGAAACAATACGGCCGCGCCCTTCAAACAATACACGCCATTGTGGCCCACTCTTTTAGGAAAACTGTCAGCTGTCATGCGGGATCCGCTAGTTAATATGTTCGAGAGCCAAGATAGACACCAAGTGCTTACCTTTTGTTGTCTTACAGGGCTTCACGACAAGATCGTGCGTTCCCTTTGGGAGGTTCTCCGAAGGCAGAGCGGTTGTTTTAAAATAAAAACCTACCACTGCCCCCTGTCATGCAATGCTGCACATAATTAGAGCAGACGTCAGGCAAACGTGATTTGTAGGCGTACTTTCCCCAGTAGCGTTGCTCCCCTTGTAGGCATCACTGGAAAGGCGTCGACCACAGACAATGTTACTAGAATAGCTCATTTGTCAAACACCCTTAAAGGGGAACTCCGGCGATTTTTTGAGCAACCCTAACTAACTATATTTTCGAAATCACCATCCTTTACTCTTTCCGGTATGCTATTTAGTATCGCGAAATTCAGAATAGTTATGAAATCGGCAAATGAAAATGACGCCAAAACGAAGATTCGAATATACCCGCGCTTTTCATTGCCGTGACTTCACGGGTGGGCTGGCTTGCGGTTCGAGCGGGCAGCCTAAAAATGAACTATGCCGAGCATTTATATCGTGCTGCTGCGCGGGGGCTGGAGCGACTTTCCAATGCATTCATTTGACACCATAAAACGTTTTGTAATCAGTTGGGAACAAAGTCTACAGCCCAAAGAGTGAACCCCTGCCCACCCATGACGTCACTTTTTCAATGTTGCCAGTAGAGCTTTTCACTTTGAAAAACACGATGAGGACCAACATTGTAAATTCTGTAACTTCGCGAAAAAAAGTTATTTTCTCCAAATATTTGGGTCACTAGTTCAGCGATGTTTGTTGGGGTTTTCAGCAAGTTTTTAGGCAAATCGGAGACTATGAAGAAAACGGCGGAGTACCGGGACACTGACAGGGTATTCATGCTCGCCGAGGTTTTTAGTTGTACGTGACATATGAGAGCCCAACTACCCAGAACAGAATTTGCGGCTCGAAATTCGGTTTCTTTCCACCCGAAAACCGCCGATCGAGAACTGGCCGGTATGAGTCGCGCTCACTCTCTTTTCCGTGGTCACGGGCCGTTTTCTAAGGTTTCGAAGCGACCACCAAATTTAATCAAAGTCGTGGGTCATTGAAGGCACACAGTCAGTATTAAAAATAGAAAAAAATATGAAACCCATTTTTTGTGGCTTCCAAAAGCTGCAAATACGTTATTGAAAAAAAAAGTACCACATACAACCGGAAGCCTTCTGTGCGTTCACTGAAAATTCTCATCATGGCGTCGTTTCGCGTATCGTGGGACTAGCGGATGGCAGCGGACGACGGGCGTTGGACCTCTACTTCAGAACTGTCGTTCACGGTACCGGCGAATTCTGTCTTCCTTCGAAAGAGAAATTTTGGACCGATCAAGAGAACTGATATTCATCCCGTACGACACGCCCGACCAGCAAGCCGATTGCACGAAGACGTCGCCGAGCCGTCGTCCCTTCTCGTTGCTGAACTGAAGACATCGCTCGCTCAAACGTCAAGCACGAAGTGCGTACTTCGAGTTGAATACGAACGCGTACGATTTCTTTACGAGGTGCGAATTTGGCCTCTGCGTGGTGCTGCCCGACTTCAAGCCGGGAGTGCATGTAATGTAGGGAAATCGGCAGCAAACTACCGACATACAGTCTACCGGCTCCATTAGTACACACGGAACAGTTCCTTCGGTAGCTCAATGGAAAGACATCCGATTTACACGCAGCGAGCACGAGTTCGATCCCTGCTGTGAATGTACCATTTTTTTTTTTGTCAAGCATTTTGCGATGTTTACAGTTCTTTTTTTTAACAATTATCACAAAAAAAAAAAAAATTGTTGTGGACGATACGTCGTTGAACTAAATGGTATGGGATTTCATTTTTGACACCTGCGAACTCAATGTAGTCACTTTCCACAAAATGCAAGGAGCATATGAATCGGGTAGCGTCCACTTTCCGAGCTTCGCGTAACTGTTCTACGGGAATTGCAGACAGCCATTGACCCCGACCCGTTGATCTTTCGGAAACGTGTGCACTCTGCCGCACAATGCCACCTTCAGATGCAGAACATGTGAAGCAATTCTTCACGCAACATCTTGGGAGTATTCTTTTCGGAGCCGATCACGGGAATTCACCGCACTACGGCACTCGGGCACTCACTACTAATTGCCAACACTTAAATGTACAAAACAACTCATCTTGAAGTACAGAAAAGCGAGCGGGACAAACATAAATGCAAAGGAATCGCACGGCGAGCGAACGCATTTCGTCTGCTACACGCGGAAAAAAAAAAAAAAAAAGGAAAACGCACGGTCGGGTGTAGCCACGTGACTTCCGCCAGTCTCACTATCCTCTCCACTTCCCCGTGTGGTGCGGGAGTTTCGGTTTCGCTTTCGTGCAGTTGCGTTTTTTGACTTTATTTAAAAACTACGTGACTCTGTAGCAAAATATTAATTGGGTAGTATTCCGGCACCATAATGAATCGCCTGACAAAAAAGGAAAAAAAAAATGGGGGGGGGGGGGGGGGGTTCAGTGTCCCTTTAAACCCGGACCGCTCGCGTCCACTGAGACCGAACTAGATTATATTACTACTGCGAGATGGCGCCATCAAGAGTTTCTGTATAGACGCTTTGCACACACGCCAGATTATAGCCGCCATTACTAACCTTCTCTAGTCATAAGCGCGAGACACATGCGCGACAAAACTTTCCGTTCCGACGTGCGAACTGTCAGAATCACTTTCGGCGGCGAGAGTTTTCGTCGCACCAGAGCATCGGACGGGGGCTCCTTCCGGCTCCGTCATCTGTGTGTGTGTCAGTGTTGTGTAAAGTACATCTAAAAGGTACTTCAAGTAAAGTACAAAGTAAATGAGACGTTATATATTTCAAGTAAAGCTATTGAGTACACTGGGTGCAATGTACTTGAAGTAAAGTACTATAAATACAATGTACTTTCAAAGTAAAGTTAAATTATTTTATTAACACGATCTTCATGACGCCCTTTCATTCCCCTATAGATTTATTTTTAACTGGTTTGCATTGCCCAAGGGTAATCAGGGTTGCATGACCTGTTTTCAAAAAAAGCGGTAAATATTTGATAAAGCCATGTGGCTTCGGAGTAGTTATTTTCAGGAATCGAGCCAAATTTAGAAGTCCCTCTTCTGAATTTGGCGCCACTTGCACTGGATTGTTGCACCCAAGGGGGTTAGATGTACTAGGAGAGAGCATGACGTCAGCCCCGCAGCTTCCGCAAGCAATCCTCCCATAGAGAAGTGTCCTCTTCTTAATAAAAAACAAAAACAAAAACAAAAAAAACATCAACAGTGAGTGTGCAAGCGAGCTGGTGATAATTAATCATAATGTCACACCTGAGATTGGGGTGCGAAAAAATTAAAGAACTTTCAAGTCGAAGGAAAAGACAACAGAGAATACCTCAAAACATTGTGACGTTCTCTGTCGTCTTTTTCTTCGACCTGAAAGTTCAATTTTTCCGTATCACAGTCTCAGGTGCTACATTAATATTAATTTTGCTCTCCAAGTGCGCGATCAGCTGCAGGGGACTTTGAGCAATAAGCGAACTTGGGCGATCCTTAGGGCCCTACTGAACAGAGCAGAGCCCAAGGCAACCTCGCGAAAGGAGATCCAGAAACTTATCCACAACTTTCCGCACAAAAATGAGGAGATACTGTAGGAGGTGAAAACAAAGATCTTCGGAGAGCGCCCCTTACAAGGCACGACCACCTACCCAGATTACAAGGGAGAAGACAACCCAGAGTTGAAACGCCCCTTCACCAGAGCTGAGATGGAGGCTGCTCTGGGAGGGCTGACGAGAAACACGGCACCAGGGCGGGATCGAATCAACAACAAGACTCTCAGAAATTTGGATGGCAAGATGATCGACTGCGTACTAAAATATGTCAACGAATGCTGGGAGACTGGGAGGATTCCATCCGTTCGGAAACATGCAGATGTGACGATGATACCGAAGCCTGGCAAGACGATAGCCATCCAGAATTTGAGACCGATATCTCTAACATCCTGTGTGAGGAAATTGGTCGAACACAGGGTACATAGCAGACTGGTGCCCCATCTGGAAAAGGGAGGCCACTTCCCAAGTACCATGTACGGCTTCAGATCACATCTTTCAACGCAGGATGTTATCCTGCAGTTAAAGAAGGAAGTCATCGACAACCTGAGCTCTAGGAGCAAAAGTATCATCCTAGCCCTGGATGTAAAGGGCGCCTTTGATAATGTTTTTCACGAGGCGGTGCTGAGGAGCCTACAAGGGACTGGTTGCGGAAAGAAGGCCTACAATTATATACGAGACTTCCTTACAGACCGGACGGCGACGTTGGGACTGGGTAGCCTAAGGACGAAGAAGTTGAAGGTCCCGCAGAGAGGGACTTTTCAGGGGTCAGTGATCTCACCACTCCTCTTTAACCTGGCGATGAGGGGCCTACCGGAGAGGCTGAAGGGCACTGAAGGAATCAACCATGCCATCTATGCCGATAATGTGACGGTGTGGACGACGACCGGTGCAGCAGGAACCAAGCAGAATGCCTTGCAGGAGGCGGTGTACAGGATTGAAGCATACCTGAGGGACTGCGGTCTGGCGTGTGCCCCGGAGAAGTCAGAGCTGCTAACGATGAGAAAACGACCCAAGAGGGAGGCCGCCACAAGAGGAGCCGGACCTTGAGTTGATGCTGAACGTAGTAACTATCCCGAAGGTTAATACGATCCGAATCCTGGGGCTGAATTTCCAAGGAGATGGAGCGGGAACAACAACCGTGCAGAGGCTACAGGAGACGGTCTCCCAAGTCACACACCTAGTGAGGAGAGTGGGCAACCGCAAGCACGGACTCAAAGAGCAGGACTCCCTCAGACTAGTACAAGCCTTGGTGGTCAGCAGGATCACATATAGAACTACGTACCTCAGGCTTCGAAAAAGCGAAAAGGGTAAGATCAACGGGCTCCTCAGAAAGATCTACAAGCTTGCACTGGAGCTACCTCCAACAACCTCGACGGAGAGGGTCATGCAACTTGGAGTCTACAATTTGTGGAAACAAATGGTAGAGGCCCACAAGACAAGCCAACTGGAAAGACTCAAACTCACGGTCGCGGGCAGAGCCACGCTGCAAAGACTAGGGTACCGGACCGAGGGAGAGACTCGAGGCAAACAAAGGATCCCGTTGGATCTGAGAAACAAGATAAGGGTGGCACCCATCGCGAAGAATACGCATCTAGAGCACCACAGGGAGCGGAGGAAAGCCAGGGTGGAAGCTCCGAGGAAACAATACGAGGGGAAGGTGGAGTCCACAAGATACACCGATGCAGCCAAGTTCAGGGAAGGGAGCATATGCAGTCTGCGCGGTGGATGCCAGCGGAAAGGAGGTGGCAGCAGCGACAGTCAGGACCGAAGAGATAGAGGCAGCGGAAGAACGGCCATCGATTTGGCGGTTACGACGAGCAGGGAGCGCCTCACAATAATTACGGACTCACAGGCTGCATGCAGAAATTTCCAGAGGGGGAGAGTGGCTGCAGCGGCTCTCCAGATCATGACAAAAACAGTGAATTTCCAGAAATTCAGATAGTCTGGACACAGGGGCACGAGAACCTGGCGGGAAATAAGACGGCCCACGCCGTGGCTCGAGATCATACCCTCCGGGCCTTCCTGCCAATCGATCGAGCTCTATCGAGCTCCGTTTAGCCCGGATGAAGGCGTCCCCAAAAGAAGTGCAGATATATTAGAACATTATCGACTTGGAAGAATGGTCTATCTACCACCCCACCAGAAGCTAAACAGAGAAGAGGCAGTCTCTTGGAGGCAACTGCAAACACCTATCCACATGGTACACTATACCACCTGAGATACCCAGCCTGCTACGAATATGACTGCAAGGCCTGCAAGACCACATGGTGTGGGGATGCCAGGGCAACACGGCGATAAAACCCATAGTGAGACCCACAAGGGAGCAGTGGGAGAGCCGGCTAACTATAGTCGGTGACAGGTCAAGAAGGCAGTGGAAGCCCCTCCCACCTCTTTCCACTTTAGCAGAGCAAACGGTGGAGAGGAGGTCGCCTCCTCCCCAGCGTCCGCTTTGCCAAAGTGAAGAGAGGTGGGAGGGGCTTCCACTTGCTTCTTGACCTGTCACCCACAATAGCGTGGGCCCTGATGAACAGATCGAGTTGATCGACAGGGCCCGGCGGGCAGCCAAAGACCATGGTCTCCCGGACTGAGGAGACCACCCACCGCGAGACGATGACAGCGTCTACTCTTGATAAATGAAAGTTTTGTCTCTCTCTCCTAATATTTTAAACCACCTCGCTTGCGCTGACCGACCGAAGAGTAATGAAAGTTCAGAAAGCTACGGGAAAGCCGCCTTCAGAACAAACGGAGCGATGCGTCGTCTGCTCACGTTTCTGGCAAGAGTAAAATATCCCTCCCAGTATAATCTTCTAAGTTGACAAAGCATCATTTCGTGATACAAATTTAACAAAACCCAATTTACGGAATTTTGTACTTTGAAGTCTGGAATTGTACTTTCCTCGGAAAGTACTAGAAAAAATACTTTGAGTAAAGTATAAGAACATACTCAAGGAATGTACTTCAAATAAAGTGGAAGTTTCTTAAACCTACTCGAAGTAGTACTTTAAGTACAATGTACTTAAATAGTGCTCAACACTGGTCTGTGTAGGCGTTGTAAGAAGGGAGTAGGGCGAAAGAGTGAGGGGCCAATCGGATACACGAACAGGGCGCATTTGTCACATTTGTTACTTGACTTTCGGATTGATCGGGATAGGAGGTGCTACGTGGCCCGGGGAAGCGGATGTAGCGGTACGCGGTGCGTCACGGAAGTCGTCGTTGGGAAGAAAACGGGCGCCATCGAGTTTTCTCGCGTGCACAAAACGAGCTGCTCATCTGCGCGCGCCATAACAAGCCGACCTTCTGGGACCGAATGAGAGCATCGAATTTCTAATATACTCTGTTTCACCTTACGATGGACAGCAGCGGACGCTACGAGCCATTCCAATGTCATGCGAGTGTTACGTGAAGTACGGAAGAGACGCAGCAACGCGCGAAGCGCGTAGTCACGTGATTTGTGCGCGGTGCTCGCTTCGCTGGGGTGGCTCCTAAGGTCTGCTGCAGTCCATCGTGATTAAGGGATGTTGAGCAGAAAAGTAACTTCACGTAACATCTTCAGACATGCACACTTTAATTAAATATTTTCACGAATTGACTCCGTAAGTATGACGTCATGGGTCCAAACAAACCGTTGCTAGGGTCGTTGTTATGAACAAATACATGTGCTAGGTTTCGTTACGAAAACCCGGCCGTTGAAAAATCAGGAGTAGGATTTAAACTTCTAAAAATCACAAATATAGAAAGCTTGAATGCCATCTATGTTTCGACAGAAGTGTGCCAGTAATCGCTCGTTTCTGAAATATTTACGACTGCAACTTCCGGTCCTCAAGATGCCTGCAGCAGACGACGAATGCAAGTCGTATGCCGTCTACCACACGCCCGCCGGCCAAGCCGGCGCCGGCGTCTGAATCGTGTGAATAAAGACGATATTCTGATATTGCATTTGTTTGAAATATGATGAGTTTCAGACACTTATAAGAATTCATAGTGGGGTGCGATGCAAAACATGGTTTATCGAAAGTCCGGGCGTCGATCGAGATGATTCGCCTGCTAAAAGATCGGATTGCACCCGTGAGAAAAGCACTTCAGGCGATCGGCTGAGATCCCAAATTTTGTTTTCGGACTCGCGCTATGATAGGGTGCCTCGTACCTGGTTGTAATCATCGTGTGGAGAAAGATTCTTGCAGTTTCTTCAGATTTAGGCAAGACCCCAAAGCGCGAAAGAACTGGACAAAGAACATAAGGTGAGTTTATTACAGATTGTACTCGAACCGCGGGTTCGATGGAGATCTTCACCAAAGAGTACATCCACGGAATTTAATGTATACCAAGGGGAAAAAAAAAGAGCAAAATACTGCGAAATCGCGATAGACGTGCAATTCTTTAATAACCTGACAACCACAATAATAATAATAACAAACTACTTACTTCGACGGCGTACGATTTGTTTCTCATGCTGGCCTGCACTACACCGGTGATGCTGGTCGTCGTCGTAACTGATCTGCATGACGTGGTTTGATTTTACGGCATTTTCACCCCACTGAGCTAAGCTGCGTTCTTCACAGAAAAAAAAAAAAAAAAACGCACATTGCGGAGGCCTCGGCCATGGTGATGCACTTTTTTTTTGTCGCTCGTTTACTGACGCAATTCAATGAAGACGGCCGCTGCAACAGAGGCTAGCAAATCTATCGTGTCGTCTGCTACTAAAGCAAAGCGGAGTGCAATACTTCAGAAATGACTTTTATTGTTGCAGTATGACACTGAGACGACAAGAACATCTTCATAATTAGATATCAAGAAGTTAGGTTGCTTACAAAAAATTGTTTACTTACTTGTAAGCAAAACTCTAGCCTCATGTGGAGTCTTAATGCAATAGTCCATAGCAACGTTCTTAGCAACGGTTTGTTTGGACCCAGACGCCATGTTGTGACGTAGTCACTTACGGGGTCAATGACCATTGATGAGGCGACGAATAGATGAAGGGAACTAAGCTTTTCATGAGGCGAACGTGCGTAAAACAAGATAGAAGAAGACTAGCTTCGAAGGCGTCGATGATGGCGTAACAGCAGGGTTCAGCGCTCGGGCACGCGGAGCCCCTTATGTAGACGCGTGGACTTCTGGAACAGTAGGCGTAGAACGTTCGGCGCGTAGAACATTCGAACCTCGAATAAGCAACAGGGTTCTCGAATTTTACCAGAACACGTCATTATAGAAACAACAGAAAGGTGTATCCGCGGCAAGGCACAGAACCTCAGCTTTTCGCGTGGGAGTCAAGCACGATAACCGTTAGGCCACGGGCGCACTGCCTACTTGGCAGCTGCGCGCGCGGCATTACTCCCCCCTTTAAAAAGTGCATCGCTCCGATGCAACACAAAACAAAGCAAATGAAGAGAACGGCAAACTAAAGAGTCCTTTGGAACACATTAGGTTCACATTCCTATCGAGCGAAGAATCGCTGGAGTCGAACGACGTGAACCACCTCGGGTCGCGGTCGGCGCCGCGATGATGCGTGCGTTCCGTCGTGCACTACTTCGTAGTTGGGATCTCCCAGGCATCGAAGGACTTTGTATGGTCCAGAGTAGCGCTTTAAAAGCTTTTCGCTGAGGCTACGACGTCACATCGGTGTCCACACCCACACCCGGTCTCCGGGCTGAAAGGAAACGTCCAGCCCGGAGACCACATTTATGTCTGAAATAAACATGTGCGTCTGAAATAGGCACATGTATGTCTGAAATAAACTATTCTATTTTATTATTTCTATTCTACTCTATTGTATTCAGACGACGAAGGATGTGGCGGCCAGCGTCGACACGTTGCTATTCTTGGATCCGGAATCGGGCCAGCTGGCGGACTTCTTCTGCTTGTAGCAAAACCACTTGGACATCGTCGCTTCCGTCGCCAGCTGGCTCGTCTGGTAGCATGGTGTCGAGCATCGTCGTCACCTTGCGACCATACACCAGCTGAAATGGTGGTAACACCAGTGGTGTCCTGGACCGCTGATTACGCAGGGTAAATTTAAAGTGGTTTACCAAGTGGCACCGCGTTACTCTAAGTTGTCCCACTTTACTTAAAAACAGGTCCCCACCCTATCTCCAACTGGTCCCACGTTAACTCAAAGTGATGGCAGCTTACCTCCAACTGGTCCCACTTTATTTCCAACTGGTTCCACTTTACCGCAGAGTGGTCCAAATTCACTTCCGAATGGTCCCACATTTGTTCAGATGTCCCACTTGCCAGTCCCTTCTTAGGGTTAACTGGTCCCAGTATACTTTCAAATGGTCTCACTTTTTTCCTGTCTCGCTTGCCATTTTCCATTTTAAACCAAGTGGTCACACTTGCAGTTTCAAGTGCCTTTTATCATTTTCACTGAACAGGTGTACTTTTCACTACATATCACAATAGGCTTATTAAACGATCGATTATTTTTAATTAATGTTTTGATTCAGGTTGACTGAAGAGAACATTGTATTTATATTGTTTTTTGGCAGATAGTATAAAAAATAGGGAAAAAAAGTGCTGCTTTGTAAAAGCAAACATCTCAACAGCCTTTATACAAGAATGTCGAGATGTTTCTGCAATTAGAAAAATAGTTTTCAACCTATTATTTTTGCCAAAATTAGCCTTTTGCCTACGCTTTGCAGTTATGTGGGAGGCTTTTTTATTTTATCGATCTTTGCAATTTAATGTAATGATGTCCAGTTGTCAAATGCAAGCTTTGGACTTTCAAATAGTTATAAGATGTCACTATATTTGCTTGGCACAAAATATTGAGGTTTCTGAAAGTATTGACTTCATTAGACCGACATGCAGTTTCCTACCTCAGTCCGGTTTCACCTTATAACATGTTTCTCACTTTTATAATAATCCAAAGCAACTGCATAAAAAAAGTCATATTTGAAATCAAGATGTAAACAGATATATGCCATGCAAATTTCAATGGTTTTGTGCAGAATCTTTTGGTTCGGTTCAGCAACTCCAGAAGCTGAATCTCGATGTTAAATAAAGCAGGGAGAAAACTTCTGCATATTCAGATTGTATGTAAAATTCAAATATGAGTGAGGCAAATATGCCGATATGACAGACATGACCACTCTAAAATAATCTGCAACACAAGCAAAGGACGTGCAAAAAAAAAAACAAGAACTTGTTTATTATATGTGTATCAGTTGTGCAGCTGTGAGAGTTCAGATTAGAAAACATATTAAGACGGACAAATAACAAATTCATAGAAATTTCAATCCACATTTAATTTGCACAAAAATACCACACTTTTAAGACTATAGTACGCACCCTGTGTGCAGTCCGCAGGGGCACATTTTGCTTCAAACAATAAGGGTTCTTCCTTAGCTAGTTTGCACATGATGCATAGTTTGCACCTGGCACCTAGTCTGCGCATAGAAAATTATAAAACGCAAAGCAGCAGGGCGAACGCTTCATTTACTTGCAGCTTGTGCTATTATTTACAAATAATTCTTAACATCATCTGTGAGACACACACTTTGTCACGTCTCGTTATATTGAGCAATCTAAACAAACGTATTCTTGTATAGTTTGCACCAAGTAAAATTTTAACATTTCAACACGTATAATGCAGACTATACTCTGGAAGATATGGTACATCTTTAACATAATCCAAATAATAAAATGTGGAGACATAAATTAAAACACACGAAAAAAGCTTTGGCGCAGCTATACAGCAAGGAGATGAAAAGCAAAACCTTCATAATAAAAATACATTGGGTTACATGTCCGTAGGTTAAAAATAACAAAACCCAGCATAGGCTAAAAGGAGCATTCAAATTCATCTCTAGTACACCTAATTCCTGAACTTCTACCCCTTTGTATTTGGAGCTTAAAGGCTCTCTATTAAGCTTCAAGTACTAAAAACAAGTACTGAAAATGGTAATCAGCACATCTTCTTTAAGGATTCAATCATCTAAGACCATTCATACGTATTGCACAGTTCAGTAAAAAGAACACCACAGCCAACGTCTTGGTGCATACATAGATGCACATGCCCAGAGAGCCTAAGCAATTTTTTTGCAGGTTGCTTATGGGCTAGCTTGAGGTGCGTCACATTTCCGGTCTGTCACATCATAACCATGCGAGACAACGTACACATTTCGGCTTCCGTCACTACCCGCAGAATGGCCCTCACATACTCATCTCCTAGCTTTAAAGCCGTCGAGTCCCGCCTCGACGGAGTTTTGTGCTGAGTGCTGTGGAGAGTGTGCCCAGCCACAAACACACGGTTGTACTCCTCAAGTTCCAGTGTGCTTTTTGGGGCAAATTCCTCAACAAATTCGTCCCGATGCTTATCTAAAAAGTTGCAAGTTATCTGGGCTTTTTCTTCAGCGTCATGTACTCTTGCACCCCGTTTGAAGCCATGCTGACTAGTTTGAAAAAGCTATTTTGAAGGAGAGTGTGGGATAAAATTTGAAAGGGCTCTCCATTAGAAGAAGACACGAGCTTCAAAACATGTCCCACATCCAATTTAGAAGGAAAGCAAGACAGTGCTCATAGTGGGTCGTGAAGGAGCATTGCCTTGGAAGGTGCAGGAGCGTGTGAAGGTTAGAAGTCACGTGCTCCTTAACATACAGTTACTCAGTTAAGGCAACAAACTCCGTGATCCTTTTTGTGCTCACATCAACGTCTTTGTCTTCTACATCTGTTTTTGTTAGCAAATACAAATCAGAGACAAACAGCTCAAAGTGCTCATAGTACTGCGGTGGCACTACACTCCTAGACAGGGCAGGCAGTAATACAGCAGCCAGCACTGCCACTCCGCTGCCTTCCAATATTTGCGGAGCTTGAAGGCTGGTGGTGCTTGATTGAAGCATTGTGGCGGCTGGCTACATAGCCGTTTGTTCACAACTGGCTGTCGTGCAGGGTCCTCAATGTAGAACCGCTCGTCAGCGATCAAGAACCACAGCTCCTTGAACTGGCGCGTTACACCAAGTAGGGTGCAGTGCATATAGTCTGGGCTAAAGCTTCAGACTATGTTGAAGCCGGCACGTTGGGGAAGTGGTGAAGGCCCTTTCACGCCACGAACTGTGGCTTGGTTTCTGCTGCTTCCGCCATGTCTGCAACCATCCCGTGCTCAGTGCGGTCGCCCACGGCTTACAGGATACTCGATGCAGCCTGCACGAGTGACAGTCAACAGTGAGATATAGCTTATAAGAACAACACCCCACTGAGCTTAATCTCCTGCACAAAGAATAAACGAACCTTATTCTTAATATTGGTTTATTTCTAGACTTCACAAAGGCCTTTGATTATCTTGATAATGAGACTTACTCATTAGAAAGATAAACATCTATGGCTTCTATGGACAGGTATCACCTTTTATTAAATTGTACTTGTTTTTTCCATAGGCAATATGTTAACGTAACTGGTAATTCATCCATATAAAGAAATTGCGTATAAGACTATGCTCGTCATCAACTATTTTGTGCTACATTGTCAAGGCGAGTGTAGCTTCTCCAGTACAGCGGCCACCCACTGCTGTGAAAGCTGTGGTTTCGCGTTGCGTCTCATTTGCATGTGCTAGCAGAACATGGCTTTGAGAAGCACTGCAGGAAACTACACTAGCCTTCACAACGTAGCTTAAAATAGTTGAAGCCAAGTTAACTAGTCTTACTTCACTAGAACAATAAAGGCAATATAAACATATATATTTTAGTTGTTTTAAAATAGAATTTGTTGCGGAGCTTATTACCCTAGGTGTCTTCTGTCTTTTTTTTCTCAGAGTTTATGTCATAATGCCGCGAGCGCAGCTGGACTAAGCAGGCAGCGCGCTAGTGGCCTAACGGTTATCGCGCGTGCCTTCCACGCAGAGAGCCAGGGTTCGATTCCTGGACGCATTTTTGTGGACTCTGACGTAATGTTCTGGTAAATTCGAGAACCGTGTTGCTTGTTCGAGGTCAGAATGTTCTACACGCAGAAACCTTCTACGCCGATCCCTCCAGAACCCCCCGCGTGTACATAAGAGGCTCCGCGTGGCGAGCCGCAGTCAGTTTCGCCTCAGCGATCGATCTTGCTGCTTCGCCGCCTTCGACGCCCGTGACGCTCTGTTGTTATCTTTCTTTTTCCTTTTATTTTTGGGCACAAGTTCGCCCCATCAAACGTTCAGTTTACTCAGTCATCGCCGCCTCATCACTTGTCATTCGTGACAATAAGATAATCATGTTAATTTTATGTTGTCGAAATTATTCAGTACAGTTGGTCTCACATATGGCCAGATATATTCCGCTATTAAAGATAAGGCTACTAGTTATATTTCGCTATTTTATGTGAAAAGGAATTGTAGTAACCTAGCAAGGGGTACATCTAATCACACTACCTTTCACAATTTTCATACTACAGAAAAAAACACTGAGAGCATTTGCTAAGATGGAACTGAATGTCCAAAAGATATTCTTCCTTGATCAACTTCCTATTATGAAAACCTATGATTTTTATAGATGTGCTAAATAAAAAAAACCTTAAAACAAGCATGAAAATAAACTTATTTAACAAAAAAACACATTAATTTCCAATATAGTAATGGAACTTTGTGAAGTACTATTTGCTAGAAGAAATTATGGCCATCATACAACAACATTCTTCTGACCATTCTCATCAAGTTTAGTGCAATATCTAAATTTACAATTCAGTTATGTCAGTTTTCTCGATGTGCATTTTTTTATTGTGTGTGAGTTCACCATATTTTTTTTCTTGGTTACTTATAAATGTAGATTTTGATACATGCTCTACTGCTGCTGTATTTTGGGGGCTTATGGCCAGTCAAGCTCTTTTCTAACTTGTTCTCCTTTTTTTACCAACGTTAATTGTGTGTGAAAATAGAGCAATTATTAATAGTATTATTATTAAAAATTATTATTAGAAATTAATATTTCTAAGTACTTCAAAAGTAGCACAATCAAATATTTTAGAGCCCAGCTCTTAGGCGCCCGTTTCTGGGTTGAGCGGCGTCGGCGTCGGCGTCGGCGTCGGCGTAGCCGCGCGCATTGCATTATGGAGAAGATTCTTTGCTAAATTTAGCTGGGAAATTGACGTCACGTGAACTCAACACCAATTTAGTTTCCCCGCTAAATGTAGCGGAAAAAGTTTCGCTAACTTTCCCGCTAAATTTAGCAGTGAAACTTTCGACAAATTTAACGAAAATTTCCCGCTAAATGGGAGGGCAGCAGGCGAGGAGGAGGGGAGGGTACAGAGAAAGAGGAGGGGCATACCCTTCCCTCCGTTCCCACCTTTCCTCCTCAAAAGCTGCGCTCTAAGTCTGCATTACAAAGGATTGTAAACGTCTTTATTTTTTTTCTTACTCGATGCAAACTCCAAGGTGGAGGCACCAGGAAGAGCCGAAGTTCCATTGTACTGCATCACATCTTGCATTGCAGCTCTTGCAGGAACATACGCTCACTGCTGATGCGGTACACCTGAAAATAATTTGTTTGTAAATTTTTGTACTCGGCACAACCTTGACTGATTTACATGACTTGGCGAGTTAAAAGAGCTGCGGATTTTCTTCCACACAGATATGCTAAAATGTTAAGAAATACAATATGAAAACTTGTCAGTTTAGGTCGTACTCATGCGCGGCGCGCGAGTGGTGTATTCTGGGTACATCATCATTTCTGCGTCCGTGACAGCAGAGAGCCACAGCTGCGCGGGCCAAGCTACACAGCAAATCTTCCTCTGGTTTAGGTGACACTGCACTTTGCATCACAGGTATGGTGTTGTGTGTGATGGTCGATTGCCACACAAAGACCCAGTCCAAAAAAAAGAGGAGATCAAGGTTCAGGATTTCCGGCTTTCCCTTTTTAACTTGCGAGAGAACGGACATGCGATAGCCAAAACACTTGGCTGCAATCCGTGAGAACGCGAATGGTGCATCAACAGGAAGTATAAAGCTGAGCATGACAAGTACAGAGTATCTTGGTACTTGCCAGTTTATTTCCTGACGATGCACGTGAACACCCCAGTTCCTACGAACCGAGAGTGACGAAGCGGCAGACTCTTTTAGGGCTCATGTTTATACTCTTGGGTTAAAAAAAAGAGGAGATCAAGGTTCAGGATTTCCGGCTCTTCAACTTGCGAGAGAACGGACATGCGATAGCCAAAACATTGGCTGCAATCCGTGAGAACGCGAATGGTGCATCAACAGGAAGTATAATGCTGAGCTTGACAAGTACCGAGTATGCTTGGTACTTGCCAGTTTATTTCCTGACGATGCACGCGAACCACCCAAGTTCCTACGAACCGAGAGTGACGAAGCGGCAGACTCTTTTCGGGCTCATGTTTTTACTCTTGGGTTGAAAAAAAAGAGGAGATCAAGGTTCAGGATTTCCGGTTTTAACTTGCGAGAGAACGGGCATGCGATAGCCAAAACACTTGGCTGCAATCCGTGAGAACGCGAATGGTGCATAAACAGGAAGTATAATGGAAGTATCGAGAATGCTTGGTACTTGCCAGTTTATTTCCTGACGATGCACGCGAACCACCCGAGTTCCTACGAGCCGAGAGTGACGAAGCGGCAGCTCTCTTTTCGGGCTCATGTTTGTACTCTTGGGTTAAAAAAAGAGGAGATCAAGGTTCAGGATTTCCGGCTTTAACTTGCGAGAGAACGGACATGCGATAGCCAAAACACTTGGCTGCAATCTGTGAGAACGCGAATGGTGCATCAACAAGAAGTATAATGCTGAGCTTGACAAGTACCGAGTATGCTTGGTACTTGCCAGTTTATTTCCTGACGATGCACGCGAACCACCCGAGTTCCTACGAACCGAGAGTGACGAAGCGGCAGACTCTTTTCGGGCTCATGTTTATACTCTTGGGTTAAAAAAAAGAGGAGATCAAGGTTCAGGATTTCCGGCTTCAACTTGCGAGAGAACGGACATGCGATAGCCAAAACATTTGGCTGCAATCCGTGAGAACGCGAATGGTGCATCAACAGGAAGTATAATGCTGAGCTTGACAAGTACCGAGTATGCTTGGTACTTGCCAGTTTATTTCCTGACGATGCACGCGAACCACCCGAGTTCCTACGAACCGAGAGTGACGAAGCGGCAGACTCTTTTCGGGCTCATGTTTATACTCTTGGGTTAAAAAAGAAAAAGACGGACATCCGCAAACTCGCTTTCTTTTGTTTCAACTGCGTCTTGGTGCAGCAGACGAACATCCCGCATGGCAGCATACTCACACTAAAAAATATAGTGTCACCTGAACCAGAGAAAGATTTGCTGCATAGCCCGGCGGCCATTGGTAGCCTGCCGTCACGGACGCGAACATGGCAATTCTATCTCAAATGCACCGCTGAAGAAGCATAAAACTGTGGCAAACCAATGACAAATACCGAGGAGAGCTATATTGGTGTATGTAGATTGCTTCAAAGGGTGTTTTATTGCATAAACTGTTCTAGGAAACTATAACCCCTGAGGCTATGAACCTAACAGCCATCAAAGCTACGAGTGCATTATATAGAAAGTTGTTTTCAAGCATCACGCAACTAACTTTGCCATTTTCGGCAGGGCGAGCGGTCCTGCGATTCCGGCAGTTCCTCGTGCCGGGCGCGCACTATCGCTGCAAAACGCCGAGACCGATGTCGCTGGCTCATCACTCGTCAATCAATGCCAATCCATCTGGTTGATCGCCGTTCGTCATCCGGGCAACCGGATAGGACGCCTATATTAGCGGATCCCACGGCTCTCCTCAGCGGGAGGGTCAGACAGACGGTTGCTTCGGTCGTGATAAGTTGTGCTTGGCATAACGAACGGCTGTTTTGGTTTCAAAGGTGGTGGGGGCGGTGGTGAAGGGGCGGACCTGTGAGTAGGTGGCCGTGTCGGTCGTGCTGCGTCGGGCTTTCACGGAACGGTCACGACGCGAAGAGTCGAGGGCTAGCTATAGCGCCCTCGTGGGGGGCTGCGGGCAGAAATCACGAGCAGTGGGGGTCTACAGAGGTAATGGCGACGAAGGGTGCATCGGCCATCCCGGCCAAGCGGAAGCTCAGTGGACGCTACAGCAACCTGCCTGAGGACGAGGCTGGCAACGAGGAGGCAAGCATGGGCCACACTGAAGACAACGATGACGACTTCAAAACGGTCGACAGGAGGAAGAAAAAGACGAAGCGCAGCTCACAACACAGCTAAGGTAAAGTACACCTTTCCGAATCTTCACGAACGGTACTGGTCGTCCCGACGCAGGCGGAGATGAACCCAAAGAAGCTCAACTGGCAACTCCTGTCAGATGAACTGGAGACGATGGCGCCGAAGCTTAGAAAGGATATTCGGGTCAACTTAAAGAAGAACATAATCGCAATTGAAACGAGAACGGAAGCAGCAGTGTTGGACCTCTTAATTACGGACAAGATTTGCGGAATCCCAGTACGTGCTTTTCTCCCTCGGGCAAAGCACACAAGGGCGGGAGTCATCGGAGATGCTGACACGACGGTTACGATTGAGAAGATAGTGGAGTTGATTGACTGCGGAGTGCATGTCGTGTATGCGAGACGGTTTGGCGTGTCGAGAAGCGTAAAAGTTGTCTTCGAGGGCGACACACTCCTGGCGCACGTAAAAATTGGACTAGTGAGGTACAGCGTAAGGCCGTTTGTACCGAGGCCACTCCAGTGCAGAAAATGTTTCCGGATCGGGCATGTTGCGGCAACAAGCATATGTGAAGCTGTATGCGGGCAGTGCTCGGAAAAACACACAGAAAGAATGTGCGACGGATCCCCAAGATGCGTCAACTGCAAGGAACCGCACGCCGCGACGGCAACGGAATGCCCAAAACGTCAAGAGGAAAAGAAGATCTGCAGCGTGAAGGCGAGCCAAAACCTAACCTTCCAGGAAGCCGCAAAACAGTTGCAGGAGGGCAGAAAAAAGGCACAAGGGGATCGTAAGGGAACAGAAAAATCGATGGGAAAGCAGGGTCAAAAGGGCAGCCCTGAGGCAGGGGGAACAGGGAAGGGGACTCGTCCGGAGCAGCGGAATACGAACAGAGGAAGTCCACAGCCAAATAACAGCGGAACGCGAAGAATGCCTGGAAGGAGACGTGACTACAGCAGGGCAACGCAGGGACGATGGGAGCCTCGGCAAGGAGTACCAAGCTCACAAGCACCATCGATACCGGATTTCATTCTAATGGCAGTGAAAGGAGTCAGAGGGTTTTTAAATCAACTGCCGCAAAAATGGGCCAAACAGATTGTGTAGGTCATAGACAAGGCAGAGGAAATGATTCGCCTATTTGCCTTTTGTTAACCTCCGCTAGGAAAGCCATAGGAAAACAAAATGACTGCACAACAGAGGTTTCCGGAGAGCCAGAGGCAACAACAGAGAGTGGGCAAACGGAGGAACCTGCCAACGGTGCTGCAATGGAACTGTCGGGGACTTGCCGCAAAACACACCGAAGTCAGCATTCACTTGACGAGCAGTCCATATCCGGTACTGGCGTTGACAGAGGCAAGCCTTCTGGGGAAACGGTCGCTTCCGGGTTATACATCAAACTAACTACACAGTCCATCCCAAGCTTCCCACATGGCAGTGTGGCGCTTTTTATACGCAAGGAGTTTCCTCACGTGCAGCTAGAAACAAGCGGACTGTGCACCCTTTCAGCAGAATTTCTGGCGGCGCGAGTATGGGTCGGGAGTCAAACGCTAGTCATACTTCTGGGGTACGTACGGCCGGACAGCACGCCGATGCGGGCAGGTGAAATTCGAGACTGGTGAGACGGGTATAAAGATGAGCTGATCATCTGCGGAGATTTTAACTCCCATAACACGGTATGGGGAGGCACCAGAACAGACAGAAGAGGGAAAGCGCTCATGACAGCTTTTGAAGACCTCGAGCGAGTAATAGCTAACGATGGAGGCCCTACTTTTATAAGGCCCCCAAACAGCTGCAGTGCCATTGATGTCACGGCACACACGCCGTCCACACAACTGAGGTGGGAAACGGCCGCGAACACCAGAGGAAGCGACCCCCTTCCGATTAACATCACCATTGAAGGTTGCCAAAGGTCAAAGAAAGTCAAGAGGCCATGTACAAACTGGGACAACTTCCGCCATGCTCTTAGCTTGACAGAAGGAAACATAGAGGAGGCGATCAAGCAAGCCTTGGAAGAGGCGACATGGATCATGCTACCAGAATCTTTCCCGACGCTAGACCTAACGCTGCTAAGAATGGAAGCAGCAAGGAACAGAGCTCAGCGGAAGTACCAACGAACAGGGCAGACAGAAGATAAAACCACCTTTAACAGGTTGTTGCGGTGATGAGAAGGCATGCAAAGGCGCTCGTAAGACAATATTGGCCTTTGATGTGTCAGAACTCTAACGAGCACACCTCTTTGGCGATGACGGGGAAAGCAAAGTTGAGACACCCTTTCCAGACAATAGCACTGGCGTTAAAAAAGACAACGAACGAAGTGGCTGATGAGTTGTGTAGACTATTTGCGCCGGCAGAAGCCCCCGGACGACCGGGAGTACTGGATATGACCAAGGGACCCCTTGATACGGCTTTTAGAGCTGCAAAGTGCTCTCAGAAAATGCAGGAAAAAGAGTGTGGCGGGGCCCGAGGGGATAACATATCAGGCCCTGATGAACATATGAAAGGACTCACTGGAACCACTGGTGAACTGGTTCAACAGCATCTGGGAACAGGGGGAGGTTCCGGAAACTTGGAAGACCGCAAACATCGTACCGATTCTAAAGACAGGAAAACCCTTAACAAAGGCTACGCCATATCGGCCACTAGCACTTACATCATGTGTAGGCAAGCTCTTTGAAAGACTGGTCCAGGCGAGACTGAGCTGGTATCTGGAAGAACATTACGTCCTTCCAACGTGTATGACGGGATTCAGGAAGGGACTAACAGCACAGGACAGCATCTTGGACCTAACCAGCGACCTTGACGAGAAAAAGAACAGTAGGTGGAACACGATGGTGACGTTTTTGGATGTGGAAAAAGCGTACGAATGTGTACAGAGATGGGTCTTTCTGAAGAGGCTTACATAAATCGGACTCACAGGCAGGATTCAAGGTTTCCTTGACAGCTTTCTCTCGGGCCGAATCATCCAAGTGAAGGCCGGCGTCACTACGTCTACCCCAAGGACCCTACATAAAGGACTACCGCAAGGGAGTGTACTTAGCCCCGTTTTGTTCAACATTGTAATGGCTCGGCTCCCAGAGGCGATTCTCAGAACAACACTGCCGGTGCAGGTATCGATTTATGCAGACGACCTGTGCCTGTGGACAGTAGGAATCTACACAAGCCAGATAACCCGCGGCATCCAAGAAGCAATCGACGCGGTGGACGACTATGTTGTGGAGTCCGGTCTCTCTGCATCCAGGGAAAAAGCAGTGTCGATGACAGTACGTGGAATATGGAAAGAAATTCCGCCCAGGTGACGTAATGCTGGTGGGAAGGCGCATCAAGCGAGTCCCAAAGCAACGGTTCTTGGGAATTATTATTCAGAACCGGCTGCAGTGGGCCCAAGCACAAAGTGGGCGCTTGAGGCCTCTCGACCCGCAGCAAGTGCAATCCGCTGGCTGACTGGAACGTCCTGGGAAAACTCTGAGAAAAACATCCTCACGGTGAACACAGCCCTGGTGACATCAAGAGCGCTATACAGGCTGCCCTACATGACACCATCGCAGTCGGACGTACAAAAGCTGGAAGCTATGCACAGGACGGTACTGCGGACGGCACTGGAAGTCCCAGGAATCGCGGGGAACAAAGCGGTCCTCATCGAAGCGGGCGATGCCTCTCATGAAACAGGCCGGCAGAAGACGACTCCTCCAACAGCCGAGACTAGCAACTAAAACCCCAGGAAGGTGGTCTCTAGAACGGATTCAGAATAAAAAAAAGACCTCGTGGAACAGCACGAAAGAAGAATTTACAAAGTTCACGTTGCCCCAGGTTGCCCCAGGTGACAAGGCATGCAAGCGTAGCACCATGGGACATCGTCAGAGTGGAGTGCGACACAAATATCAAGTACCTGAGGTCACAAAAAGACGGGACGATACACCATGTTAGGGCCGTGGTTGAGAATCACTTAAAAAAAAACACTCAGATAACCTGCAGGTGTACACAGACGGCGCGTCAACAGGGCAAGAACGTCAAGTACAGTAGCTGTGTACATTCCGAATATCGGGCTAGAGTGGAACGGAAGGCTCTCGGCACCAGCGTCGTCCACTACAACGGAGATGGTTGCAATTGACAGAGCATTACGCATCGCCGTGAAGTTTCCGCCACAGCGAATGGTAGTCTTCACAGACTCCAGGGGCGCTGCAGAGGATAATGAAAATAGCACAAGGAGATCCCACCACCACATACGTTCTGCCGGGGCATAGTGGGAAACATGGGAAAAGTGATTGGACGACGGGGCACGCGCGGCACATCGCCGCGCTTTTTTATTCTACTCGGCAGGCCACAGAACGCCACCTCGCGTTAAGGCTTCCCGCACGAACCTCCGCGCCACCCTCAAAAATTACTGTTGTGTCCTACAGTTGAGCCTTTGATGCAACACGACCACCATGGATGCACCGCCGTGATACTCTGCTTCAAAAGCGGAGCATGTATAGTTACTCCACTCAAACCTGGCGTAAATGAAAGGGGCTCTTCCTCTTATTAGAATTGACATCCTATCTATTCATTGCTAAGAGCTTGGGTCGCGGCAAGCTTTGCTAGAATCCTCACAGACTTACCCTCGACGGTGAAGCCCAGACGGAGGTGTCGACATTCCAGGTGCTCGGTCTGGTATTGACCACTTCTGGTATGGTGTCACCTTAAATCCGCGCCTCCCGTATATTAGCTTCCAGCATGCTGTACCAGCACTTGGGGTCCTGGAAAGACATGGAACTGAGACATACAGGGTGAAACAAGGAGACGGCAGGCTCTATAAATTGACCGGAAAATTCGGTTTCTTAACCTATCGCGCTACGACTTTGTGCAGCGTTGCCCACAGATGGTGCATTTTTTTTTTGTAAAATTTGCAAAGAACGAACTTACCTGAGGAAAAAGTAAAGAAAAAAAAAAGGCTTAGCTCCTATGGAAACGCAGCGACGCCACCGGTCTTAAAACAACACGGCGCCGTTTCGCACGGGAGACAAGAGATGGCGCAAGCGGTCACGACGCCAACTGCCGCCAACGAACGAGCAGACGACGCCGAGAGCCGGCCCTTTAGCAATTGCTTTAGCAGACAATCTTTTCGACTCAAAAGCGGCGCGAGCTTTTCTGATATCAGTTGGCAATGCATTATTTTATCATCCTTACTAATAAAACACATTGAATGGACACATAATCGATTAAAAAAATGGTTTGTCGGGTTATTTTGACTGTTTTTCTTTTCGGGGTACTGACGTCGTCTGCTTTGCAGTTCGTCTTTACTACCGCGTCTGTCTTTGGTTCTGCGACTGTTATTCGCGCTGTTTTCTTACGTTTGACGTCGGTATGGTGCGTTTAACTCCCAGCGAACGAGCTAAGGTCGTACTTTGGTACGGGGAGTGTCACAGAACGAAAGAAGTCCGCCGACGCTTCCGAACGGAGTTCAGGCGACGGCCTCCGAGCTCGCTTACCATCCTGCGCTGGGTGAGGCGCTTCGAAGAGAACGGAGACGTCCGCGACAAGGAACGGACCAGTCTGTCGCCCTCACAGCAGCAGGTGTTCTTAAAGAATGCGATCCTTGGTGCGTTTTCTGCGGACCCGCACCTGTCATCCCGGAGGGGGGCCAGGCTCTTCGACATTTCTCAAATGTACGTTCTCCGGGTCTTGAAGAAGAACCGCTTGTTTGCGTACAAGATGCAGACCCTGCAAGAGCTCTCAGAAAATTACAAGGCGAAGCGCCTCGCATTTTGTCAAGATGAGCTGGCCCGAATTGCAGCTGACCCAAGCCATCTCCAGTTTCTGATGTTCAGCGACGAGGCAATCTTCCACCTCGATGGCCATGTGAACAAGCAGAATTTCCGATATTTGAGTGAAGAAAACCCCCACTGGCACCAGGAGGAAGCTGCCCACACGCCAAAGACTACACTATGGTGCGGGATTTGGAGAGAAGGAATCGTCGGGCCGTTTTTTTTTTTTTTTTTTTGATAGCTCAGTGACTGGCGAGTCTTATCTTCAAATGCTGAAGGAAGAGTTCCTTCCCGAACTGGAGCAGCTGCACATGCAGAAAGAAAACTGTATATTTCAACACGATGGGGCGCCTCCGCACTACGCGTCCACGGTGCGCGCCTGGCTGGATAGCACGTTTCCAGGCCGGTGGATGGGCAGGGCATCCTCCGCCATGCCATGGCCACCACGCTCCCCGGATCTCATGATCTGTCACTTTTTGTTTGGGGCTTTATTGTACGTCGGCCACATCGCCACCATGGCCGACCTGAAGGCTCGCATTGAGAGAGCCTTCCTGTTGATATCTGACAGGATGCGAGGCGCAGCCTTTGAGGAATACCTCCGCAGGCTGCGTCGTTGCGTCGACCTCCATGGAGGGCACGTCGAGCTCCGTTAAACGTGCTGCCCAGTTTTTTTGTTGTTTTTTTTTGGGGGGGGTTTGGTTTGTTTTGAAGCCTCTGTTCGTTTTTTTTCTTTTTTTTTTTTGTTTGCTTTTATTGACAAGCATCTCGAAGACTGAGCTGTGCCAAACGGCCCTCATTAGGGCCAACCACATATGCATTTGGATGCATCACTTCCGTGAAGCCTCCTCCCGTGTCTCTATCTCCGCTCCACCTAAAAACAACAAAACAAAAATGCACTTGCCGCTCACACGAACGAAAAAAACGCATGAATACTCCAATGAACAAATTTGTGTGTTCGTGACCACGGTAAGCAGAAACACGATAAAGCGTATGCTGCGATTGCCTCTTCCCGAGTTCTCGCCGCCTGCGGAACGCACGCCGCTTTTGAGTCGAAAAATTCGTCTGCTAAAGAGGCCGGCTCTCGGTGCCCGTATGCTCGTTTGTTGGCGGCGTTCGTTGCGCCATCTCTTGTCTCCCGTGCGAAACGGCGCCGTGTTGTTTGCAGACCGGTGGCGTCGCTGCGTTTCCATAGGAGCTAAGCCTTTTTCTTTCTTTACTTTTTCCTCAGGTAAGTTCGTTCTTTGCAAATTGTACAAAAAAAAAAATGCACCATCTGTGGGCAACGCTGCACAAAGTCGTAGCGCGATAGGTTAAGAAACCGAATTTTCCGGTCGATTTAAAGAGCCTGGCGTCTCCTTGTTTCACCCTGTAGTTGCAATGGATTCCAGGTCACGTAGGAATAACAGAATTAAAGGCTGACACTGGCAAGTTGGCTCATGGAGCTCAACCCTTTTAACACCACCGGATCTGGGACAGGCAGCACAGTGTATACTATTGCACTTTCTAGAAGAGGAAGATGAACCGACGCTACCAAAAGAGGCGCTTACAGGACTCACACGGACACAAACTACCCTGCTGCGTCACCTGCGTACGAGAACAGCCTTCACGAACAACTACCTGCGGAAGATGAGAAGACGGCGCAGCTTGGAATGCCACAACTTCCCAGTCATAGAAACAGTGTAGCCTCAAGATGCCCTCAATGTTCACAAACGCCTCGCATAATGCTTCGAAACGACCATCGCACACGAAAGAGTCTTTCAAGGCAAACAATATGGTCAGTTTCTTTACATTTGTCCCGTTTGCACTACGCGGGAATCGTACCAGGTACCGGTCGTCCCCGCACCAAAATTCTCTCCGAGGCTTCATAGCCATGCGCAGCAGTCCGTTTTAATCCAATATAAAACATGGAGAGGTGAATCACTCCAGGTGCATCTTCTAGCGGCCCGGACATACAAGTCCGCGCTTTAACACAGAGGAGCACTTTTGAGTTTTATTTGCCAGCGCCTCCGCCCTTTCCGGACAATCCAACGTTCGGTACCTGAATTCTCTGCATGTTTCAAAACCAAAACGGATGTATTCAAGTAACTGTTAGAAAGCGAGTGACGGTGCACACGCTGCGACTGCACTGCGGATCCTGTGGCTGCATTCTTGTTTTCTTGATAAACTTTCCACGGCCGATCAATCAAGATCGTCCGAGCCTAAAAAAAAACAATCTTTGTGCGTCGAATCAACGCTCAGTCTCTTGGCTAACCAGACATGCTGCCCATGGCTCCTTTCTTCAGAGTTTACTTGAGAGGAGAAGACCGAACCCAGCGCTTGAAGCCGGTTGACTCACCCCGCACCACACGCACCATTTCCTTCACGGTTCCTCAGTTCAACGAAAGTACAGATGAGTGGACCTTCTATTTTTCGCCCTTGGAAGCGCTCTTCGAATGAAGTGTGGTGACCGACACGGCGAAGAAACGAGCGTTGCTAGTGTCAGCACTAAGTACGAAGAAAATTGAAGTTCTGGAAGCATGCAGATCATCCACAGCGGTCAATAAGCTCACGTATGCCGAAGTCGTGGACCAGTTAGGTATTTACTACGCACCAAAACTGAACGAAATCGCGGAGACCTTCAAGCTTTTCAAAAGAGATCAGAATCCAGATGAGTCCGTACAGGAATACTGCGTTGCGCTTCGCCGCCTAGCAGAGACCTGCAACTTCGGCGACACTCGCGAACGTCTACTAAGTGATCGCATTGTCTGCGGAATCACAAACACAGACGTCAGGAACGGTTGCTCACTAAAAGAGACTTAACCCTACAAGCGGCCTAAGATATCGCGCTCGCTGCGGAAGCCGCGACTGTAAACATCGCGGCCATGAAGCCGACGCCGGAGTCGGATATAAACGCGGTGACCCAAGGCCCACATTTTCGAGCGCCACTTGCTCGAAGCTTCCGCAAGAACACAACTCTCGTCTGCTCACGGTGTGGGAACTCGTCGCATGACGCGTAATAGTGCAAGTTCAAGAGAGCCTCATGTCATCACTGTAGACGGATTGGGCACATTGCCCGATGCTGTCGCGACCGGATGACTTGCAAGAAACAGGGGCGCGAACTTCAGAAAAACCATAAATCTGGGATGAACGTTATCGAAGGAAGCAATAGCTTATCAGACAAAGAAGGAAGCTTGTTTTCGCTCCAATGCTCCCACGCCAGGTCAGACACTTTGGTTGGTTTAGTGGAACCGGTAATGCGGAAGTTTGTTTGGGCTGGCGTGCCACTCAAGGTGTTGGTAGACACAGGGTTTCCCGTGAGCGCAATACCACAAGACGTCTATCAGAAGTACCGAAACTAGCGGCCAAAGCTTCAAAAGATATCGGTTCGGTTGTCGTGTTTCCCTGGAACATTGTATGTGTGGCGAGGGTTGACCATGCGCGTGAAGTACGAAGACAAGATGACAGAGGGCAGTCTTATTGTGCTTGGCTCGTCGGGTATTTTTTTGAGTGGCCGGGACCTCATTAGAGACATGAACATTCGCGGAGTTTCTGTCTTCAGTCATTCAGCCGTCAGAACCCGTGCTCAAGCCGCAGGTACTGCAGCACCAACGGACGATCGGAACCTACAACAGCTATGACGGCCTGAAGCTAAGCCGGTATTCAAGTAAGCTACAGCAGCTACTCGAGGAATTCGGGTATTTGTTCGAGCCCGGACTTGGGACAGTGCACGGCCCACCGGTGAGTCTGATCGTACGCCCAGACGCTCAATCCAAGTTCGCTAGAGCAAGGCCTGTACCCTATGCGCTACGCCATAAGTTAGATGAGCTGTGTGAGTGAGGCCATGCTTCCTGCCGGGGGAGACGCAGTCGCAACCGCAATTTGCAGAGCTAAACTCGAAGCTCGAGCTGCTTTACTCTCTGATAGGCAAATGCTGATCGGCTCTGTCGATCTCCCGGCTAAGGTGGATGACCTTCTTTCGCTAAGCCCTCAGTTGAGCAATTAAGGAACGATTTTAAGGCGGCTCCAGGAATTTGTAAAAAAAATGCGAATCTCTGAAGTAAACTGTGACCGAAAATAAGGAGGTGAAGCTGCTCAAATCGGAAGTCGGTGCACTGCAAGCTAGTACCCAACCAAACGGCAATGATTGCGCAACTCCAGTCAAACATTTATACAAATGAACTGTACAGTCAGAGATGCAATCTGGAAATACAAGGTGTGCCATGTACGAGCGGTGAAGACCTGGAAGCCATTCTAGTCGACCTTGGCCAAAGAGTAGGTGTAGCGAGTTTTGACCCCGCTGAAGTAGTAGCCTGCCATCGCATGCGCTCCAGCCGCGAAGGTATTGCGCCAATTTTGGTGCAATTCACCTCGGTATCCGGCAAGGAACACTGGATGAACGCGCGCAAGAAGCTGGCTGTGCTTTCTCGGTCAGAGCCCCAACAGAGGCTTTACTTCAACGACAATCTAACCAGAGCTGATAAGGAGCTCTTCTGGCAGGCACGAAACAAAGGTAAAGACAAATCGTATAAATTCGAATGGGTAAAATACGCCATCATCTTTGGTAAGAAAGATGAAACGTCATTGGCGATCCGTATCTGTAGGACTAGGGATTTGTAAAAAATAGCGTATTAATGGAGGACACATTCATGGCTCCTGATTTCACTTCGTTTCTCGACTTTTTTCCTCCTAGTGCCAGTACACTTACGGTCCTACATGTCAATATAGGAAACATTAGAAAATACTGGAATGGATTTCAAATCGTTGCAGGAAGGGTGGGGGTTCGTTTAGACGTGTTTGTTTTAACGAAAATAAATGTTCGGGACATGAAAGTTTCGCAAAACCAATTTTCCTTACCTGGTTATGATGCCTTCTTTTCTACTCGTAGTAAATCTAGGGGAGGAGGTATAGCCATATATGTAAAAGGTAACTGGTCGACGGTTGACTTGAGCCTTAGTTTTAATCATGCCGAATGCCTTGCTCTAAAACTTTTTAACCATACTTCAGTTGTGTCACTTTTGGCTATTTACAGACCGCCGTCTGAAATTGTGCTCAGTTTCCAAGAGGAGTTGGATTCAAATTTAGAAAAGTTGGCAATCACCAATAATGTTTGCCTGGTGGGTGGTTTTAAAATTGATTTACTAAAGCAATCCAAGTCTCAAGTGTGCGAATATTTAAATATTCTCGCCAGTTATGGTATAGAAAGTCAAATTAATGCACCGACTAGAGAAGAAATCCTCCAAAACAAACTAGTAACGTCGTGCATCGATCACGTAAGTGTACAAAACTCGGGACTACCCGTAGCGGCTGTCATCATTCAGCAGAAGCTAGCAGACAACTATTTTATTGCTTCTAGATAAAGCTCCGTAAACGGCACTGAAGAAATATTTGAACAGCATAGACAGATCAGTTTCACTGATTCGCGTCATCTTGATAGGTTGATTGCAGGCTATGACTGGGTCCCTTTCATCGAAAACACATGTTCCGAAAAGGCCTATTCAAAGTTTGCCGATATTTATACGAGTCTGAGATCTGCAAGTACGGAGGCGGTTAGAGTAAAAAGGCGGAAACAAAACCAGCCATGGCTAACTGAAGATATACTTTCAGCTATAAAAGAAAAGGATGTCTCATGGGCACGCTGCCGCTGTTATCCTGAAAATAAGGACTTCAAAGCAGTTTATCAATGTAAAAGAAACCACGTCAATGCACTTGTTCGATCGCAAAAACGTAAACGCAGGCACGATAAATTTTATCAGTCGCGTTTTGACATGGCCAGGACGTGGGCTCTGGTAAATGAGGTTAAGGGTTGCGCTTCTAAATTATCTCTCGATGACGAGATTACTCGAAATTTTGGATCCGATTCAAAATCAATAGCCGAAAGTTTCAACTGTTTTTGGCTTCGGTGTCTGGTAGCTCACGCGATAAAGATGCAGTGCCCTCGAACCTAAACCCTTCTTTTGAGTGTTGTGCGCATTTGCCTGAAATGACTATGCAAGATCTTCGTATTCTGGTATCCTCTTTTAAACTTAATAAAGCACCAGGGGCAATAATAATCGCTTGTGTGATTTGCGTCGCAGTTTTGATACTCTGGGCAATGTACTGCTGCATATATTTAATTGAATTATAAAATCGGGGGTTATTCCAGACTGTCTTAAAGCCGCTATTGTAAGGCTGTTTTACAAGGGAGGTAAGCGCAATGATGTTGCAAGTTATAGACCAATATTAATCCTTCCGTGTTTAGCACTGATACTCGAAAAGAATTTACTGAAAACAATGACCTCATTTCTAGATAAGTTTGATCTTTTCTCAAAACGACAATACGGTTTTACTGCAAAGCGCGGCACCGACTCCTTATTTGAAGATTTAGCTGATACGTTGTACGCCTCATTTGATAACAACAAATTTGCTTGCGCATTGTTTTTAGACATATCCAAAGCTTTTGACTCTATCTGTCACAAAATTTTATTGAAGCAACTATATGACTACGATGTTCGTGGAACCTTTTTTTGTTTTTGGTTACTCAGCAGCTTTTTATCAAACAGAACGCAACAGGTTTTGATTTGTAACACCAAATACCGTGGAAGCCAATACTGGCAACTCCCGCGGAGAACGGGCGAAAAGTGATTGCAGCGCCCCTGGCGAGCTCGGAGTCTCCGCTAGCAGACGAATTCTCCAAAATGCATTGGTTTTGCCTATCTCCGTGCGAGGTGACCAACGAAAAAAAATTGTCACGGACATTCGCTGCTTTGAAAGTTAAAAAAATGGGTGCCACCTCATGAGTGAAGGACATTTTATTCACGTGGGAAAGATGTTACAGCTTGTAAGGAGCAATTTTGGAGTTCTCCCGAAGAAAACATTCTGTCACAACTTATGCAAGCCAGGCAAAACACGAATGTATGCCTTCGCGCTGTTTCGAGAAAAAAGGCAATGTTCAATCATTTCAGAACATAGCTTCGTTTCAACTTTATTGTTCTCATCAGTCAATTCGTTTTGTTGTTGCAATTCCCATTTCTCGTGAATATCTTGCTTATAACCGTTTCCTCGTATAGGCGAGCTGGCTAATCGCGTTAAGATCGTCTCCGAATGAAGAAGGAAAAGTCAATTTCGAACCACGTACGTTACGGCGATGTCAGTGTGCTCTGAAAGAAGTCGTTGTGCATATGCAAATCTGACGCTATTATAGACAAATAAAAGCGGAGTTACGAAAAAAGCTGACTTCTCGCGCTTGCGAAGAAAGAAGGGGAGAGCGTCGTAGCCCCGCGAAAAAAAGGCGATTTCAGTCACGTTATTTACAGTGCACAAATTCCGATTGTTAGCGCGGGGACGACTAACATCTGCTTCGCTGCTTCTTTACTTCTACGATAAAAGGCCGACACCCGTTGAACCGTCTCCACTCTTTCCATTTTTGAGTCTTCTTTCTTTTATATTTATGAGGCGACGCCACTCTGCCGCCTTCTTTCTTCCTCCTGCTTTTATGTTGCTGTTTTTTTTTTTTGCTCTTTTTTTTCCCGCGACGTGCAAACCATCGCGTATCCTTGCTTTGTTTGGCTTAGTTTTTACTCTCTTTCCTTCTCTTTGGCGCGTACTACACTCTTAGAAAAAAGGGTCAGTATAGTCCTCCCTAAAGGGAGGAACGCTCTTGATACATATCTTCCTTCAGAAAGGGAGAAACGTTCGTCCCTAAAGCAGGGGAGCAAAAGTTCCCCCGTCGCCTGCATCTCATTATGGCGGCCACGAATCGAGCAAATCGAGCTCAAAAAAGCTTAACGAGAACACTAAGTCTATTGTACGGGGCGAGAAGAGCAGCAAATAAAAACGTAACACGAGCTTTTATTTCCGAAGCCGGCTTCCCCCCCTGCAGGTAAAGAAACTATCGTTTCGAAAGCATGCAGTCACTCAGTCTTCTCATCGTCAGCACTGCGATGTTAAACGGAGACAACCGGCACATAGTTCGCGCACTTTATGTCTTACCTTTGCTATTCCTCGAGCCACAATTCCTTCGTCAACCGTTGCGTCAACCGGACATCACGGAGAAGTGATAAACCACTCGCCCGCGAAACTAAACGCCGCTCTTAAAAAAAGCAAATCCGAAGCAGCCTCTTGGCTCATTTCAGCACGGTAACACGAAATTATGGCGTAGCCGCGTAGCGTAAAAGGAGGTTAAATCACTTGCCACCAGATGGCAGGGTCAAGCAGAGTAATTGCAAGTAGCTAAGCTTGGGGGCGCTAGGTCCCGCCCAATTCATGTTCTACAAAAATTTCCTCACGCCACCATAGCGCTTCGGGATCTTCGGAAGCCCCTATTATACATACATGTAGACACATTAGGCATACTCAGAGCCGTATATGTAGAGAGTTTGGCCATTCGTTGGGAAGTATAGGAGACAAATGAGGAGGCGCCATTGGCCGAAACCGGGCTGGGCGTGTTCCAGGGCGTCTTCAGAAATTCGAATGTGACCAACCAGGAGCCGGAAATAATCCCCTGGCGGTGGTCGCGAGAAACAAACCTGATAACTGCATTGGGGTAACTCTCGATGACTGAAAATATGGTACGCGTGATGTTTCAATCACGCTCATCCAAAATGATGGTGGAAGAGTGCGTCTAGCGGAACGATCGGCATAATCCGTACGCCAAGCGCCGAGGGCCGGGAATCTGCCGTCCGAGCGGTCACACTCTGTCCGAGCAAAACAGAGTTGAGCGGCGCATTCGTTTCTTACATCTTTCTGCATGATCATGATCAAAATAACACGTGCACCCTATTTTCAACCACAAAGAGTTACTACACTTCACTCTTACGCGCTTATTAAGACTATTTACGAACATAGACCTTTCATCAGAACTGTTTCTCGCTACCACCGCTAGGGGATTCTTTTCGGATTCTGGTTGGTCAAGAGAGCATGCCGAGCCCTCTTTCCGAGTCTGCCGCACGTCCTGGCTCTGCCCGCGCCTCCCATTGACCAAACTCTCTACATTTACGGCTCAGGGCATACTACAAGCATCAGCTGGACATAGATTGAGCGCATACACATGCATCGCACATACAAACATCAATACCACGGCACACTACACGATCACTACTTCCGAGCTCTGCGTTTCAGTCTTTTATACTGGTCGTTTTGAACGTACGGAATTTTTCGGTGACTCCCTAAGCAATAAAAAATATTCACAGCATGTTGATTTTTTTTCCAGCAATGTCATACATTTGAGAGTATTTTTAATGGCTCAGGGGATGAATCTCTTATTAAAAAGAAAACGCGCGATCATGCCGTAATTATTTGAAAGCCAATAAATCGAGCCGCTCCAATGCGGTTCCAAGCCATGAGTTCGTTTCCCCGCACGGCACTTCGTAGCCACTATTTATATTGTAATGCTTGTTTTTCTACTCGTGCTGTTCGCGCACGGCTGCAATTGCCGTCTTGAACTAATCTCTGTAGAGCAGATATTCACCCAGCTGGAAGTGATGCTTCACGGGCAGAGAAATCGCTTTTCGATCAACTTGAATGCAGTCAAAGCCGCGACTTGCAAGTGAACGGAGGGAGCTACGCCGTGGCGAGCTCGAAAACGTCTAGCGCTCATTCCAGCGCGCCACTTGGAGGGCAGTTTCTCCAGGAACCCGAGTATATTTAAACAGCAAAATAAAGGATAGCTTTTTGTTCTCGATTTTACCTGTTTTTTTTTTCTTATTTTTAATGCTAAAATTTTATTGTAAATATACGTACTTTCCGTCATAATGTCGTACTGTTCATTCTTTTCCCCACAGCGCAATCTCTCCCGGTGACCGACAGTCACATTGGCCACTGTACGATAGGAGCTTACCGTTCAGACCAGCGTTCCAACATGACTATCCGCACGTCGATCGACTGCACCCAATTCCTCAAGTGGTCTGAAACTTTTTAATGTAAAGCGGAATGTCAACCTGCGACACCCCGCCCCCTCCAATCAAGGCCCGACCAGCGGCATATATGCCCGACAGTTTACGTCATCTCATCTTGTTGATACACCACTGGTACGCGAACACACGGTCACATCGGCGATAATTCCAGTCTTCTGTTCACTACGCAAAACACTGCCATCACGATGTTGCTGCTATGTTGCTGACACGCAGAAATACAGAACCACGTTGAACGCCGGTTGGCACTCGGCACGGGAAAACAGAAGCGAATTCAGCACGGAAGGCACCCAGGCAGCCGGCAGGAAAACCTGCCTGCCTTGGACGCAGTTCCTGCGATTTCCATAACGTCGAAAACGTCGACACAGTTCCGCGTGGTTCCGCTATTGTAGTTCCGCGTGGCAATCCAGAAACGGCCATCTTAACCAGTGTACGTTGCGCTGCTGGCACTGCTCCGGAACTTCGCTGTTTCTAGCGGCTTCGTGTGCTCGTTTGATAAACTTAGTGGTGAAAACGTCAATGCATCCGAAATGTTCTGCACGTTTGGACTAGAAGACAGAATTACAGGCGGCCTTCGCTGCCACTGAAGCTCAATCAACTTAACAACATTTATTAAACAACGAGTGCGACGTGCTCGAAAAACGAAACCGAAAGAAGATGAGTTGGGAGGGCGAAAGCTTTCTCCCGTCTGCCTGGAGAAGGAGAAAACGTCTCGTTCCTCCCTTCTTCTCATGTCCGCTTGGAGGCGCGTCAGTAGAAGGGAGGAAGACGCGCCGTTGCTACCTTTTTCCTCATTTTTTTTTAGAGTGTACCCCCGGTTCGTCTGCTACGCTAGGCCACGGCCGATCTAGAGCGGAGAGGCGCGCGCTCGTGCCTCTCCGCTCTAGACCGGCCGTGGCTAGTACCGGACATTTTGAGGGCCGTCTGCAACTTTGTTGTTGTTGTTGTTTTCTTCCACTGTCGTCTGCGATAACCTTCCATTTTCGCCTTCGATTGTGTTTCTAATCTGAAATCGTCATACGTGCGTTTTGATATTTATTAAATATATTAAGAAGTGTAAGCTCGTTATGGATTTTTATTTGAATTTTATTTGTGTTCGCCGGCCGGCACGTCTGCTACGGGTCATCGTTTGTTGATCAACCGGCCGCATTCGAGCATACACCAGCGCATACTTAGAGATGGCAGGCATGCCATGTGCTGCCTACTATTGCAAAAACAAATTTTTGCGATGTGGTGGAAAATCTTTCTTCCGCTTCCCGAAGGCCGAACAAACGTGGGTAGTTATACTTCAAATTAAACTGCGAGAGCTATTCAAGTCTGGCTTCAAAATCGACACTGATGCGTCAACAGACGATTATGACAACTCCACGGAGATCGCTGAGAACTTCACGGACGACAGGCCAGATGCACTACTGAACACCCATTCCTATGTAGCCGGGTGGGCAGCCAGTCGTATGTCATCGTGCTTGCTATCAAAAACATAGAACACCTCGAAAGACGTTCTGTTGAAGAACAAGGAATACTCGCATGCGAAAATGACACCCCCTTACAACTTAGCTCGTCCCCTAGCCGGTAACATCACCGTGCCTTCGACGCACATTTCACTGATATATTTCACCAAACAAGAGTTCAGTTGAAAACGCACTTGAGGCCGTTGATCGACACTCAAAACAAAGGCACGGTGTGCAAAGATTGCCTGGACACGTACGTCAACAAGGTACACTTGAATGTACTTCTGAACTGCCTCGCCAAGCGAGCAAACAAACAACCTGCCAAAATCACTTGAAAAAGAAATGCGAAAGCAAAAAAATGTCACACACTGCTAGCACGAAGCAGCAGCGTGCGGCTCTTATTTACCGGGCAGTGCGAGCTGGACTACGTTATTCTTTCCTCTGTTATATTCTTAGTTCCTTACAACGCCGCGAAAGAAAATAAACAAACAAGTAACGTGCAGCTGAAAAAAAAACAAAAAAAAAAAACGTGAAGCTCTTTTTTGTTTTTAATAGTTTCGTCGTATTTCTTCCGCTTTGTTTGTTGTGGGCTCAACACCGATGGATTTTCAATGCTCCTACCGACGCTCTGTGCGATCGTCGTCGTTGAAAGTCTTAGCTGGGGGATTTGTATCTTTGTATCGTCTGCTAACTTCTTTGTTTCATTCGCCGTTGTTCGCGACTGTTCCCCCATTTCTTTTTATTTTCGTCTGGGATCGGGACCCCAACTTTTCTGCAAAGTTCGTGTTTGCAGGTTTATTATTCTCGTTACTTTTTGTTTTTGTTTTGCTGCAGAGGCTGGTGCGCTTGCTCTGGTAATTTTAACATGTTGTTTGCGCACGTTTTAATAACCACCTATTCAGGTAAGAAATTGTGACAACGCACTTTAACGGATAAACAGTAACCTCTTACGACGTAGTTCGAGTAGTTAAACGCATTTTTTCCGCCTCCCAGATGCGCTTCAAAAACGTGTGATCCCCCTGAGTGACGTTTGAGACCTCTAAATAAACTGCTCTATTTTTGTTTCTGCGCGCGTTGTTATTTGATTGTCGTTGCAGTTGCGATCAGTGGGTTCCGCTTTGCAAGCGGACTGATCGTAATGAATTGTTTCTGCTGTTGGGGTGAGAAACGGGGCTCGCAAAGCTCGAGGACGTCGCGGAGCCTATACTTTTCCATTGCGTCGTCTGCTTCCGTAGACTCCGAGTCCGCTAGAGGCGCCACTGTCACGTTCGCCGCCGCTCCTATAGGTTTTCGGAGGAGTTTCCAGTATTGGCGAAGCTATATGATATTTAGTAACTGTAGTATTTAAATTTTTCACTAGTTTTATACATAGTACCTAGATGGCGGCACTGTTTCACCATTGCGCCCGTGTTACCAGGGTTGCGTCCCCGTGGCGCTTCAGCCCCACGTTGTTGACCGTTGAATAAAGAGTGCTCCATCAACCACCAACCGCATCGGACGTCCTCCTTTCTTCCGGGGCTCCTGCGCCCCCGGCTTCGCCGGTCACCACCTCGGCATGTAAGAACCTCGTCTCTTCCGCAGGCCCACGCAGCACTGCTCTTCTTTATTTTCACGGGTGACCGCCTTTCTTTTTATTACAACATTTTTGGCGACGAGCATTTACTACAGTAACACTATAGTCGGTTACAAGTCAAGAAGGTAGCGGCAAATGCCCCTCAAAGGGAATCTTGCATTCCTCCGCCACCAATCGCGTCCCGTTGTTTCCGTGACGTCACGACCTGCCGGAACCAATCTTGTTCTAGCAAATGAATATTTTCAACATGGCTGCCGGGCAGATTTTCTACGACTCCAGTATCTTGCAGCAATTATTCTGTTTTTTAATGCGGTTTTTCACTTACCCGAGCATACGTCGCTAAGTCGTAACCGCGTCCACCTTTATTCGCAATAGGTTCTGCGCGACAGCGTGAGAATCCAGCGATAGCATTGCCATCGAAAATTTCGATGCGGGAGTAAGGCCTAGCATCTAACATACGTCGAACGCAGTCTGCTTCTCTGCCTCAGATTGCGCCTCAACATCGTGACGGCAGCGGCTTTTCTTCGCAGTGGTTTCCGTGGAGCGACGTTAAACTGCAGCGGTCACCAAACTCTTCTTTATAAGTGTTGTGGGTTGTGCGGGAGGGGCATAAGTGAACCGCGAACACAGTAAGCGTCTTCACCCAATTTCGACCCTATCTTTGCTGGCGTTAATAAATAGTCTGTCTACTGAAATGACGCCTTCGAAGCAGTATGTATTCATCTGTGAAACGTGGCGTCCTTGTCAAGTTTCCGCGTCGCAATCAGCTGCACGGTAATCTATGACTGCGATAGTACCCGCGGGTGCACCCTCGTTCGCAATAATGAGCTGTTACATACATGTGGCATACAATTGATAAAGCCAGTGAGGCGTATGTTGCAAACATTTAATTGATATTGTTTTGGACGTTAAGAAGCTGATGTCTTCTTTTGGAAAAAAATACCAGAGAATTTGAGGGAAGCAGATTTGTTTCTCTCAAATGCTTGCGAACATTCTGCTTGCTCTCAGAGGCCCTGTCAGTCGTATGTTTACGCTTCGAAACCCGGGTACGTGACGCGTGTACCTCCACTCGCGTCGCGTCGCGGCCTGAGGTATTACCGGTAAACTCGCACCAACTTTTCCAATTTACTTTAGAAGGAAAATGTGTCCACAATATTGGATCGCAGCATTGGTTTAATAATTTGTAAAATATAAAAAGTATGTCCATAAAAATTGATTGCAAGGGCAGCTTCCCGCTTCATGAATTGTGACTTTCTTATATGCGAAATATTTGTTTAAATCAAAAATTGAAAACATACCGAATACTCAGATGTCCTGATCTCTGTCCGAATGCAAGTGGCAGAATGATTTGTCTTTATAACAATAAAATCAACAATGTGTGAATGAAGCAACAGCGCAAACCGCCTAATTACATTTCTGATGTATGTTTATCTCTGCATTATACCAGACCGTAGCCACGAACTAGCTCTTCAGAGTCTGCCATCATCTTTCTGGTCTACCTTGGCAAAGACAGACTCGTGTAAAAAACATATTGATCTTCTTGGAGGCAACTTCGCAGTCCTCATTATCAGAGCCTCCATGGAACCATCGGAAAGAAGGGTACCTGTCGTTTCATCAACACGTTTCATCAACTTTTTCTGACTCTAGTTTCATCGATACTGCCACACCACGCTGTGAAGTTTCATCGACACACAAATTGCATGCTGTAGGAATATTTTGTTGCGCGTTTATCACTGGGGCACATGTTAAACTATCCGACCCACCCAGTTCACAACGCTTTGCGGCGACAGTCTCCTGCAGTTCATTACAAAAATGTGGACCCACCCAGCCCACCCGTACATGCCGCTTCGCAGCAGCGTGTGAGGGTGGTCCTGCCCCTGTGCATGTACCCGTACCCTTGCTCACCAACAAACCAGCGCACCCCTAACCAAACAAAAATGTTGTCGACGAAACATAGCAAGATATGTCGATGAGAGAGTGTTGATGAAACAATCTGTTGATAAAACGTCGCAGCGTTGATAAAAGCCTGTTTCCGAGCCGCGTTACTTAAGCACTATAGCAGGCATAATTTTTAGATACCCATTGCCAGACAAAATGCACTCTAAACAAAAAAGAAAATGAATTTCACGTCCCTCTGCTGTTAAAGTTCACGACCTGGAATTGGATAAGAAGCCATCAGGCAAATTTGAAATGGCTCTGGACTGGACAAGATGGACTCGTTATCGGCATTATTGGTGCAAAATTATGATGAGTACAGCGGGCTCGGGCCTGAGAGCTAAGGGTTAACGTGGGGCTCCCCAAGCCGAGGGGTATGGCGAGTGCACACCGACAGTGGGAAGCGACCACCTACTTATTTGATCTCGTTGCAAGCCTTATACCTCAGCCTTCAAAGGGCTCTGCATGATTCGTCGTATGGGATAACGTCTTAGCAGCCCCTTAGACTGATCCTATGATTCCGCTCCAACAGTACATCCCCAGGCCTTCCAGGAGGCGACCCACTTGATCCGGGTGCGGGAAGGGACCCCAAATCGTGACTTGCACTATATATTTGACCTCTGGGCCAACTGATGGGGGCACTACAGCAGCACCAACGAAAAAGGGGATGACGCCTGTTACAGACTATAGCATCACAAAACCCAGAAATACCTCAATTCATTCTAAACCAGCTTTAGAAGCCACCTAAGCACTCGAAAACGACCTTTCAGTACTTCACAACTCTGCCCTCGGCAACAAGTCTGGCTGCAATCTGTGCATTGTGGTTCTTATTGGCTTTTAAAACGTAAAAACCTCTACATTGCACTAGTCCGGGAGGCTCAAACCTGAGGTCTCTATGGAAGACCGCTTCACTTCATCACAGCGTTTCTGCAAGACGGACGATATCAAGCTTGAGTCGAACTGAACTAGGCCCAGTTTCTGGCATTGGCATTCCCCAGATCTCCGTCCTCTCACCAATCCTTCATCAATGTTGTAGCCGACTTTTTCTCACGTCAAACAATCAGTGCTGTTTTTACAATATATTTCAAGCGAGTACAATGGCGCCTCTTAAATTCAGGAAATCTATGCCACACCCCTTCAGACCGCACTTCGGCGCACAGGGCAGCCTGCTCCTCATCCACTACGAGGTGTTAGCCAACTCGCCGAAGTGCGACCCAAGAGTCATAATGGCCGTCAACTTCAAGGGAACTTTCGACGTCTCTATTATGCTTCGAAACGGAGCACTAGCACTGGGACTTTGCTCTCCACTGTGCTAACACAAGGCATTGTTATTCCCAGGGTGGCCTCAGTCGTGTGAATGGCCACAGACGTCCCGTTTATGTTTCGAAACAGATCATTAGCAGTTAGAGTTAGCTGACCACAGTGCTGACACACGTTATTGTCATTCTAAGAGTGGCCTCGGTAGTGTGAATGGCCACCGACGTCCAGTTTATGCATCGAAACAGATCATTAGCTGCCCACAGTGCTGACGCACCTTATTGTTGTTCTCAGAGTGGCCTCGGTCATGTGAATGGCCACCGACGTCCAGTTTATGCTTCGAATCAGATCATTGGCAGTTAGAGTTAGCTTCCTGCAGTGCTGACGCACGTTATGGTTATTTTCAGTGTGGCCTCGGTCGTGTGAATGGCCACCGACGTCCAGTTTATGCTTCGAAACAGATCATTGGCAGTTAGAGTTAGCTGCCCGCAGTGCTGACGCACGTTATTCTTATTCTCAGAGTGGCCTCGGACATGTGAATGGCGACAGACGTCCAGTTTATGCTTCGAAACAGATCATTGGCAGTTAGAGTTAGCTGTCCGCAGTGTTGACGCACGTTATTCTTATTCTCAGAGTGGCCTCGGTCATGTGAATGGCGACAGACGTCCAGTTTATGCTTCGAAACAGATCATTGGCAGTTAGAGTTAGCTGCCCGCAGTGCTGACGCACGTTATTATTCTCAGAGTGGCCTCGGTCATGTGAATGGCGACAGACGTCCAGTTTATGCTTCGAAACAGATCATTGGCAGTTAGAGTTAGCTGCCCGCAGTGCTGACGCACGTTATTGTTAGTCTCAGAGTGGCCTCCGTCATGTGAATGGCTACCGACGTCCAGTTTATGCTTCGAGACAGATCATTGGCAGTTAGAGTTAGGTGCCCACAGTGCTGCCACACGTTATTGTTAGTCTCAGAGTGGCCTCGGTCATGTGAATGGCCACCGACGTCCAGTTTATGCTTCGAAACAGATCATTGGCAGTTAGAGCTAGCTGCCCGCAGTGCTGACGCACGTTATTATTATTCTCAGAGTGGCCTCTGTCGTGTGAATGGCGACCGACGTCCAGTTTATGATTCGAAACAGATCATTGGCAGTTAGAGTTAGCTGCCCACAATGCTGACGCACATTACGGTTATTCTCAGAGTGGCCTTAGTCGTGTGAATGGCCACCGACGTCCAGTTTATGCTTCGAAACAGATCACTCGCAGTAAGAGTTAGCTGCCCACAGTGCTGACACATGTTGTTTTCAGAGGGGCCTCGGTCATGTGAATGCCCATAGGCGTTCCCTTTAGACTTCGAAACAGAGCACTGGTACTGCGATTTCGCTCTCTGCTGTGCTAACACACGGCTTTGTTATTCCCAGAGGCCTCGGTCATGTGAATGGCCACAGACGTCCCATTTATGCTTTAAAGCGGAGCACTGGCAGTGATCTTTTGTGTCATTTTTCTTAGACAAAAGAGAGCTTATTTGCAATCAAAATTCTATATGTTGCGTAGCAAAGATGTTTAGACAGCGGGAAGGGCCAATATGGCATCTGATGTCTTTGCCGTAGATGGGCTGCAAACTTTTGTTTTCGCGAAGTTGAGATCTATACTGGTGATTCATGGCACAGTGCAATGTATAGACCAGCTTAGACATTATCGCAACAAAAATAAAAAGTTTGTCTGGTGGCTGCATATCAATATGCTATACGGCAACGAGCAGAGAAGCATGACAACATGAGACACGGGAGGTCAGTGGTGGACAAGAACAACAATCCGATTTTAAAGCATATGAGTGGTCCTTAAAAGGACCGTTTTGTGTTTCGAGATGTTCCACGCTTTCTCCATAATGGTGGCGTTAAGCTTCGTCAAGGGGCTCGACACCAGACAGGTCACTCTCGGATGGGGTGTCCTCTCCATCCAGCTGGATGACGATGGGCTGGATGTGGGCACTTGTGGCACCGTCTCGTCGGAACGTTGCGTCAATGTCAATAACGTGCCTCACAGCATTAATCCAGTTGTCAGTGGTGACCTTGTCAACTTCTCCATTGAGGAGTGTCCCCACGTCGACAATCTTGAACGTCGTGTTTCGAGCAGCAACGCCGTTCTTGACCTGCGTCCATATCAGTTCAATGGGGTTGAACTCGCAGTGATACGGTGGGAGCCTGACCACAGTGCAGCCAGCCGTCTCGGCAGCAGTGCCCACACGATACTTTAGGTGCTGTGGCTTCACCAAGGCCACAATGTCGAGACAATGGCACCTCAAGATGCTGCTTCTTCAGCATCTTGGGGTCCCATGAAATTTTTTGAGACGTCAGCCACTGTCGGATGTCGTCCTTGCGGGAACTCGTCGTCGGCACCGCTTCCAACCGCCGTGAGTGGTAAGATGCGTTGTCCATGACGATAACGCTTCCTGTCGGCAGTTTGTCGAGGACACCGTCGAACCACTTCTCGAAGCGGGTGCCATCCATTTCCTGTGATAATCGCCGGTCTTTTGTCCACGGAACACGTCCAGGCAGCCGTCGACGAAGCCTTCATCGCTGCCGATGTGGGTGACAATAAGACGCTGGCCCTTCCCCGATGGCTGCTTGAGGCCAGTCGAGAGACCACGCATGAAGGCGTCGTGAGACGAGGCCACGGTCGTGTCTACCCATACCCTTGAGACAGTGTGCCCTGCCGTCACCCACGTCTCGTCCAAGTAGAAGATCTTCCGACCATCTTGTCGGTGACGTGCGATCTCATGCAGGTACTTCTGCTGCCAGGCGACGATGTCCTCTCGTTCAATCAGCCGCGAGTTTCGTTCCCTCTTGTCATGCTCGAATCCGATGTCGTGGAGAAGGCGACGCACAGTCCAAGCCTTCAACAAGGCAAGTTCAGTGCTCGCGCAGAATTCGGCCGTTATCTTCTTGACCGTGGGGACCTCGTTCCGTTGAAAGAAACGGTGGACGCACGATCTCAGCGCGCACAACGTGAAGTCGCCGTACCTGACTTTGCGCCGCCTCTTGCCTTCACTTGCTGGGCGCTTCCGAGAAGGTGTCACAACTTGTCCCTCGGTTTCTTTCGCCTGCTTCCTAATCTCGAGGATGGTGCGTACACCAACGCCAAGCAGTTTGCTGACTTTGATGCAGGACTCCTCCGCAGTGAGGCCGGGCTGGCCGGGCTTGGCGGGCGGTTCGTGTCGCACCTGAACGTACGCATTCATTATCAGCTGCCGTGCAACTCGGTTGAGGACATCGCCGCTCTCATGCTTCTTGCAGAGGCGCCTTGGCGTAGACGGCGAGGCTGCACCTGCAGACTCTCTTGACGAAGAAGAATCGGAGGAATTGCATTCCGCTGCTATCTACACGTTGGGTTTCATAACGGAAGAGGAAAGACGACTTCGGATTTGTGAAAACGCGAATAGCAGGAACTTTCAAAACCCGAAACGCAGGTTTTTTTTTAACAAACGCAGCAAATGCACGGAATGTACCTAATTCGTGTAGGAAGGTTATCAAGCTAAAACCAACAACCATATATGCATTACTTATAAAAGTTACAATTTTCGTTGCACTGAAGCCTTCTTTTTACTTCAACCTTCCGGAGCGAGTAATTTGCCTCGGCTAGGTGGCGCAAGCTGCCGCCCGCTACAAGGTCTGTCTGTAGTCAATGTCTATCCATCGAAGCAGAAGGGGCGTTTTCAGCGAACTATTTTCTCGACTGCGGAGGCGTCTGAAGCGGGCGCATCACGCTTATGGGGAGGAGCTTCTACTACCTTCTTAACTTGTAACCGACTATAGAAGCACATGTCACTTTAAAATCGGGCGTACCGCAAGACTCCGTCTTACCACCGTTAGTTTTTAAGCTGTAAGTGAATGATCAGGCAAAGGCGGTGTCGGGATGTGAACTGTATCAGTACGCCGATGAAACTTTGTTGGTATCGCGTCACATAAATTGAACCAGTGCAATGACTGCGTTACGAACAAACGCTACACGGTTGATGAACTGGTTCAATCCTAACTTTATAAAAATTAACACACATAAAACAAAACTTGTGTGTTTCTGTACTCCACTTAAACGCAAGGTTCTCGATACTCCTTTTCTTCACACTCATCGAGCTGTGTTGATTGTAGATGTATACCCACAAACCATGTTAGTACAACCAAGTATTTGGGAATTCTGTTTGATAGGGATCTCTCCTGAAATTCCCATTATTTTCATATTGCTAAAAAAACTATGTAGTGTTTCACGTTTGCTTTATTCAACAAAAATGTTTTTGCCTTTCACAGTCCGAAAAATAATAGCAAATGCTCTGGCTTATGGTGTGCTGCGCTACGGTATTACACTGCATGCTAACTGTTCACCGGGTTGGCAAAACAAAATTGACAGTATTCTAAAAGGCAAAAAGGCACGACATCGACAAGAGAGCACCTATGTCATCCTTTTCCGCACTTCAGGTGCTGTTGACCGCTGTCGGGGCAGCGGGATCCCGTGGAACACCATCGACCGTCAACTATCCATCAGACACCGGTTCAGACAATCCTGGCTGGCGCGTTTCCGCTTAATCCAATGACGGGGCAATTCGTTTTTGCACCCAATTGCAACAGTGTCTGGCAACGTGGTACATCGACCCACTGGCATCTACAAAATCGGCCGCACCGGGACTACCATATGGGGCACGACATCGACAAGAGAACACCTATGTCATCTTTTTCCGCACTTCAGGTGCTGTTGGCCGCTGTCGTGGCAGGGGGATCCCGTGGAACACCATCGACCGTCAACTATCCATCGGACACCGGGCAGACAGTACTGGGTGGCACCTTTCCGCTTCATCCTATGACGGGGAAATTCGTTTTCGCGCCAAATTGCAACAGTGTCTGGCAACGTGGTACATCGACCCACTGGCATCTACAAAAGCGGCCGCACCGGGACTACCACTGCAGTTGGGGCACGACATCGACAAGAGAACACCTATCTCATCTTTTTCCGCACTTCAGGTGCTGTTGGCCGCTGTCGTGGCAGGGGGATCCCGTGGAACACCATCGACCGTCAACTATCCATCGGACACCGGGCAGACAATCCTGGCTAGCACGTTTCCGCTTTATCCGATGACGGGGAAATTTGTTTTCGCGCCAAATTGCAACAGTGTCTGGCAACGTGGTACATCGACCGACTGGCATCTACAAAAGCGGCCACACCGGGGCTACCAGTTGGGGCACGACATCGACAAGAGAACACCTATGTCATCCTTTTCCGCACTTCAGGTTGGTTTCCTTCGAAGTGCCCACTGTTATCGAAGAAATGATACCTGTCTTATAACGGTGTCGTGCCCCGAAGACGTATTTCAGTGTTTGAAGCGTTTGCTCTATTGCCTGGCCAAATGTACATATTCTGTATGCCTAACCCATTTACTACTTGTACTGTCGGGAGACGTCGAAATGAATGCTGGCCCTACAGAGCTGGAAAACATTTTGACTATCGTAACAAAAATTGAGGACGGACAAACGTGTAAATGAACTTGCAGACAGAATGACTACTGTTGAAGGTAAAATTGCGTCAACGAAAGCGTCCCAGAGAGACGCCGCTGCATGCAATGTTGAATTTAGTAAAATTGCAATGGAGCTGTCTAAAGTAAATGCACGTTGTGATGACGCTGAAAACAGACAAAGGCGGTCAAATTTGCTTTCTCTCCGCATACCAGACTTGCCGACGGAAAACTGGAAGCAGTCTGAGGATAACGTAATCAAATTCTGCTCTGAAACCCTAAGCATTCATATCGATTTCAGTAATGTAGAACGTGCACACAGTCTGGGTAAGTTTTCGGCAAACAAATGTCGACCCATAAATGTTAAGTTCGCACATTTCAAAGACAAGCAAACCATTTTATTTTCAAGTTCTAAACTGAAAGATACCAATTTCGCAGTGCGTGAGTACTTTACGGAAAAGGTTCGTTTCTCACGCAATCAGCTGTTTCTTTTTGGGAAGGCTAAAGGAATGCTGTTTAAGATCCGTTTTGATAAGCTATATGCTAATAACACATGCTACTACTACGATACGGTAGATGAAACTGTCAAAGAATTGCATAGATAACGACGAAAGACCGGGAATAATTCTCGCAATACTGCTAGCGTTTCGATAAAAGAAACTACTTTCATTCTGTCACCTTCACGAACATACGCAGCCTCATGTCGAAACGTGATGAAATATATAGTTATATCAACGATAACAACTCCGACATCGTCATCCTAACTGAAACGTGGCTGAAACCGGATATTGTATTGTCTCGGGTGTAGACGAACTATTGACAAGAGGACGTTCTTGAAAGCAAATGATGGAATTGTTTATTGAGCGATCGCTTAAGTAGATTTGTTGGCAGAAGGGAAGAGAAAGGGAAGTCAAAACAGGAAAGGGCACGCCACGTGCCAAACACAGAGTGCGGCAGCATAAGCCAACGTATGGCTTATCGCTGTACGATATATCCTTTTAACACAAACGACTTATAGTACAACAGAAGCAAAAGTTCTGGACAAGTTCACAACAGTTCAGGGCACTTGGTTGAAGTTACGGTCATATTGCAGACGCTGGGGCGGCCTCGTTTGCCAACCAAACCTTCTCTGAGGAGGTGTAGACACATGCGCTGTTACCGGCACTGCAGTGCTTGAGAAGGCTGGAGATGATACAGCTAGTGCGGTCTCCATTGTTTCGTCGTCAGTGACGTCATCCTCTATCGCGTCCGGCTTGAAACTTTGTAGTCCTCAGTTAAAACTTTGTACGACCTGGGATGTGTGTGGGCGATAACCTTCGCTTTCTTGGACCAAGACTTCTTCTTGACCCGTACGACTTGGCCATCCTCGAGTGGCTGAAGCGTTCCTCTCGAATGATCGGTCTGTACGTGTTTTTGCACCTTTAATTACGGCTGGCTACTGAAGTCCGGAAGGCTGGACCTCAGCCGTCTTCCTTGCAGTAGTTCTCCTGGTGACCGTCCATCTTCTAAAGGAGTTGACCTGTAGCCGAGCAGACCGAGCTAAAAGTCTTCATGTGCTTCCTTGGTTTTCTTTAAAATGCGCTTCACTACCTGCACTCCCTTTTCCGCGAGTCCGTTTGACGGGGGGTACTCCGGGCTCGATGTTACATGTCTGAAGTCGTAATTCTTCGCGAAGAGGACGAACTCCCGACTTGAACATTGGGGTCCGTTGTCCGTGCATACTTCTAGCGGGATTCCATATCTCGCAAATATGCCTCCCAGCTTGTCAATGACTGCTGATGATGTGTCGTTCATTTCCTCCACTTCTGCAAAAATTGGAAAGTGCATCATATACCGAAAGGTATGATATGCCCCCGTACTGGAAAAGGTAAATGCCCACCCTGTACCACGCAAAATACGGGGTCGATCTCAAAGGGGTCGATCTCAAAATGAGGGGTTCACTGGGCCGACTGTATGAGTGGCGCTTACATACTTCGCATTTTTTGACAAGAGCTGCAATGTCTGCATTTATTCCCGGCGAAAATACCAATCTTCGGGCCCTTGCTTTGCACTTGCTTAGACCCATGTGGCCTTGGTGAATCCGCTGCAATATCTCGCCTTGCATGACCGTCGACACGATTGCCTTGGTGCCTTTCAGCAGAACCCCTTTTACCACCGACAGTTCACACGCGAGAGGCTTTAGCTCCCCTTGTATTGTCGTTCCGGAGCGCATGCTTTGCATCACGGCACAACGATATTCGTCTTTGGCGGTTTCCTCGGCCAGGCGCTTTAATGTGACATCGCTCACAAAAGCGGTTACTGTGCTTACCGCATGAATTTTTACCTCCTCTTCCTCTGCTGTGTCATGCTCTGGTGTCACAGCCGTGGCTCTTGACAGCGTGTCGGCAAGGACGAGCTGCTTTCCTGGGAGGTATTTTAATTAGATAGTCATATTTTAGTAGCCGCAAAAAAAATCTTTGTAGTCTCGGTGGAATATCTCCGATCGCTTTTTGAGATATTGCAATGAGTGGTCGATGGTCCGTTTCCAAGATTATCGTGCGACCATAAACAAAGTAATAAAACTTTTGGCAGCCGAACGTTACTGCTAGCGCCTCTTTTTCAATTTGCGAAAAACGCTGCTTGGCCGATGTTAAAGTTCGAGATGCGTATGCCACGGGGCGCCAATCGTCACCATGACGCTGCAGCAGTGCCGAGCCGAGGCCATTCATCGATGCATCTGACGTTATCATAGTTTCTTTTCGTGGGTTGAAGATTGCAAGCAGTGGCTCTTTGCTTAGGCTTTTGCAGATTTCTCGCCACTCGTTTGTGTGGCTGGACGTCCACTCAAATACCGTGTCATGCTTGATCAGGCTGCGCAGTTGCGGTGTTCTTTCTGCCATCGAAGGCAGGTACTTGGAAAAATGTTAACAACGCCCAGCAGCCGCTGCACTCCTAGTTTGTCTGATGGGGTGGGCATTCTCTCTATGCACTTGATAAGCTCGCGGTTAGGCTTTATGCCGTCTTGAGATATTACGTCGCCCAGAAATTCAAATTCTTCAAGTCCAACCTTACATTTTTCAGAATTGAACGTTAAGCCGGCGTGCCTCGCGACTTCAAGCACAAATCTTAGCCGCTGATCATGCTGCTCCCTGGATATGCCCCATACCAAAATGTCGTCCACGTACACCCGAATACCAGGCAGAGAGTCAAAAACTTCGTTCAAAGTCTTCTGAAAAACTTCTGACGCTGACGATATACCAAATGGTAGTCTTAAGAATCTGTATCGTCCGAAGGGAGTGGCAAACGTACAGATTCTTGATGTTTGTTCGTCAAGACCAACTTGATGAAAGCCTGCCTTTGCATCGAGAAGGCTGAACACCTTCGCGCCAGATAATTCTGCTTCTACGAGGGGCGTTCATAAAGTTCGTATAATCGGCAACAAAAATTGAAAAAAGGAAAACGAAACAAGTACCAACACGAGCGCGCTTCCCTCTAGTTTCGGCACAGTATAAACATTGCGTGCTATAATATCGCGGAACGCCGCTAGGGCGTTGAAACAAAATGGCACAGCGCGTCATCAAAGTCGAAGCACGTGCAGTGATTCGTTTTCTCCATTTGAAAGCAAGCAATGCCAAGGAGATCATTTCGAGCTGGTGGCGGTGTTCGGGGACAACGCCCTAGTTTATGACACCGAGGTTAAAAGGCGCAGACGCTTCCAGTGTGGCCAAACACGCCTGGACGACGAAGAACAGAGTGACCGACCGTCGCTCATTGATGAACCAAAACTTGCAGCGCAAGTGGAGGCCGTAGTCGTCGCTGACCGGCGAATAACTATCGAGGAGATAGCGCAGCAGCTTAGCGTGAGTTTGGGATCAATGCACAACATTCTTCACAACAAACTGCATATGACGAAGGTTTTCGCGCGCTGGGGTCCACAGCTGCTGACTAATACGCAAAAAGACCTCTTGCAGGAAGCGGCCGCGGAAATGTTGCAGCTGTGGGAAAGCGACCCTGATAACTTTTTCGACCACCTCATCACTATGGACGAGCGTTGGGTTTACCAGTATAATCCAGAGACAAAATCACAAAGCAAACAGTGGCAGCATGTAAACTCACCAGCGCCAAAAAAGGCCAAGACTGTGCCGTCTCCACGGAAGGTCATGCTGAGCGTGTTTTGGGACTGCCGTGGTGTTTTCTTGGCAGATTATGCTTACAAAAGTCAAACGATCACAGGAAACTATTATCGTGAGCTGCTGACAAAGTTGCGAGAAGCCATCAGCTCACGAAAAGCGTCCGTCTTCTTCATGACAATGCTCCGTCTCACTGGGCGCAGGTGACATTGTCACACGCGGCCTTTTTAGGTTATGAAATTTTGCGTCATCCCCCATATTCACCCGACCTCGCACCTAGTGACTTATTACTCTTCCCTCGCAGGAAGACTCCATTGCGTGGAAAGCATTTCAAGGACGACGACGAAGTGATTGCTGAAGTGGAACGATTCCTGAACACTCAAGACGAGGAGTTCTATAACAAAGGCCTCCTACAGCTTGTCCATCGCTGGCAAAAGTGTGTGACTTTAGGAGGTGAATACTTGGAGGAAGACTAAACTTCCACCCGAGGTTCAATGCTGAATTTTTATTCCTTCATGACAATAATACGAACCTTATGAACGCCCCTCGCATATCTTCACGCCTTGGCATCTCGTAATGCTCTCGCTTAATGCACGCAATACTTCTTCTTGGGTCCATGCATACTCTTAGCTTTCCGTCTTTCTTTTTGACAATGACTAGAGGACTCACCCAGTCCATTGGCTCGTTGACCTTGGCTATGACTCCACCCTGCTCCATCCGCTTTAGCTCGTCATGTAGTGGTTCCCGCAAGGACTGGAGTACACGCCGAGCCGCTTGACCGACGGGAATGGCATCCTCCTGCAGCACCATCTTGTATTGGCGCCGTACGCAGCCTGTGCCCTCAAAAAGATCGATGAATTCCTGCGCTAGTTGCTCAGAACTGTTTGTTGTCACAGAGTCCACGGGACGGGACACCAATCCCAGCCGTTCACGTGCCTGCAGACTGAGTAACGCTTGGCACCCTTTTTGACAACGAAGAACTTCAAGCAACTGCGTCAGCTACCGATTGCCAGTTGTTGGTTGATGACGCCGACGTGCTTGACAACACCCCCGCTGTACGATCGCAGGATGGAACTGCTCTGCTCGAGCGGCGGTCTGACTTGGAACTTTTTATAGACGGAGAAGGGAAGGATGTTCGCTTGCGACCCGGTTTCGACTTTTAGCAAGACTTCTTGACCAGCCATGTTTGCCTTGATGACCCAGTCTTGGCGGCTTCTCAAGCTGTCGACGCAAACGTCCAATATTTCTAAGTCCTCACTGTCATCTTTCAGTTCACTGACTTGCGCAGTCTTTCTACAGCAGGCTGCAAAGTGATTTTTGGCCTGGCACGCCCTGCAGGTCTTGCCGTAGGCGGGACAGTTTTGTGGCTTGTGCTTCCTGCCGCACTTGAAGTACTTGGTCTTCTTTTGTAGATTTTCCGTTCTTGGCGCCATCTTCACAGGATCCACCTGGTTCTCTTTCTGCACCCAGGCTTCGTTTTGAACCGCTGCTGCTTGCCTTGCACATTTGCTCGGCCTTGTTTACCGTGAGTTGGTTGTCTCGTAGCAGCTTCACCCGAAGGCCATCACTGTTGATGCCGATGACTATCTGGTCACGGATCATAGAATCTGTTAGTCCTTCGAAGTTGCAAGAGCGTGCTTGTTTCTTCACGCCACGAAGAAATTGTTCGAAGGTTTCACCTGCCGCTTAGATTCTTTTCCGGAATATGTAGCGTTAGTACGCCTCGTTTGTTTGGGCGTCCCAATAACCATCAAACTTCTGCACGACGGTTCCGTATTCTTCACGGCTTTCGCCTTCGTCGAATGAGAAATTGTTGAATATTTCGTGGACGTCTTCTCCGGCCAAGCTTAAGAGTAGTGCTGTCTTCGCGGCGCTGCTTAATGGCTTGTCGTGCGGCTTCACCACGGTCAAGTACAGCTCCACCCTCTGCTTGAAGAGCTTTCAATTCTTGCTGATGTCGCCCGTCATGCGAAGTGGATCCGATGACTTCAAAAGGTCCATTTTGGAGACACCGTCTTCGTAGCGATGGGTCTACCTTTTGAAGAAATCGTAGATTCATGCGGTCACTCCTGACACCATGTATTGTCTCGGGTGTATACGAACTATTGACAAGACGACGTTCTTGAAAGCAAATGATGGAATTGTTTATTGAGCGATCGCTTAAGTAGATTTGTTGGCAAAAGGAAAGGAAAGAGAAAGAGAAGGCAAAAGAGGAAAGGGCACGCCACGTGCCGAACACAGAGTGAGGCAGCATGAACCAACGTATGGCTTATCGCAATACGATACAGATATCAATGATAGCGAAGTTTTTCCACCTGAAATGCAGTTTGAGGTTTATTGATGCGATAGGAGTACGCAACGTGGAGGGGGAGTTCTTATCGCAATAAAAAAGTATTTCATCGTTTCGAATTAATATTAACACTGGACTCCAGGCGATGTTTATTTGTGTTACTTCGTCTTTCACTAAAACGGTCATTGGTGTTTGTTATAGGGCACCGCATATTGACACTGTATTTTCAACTGACCTATATACCGTTTTGTTCGAAATCCAGAAACGTTATCCGAAGGCCAATATTTTTCTATTTAAAGATTTCAATTTTACCGTCATTGATTGGGAACGGCTGCTTACGACCGGACCAAACGAGGCCGGACAATTTCTTGATATGTGCTTAAGCTACAACTTTATCCAAGTTATTGATCAGCCTACTCGAGATGGAAACATCCTTGACCTGGTACTAACAACCTGTCCTGATCTTGTCAATCTGTTAATTGTGTCAAAGGTCTCAGTGACCACAACTTAGTGCAAACTGAATTGTCCTTTTGTACTATTACTAAAAACCCAACCTCGAGGACAATACGTGACTGCAAGAGAGCAAATTATGTAGCTGTTAACAAAAATTTGGACTCCTTCTTTGAGACCTATGCTAGTAACTTTTTCTCTAGGTTTTTTGAAGCGAACTGGCAATTGTTTAAAAGTAAATTGAATAACCTTGTTGACGCGTTTGTGCCGCTTGTACCAGTATGTGGTGATAGTGGTAACCCATCGTACAATAAGTCACTTAAAGCACTGAGCAATAGGGAAAAAACGCCTCTTTGCTAACGCAAAGCGGAAAAACAGATTTAAAAGTGCTATTCGCTCATCAAAAGAAAAGTTTTTCTTTGAGGACCTTCCATCGATGTTACGAGATAACCCCAAAAAGTTCTGGAAAATCATATCTTCCCAAAACAATGATCGGTCTGTCCACCTGATGGATGAAAATGGAAGTCCTGTCTCTGAAGCTGACGTTTCGAGTGCATTGAATGAGTATTTTTCGTCTGTTTTTACTGTTGAAACAGAAAACAACTTTCCCCTGTTATGTAATTTGAATTCAGAGCCCATGACACCTATTGAGATTTCCCCTGCTGGAATTTCGAAGCTCATCGAAATAATTATACCCACTTCTTCTTGTGGGTCAGATAATATCAGCTCAAAAACGTTTTGCTAACACAAACATTATTTCAAGCGCGTACCTCCACTTACTATTTGCGCAATCATTGTTTCAATCACGTCTTCCGGCTGATTGGAAATTAAGTAGAGTTGTTGCCGTTTTTAAAGCTGGCATTCGCTCCTTAGTTTCGAACTATCGCCCGGTATCAGTAACCTGCATAGCATCAAAACTCCTAGAACATGTTTTATTCTCGCACATTTCGTCGCATCTGGAATGTAACAATAATTTTTTATAACCATAAACATAGATTTCGGAAAGGGTACTCCTGTGAGACACAACTTCTGGAATTCACCCATGATCTTCATATTAACTTTCAAGCGCGTATCCAGACTGATGCCGTATTTCTGGATTTTGCAAAAGCATTTGACAGGCTTCCTCACAATCGTCTCATCGCCAAACTCTCATGCCTTAATATTGACCCACTGGTTCTGTCTTGGATTCGAGAATTCCTTTCTTCACGCTCGCAATTTGCATATGTTAACAATCATGCATCTAACACAGAACCAGTGACATCAGGAGTTCCCCAGAGATCAGTGCTTGCACCTTTACTTGTTTTAATATTTATTAATGATCTCCCTGTATCTGTCGTTTCCACCATTCGTCTTTTTGCTGACGACTGTGTAATTTACCATAAAATTGTTAATCAGAATGACCACTATGTGCTACAAAGCGATTTAAACAAAGTTAGCACATAACTGGCTTCTGTCACTGAATAAATCAAAATGTAAATTAATTCGCTTTACTGGTAAACAATCATCAGTATTTTTATACTCAATAGCAAACGATCAGATTGAGTCTGCAGACTCCTATAAATACCTCTGTGTAACGATGACAGCTAACCTCACCTGGCCTGACCACATTGAAACGAACCCTGGGTTATGTTAGACGCAACCTAAAAGCCTCTCCATCTCATGTACATAAAATGGCATATAAAACATACGTAAGGTCAAAACTAAAATATGCGGCATCGGTTTGGAACCCTCATCAGATCTACCTTATTGACAATCTGGAATCAGTTCAGAACCGGACAGCAAGATTTATCTTGTCCGACTATGACCGCACCACCAGCGTATCTGCTCTAAAAAATCAACTGAACCTCCCACCATTACAAGTCCGCCGTAAAATTGCACGCCTTTCAGCCCTTCCCAAAATTTCCTATTATCATCGAACGCTTCGCGACGCCCTACTGCGTTCTCCCCTCCGACCATCGACCCGACATGGAAATTCTCAAACAATCGCCCGCTTATCTGGAAGCACGAACGCATTCAACCACTCTTTCTTTCCCCAGGCAATTGTGGACTGGAACTACCTGCCTGATGCCATCGTAACAATTGAAAACTCTGACGCATTCAAAACGAAATTATCGAGATTATTTGATTAAATAACAGGGTTTAATCTTGAAATGTGTTTATTGTGCCTAATGTTTTTTTTTTATTGCCTGTGTGCTTTTATGTGAACTCGTGTTAATGTGTGTATATTTATTTTACCTTGTTTGTGTAATCATTGTATAAAAATTAACCATGCAGCCCTCTCCCCCCCCCCCCCCCCCTCTATGTAATGCTCTCACGAGGGCCTTTAAGGGTATACGAATAAATAAATAAATAAATAAATTCTGAAAGCTATAGCATACGGTACCAACATCCCATCTGACAATCTCTTGCTTTTTTACATCTCCCTCGTTTTGCAACACTCTTTGAGAGATGTGTCATGGAAAAGCATTACTTGAATAGCCCTTTTAAAATTTCGCGTACAACTCGGCGTTCACTGAAGGCTTCTTCACACGATGCATTTTTCTCGTGCATCTAGTGTCGCGAAATGTAGTTTCGCGAAATGGTTGCGCCGTCTGAACGAGTCCGAAAAGGACGCGCGCATCTAAAAAAAGTTGCGCGCACACCTCGCTTTTGGAGCGAGCTTTTGCTGAAACTTTGCCTAGTCCTGTCAATCACTCTGAGGGCGCCGCCAATGGCCGCTCAGAAACGCTCTCACGTGGCCTTTGAGGGGGGAGCGAGCTGTTTGAGAAGACCACTTCACTGCCGGTGTTGTAGCCGAGCCAAATCCAAAAAAAACCAAAACCACGAACGGGGGATACTGCCGGCGCTTCCGCAAGCACGTCAAGCACCACTGAAGGAAAAGTGAGTAGCATATCGGAAAAACAATCCAGCGATGGACGAAGACAATTAGCGGGAGTTGGCGAGATTAGAATAGTGCTCATAGCGTTGTTGTCGCGACGATACCACTGGATAATACCCCTGTTACACGGGCACCCTTAACCGTGGTTGACGCTCAGCTATTTCAGAAGAAGTGAAGAGCGCGCGTGCACTGCTTTGATGGGTGCTCAAAATGCCCAAGCGCACGTTTGCCCATAGCTTTGACTGCATAGCCGCAGAATGTTGTCCGCAAGTATTGTGCGCTAACTGTGGCTTAGCGTAACTGCAGTTAAGTGCTCCCGTGTAATAAACTGAAACCAAGTTTGCTTTGTTTACATTCGAACGTGAAACCATTTGCGCTCTCTGAAACAGTGCACAGTAAAATTGGGGCAGACATGGGCGCCGAGAACTAACCAGATTGGGCACGTAGCGTTTCTATGAATACCATGTGCATTGATAGGAGCTTTGGCAATGAATTGGCTGCGTACGGGCTCGGCGCCGGCACATGTCCTGCACGTACAGGTTGCCGCCTCAATCGGCTTTGCGCACATGCGAGATCGCTCCAAGTATTGAATTGAATTGACTGCATAAAATGCGCAAAGCAGGTCCCCAGATAAATAGCGATCTGATTCGGAGCGCCACATTATGGTCAACACAGAAACCATTTCCGCAAGTCAAAACGTCATCGTTGTTGCACGTGAAGTGGTACGTGTGAACGAGCACATTTCGCGAAAGGTCTGTTCACACGATGCATCTTTTAGGCGCGCAACAGTTTCGCGACACTCAAGTTTCGCGAAATGTGCTCGTTCACACGTACCGCTTCACGTGCAACAAGGTCTGTTCACACGATGCATCTTTTAGGCGCGCAACAGTTTCGCGACACTCAAGTTTCGCGAAATGTGCTCGTTCACACGTACCGCTTCACGTGCAACAACGATGACGTTTAGACTCGCGAAAATAGTTTCGGTGTTGACCATAATGTGGCGCTCCGAATCAGATCGCTATTTATCTGGGGACCTGCTTTGCGCATTTTATGCAGTCAATTCACTTTAATTTTTTTTTCTCACATACTGCACTACTTGGAGCGATCTCGCATGTGCGCAAAGCCAATTGAGGTGGCAACCTGTACGTGAAGGACATGTGCCGGCGCCGAGCCCGTACGCAGCCAATTCATTGCCAAAGCTCCTATCAATGCACATGGTATTCATAGAAACGCTACGTGCCCAATCTGGTTACTTCTCGGCGCCCATGTCTGCCCCGATTTTACTGTGCACTGTTTCAGAGAGCGCAAATGGTTTCACGTTCGCTTGTAAACAAAGCAAACTTGGTTTCAGTTTACTCGATGGTCTCTTATACCCTTGTTACATGGGCGCACTTAACTGCAGTTACACTAAGCCACAGTTAGCGCACAATACTTGCGGACAACATTCTGCGGCTATGCAGTCGAAGCTATTGGCGAACGTGCGCTTGAGCATTTTGAGCACCCATCAAAGCAGTGCACACGCGCTCTTCACTTCTTCTGAAATAGCTGTCTGAGAGTATAGTGCGGTAACTGTGGTGCCACGTAACAGCAGTTAAAGCTGAGTTAACCACGGTTGAGGGTGCCCGTGTAACAGGGGTATTATCCAGCGGTATCGTCGCGACAACAACGCTATGAGCACTATTCTAATCTCGCCAACTCCCGCTAATTGTCTTCGTCCATCGCTGGATTTTTTTCCGATATGCTACTCACTTTTCGTTCAGTGGTGCTTGACGTGCTTGCGGAAGCGCCGGCAGTATCCAACGTTCGTGGTTTCGGTTTTTTCGGATTTGGCTCGGCTACAACACCGGCAGTGAAGTGGTCTTCTCAAACAGCTCGCTCCCCCCTCAAAAGCCACGTGAGAGCGTTTCTGAGCGGCCATTGGCGGCGCCCTCAGAGTGATTGACAGGACTCGGCAAAGTTTCAGCAAAAGCTCACTCCAGAAGCGAGGTGTGTGCGCAACTTTTTTTAGATGCGCGCGTCCTTTTCGGACTCGTACAGACGGCGCAACCATTTCGCGAAACTACATTTCGCGACACTCGATGCGCGAGAAAAATGCATCGTGTGAACGGGCCTTAAGGGACAGCGAACATTTTGCGATCCCAAGGGTTTACACTAATTATGGAAAAAGACAGCGCTCATTTTATGTTACTGATATATTTAACAAATTGACAGTAGCACTTCGTAATATAAACTCAAAACAACAGTTTAAAAAAAAATGTTTAGTACAAAGTGTTAGATGTCGTTACTGTGTTACCTCATTTTATTGTGTTGGCTCTTTTCTGCTGCGTTGTCAGTATTAGAAATGTTTGCGTTTTTTTCGTGCATTTGATATGTGCGTTGTAGGTTTTTGTATTTGTTGTTGTGATGTATGTTTATATTCCGTTTTTTATGTTGTTTTCTTTTACGCCGTTGCCGGGTCACGTCCCACAAGCCATTACAGGCTTTGACGGACCCGTTACCACTGATTAGTGATTTGTATGTCAAGACTGTCAATAAAATTATTAATATTATTAGTAGTAGTCAGTGGCGTACCAACTTGTTTTTGAGAGGGGGGCGCCCTTGGGCGCCCCCCCCCCCTTCCCACTATCTCTTGGGCGCCGCCGGCCAGTGTTTGCCCTGCCCAGTGGTGGCTCTTTCAGGGGGGGGGGGCAAAACACATGCCTTGCCCCCCCCCTCACTCTGAGAACTGGGGGGGGGGGGGGCAAGCGCCCCCCTTGCCCCCCCGGTTGGTACGCCCATGGTAGTAGTTGTAGTCATGTTGAAAAAATTATTATTATTATTATTATTATTAATATTATTATTATTATTATTATTTAGGCGTCTAAGGCCTTCATGCAAGGACGTTATGTGGCGTGATCGTCAGACGTACGTTAATTCTGTTGAGTAGCATTTAAGTCAGAATCCCATGGAATTTTGGAAATATGTTCGGTCTCGATCAAAGGCAAAATGTGGGAGCGAGATCACATTGCTGAACTCACAGGAAAACTCAACCACAGATGTTTGCAAAATTTTTGCCCACCACTTCAGTCCGTATTTAGGCATCAATCGAACTCTCCCTTTAACGCCGCGCCAGCTAGCTCTAATAATACAGCCTGTATTGCGTTTTTTGATGAGGAGCTATTACATGAGTGTGTAAAGAAGATGAAGCTGTCTTTGTCCTCTGGCCATGACGGCATTCTGTCGGTCCTATTGAAGGCCTATAATGCAATATTTATCCCTATTTTGGTACACATTTTTAACAACTGCGTAAAAACTGAAGTGTTTCCCGTCTTGTGGAAAACAGCACTTGTTGTACCCGTACATAAGACCGGTTCAAGAACAAGCGTCTCAAATTACAGGCCTATAACTCTTTGTACATATTCAAAACTCTTCGAAACAGCTTTGCACAGAATATTGTCGTTTAAGCTCAAACATTCTCTCATCCCTAGCCAACATGGTTTTATGGCGGGTCGCTCAATCACGACTAACCTCACTTGTCTCATGTCAACTGCTGCTCAGGTCGTCTCCAATAAAGGCCAACTTGATGTAATTGACTTTGACTTAAGCAAAGCGTTTTATCTTGTAAATCACGACATGTTGCTAGCAAAGCTGTCAAAGCTTGATGTCCACAGTTCGTTACTTTTATTGCTCAAAAGTTACTTGCGTGATAGAATGTGTTTTGTCAGCTCGAATGGTAATTCGTCTGCTGCTTATCAGGCTACGACGGGTGTACCTCAAGGTTCCGTTCTCGGCCCCCTTCTGTTTTCAGTTTTAGTGAATCATGTTTCGGTTGTGATCCGTCACTCCTCCTTTCTACGATATGCAGATGACATTAAGATGTTTATAGAGGTACGAGACGAACGCGACTGTGTTTTGCTACAAAATGATGTATATGCTTTCGAAAACTGGTGCAATCAGAATGCCCTAAAACTAAGTAGTTCTAAAACTAAAGTCATGTCCTACGAGTCGAAAGACACATATTATATTCTCTTATGACATTCAGTCAGTTCTTTTGGCACGTGTGAATAAAATCAAAGACCTTGGAGTTGTATTTCATAGTACATTACGCTTTTCGAGTCATGTTGTCCACATTGTGAGCTCAGCTTTACGCACGCTTAGTATTACGTGCCGCATTACTAAAGAGTTTAATAACCCTAGTACTTTTGTCACACTGTACATTGCTTTATGTCGACCACACTTCGAGTATGCCTCTGTTGCATGGAATGAAATCAGAGCGACAAACTCGGCTAGGATTGAACGTGTTCAGAATAAGTTTTTATGTATCTACAAACATCGTTTCTCGTCGTGCAATGCGTCTACCTCAAACGATGATCCAGCAGTCCCAGTCCAACATAGCTTGGCATTGCCCACCCTGCGGCGTAGGAGAGAACATGCCGATATCCTATTTCTGTACAAACTTATTCATGGCATAAGTGACTGCACATCATTGATCTCAAATGTACGTTTGAACATTTCCGTAAAAACTACACGGCAAAATGCATCCTTCTACAATGCTCGCATAACTAATCTTCACGACCCCGTGTCAAGAATTGGGCACGCCTACAATTCCTCTTTTACAGACACTATTGATATATTTAACAATAATACACCGGAGTTCATCAGAGCGCTAAAGGTCCTCACCTAAATTTTGCTTACCATTTTTTGCACTTGCTCAGAACCAAATTTTATACTCTCGCTTTCCTCTTCTTTCGCTATCGTGGTGGTGTACCGTAGAGAGTTTATGTGACATATGTGATCTGTTTTAAGTGTTTTTATTGTTTACTGTTTGTTTTTTGTGTGTAGTGTTATGTTTTTCATGTTTCCTGAGTGCACCCGTACCAAGACCGCAAGGCTGTTCCTGGGCACTTCAATAAAAACATTGATTATTATTATTATCATCATCATCATCATCATCATCATCATCATCATCATCATTATCATTATCATCATTATCATTATCATCATTATCATCATCATTATCATTATCATCATCATTATTATTATCAATATTATTGATAATATAATGACAAAACGGCGAAAATCTTATTTCAATAAATACGTCGAAAACGAAGCTTGTTTGCTTCAGAAACCCATTAAAGTGTATTGATTATGGCTCACCGTTTCTTTTACACAGAACAAACTGCCCTGATTGTACATGTCGACCACTAGAGTTAGTTGACAACGTCAAGTATTTGGGTGTATTCTTTGATTCGGACATGGCTTGGAATTCGCATTTATCCTACGTCTGTGGTAAACTTAGGAGTGTTAGTTGTCTCTTGTATAATTGCAAAGTATTCATGCCATTTTCTGTAAGAAAATCTGTTGCTCACGCGCTTGGGTACAGCATTCTGAGGTATGGTGTAACAATATTTGGTGAGTGCTCCAACCAATGGCACATAAGGGTCGACCGCATTCTTAAGGCTTTATTGAACAGTGTCGCTTATTCTGCCGACCACTCCTCAGCATTAAGTGTTTTCGAGATGTTGCAGATGCCGACCTTTCGCTCTCTCTTCCAGGAAAGTGTCGTCCTTCGGCACTTTTGGTGTGACGATTTTAAAAACCCTTCCTTGTCACCTGTGCATCTACGTAACCCATCTCGTTTTATAATTCCACGATGTTTCACGCGTTATGGAAAGAGAGTTCGTTCACATTATGTTCCTGTCATCTTCAACAAACTTCCTCCGCACATCTTCGAAGCAAGTGGGAAAAGAAAATTGAAGAAACTCTTACGAAGTCTTGTATAGTAACCTGTTTTCGGAAATAGCTAGGACTTGTTGTTTTTACAAAATTAGTTTTAACTATTTCGTGCGTCGACTGCCGGGTCCTGCCCTTCAAGCCCTTGCTGGCTTTGGCAGACCCGCTTGCCTGTAATATTGGACTAATGTGTTGTGAATAAAGATTATTATTATTATTATTATTATTATAATTATTATTATTATTTTATTATTATTATTATTATTATTATTATTATTATTATTATTATATTATTATTATTATTATTATTATTATTATTATTATTATTTGAAGTGAGCCTGGTGATGAAAGAAGACGACTACGATCAGAACTGGGGGGGAGAAATGAAGTAAGATAGAATAAACGGGTCTGATCAGCTTCCCCAGTGTGGCAATAATTTGTAGACCACTACAAATTTGGCGCAGCCGACAGGATCAGCAAAATGTGGGTAACCTTCAACATAGATCCAAGTTCTACTAAAGAAATTGTATTTTTGAGTTACAATGTTCAGGATGATGCCACGACAGATCTTCCTCGACATATCAGTACACCAGAGTTGGTTGAGCTGGTCACACAGAGGGCAAAGAAGTCAACCACGGAACTTCTCAGCTCCAGATCCGTCAAGGTAAACCTGCAACGGTCAGTTTTCGAAGAAATGGTACTACAGCCATGTCGGAGATTATCGGAAGAGACTTCGGTATCTACCTCGAGCACGGCAATGATGCTACAAGCCCTGCAGCTACAGCAACAGCAGATTACCCAGCAAAATGAGCTGATGCAGGCGATCGGATCCTGCACGAAAGAAAAGGAGAAACCTAAATTTGAAACAGTGAAGCCAGACATGTTTGACGGATATTCATCGAGTCCGGAAGGATGGATTGACTTCTATGAGTATGCTTCAGAGAAGAACATGCGCCTTTTCCTGACGGGCATCGGAAAGAAGTGGTTTGAACTTCGCCTAGTGGACCACCCGGAAGCAAGCTGGAATGATTGGAAGGCAAGTTTTTTCACCAGTTTCAAGAGGAATCCCGTAGATAGATGGGATCAAGCTATCTTCTACAAGTACAAGACAGGTCTGATCCTCGAATATTTTTTTGAGAAGAGAAAGCTCCTTCAACTTGCCGAACCCCACCTGCTAGAGTCGGCAATAATATCATTGATACTTCAAGGGCTTCCACGTGAAATCCAAAAACAAGTACAAGCTCGAAATCTCAAATCCGTCGAAGACTTGCTTCAGGGCTTGCAAGACATCAACATCTCCAGTAACCCCATCGACAGAAGTTTTCCACCTCGAGCTGTCGCGCCGATGACACCAAACTCCGGCCATGCCATAGATAGAAATCTTCAACATAACGCTGTAACGCAGCGTACAACACCAAATGATGTGCGTCAGCAAAGGCGTCCATGGGAACAGTCAAGTTCCAACTCTAACCAGAACCAGGCGGTCCGCTTCACGGATGCCGAGGAGCAGTCGGGAGGCTCAGGACAAGAAATAAAAAACGAATAAAGGAGGGTGGTCAGTCTCACCCGAAGGTGCCAAATGAGACTGTGTACTTATCTTCGAGCCTCTCACATATCCCGTTGATATTGATGGTCGTAAGACGCGTGCCCTTCTTGATAGCGGCGCCTCAATATCGTTCATCAACAAGACAAAAACAGACGTATTAAAGACCTACTTAGGAAAAACAATTCAAGTTCAAAGTTATGATGGCAGAAAGAACCTTTATGAGGAATGGACAACTGTCACCGTTAACTTTGAGGGTCAAAGTATTGAAGTTGTTGCTCTGGTGATTGGTGGAGTGGATTATGATTTCCTACTCTCACGGCCAGACATGAAACGGCTAAAAATGAACATCTACTGGGATGATAAAGTCACAGTCGAAAAGACGGCTGACCGCAGATGTTTGGCCTGCAACCCTCTAGGTACTCCGCCGCCAAAGCTTATTACTGCAGCTGAAGACATTCCTAAGTTATACCCTGAATTGTTCAGCATTGGCAGCTACCCTCCAGCTACCCCCGAATTCACGGTGCCCTTCAACATCAGTGACAAGACAGTGGTGCGTAAAATGCCCTATAACATGACCAGAGAGAAGAAGGTGTGGCTCAAGCAGGAGCTGCAAAACATGCTAGATGCAGACATCATCAGGCCTTCGGTGTCTCCGTTTGCGTCACCTATCACTATCGCACCCAAAGAGGACGGGACCTTCAGGCTCTGCACGGACTACCGTGCTTTGAACAAGCAGACTGATCTAATCTCTTTCCCAATGCCATGAATTGAAGCCATCATAGATGAAACAGGAGGTTGCCGATGCTTTTCGCGGATTGACCTGTGCAAAGGATTTTGGCAGGTGCCCTTACAAAAAGAAACCAAGATGTACACAGCGTTCACAACACCCTTTGACCTGTACGAGTATAAGCGCCTCCCATTTGGCTGGAAGAATTCCCCTGCGTGGTTTCAAAAGATAATGAACCAGGTCCTGAATTCGTACCTGGGGAATTTTTGCAACGTGTACATCGACGGCATCATTGTCTACTCCAAAACAGAGGAGGAACACCGGCACCATTTATCACAAGTGTTGTCAGCACTTAGCTCCGCAAAACTGAAGGTTAATTTCAAGAAGAGCGAGTTCTTCCAGACCCAGGTAGTTTTCCTCGGTAGAGTGTTTAACGGCTCTACAAAAAGCACAAAAGAAGAGTCTGTGGCAAGGATTTCCCAACTGGTTAAGCCGTATGACGTACACTCTCTCCGAGTGTTCCTCGGTCTGGCAGGGCACTTCAGAGCATTTATTAAAGACTACGCTCTGAAGACAAAATGCCTCACTTGGCTCACGCAGAAGGATGTGATCTTTGATTGGACGGAAGAGTGTGAGAGAGCGTACCGAGATATGGTTCAAGCTATCTCCTCGGACCCTATCCTATCTTTACCAGATTTCACACTCCAATTCGAACTAAACACGGACGCCTCTCATTATGGGACAAGAGCCGTGCTTTACCAACGAGACGCAAAGCAGCCCGCTGACAAGTAGCTTCGGGTTGTGGGCTACCACAGCTATACGTTCAACAAATCAGAGTTGAATTACACGACCACAGAAAAAGAGGCAATGGCAGTTCTGAAGGCTGTCCATTATTTTCGGTCTTACCTAGAAGGGGCTCCGTTTAAGTCGTTCACAGACCACCAAGCCCTGACTCACCTTCTTAAAATGGCACAGCCAAAAGGCCGACTTGCGAGGTGGGTCAATGAGCTCCAGCAGTTCCAGTTTGACATTATACACCGCCCTGGTTTACTGCTGACGGACGCCGATGCTCTTTCACGCCTTCTTATTCCTCTAAGTGACGGAAGTCAGGGAACTGTTGCGGGCATCTAACTCCGATTCCCTCAGACCCTGTTCCCGGATGAATATGACACTTCAATACTTCGCTCTCGGCAAAAGGGTTTATTCACTCACTCATTGCCTGGGGGGTTTCGGGATCGGGGAACGGTCATCAGCGAGGCCGGGGGAAAGTCCGCTGCCACTGCAGCTTCTCCTAGTCCCAGCGGTGGTCGTTCACACCGCGTCATGGGGACGTCGTCGTCCAGGGTCGCCGTCTGGTCCGTTCGTCAAGTCCACAGCTCGACGTCTCGCCCGCACTTTCCCCGCGCCAGCGACCGTCTCCCCGCCGAATCCCGCGCCAGCGTCCTCGTCTCCTTGTCACCGCTGCACCATCCTTCGTGTCCCACCGCCCGAGAGCTTGCCGTGCGAGAGAGTCTTTCTTTGTCCGGCTTCCCCTTTTCTAGCCTTTGCCCCTTTGTTCTGGGAAGCCAGTCCCGTGACGTCAGTTGGCTTAGGGGAGCGGTCCAGCCGGACCTTGTGCTGCGCGAGGTCACCGCCGCTCCTCGGAGGCATGACGTATCTCGGAGGCCGGAAATTGGGGCCCAGAGGGTCGGCGCGGGGGAGGGCAGCCAGATCTCCACACCTCCCTCCCCTCAAGGCTCGGACTCCGGGGGGCTTGAGGTTGCGTGGTTCCCAGGAACTCCGCGGGGAACTCGATCAGCTGAGTGTCACCGATGATGATGAGCACCCTCGATGGTGATGGTGGCGGCATCAAACCAGGCAGGCCAGTGGTGGACGTTCATTCACTGGGCAGCCCGCGACCGACGGAGCACGTCCACGAACTGGTGCGGAGCACCACCGCTCACAACACGCACGGGCACTCAGGCACACAACACACGCCGGCTCTTGAAGTTCGCTTCCGTCCCCAATATCCCAGACAGCGAATCGCGCAAAAACAAATACCGGCACGCTATACCAGACAGCGCGACGAAACCAAAATCTTTCGATCGTTGGACATGCCACGAAATAAAAACAAAACTCTTCATTTCAATGCCAACAGGCAGGCAATCATTAAGAATGTCACGCTACCGCGTTCAAGAGGTACCTAAAAGGAAAACGTATTTCTCAACTAAAACGCATAAGCACTCACTGTATACTCAATTCGCACATATGCCCACTATACAACGTTTGCTCCTACAAAGACTCAACCGCATTCTTTTAAAACAGAAAACAATCTGACCGAACCCCAGAACCGCACACCTGCGATAACAGTATTGATTTCCAACACACTCGCGAGGGACGCACAAAACCTCAAAAATGAACAATAACCTCCGGTAAGACAGAAACGGCCACACATCCTGCCCCGTTCGCGAGGTGCGACTAAAATATCTACGGAAAATAAACACGCTGCCAACAGTAGCAATTACTCAAGACGGGAACTCATGCACTCGGCGTTCGCGACACCCGAACTACAAACACGCTACAGCCAAGCTACGCAGCACGCCTTCATCAGAAGGGAGAATCACCTTACTGAATGGCTGGTGTTCCGTGGTACCGGCCACAAATACCAGTACAAAGGGAATAGTATCTAGATCGTGCGGACAGCAGATCTAACCGGACAGCCTATTTACACGGCTATGTCCGTAACGTCTGGGCATGCGACCAGATGTTACCGCTTCACTGCTCGGAGGTGACCTCCCAACACGAGCGACGAGCGCGTAACGGCGGTCCGCTCCGAACCCCGCACGGGCTCGACAACCGCGACAAGCGCATCGACGCACGTTAAGGCCCGTTCACACATTTGCGTTCGGAGCGACCCCTATGCTTACGAACGAATGCAACCGCTGCGACTTCAACGACAACTGTACGCGACGTGTACACACACATGGAACCGCATGCAACCAAACGAATCAACAGCCAATGAGAAACGAGCTTCAGCTCTTGCTCCTAGCCAATAGTAAGCAACCCAGCTACGCTTACAAACATGGCGGACGGTTTCCTGCCCGACGCGAGGTCCACCGTCCTCACCGGAGCAGCCGGAGGTTTCGGCTACGGCGTACAGTCACGAAGATCTGCTGTGCGCCTACAATAGCTGTGTAAAGGCTGGTTCAAACATCTGAAACGAACCCGTTACCCACGACTGGGTCCGTTGTGACCGGAACGACCGCTCTGCGCTTCGCGTACACTCCTGCGACCACTGCAACAAGCGCAGTGCGTCGGCAGCACGGCGACCGCCTCTCCGCCGCCGTCAGCTGTTGGGGACGCGCTACCACTCACTTGCGTAACAGAAAATAGATAGACCACCTCCTATGACCACAAACTTTATTTTTTTATTTTTCAGGAAACGCTTGCAGGGTAGTGCATTAAAAAAAGAAAAAAAGATGCAGTACGCCGTCTTGCACGATCACGACTTTAATACACGACTTTGCCAACAGTACAAATCTCGCCACACGCCTTTTCTACGATTATAAAATACGATGTAATCTTAGCAGCGATCTAGCAACGTAGAAATATAATTTCGTGATCCGATAGACGTTGCAAGCGAGACATTGCGAGCGTTCAGGATTGCTAACACTAATCACCTTTCCCGGGTGATGAAAACGCGTGAAAATTCGCATCCTTTATACGGTACGCACCAGTAATACCTTAAACTTGAGCACACGCATGGAATGCGCCAAAAAAGAAATCCGGGCGATGTTCGAGGACACAAATGCTAAGAAAGCACCACTGTAGTCGAAGTAAACAAACACGACGGCACGGGCGTTTCTGCTGTCTTGAGAGTGCCGCCACGAGATCGCCGCACGAGTAGGTGGATCTTCCCTTCTAGTACGTGCTGGGTTATCATAAAGACACACGACGAAAATTCACAGTCAAGGATAGCGCTTTTAAGCGGAACGATGAGCTTCCACCACGCCGTCCACGTCGACGATCACCACCGTGGCACCGACGCCATGTTTGCATATAGAAGGAACCCGGCACGGCCGGCATGCAACGCGCGCGACCGAGCTCTCCTCGACCTGTGATTGGTATGTCGCTCCCGTCATTCCCGAACGTAACGAAAAAGTTCAGCCCGGCTCAACTCCTTGCGTTGCGAACGAACACGAACGAAACGACCGTTTGGCGCTTCGTTGCTATGGTAACTCGTCGTTCCAACCGGTTGCATTCGTTCGTAAGCGTAGTGGTCGCTCCGAACGCAACTGTGTGAACGGGCCTTTAGAGTTCTCCCCCGGCCAAACTTCGACACCGCATAACTAAAAAGTCTTCCAGCTGATGTCAAGGCCGGCCGGGAGCGAGCAATAAAAGTACGTCATCAACGCGTCTCGCGACTCTTTGACGTTCTCGACCCGAGCAACGTGCCCTCATACAAACGCAGTAGGGTACGCACAAAGCTCGCCCCCGACCAAGTCAACACGCCGCATGACTGAAAAGTCTTCTTGCGACTGTGATGACAGGTAGGGTTCGAACAATGTAAATATCCCACACGCGCACCTTTCATCTTTCGCGCAACAAGCGCGACACTGAAATGCCAAATAATCTAACCGGCCGGTCTTGAAAATGGACGAGCTAATAAACTATATTTGCTCCGCATGAACAGTTTCCGCAGCGTCGAAGTGTCTACCGCATTTACCGCTGGATTCCAACACCCGCTACCCATTCATGCAAAGGCTGCAGTTTGTACAGCGACGGGCTGACCCAACGCACAACAGTTATAGGCCGCCGACGGCCATGCCGCTGCCATAATTTCTAGGCTTCCCGGGCACGTACCCGCCGACGTGAACCGTACGCTTTCCCGGGCCAACCGCGCATCTGTACAGGATAAAACTATGAACAACTTGTCACATCCTCGCAAGACCGCCACTCCCCTCGTGCAGCTTTTCACTGCACAAGCACAGCTCATTCTCCACCTAGCTGTCCTTTCTCCCCTAAATCTATAATTTACCTCTAATCCAGGTCTCTGCACGACCAATCACGCTCTCTATACCCTTGCGTCCCAACGCGAACCCAAGCACGGCCGAGAGCCGTACAGCCGTACTGTATATCCGGCGGCAGCGGAAAGCGCGCGCTAGCCGCCGCTCCTCCGTAGACGGAGAAAACGAAATAAAAGAGTAACTCCCGCCGCGAGGCTCAATCCTCGATATAGCGGTGTGGTGTGAGAATCCGGAACCAACTGTGCGCACAATTAGACGGGATGAACCTCACGACTCTACAACCAGATACGCACGGGTCATGCGTCAAACTGGCCTCCACGGAGCATTACACACGCACAGCCACTGATTAAGTGAAAACGGAAACTCTGTGGTTTTCTGCACTGCGATCTCTGCGCACCAGACATCGCGTATCCGGCACGATTTAGTGGGCTTAGCCCCTAAAGGTAGCCTCTGGCCACAAGGTACTCGTTTAAAGCGATCTTGGTCGGAACCACAAGAGCGCATACCGTACCTTAAAACGCTGTCAACTAACGAAGCTCAAAACCGCGCTGACAGTTCAAGCAAGGCCAACTGGGAGCTAGCATACGGTAACACTGGGACGCTAGTCTCCTCCCGGACAAAATGCAATGCGGGAATAATTTCCAAACACAGTCAATGCATGCAACCGCCATCCGCAATGGAAGCGTTAATTCTCCACCCAGAGCGATGCCTCTCTAACGCGTCCGATCGGTAAAAAGCGTTCCAAAACATTACATCGATACGCGAGCAAAGGCGGTTAGGCGCGTCACATCCCCCAAACCGTAAGCTGGCATCTTTCCCAGCAGACGTGGACGGCCGGAGGCGTAGGTGGGGTGACGCCCGACGCTACGGGCCTCGAAAAGTGCGGTAATTTCGACGCACACAGCGCTCTTGCGCAGCAAGATCAACCTGCCAGCATTCATCGGCGCGCTGAACAGCAAAAAATCAAGGCGCTTCTTGTAACGGGGGATACGCAAATTCCTGACAGGCTGGGCAAAAGGGCTAACCCCTAACGACAACGGTCAAGGTCCGCGCCTCCTCGTCGGGCAGGCGAAATTGTCAGGACATTCGTGCGGCGCGCCCGCAACGAAACTTCGTGCGGCGTTCCTGCGACGAAGATGACCCCCAAAAAGAGCGCGAAACAGTGTCCAAATTCAACCGGAAACAGGTTAGGAATCGGAATGCCTGCCTGATCGAAAATCAGGCCCCACGTTGCGGCGCCAGTTTATGCGGGCATCTAACTCCGATTCCCTCAGACCCTGTTCCCGGATGAATATGACACTTCAATACTTCGCTCTCGGCAAAAGGGTTTATTCACTCACTCATTGCCTGGGGGGTTTCGGGATCGGGGAACGGTCATCAGCGAGGCCGGGGGAAAGTCCGCTGCCACTGCAGCTTCTCCTAGTCCCAGCGGTGGTCGTTCACACCGCGTCATGGGGACGTCGTCGTCCAGGGTCGCCGTCTGGTCCGTTCGTCAAGTCCACAGCTCGACGTCTCGCCCGCACTTTCCCCGCGCCAGCGACCGTCTCCCCGCCGAATCCCGCGCCAGCGTCCTCGTCTCCTTGTCACCGCTGCACCATCCTTCGTGTCCCACCGCCCGAGAGCTTGCCGTGCGAGAGAGTCTTTCTTTGTCCGGCTTCCCCTTTTCTAGCCTTTGCCCCTTTGTTCTGGGAAGCCAGTCCCGTGACGTCAGTTGGCTTAGGGGAGCGGTCCAGCCGGACCTTGTGCTGCGCGAGGTCACCGCCGCTCCTCGGAGGCATGACGTATCTCGGAGGCCGGAAATTGGGGCCCAGAGGGTCGGCGCGGGGGAGGGCAGCCAGATCTCCACACTGTAAACCGAGCAAAGCTGTGGGAGGCAACTGAACATATATTCTTTGAAGAGGGCAAGTTCCAAGTACCTCCTTCAATGATTCCTACAGTCTTACAAGAGTATCATGATAGCCCAGAATCCGGTGGACACGATGACTTTTGGAGAACCTACAAAAAGCTCACCAAGAGGTTCACCTGGCCAAACATGAAGCAGGACACAAGCAAATACATTCAGTCTTGTCACGAATGTCAACTTCACAAGGCAAAGTTCAAGCAAGCTAAAGACGTAATGCAACTCCGGAGTACTCAAAGGAACTATTTGGGGTTGTCCACTTGGACTTCGCAGAGTTGAAAAAGAAGAGCGAAGGAGTAAAACAGACGCAAGCGTTTCTTATTTGTATTGATGAATGCACAAGAATGGTAGCCACTCGAGCTGGAAGAGAAGATGCGAACAGCGTCATAGCTTTGCTCAACCGAGAAATGTTTAAGAACGTCAAGGTAATAAAATCTGACAATGAACCAGCCTTCAGAAGCAAGAAGCTCGAACAATGGGCAAGACAGCGAGGTATTTCACTGAAGTTTTCTGCGCCGTACCATCCTGGTTGCAGCCAACGGCCTTGCTGAACGAGCAATTCGGGACATTAAGCAATGCATGAAAATGTACCCAGATTTTCCAGGAGGCTGGAAGTGCTGTCTCGAAGCAGCTGTGTCTCACCACAACAGATCGTACACGAAGGGCCTGGGATGTAGCCCGATCTTTGCGGCCACTGGAAAAGTTCCCTTTCTATCGGCCGATCATAAGCTGGGGTTAACAGAAAAATTGCGACTCACAGAAACACCCAAAACAGACGCGTCAAAACAAAAGTACAGGGGCAACATGAAACAAAACTTTGATAAAAGACACAACGCCGCAATACCAAACCTAAAGGTTGATGATCTCGTTCTCGTCAGAAAAGGAATCCCGGGATCAAGCGCCAGTTTTTCTGGGCCTTATCGCGTTGTGAAAACGGCTACCCAGCAGGGCATATTGAAGACGATTTGGTACTTGGGCCCTAACGAGACGACGGAGACTGCCTCAATTGGAAATGTTTTCCAGTATTATCCCAGGAGGGATAACTTCTGAAGTCCGGGGAAGTGAAGTGAGCCTGGTGATGAAAGAAGACGACAACGATCAGAACTGGGGGGGAGAAAAGAAGAAGTAAGATAGAATAAACGGGTCTGATAAGCTTCCCCAGTGTGGCAATAATTTGTAGACCACTACATTATTATTATTATTCTTATTCGATCTCATCGCCGAAAGCATGCTCTCTTTTTTCAAGACATCGGTTGAGAATTACGCTATTTTATAAATTTGATAATGGTTGAAATTTAAATGGATGCCACAGAACATAGTGTATCATAAGAGAAGTGCTGCAGGTTGGTGATCAGAGTTCCTAGATAAAAGGTCAACTTAAAAAAATAAAACAATCCAGGCGCCGACTACAGTTACGTAAAAGTGTGCATAAGTTTAGGAACAATACAACTTATATAATTATAATAATATTAAAGACGCTATATTCTTCCAGCTGAGGTTAGTGTCGCTAAAGTCACTGGATCCTGAGAAAGTAACGCCCCAAGGTCGCAGTATTCTCGCCATTTTGGTCTATCGAATGAGCAGTTTCTCCTTAACCTCTCAAGACTTGGTTAACTGATCCAGATTCACGGTGAGGGGTTGCTTTTTAAAGACATTTCTCGTACACCGATATTTTTTTATGCACACATCGGCGAAACAGGCGCACACCTTAATGGTACGTTTACACTTGCGGATCCGCTAGTGAATCCGCCCAGCTTTTGCCGCTGGGGCGAAACGCTGGGCGGAAAACGCGGCGGCGAGCCGAATAGGTCCAGGACCTATTTCTGCCGCCGAACGAGGCGTTTCGCTGACCGGAAGTGACATTCTTGCGCAGTTCGACGCTGCCTACGTCATGAGCACGCGTAGTTCCGGGAGCAGCAACGCCCGGGTGTAGCCCGGGAGAGAGAGCCGAGGCGGGAACTCTCGCGCCTTCTCGTCATATTTGACGAGATGTTACGGGAACCGCTGCCGCAGCTGGCGCCGTCGCCACTGCTCGAAGGAAATAGATGTAAACGCAACCCGCTCGCCGCCGCCGCCGCCGGGAGCGGATCCGCTTTCGCGGCAGCGGATTTCTTCTCAGGTATAAATGTACCATAAAGCGCGAAACACATATACGACGAAATCGACCGATCCGACGTGCGGACTGCCGGAAACACCTTGGGGGGCGAGGGTTTTATGGCGAATTCGCGTGGTTCTTTCTGCGCGCTTTCGAGCGCTCTTTCCAGAGCGCGCGAAATCTAGTGGTTGAAAGAGAGTGCTGTCGCCTGATCGGGTGGTTCCTTCCGAGGGCGCCTCTCCTTCTCAGAGCGCTCCCCCGCACTCCGTTTGTAGCCGCCGGAGTGCGGAGCGGCGCAGGAGTCACGTGGTATTTGGACGGTGATCACGTGGTTTTGTTGACGATGGCCGGCAGTGGTCTGTGGTGGTGTGCGGGGTCCAGCATGACGGCGATTGATATCTGGTTCAACAAAGTGCTTGTGCATTCGACGGTGCGAGGATTACAACGGACGGGACGACATTGGTTTGCGACCGTAACAGGAAAAGTCGACGTGTGAAGTATTCCCAGTGCTTTCCCGAGATAGTTCATCTCACGGCGGTGAATCCGCTAAGCCTAACCGACGACGAAACGGCTCGCAGAGCTCGCCGCTGTTTTACAGGGTTTTGTGGTCGCTCCAAGAAATTTTCAGGTTTGGTAAAAGTGCGTTCGAAGGTTTGTGTTGTAAAAAAAATAAAGGGAGAGCCGAACATAATGCACTGTGATTTGTGTCACATTGCAATGCTTGCACGATATTTCGCCGTGAGAAAAAATGCGGTTTATTAACCATTTTATATTTGCCTGCTCTGTCGTACGCATGACCGCTATCGCAGCGCGTTCACTGTCGAAAACACGATGAGTTGACAACTGTTTCCAAGCGTTGGCTTTCGTTCCGTTCTGCAAAAATCAAATCGCATACTGCTGTTTTCTTTTTACATGCCGATGCGTAAAACAATTTACGTCACAACCGTTATTTCATCACGTTGCGAGCGTAAATTTTGCTCAATCGTCCACCGCACGCTGTAAGATCCTGTTGTTTTGAATGCATTACCAATGTCCAGAAATTTTAATTCCGTGACTGGTCTGAGAATCTCGGAGCGCTCTGAAGCCAGCAGTTGTGATCGGCTGAAAAGGATCCCGAGTAGCTCTGGCGGCGAGGAAGGGGTGCTCTGCTGAATCGAGGTCAGAGGCGAGAGGCGACCACCCGGAGAGCGTTGAAAACCCTCGCCTCCGACCGTCGTATTGCCTGATCGGACGTCGGATCGGACGGTTTCGTCGTACATGTGTTTCGCGCTTAACACCACACCACATCCGGCGTCGGTGCTTTGCAGCGTTAAAAATACGAATGAAAAACAATATCATTATAAGAGAAACTTCTCATTATCTTTTAGGGCCTGTTTCACGGGGTTGAACTTTGTAAAAGAGCATCCTATAAATGATAGATTACAGTTTCTGGACCTTACATTGTCGCTACAGCCGTCACACGTATGTTGGTGTTATGATCTTAGATCAAAGAAGTGTCTACACCCTTTCAATTACAATCACTCTAAGGCGGTTAAAAAGTTTTTACCTGTTTGTGTGCATCCTTGACGAAGTCTTGTCCATGCAGGATGTAAGAAAGTTTCAGGATCCAGGTGAACAGGTTGAAGAGAGAGGAAAGAGGGGGGAGGAGAGAGGAGGGCTACCCACCGGCGTTCCTTACAGGAGTGGGAGAATGGCTGTTGGAAAGGCTTTGGGGCTGACGTAAGCCCCGAAGCTGACAGACACCGCACGAGTGAGCTTCCAGAGAAGCGCAAGCCGAGAATGAAACTGGTAGTGGTGCCCTATACGTGCACAAGGTGAGCCGCGGGATTAAAATGGCGTAGAGACACCAAGTCCCGGTTATCTTCTCCTCTTCGATAACACTGGAAAAGTTGTGTGGTGAAATTCATAGAGGAGAAAAGGACGAAGCGTGATGTACAAAAAGAAATCAACATAACAGTTTGTATTGTGCAAAGTGGGTATTGTGTATAGAGTACCGTTAGTGTCCGGTAAACAGTACATTGGAAACTCTGGTAGATGTGTCAATGAGGGAGCATTCATTATCTGTGAGATGGTCCCTTGCGGGCCATCTGGCAATTGATTGTGGTAGGTGTGCCCCTAAGTTTCAAGAAAGCACGATAATGATCCGCCAGAACAACCAAAAAACGAGAGATATTACTCAAGCATTTCGCATATTACGATGTAAGGAGGGCACGTGTGTAAGTACGCCCTCTGTTGCCTTGTTTTAGAAAAAGATCTTAGCCAATGGGAGCCTGTACGTGTTGACGCCGGTGTGATAGATTATTCCGAGCTTTTGCTTCGCGGCTTTCATGTTTTTCCTAATAAAAAATTCAGTTGTTAGTCAGCGCCTTGTCTGTTTGTGTCTTCCTTTGGCCCGTCGTCATTTTGCGCTGTTTTCTCATTTCAATGGAACACAACTGGCCCAGATTTACACGACAAAATGTTCAGTTCGGCTAGTTGGTTCACAACTGGATAGGAGCGCCGGAGGACAGGAACAAAGTGCAGAAAGTAACTGACAACACAGAAAACACTCGCAACTGGAAGTTTTTTTTGAAAAACACTGACTTAAAAACTTTAATAATACCACGTCACTTCCAGCCACCCCACTTTCTTTGTAAAAATAGCATCTCCTTACCTAACAGTGACACAGATGGATCACTGATGCATTTATCGGCACGCATTGTTTTGATGACAAACGCTTCGTGAATTTCCCTAGTTGATTTTCCGCTGTGTCGTCCCAGGATGGTTGTGTTTGAAAACAAGGGGGTGCACGGCACCGATCTCAGTGCTAAAGCAGATGCCCAGACGGCGTCTGTTTGATAGCTGCTGCGTCTAGCACGGTCATTTACGCAGCGGCCTGTTTGCCCCACATAGGTGCGCCCCCAGGATAGTGGAATGTTGTAGACGACGGAGGTTGAGCATTCAAAAATCTTATTTTTGTGTTTCTTTTTGCATTCGCACTATTTCTGTCTGGAGCATTGATTATTCTGCACAATGACGAAAGATTATTCGGGGCTGAAAAAACAACCGGAACCTTGTAACGCCCCGCAACTTTTTTTTCTTCAAAATATGGAAGATAACATTAAGGTAAGGGATGATGACCGCTCTTATTTTTTGCCGTTCAAGAACATTTTGTGGAACACCTTTATACCTCCTCTTCAGACCACTCGCCGCATCAGTAAGGGACTTCTGAGGATAACCCGCACTTAATAGGCGATCGACCTGTAACAGGAAGCTCCTGCCCATTTCATGGTGACATGACTTTTCCAACGCAGCTCCAAGGCAGGACATAGTGACACTTTTTTTTTTTTTTACAAGTTTTGAATGGGCGGAGTCGTACTGTAGCACAGTTTTTTTGGAGCGGGGCTCATAAGCCCAACAGATGTGATAGACTAGAAACTGCAAACACCCCCCCCCCCCCCCCCTTTCCCGAGGTTCTTTGATGCGTAAATCCCAAACAATGAGAGTAGGCCACAAAAACACCGATCAATTCAAATACATCGCTATCAGTGAGCTCTTTAGGTAGAAGGACAATAACCAGATAATCGTCGACATATCAAAAAATCCTAAAAACGCCATCATTTTCAAGTTTCTCAAGTATAGCTTGGTTCCAAGGCGCTAAAAAAATATATCATGCTGTACAGGAGCTACTTTCGAACCAATACAAATGCCCCGCCTTTGTACGTATACATCATTATCGAAAGAAAAAAAATGAATGTTCAAGATGGAACAAGAGATCAATGAAGCGTTCCACGCTCATAGCGCAGGTGCTCCGCAAGGCCGTTTCTCCATTGCATTCGATACAATTGGTTACTGCACTAAAAAGAGCCTGGTGTGGAAAAGAGTAAAAAAGATCTTCGAGATCAATTGAGAAGGCATCACACTTCCCTCTAGTCCCATTCTTCGAAAAATCTATCACCTCCTCCGAGCTATGGACCAGAAACGCATCATGCAATTTCAATGACGACAGGAGGTTTCTAAAAAAGGTAGAAATCTGGAAATGCCACGAATCTCTTTCCGTTACTATCGCCCTAAAAGGAACGTCCGTTTATACGTTTTTGCCCTGAAGAAATTTGCAGGGACAGTTTCTTACTTCTGTTCACCTTCTTTGCCAGACCCGGGAGGTCTAAATCACGACACATTTTCTTTTTGGCCCTCAACTTCGCTTTGTTCAAAGATCCAGGCTCACCAGCTTGAAGTTCTTGACGACCGCCTCCTTGGCTTTGGCGGCATACAAATCATGAGGCAGGACGACAAATCCCCCTTCCTTGTCGGACGTTAGTAGCTTGAGGTTATTGCGTTTGAATTGGTTAATAGCAGCTCTCATCTTCAGGCTTTTGAGGCGTTGGCCGGCGGTACGGCAGAGCACATCGACTCAGACTTCATTTGCAAGAGACATCTGCAAGAGGCACGGTGATAGAAATGGTTCAGGTGGCGCAACGCTTTGCCTCCGCCGTAGAGTCGTCGTGACGAGGATAGGCACATGATTCTCTCTCCTGCCGCCAGGGCGCGCCACCAACTCCGAGGCCGTCCTTTCGTGAGCAGTAGCAGGTGGCAGAGTACGCCGGGCTAGAACGCTGCGCAGCGTTCCGCTGTTATCGTTTTGTTTCTGGCCAGTTTCGGCTTCCGGAAGTTGCCGGCAATGAAAAAGAAGTGCTTCGTGTGACGGTGCAACGCGGGGTACGAAGTGTGAAGCTGTCCCTTTTTGCTCTTGAAGATGAAGTCTCTTGCAGACTTCATCTGCAAGAGACAATTTGAGTAAAGGTTTTTGTGCAAATCGTGGAAACCTGTCTATAAAGGCCACGTCCTTGTAAGTGCCCAACGAAAAGCTGCTCTGACAAAAGACGCAGTGCCAACAAAGTTTCCTGACGAAGAACTAGAAAAAGAAAAAAAGGACCCGCGGACCGTCAGTGCCTTTCTTCCATCCAACGAAATTATTTCTAACGCATTCAATTTGACATCATTTGCAGCTGCAAGAATAGGAGAGATGGTAGTAATGATATTACTGTAATAAAACTGCAATAATGCTCCGAACTGCACCGAACTATGCCGAGCTCTCCGATTGGTTGTTCGTGTTGCCGAAGACGCCGTCGCCATAACAGCCCACTCTTCCGGGGATCGGGAGCTTGTGGGACACCGGAAGTTCTAGTTTTTTTTTCGTACGAGAATACCGATTTCTCCTCTTCTTAGGATGTTCTTAACTTACGAACTTCTGAGATCAGTTGTCGTAACCTAAGAAGCTCTTTTCGCAGTGACCTTGCTCTCTGCGCGTGGTTATTGGCGAGGGCGATAGATAGACGCACGATTGGTTCCACGAGCGCCTAAGTTCCACCGCACTGCCAGTTTAGTGGTGAACGGAGCCTCGTTGTGTCAGGCGGCCCCGTTGCTGGATATGTAGTGTCATGTGTTTGTGCACCGTTGTGTACGTGTTTCCTAGGCTGGACTATTAGTGGCGAGATGTTTTGGTGGCACCCTCCTGTGGTTCCCCTTTGTGACGTCATTACCTTGCAAACAACAAGTTCGATGGTGTTTGTTATTAGCATGGTGGAAGCTTGAAATCATTGCGCTCTCAAAGGAACACTGCGAATACCGTCAAAATTAAAGTTCTTTCATTCCTCTTATTTCCGTCGATGATAAATCCCCTTACCGACGTCATAGTCAGCGTTTGGCCAATCGTGAAAGGCCGAAAACAGCGACGCTTTCGGTCGCGCACGGGGCTAATAAAGGACGCAAGTCCCCGCTCGCGAGGGAGAGAGGGTGCGTGGGGAAAATGGGAGGGGGACTGCTTGGTATTTGTTCCGAAAGAACCTGTTTTACTAAGTCCAAATACAGCCTTCGCCAGAAGCTGGTCGCCCAGTTTCTTCTCCCTCAACGAGCGCAAACTGAAGGCCCAACACGGCGTGCCGGGAAGAGTATCCACAAACGGGCTATCGCGTCGCCTATCTCGTCAGACCGAAAATTGCTCTTGGTCGCCATTTTTGTTTTCTCTAAAAGTGGCATTGCGGGATCGGGTTTCGATTTGTGGTGCTCGAGCACTGCGGTTGATATATTCTCAAGTCACGAGTCGAGGAAACTCGGTAAAAGTATGTCCAAACAGTTCTGGCTATACTACGTGTATTCCTTCTTGCGGCTTGAGAAAGTGTTTTTGTTTTCAGTTCGAGTGCGCTCTCGAGCTGACAAAGTGCGCGCCATGCTCTACCACCTAAATGTACACATGCATCTTGACCCCCCCCCCCCCCCCCCCGCGGCATCCCCAGCCAGCTTGGGATATTTTTCGTTTTTTTCTTTAGGAAAGGGCATAAAAAAAGCCCCCCTCCAATATATATATATATATAGATATTGACTATGCTGCTAGTTTGTATGCGTGCACTTGCGTCTGTCTATTTTTTCATAATGTTTGCTGTGATAGTGTAAACTATTTTAGTTTCTACGCTTATGCAGACAGTTTTTCTAAATACAATAAACTAAATATCGAAGGGGTGACGTTCGTATTTGCTTATTTATGTTTTGATTTTCAGGGCTCGATTTCCTTTGAGAAATTAGCTTAGTGCCAAGAACACCGTGCACAAAACATTTTATAATTCTCACTTCCACATTTTTTTTTTTCTTTTTTTATGCCACTGATCACTTTCTATCTCCTCTTCGCACTGGCGATATAAAAAGCAATCTCGCAAACCTTTTGAAATCATTTCACACGGTACGATTTTGTACAATCTCGGTGCAATTTTCGTCGTTCTGAGGTGAAAACGACGATGATGCGACAGGAATGTTAGCGCCCCGCAGGTCCAAGCACCTGGAGCGAATGCTTGCGCTGCAGAACCCAGGTAGACTCAAGGATCCTGGGTTCAATCCCCATCCTTGCCGGTTTTGATCAGATTGGATGAGCATCGCACCGGCGTGCGGTCGTGTGCTACTGCCGCGTCATGCAGGTTAAAGAGAGACTGAAACGGTTCTGTATTTGAGAAAAAAAACAAAAAAACGCTTAAATCGTCTTTTTTTGGCCTCTAGGATCAGGAATGTCAAAATTATTTTTAAATTTGGTGCACGGAGGCTTTAGGAAATAATGTTTAAAGTACCATTGACGCCCCTCCTTCCCGGAGCGTGACGTCATATTAGGAGTTTTCGGAATCTCCGCTCTCGCGCATCGTCAGTGCCTATCAAAGCTATGTACGCGCACACTCGCTGTTTTTAAAAAGGTCAGAAAAAGACAACATGACTACTGTCAGTCATGACGAATATAAGTGCCAGCGAATATACGTGGCAAGCTTGCGATTGCACGCGCTGTCCACACGAGGGATACGCGCTTGGCGTCCGCAAGATATGCGAATGACGTAACATCTCGGAGGGTTTTCGTTTTTTTTTTTTTCTCGCGTTAAGTTACATCTTTGGGAAAAACAGCGATTTCATTCATGCAGACCAGCACAGCGCCACACTACCCTCTGAACGTCATCACTGCTGCATCAGCAGCACGCCGAGGAAGCAATCACCAAGACCATCGACACGTCACCACCGCCAGAGGAAGCACGTGACCAAACAAGACAAAAGCCGTCAACGCAAGCACCACAGCGGGATTCGCAGCCCTGATTCCGCCGTGTACACATCCCTCCTGTATTCTTGCAGTCGCTGCCACCTGGAAAGGCGATTCTCATCCTGCAAGCCCAGCACGCGCCAACTACCCTCTGACGTCATCACTGCTGCATCAGCAGCACGCCGAGGAAGCAATCACCAAGACATCGACACGTCACCACCGCCAGAGGAAGCACGTGACCAACAAGACAAAAGCCGTCAACGCAAGCACCACAGCGGGATTCGCAGCCCTGATTCCGCCGTGTACACATCCCTCCTGTATTCTTGCAGTCGCTGCCACCTGGAAAGGCGATTCTCATTCCTGCAAGCCCAGCACGCGCCAACTACCCTCTGACGTCATCACTGCTGCATCAGCAGCACGCCGAGGAAGCAATCACCAAGACCATCGACACGTCACCACCGCCAGAGGAAGCACGTGACCAACAAGACAAAAGCCGTCAACGCAAGCACCACAGCGGGATTCGCAGCCCTGATTCCGCGTGTACACATCCCTCCTGTATTCTTGCAGTCGCTGCCACCTGGAAAGGCGATTCTCATCCTGCAAGCCAGCACGCGCCAACTACCCTCTGACGTCATCACTGCTGCATCAGCAGCACGCCGAGGAAGCAATCACCAAGACCATCGACACGTCACCACCGCCAGAGGAAGCACGTGACCAACAAGACAAAAGCCGTCAACGCAAGCACCACAGCGGGATTCGCAGCCCTGATTCCGCCGTGTACACATCCCTCCTGTATTCTTGCAGGTAGGCCCAAAAGCCACTAGGGTACTCCGTTTCTATCTTTGCTGGCTGCGAATCCCACCTTTGCCTTGTGTTTTTGTTGGTCGTCAGTCGGGGTGTTTTGGAATGGGTACCGACATTGTGATTTACCGGGCGCGGATCGGTTCGTTCCTCCCTAACAAAAAAAAGCGAACCTTATCTTCCGCAAAAATACGCTTTCTGAACATGTCTGCCATATGGCTGCCTGGATCTCTGAAGCTGTTCACGATAGCAACCGTCATGTTTCTTTTGCTGGCAACCGCAGGAGACGTTGAAATGAACCCAGGCCCCGTTACGAATGCTGAAAAAATAGACAGACTTCAAAACGCGATAGACAGTCTGATCGCGAACTCAAACCAAAATCAAGAAACGAATGCTATGAAACTTGACCAGATAAACAACGGCATCGCTGCCCTGGGTGCACGCGTCACGAACCTTGAAAAACAAGTGCAAGAAGTCGCGAGTATGAAGGAAAACCTAAACACTGTTAAAGAAACCGTGGCCTCAGTTCAACATGAAACTTTAGCCTTACGTGAACAAGTCGAGGCACTTGGTGACACGATAGATGACTTTGAAAATCGAATGACATCCCCAAGAATCCGGGACACGCCGCTGCTTACAACTTGCGCCATCTCTCGGCAGTCACGTCAGCGGCCCAGCTTAACTCAATGGGCAAAAAAAAAAAAAATATATTTTTGTAATTCAGTAAAGAACCCGCCGATTTGTTTGCACTCGGAGGATTATAATAGTGACCTAATGGCCCGCCTATTTTAAGAAATTCAATGCCACACGACCATTATATTTTCTTCCTGAATTAATGAACCGGTTCCCACAGACCCCCATTGAAAAAGAGACCATGACATTCACTTCCCAGGAAGAAAATCTTGGCGCCACAGACACTTGAAGTCGAATACGATTATTTGATTAATCTTAGCTTTAATTGATTCCAGGAGAGCATTTTGAAATTCACGTTTAATCTTCCGTTATCGAGGTCTAAAGTTCCGTGATAATCGAGAGCTTGCAATAGCGTGAAAACATGGATGGGCCAGCACGGATTTCCCGCTCAAACCTTTTTGCGAATATTTACTATTTCAAGAGATTAAATATGTATTAATGCGAAAGCATTAACTGTCCCGTGGAGTGAAGCCGGCGAAATACGCCACCTAAATTCCCATTGGCTGAGTGTAACGAGACCTAAATTCCCAATGGGTGCGACGCGTCATGTGGCTCCATAGCAACGGGGTCATCGTTGCCGAGGAGCCAGCCAAACTGCTGGCGGCGCAGGGGTAAGGGGGAGGGGGTGGGGCGGTTATGCGCTGGGCTCACGTCACGCTTTGAGGTCTAACGTCGTCAACCGGTACGCGCAGATGTATTACGTGAAGGTGGGAAGCGGGTATGCGATGGCCTGACGTTAGGTCTACCATTACGCTTTAAGGTCTAACGTCGTCAACCCGTACTTTGAGGTCGTCCTAGACGTCGTCTTTGGAGTCGTCCTTGAGGTCGTCCTAGACGTCGTCCTCTAGGCGTCGTTCTCGATGTCTTCCTAGACGTCGTCACCTATGCGTCATTCTCGACGTCATCCTAGACGTCGTCATCTAGGCGTCGTTCTCGACGTCATCCTAGACGTCGTCGTTGAGGTCGTCCTCCGCGTCGCCCTAGATGACGTCCTTGACGTCGCTCTCGACGTCGTCCTAGATGTCACCCTCGACGTCGTGCAAGGGGTCGACTTATATGCCTTACTTGGCGTCGATCTCTGGGACGTCGTCCTCGACGTCGTCCCATACGTCGTCCTCAACTTTAATACGTGTAGAAGCATTACTAGAAAACATTTCTCCCGCGGGACTATAATGCTTTCGCATTTCAATGCATAGCTCGGTATGTATAGCATCACATTCCAGGAGACAATTTTGATGATTATTAGAATTGTTTTTTTTTGTGATTTTTTTACTCTCGTCCCTTGTACAATAAGTCGGCTCTCTTCGCTGTGGAGACTAAGTCCGAACGAGTTTTTTGGGCAGTTGCCCCTCGCTCAGGAAGCCACACAAATCATCTGACAATATTACATTTTCTCCTATCACGTACCTCTGTATGCCTATTTGTATATTCCGGGAGAGCATTTTGATATTACCTATAATTATTTTTCTGTAAATTTTTTAATCTGGTCTCTCGGAACAAACGTCGGCACTCTTCGCTGTGGAGACTAAGTCCGAACGAGTTTTTTGGGCAGTTGCCCCTCGCTCAGGAAGCCACACAAATCATCTGACAATATTACATTTTCTCCTATCACGTACCTCTGTATACCTAGTTATATATTCCGGGAGAGAACTTTGATATTACCTATATTTATTTTTCTATAAATTTTTCAATCTGGTCCGTCGCACCGCAAGCCGCGTGTATTCGCTCCGAGGACTAAGTCCTAACGACATTTTTGGCAAGTTGCCTTTTGCTCAGGAAGGCAGAAAACTCGCCTTAGAAGCTTCAGCTGCCACTATAGCGTAGCTGACTATATATATTACGCTAGTCTGGGAGAGTACTTTTATATTTTGTCTAAAACTGTTTTAGTGAGTTTATGAATGATTCGTACATCATAAATCTGATTATTTGCTGTAGATACTTAACTTGTATATCCTAAAGTTGCTCTATGTCAAAGTACGCAATTTTTCTGTATGTATCCCTGATTCCACAAGACCATCTGAGGTAAAAACAAACAGATTGTAATTATACTTTTCTGGCTGTGGACATGTGTTCTGGCGGAAGACATGTGAAAAAATGTGTACAAGTGTTCATTCTAAACATTGTGAATATTATTTTTGATGGTTGATGTCAAACTCGTTGCTGCGAATAATACTAGTGGATGGACGTGAAAATAGTTTTGAATGGACATTTTGAAACAGTCCTAGACTTTTATCTTCGTCCACCTACATACCGCCCTTTCACAATTTGTGCGTCTTAAAAAAAAAAAAAGAAAAAAAGACTGGGTTTACGACTGAAACAGCAGCCAACAACTGCCAGGGCTCCGTGGGGAATCAGGCAGGAAGAGTATGCGCGGGTTTTTGTGATGAGTTTGTAAAGTCGAAACCTCATCCCGAACCTGTGAGTTGAGTAACGTGACGTGTCCGCTCGCACCACTCGGCCGACTCGGCGAGACCTATCCGGTTCTCCGCTCGCAGTGCTTGCTTTTTCGTTTTGGTTTTCCCAAGGCTGCGATGTTCAAGTTCGACAAAATGTCGGGGAATCCAGCGGCATTGTCCCAAGATCGAACACTTCGGCGCTGTCGCTGGGCGCCGCCATGGTGCCGTAGATTTCGCTTACTATTGGTGAGCTGCTGTGCGATGATAGCGCGTTGTTATGGGCTCTTGACTGCGGTTGACTGCGTGTCAGCGCAACTGTTTGTACAAGCATGGCGCAAGCGCTCTTCGCAACGCAACGCGTCCGCTTGCCGCTACGGAACGCACCGCGCTCAAACACAGATGTGCGTATGGACCTTTAGGCGTGCTTCAGACATTGCGTTTGCTTGCGCTAATCCCCACTGCGTCCGCTTGAGACGGCGCGAGCTACCGTTCTACGGGGATTATCGTAATATCTTTACAAAAGACGCAGGCGGACGGAACGCAGTCAAACGCTAATAGGGAGTTTTCGTAGACCGCGTTTCCCACTCCGCTAAGCCCTCCGCAACGAAGAAGCCGCTAATGCGCCTGCAAGCCGATGGCCTTGACTGTAGAGTTCCGGGTAGCGTAGCGTGTTGCGGAGAGCTTTGCGGGACGGCGAAAGCGATCTACGAAAACTCTCTAATGTCTGAACCGGCCTTTAAAGGGCCCATGAAACGAATTTCGGGCTGGAATGAATCAATTTATATTGGGATTTTACTAATAGGCACATCGTTCAGTGGGCTAAAAGAAAAAAAAGGTAGAAAGTCAAAAGCGTGACTTTCAGTACGAAAATTTGAAAAACACAGCGGACTATTTCGTAAATCCTTCCCTTCGTAAGCTCTCTGCCTTTTCACTGTGATACATCCGCGGACCCCGCAGCGCGTCACTGGGCCCCCGCAGCGCGTCACCGGGCCCAAACGAACGTCACACGACACCGGACCTCACTTATTCCCTTCATCCCTAAGCTGACATTGTGGTGGAAGCTACGCGCTTGCCGGACCAATCAGCCACCCCCCTTTCATCACCTGTCTCTGCGCGTGGGTATGCGCGAGAGAGCGTGATCACGTGGCAAAGGTGTGGCTGGCCTAAGGAGCATGTAACTTTCATAGCACTGTCAGCTTCAGGGTGAACGGGGTGGGGATAGCAACTTTTGTCTGAATTTTGAGCGACGGGCTAATCTTCTAGGGGGAGAATGGATGTGTCCGGATAACACAAACGAGAGTCCGAGCAAGAGGGGACTCCCCCTTTCCGTCTTCTTGAACTGATCGGTAGAATGCGCGATTTATGAGTTGAGGAGGAAAGCTAAACATGAAAATATTGGAAAAACGTTTCATGACTCGTTTAAGCGCAAAACACATATGTACGATGATCCGTCCGATCCGACGTCCGATCGCTGCTCCGACTCGCCGCAAACGATTATCCGAAACACATGCTTCCGACCGAGCTTGCGACGCGTCGTTCCGACGGTTCCGATCTGCTCTGCCCAGCTCCGTGACCAATGCGTGTTGCCCGACTTCCTACGATCGCCCTTCTGCAGTGGAAAGGACAGGCACGCACACGTTCCCTCTCCCATTTTGAGCGCTGAATAAAGCTGTGCGCGGCCTCTCCTCCTCTACCCGGAAATGCCAAGAAAAGGAAGAGGGACTCGCAACCGAATCCTTGCTCCTGAATAGCCCGTTCCCCAAAACGTGACGGCCTCATGACGTTCCCGCTACCTGCATCGTCATTTGCCGCGGCCATCCGACCACCGCAACCCCCCTGGACAGTCGGTCGCATGACGCAACGCCGTTCTGACGTTGCGTGCGACACGACCAAGCAAGCTGCGTCCGACCGTCGTATTGCCTGATCGGACGCCGGGTCGAACGGTTTCGTCGCACATGTGTTTCGCGCTTTAGCCATATCTCGCGTGTCTTGTGGTATCAGTTGTTATACACCAGCACAATGCGTCTGTCGGTTTCCTCCAAAGCACTTGAGTGTACTTCTTCCCCTGGACTCCTACACACTCACTTATGATATGCGCGCGATCGTGCCCATTGCCAGGTGCCTCGTGACGAGATTTCAAGCTCGCAACAACACATGCAGTTTTAGCTAAGTGCAATAAACAAAAATAACTGAGTGGTTTTAACGTCCCATGCTCATTCGGATGGGACGCCGGATAAAAACCGAGCGTCTGTGTTTCCTCCAGCTCGCGCTTGTCACGGAGAGTGACAAGCGCGAGCTGGAGGCGGGGCTTCTCCTGCTGGCCTTCTCGGTGTGATTCAACCCTTGGTACCACCTGGGTGCCTTCTGTACCACCTAATGCCAATTATTCACCGCGTGCTCGGCATGGGTTGATATTACGAGAGCAAAAGAGTGCTTCATACCCCAGTGGACTTCCGGTGATGGATGTATTTATTTGTTCATCTGCAACGCAAAGCGTGCTTCGCGTTACGGATTATACCTTTATATGAACGTACTTGCGGTTCGAGCTCTACAGGAAACAAAAGGACGCAAAAAAAAGAATATTTAAACGAAGATGAAAACCGGAAGCGCGCAGGGGATTGCCAATAGTGGGCGGTTGTGAGCTTGTTTACAAACAGAAAAATATATAGCTGACACAATTATGCCACCGTTTCACGACCAAAGCTATAATTCGCCTCATTCTAGCATGGGAAAAAATTGGGGTGTATCTATGTTTATACAGCTTAGAACTCGGTCTCCTTCAACGGGCGACGCGTCTCCCAGCTGTAGATGAGAAATTTAGCCAGTGCAGTACAACCGCTAGCCTTGACTCTTTAACTCAAGGCTAGCGGCAACGATCGCACGCCGGTACGATGCTCATCCAGATCTAAACGGGCAGGAGTGGGGATTTAACCCATGATCCTGGGTTCTGCAGCGCGAGCTTTCGCTCCATGTACTCCGAGCTGGTGTAACAGAACACTGTACTGGTGTGCTCTAGCACACTCAGCCACCTTTCCCCGTATTTCTTTTTCTTTTTTTTATTACATGGGAGAAGAAGTCGGCCACCGATCCCTCCAACCTTAGCATGGACCAACGCATGGACTAACTCCAAAGGCTGTGCACGTGTGCGCGATAACCATTGGCTGCCCCGACTGGCCCTCGCTGCGCGAGCGCTCGCGCAGCCACCGAGGAGTGACCCAAAGCAATTAGCTCGCGCCTTTACCATGCATGACTAAACATAGTCAATGCTAAGGTAAGACGAACTTCAGCTCGATCCAGAAGACCCTGTCTAACACACTCCAAAGATAACAACGAGAAAGCCCAGCCTCAAACAGACGCCTTAGCATCGGTTTACTACAGTGTATACTAGAATACGGGGTAGTGTTTGGACCGGCGCGGCTCGGCAATGGGAGCATGTGAGGCTGCGCGCGTAGACAGCAATCGCGGCGCTGCAGCCGATAGGGCAGCAGAAAGTCACTGCAGTCCGCACGTTCCGCCGCACGTGCAGGTGCACGCGGTGCACGCGCACAACCACCACCATACTGACATTACTGCCGATGTGCCGGTGTCCACGCCTATTGGGCAGGAGATCGAACTATAGGGGGCGCTTTATCGAGCTTGTTGTCCCCACAGCCCGGTGTTTACCAACACAGCATAACAAAGAAATTGAACCTGGCCGAGCACGGTCTGGGCACGAGCGCTTCGCTCTGACCAGTGCTTTGGTCGCACGAGGAGTGGCCTTCGAATCGTCATCTTCGATTTCTCGGATCAAAAACAAACAAGAAAATACGGTTTGTTGTCCCCACAGCTGAAGCGCACCGCTAGAGGCGTGACTGTTCGATCTCCTCCCCAATCGCGATCTACACCACACGCCTCACACGAGCCGCTCTGGTCCCAGGACTACCTCGAATCCTAGTACACTGAAGTTTTTACCTTATGTGCGAGCGAGGCCGAAGCTACACGCGCAATCATGCTTCGTGAAACAATTCCTGCACGAGCGGCCGTGCGAGGTAGGAACACCCAGCGCGTTCGGCTCGCGCTTCTAGCTTCAACTTCGCTCGTACATAAGACGAAATTCTTTATGGTGTATATTATTCGCTTTAAAATGCGCACTGGCCGCAGGAGCGAATTCACATTTCAAGCGCGCGAAGCAAGTGAACATTTAGCTATGCGCACTCAGCTCTGGCCTTGGAAGGTTCCGAGGTCCCGAGCCGTCTTTAACATAGTAGGCCCTTGCGGCATTACATGATGCCTCCTCTTCGGATCCGAAGATTGGCGGAGCTGCGGAGGAGGCGAAAAGAAAAGGCAAATAGGAAATTGGAAACGTGTTCCGCTTAAAAAGGAAGGGGGGGGGGGGGGGTGCAACGATTTCAGGACTGCGGTCAAACATTTGTGGAAGTTACCCTCTGACACTTCTAAAGTAAAGAACAGAAAACCGATTTCTCCTGCGTTTCCTAGTTATTGTGTAAAAAAAGAGATAAACATTGGCATTTCTGGCACCCCTCCACTCACTCCTTGTCTTCAGGGTCACACTTGGTCCCCCTCCTAGTGGCATAATTCGGGGTGCCGTGTAGCTTCCCGTATGCTCTCTCGGAGAACGCTTACTCTCCCTTTCTCTGCTGACATTAGCGGGCGTTATGCTGCAGCTTAGAGCCCAGAGAGGTCACGTAAGCTTTTCGCTGTAGTCCCTTCGGCTGCCACTCGCGGCTGCAGGTGAGGGAAAAAGCTCGACTTTGGCTTCGCGATTGTGCACCGGAATCGCGACAATTTCTTAATGAAGGAGATGTTTTCTGTGTCCTCCGGGACACGATGAACAACGCAAAAATGACGAGATGCAAATCCTTTTAATCTTAAAATCGTTGCACCCCCCCCCCCCTTTACAGCTCCATCAAGTTTTAAAAGTAGCGCAAAGTGCGTCGACGAAGGAGACACGTGCAACGTGCAGGCGCAGCCCTTTGGAGATCATGGCGGCACAACGCACCACAACGCACCACTGAGCTAGATCTTAGACGCCGTTTTCTTCCCAGCAGTGGCGCGCGGCACGTGCCTCGAGCATTTGTACAACAATGAATGGCGCCACTTTTCCCAGGATAGAAGGGCTTTAATTCCGCTCGGGCTTGGACGCCACGTGTCGTCGCGCAGTGGAACTAAAACGAATGTCTCGGATTCCTGGCCATGGAAGAAATAACTTAATCTTCAAAGGTCTTCCGGAAACAGAAAATGAAACTTGGGACGTCACAGAAAGGATTGTAACTCACTTCGTGAAGGATCACCTCGCAATCGACTTGTGCAGCGTAGAAAGAGCGCATCGTCTGGGCCGAAAACGAACTGGAATAAATCGCCCAATCATTGTCAAGTTCCTTAGTTTTAAAAGCAAGGACGAAGTTCTTCACAACGCCTTCAAACTGAAAAATGTGGTAGCGCCCAAGGTTCAAATATCCGAAGACTTTTCACGAAAGGTTCAATTCGCAAGGAAAAAGCTGTGGGATTTTGCCTCACAATTCAGAGAATGCAACACCCGCTATAAGATCCGTTTTGATAAATTGTACGTTAACGACTCGACCTATGTTTATGACCACGCAAGTGGATCGGTGGTTTCTGTTCGTGGCCCCCATGAAAATACGATGCCACAAGTATGACATAATAAAAGAAAGCTTTTCTATCGCCCAGCCACTGTCGCCAACTTTTCGTTTCTTATCGCAAATTTTCGCAGCATCTTATCAAAGCAGGATGAATTTGAGAGTATTACGTCTTCCAGCGAACCTGATATAATTCTTGGCACCGAAACTTGGCTAACGTCTGATATAAGCAACTCAGAACTTTTACTGAGCAAACGGTATGTTATTTATCGCAACGACCGTAAAACCGCAAGAGGTGGCGGTGTTCTCATTGCCGCAAAAAAAAGACATCTCTTCCTCAGAAATACAAATAATTTCTAACCTTGAACTTTTATGGATTCGGGTGCAGTTGGACTTTTGTTCAGTGATCATAGGTGTTTGTTATCGTCCTCCCCATACTGACCAAACCGATTTCAATGACACGCTGCATAATTGCCTTGGTGATTTAATGGTAAATTTTCCTAATCACTACATGGTTCTCGGTGGTGATTTCAATTACCCTGGTATAGATTGGGCAACATTAAAACCTATTTCGAACTGTAATAATCCTAGCCAATGCCGCGATTTTTTATCTCTCTTGGAAACTTACGCGCTCCACCATATAATAACGTCGGCTACTCGTGACCGAGCAATCTTAGATCTGTTCATTATCTCGAGCCCAGAGTGTGTAACATCATTCGCCATTATGGAAAGCATTAGCGATGATTCTATTATACATGTCGAAACGTCATTTTGCTCACGACGCTCTAAAAAGATAAAGAAACCGATATTCGCCTACTCACGCACGGATATCGTAAGTTTATTGTCAGCCATGGACGAATTTGAGCGTGAATTTGCTGCCTCCTACACGGAGCGTTCTACCAGTGAAAACTGGCTTATCATTAAAAAAACACTCGGTGAAATGCTTTCAACTTTCGTCCCTCGATTCACGGTGGCAACCGAGGATTTGTCACCGTGGTTTACAAATAACTTAAGGCGCGAACTAAACAAGAAAAAAAGACTATTCTCCAAGGCTAAACGAACGGATAATTCTGTTGACTGGACATCTTACAAAACTTTCTCAAAACAATGTAAAATAAATGTAAAAAATGCTAAGAAACACTTTTTTTCTGTGACCCTTCCCGGCATGCTTTCATCTGATCCCCAGAAATTTTGGAAAATTCTTAACCCGAAATCGAACAGAAATTACCCCACATTTAGAAATCAACAGAACGAAAAAATAAGTGATGTTGATGCTGCTAACTTGCTAAACACATTTTTCTCTAGCGTGTTTACCCAGGAAACACACCCATTACCTCAATACGCTATTACAAATAGTTATCCACCTATGCTGCCCATCTTGTTTAATCAGAACGGCATTCTCAAGGTAATAGAAAACCTGGCCCCGAGCAGTGCACCCGGTGATGATGGAATTCCTGCTAAATTTCTAAAAATAATCAAGCATGCAGCTTCAAATATCTTTTCCAAACTATTCCAACAATCTCTTAACTCCGGCTCAGTCCCACTTGACTGGCGCTACGCCAAAGTCATGCCGATCTTTAAATCAGGAGACCATTCTGATCCTACGAACTATCGCCCCATTTCCCTTACCAGCGTGCCATGCAAAATCATGGAACATGTTTTGTATACCCATATCATATCTCACCTAGACAAGTGTAACTTCTTTTTTTCTAATCAACATGGTTTCCGAAAAGGTCACTCGTGCACTAGTCAACTTTTCGAATTTGTTACGGATCTTCACTTCAATACTCATCTTACTGCTCAGACCAATATCATCTTTATTGACTTCGCTAAAGCATTCGATACTGTTCCTCATCATCGCCTTCTTCTTAAACTCTCACGTCTACAAATCGATCCTTCCGTCATTACCTGGATTTCTTTCTTTCTTGAAAACAGAAAACAAGTAGTCAAAATTAACCAATCATCATCGCGTCCGTCCACTGTTGCATCCGGGGTCCCTCAAGGTAGTGTTCTCGGTCCTCTGTTGTTTTTAATATACATAAATGACCTTCCTTCTTCCATAAACTCCACAATTAGGCTCTTCGCCGACGACTGCGTTATTTACCGAAAAATCATTGCAAATAACGATTCAATTCTACTTCAAGACGATTTAAATACTATATCTTCGTGGTGCTCTATGTGGCAGATGAACATAAACGCTCGCAAATGTAAACAAATGTCCATCACTAAGTCTTCTACAGTAACACAATCCCAATATTCATTGTTATCACAACACCTGGAACATGTAACATCATATAAGTACTTGGGAATACATCTTACAGACACTCTATCATGGAACGACCACATTGAATACATTACAAGCAGTGCCTTGAAAACGCTTGGTTTCTTGCGACGAACATTATATCTTGCCCCACCTAAAACAAAACTACTCGCATACAAGACAATAGTCCTTCCCAAATTAGAGTATGCATGCACCATCTGGAACCCCCACCAAACTTACCTTCTTCAAAGACTGGAATCTGTTCAAAACAAAGCTGTAAGATTTATATGCAACAACTACTCACCGGAAACTAGTGTTTCGGCCTTAAAAACTAGCAATAATCTCTCTCCTCTTGAACTAAGACGTAAAATAACTCGGCTTTGTTTTTTTCATAGCATCTATTACAGCGATTCACCTTTTAAATCAGTTTATTGCCGCCCTGCCAGTTTTACATCGCCAAGGCTAGATCATTGCCGGAAAGTAGAACCATTCTTGAGTCGCACTAACACTTTCCTTTTCTCCCCCTTATTACTTTGTATCAGAGACTGGAATGCATTGCCTGATCATATTGTTACTGACAGCAATCCCATTTCATTTAGAGATCAGTGTTCACTATTGTATAATTACTCACCTTGATTATGTTTTTGTTTAGTAGCTTTCGTGCTTTGTTTGTGCGTTATTCTTTCTTTATTTCGCTTTGTTCGACGACATTGAGTGCATCCGTGATCACATTTCTATTTTCCGTGTTTTGCTATTCTGTTTTTTGTTTGATTACTTTTTTAACCTTTGTCACTTGTTTTGAATCTCCCCTCATGTAATGCGTCCATCGGACGCCTTTGAGGTAAATAAAATGAAATGAAATGAAATGAAATGAAATGAGTGCGCTCTCGAGCTGACAAAGTGCGCGCCATGCTCTACCACCTATAATGTACACATGCACCCCCCCCGCGGCATCCCCAGCCAGCTTGGGATATTTTTCGTTTTTTTCTTTAGGAAAGAGCACAAAAAAGCCCCCCTCCAAAAAAAAAAAAAGAAAATATATATATATATATATATATATATATAGATATTGACTATGCTACTAGTTTGTATGCGTGCACTTGCGTCTGTCTATTTTTTCATAATGTTTGTTGTGATAGTGTAAACTATTTTAGTTTCTACGCTTATGCAGACAGTTTTTCTAAATACAATAAACTAAACACTAAACATCGAAGGGGTGACGTTCGTATTTGCTTATTTATGTTTTGATTTTCAGGGCTCGATTTCCTTTGAGAAATTAGCTTAGTGCCAAGAACACCGTGCACAAAACATTTTATAATTCTCACTTCCACATTTTTTTTTCTTTTTTTATGCCACTAATCACTTTCTATCTCCTCTTCGCACTGGCGATATAAAAAGCAATCTCGCAAACCTTTTGAAATCATTTCACACAGTACGATTTTGTACAATCTCGGTGCAATTTTCGTCGTTCTGAGGTGAAAACGACGATGATGCGACAGGAACGTTAGCGCCCCGCAGGTCCAAGCACCTGGAGCGAATGCTTGCGCTGCAGAACCCAGGTAGACTCAAGGATCCTGGGTTCAATCCCCGTCCTTGCCGGTTTTGATCAGATTGGATGAGCATCGCACCGGCGTGCGGTCGTGTGCTACTCTTGCGTCATGCAGGTTAAAGAGAAACTGAAACGGTTCTGTATTTGAGAACAAAAAAAAAAAAAAAACGCTTAAATCGTCTTTTTTGGCCTCTAGGATCAGGAATGTCAAAATTATTTTTCAATTTGGTGCACGGAGGCTTTAGCAAATAATGTTTAAAGTACCATTGACGCCCCTCCTTCCCGGAGCGTGACGTCATATTAGGAGTTTTCGGAATCTCCGCTCTCGCGCATCGTCAGTGCCTATCAAAGCTATGTACGCGCACACTCGCTGTTTTTAAAAAGGTCAGAAAAAGACATCATGACTACTGTCAGTCATGACGAATATAAGTGCCAGCGAATATACGTGGCAAGCTTGCGATTGCACGCGCTGTCCACACGAGGGATACGCGCTTGACGTCCGCAAGATATGCGAATGACGTAACATCTCGGAGGGTTTTCGTTTTTTTTTTTTTTCGCGTTAAGTTACATCTTCGGGAAAAACGAACGCGACATTCATATTCACAAGATAAAAAATACTCTAGAATTCACCTCTACCTCGTTTTATTTTTTAATAACCTCTTTAGCTTCTTTTTAAAGAGCCCAGCTGTACTGCACTAGCTTCTCATCTACAGCGGAGACTTTAGATGGGGCTCACTTCCCGCGCTCTAAAACAAAAATAAAAACAAAAAAAAAAGACAACTGCTCGTGCGGCATAAACAAATAAAAATAGAAAGAAAGAAACATGGACAGCAACGTGTTGTGTCCACGTGGTTTTTGCCGCGCCAGACTGGAAATCATGCCCATTTGTTCGCACAATGAAGCATCATGACTGTTCTAGCCGGTCATATCACGGAGCCCTCTGAAAGAAACGCTGGTTGATGATTGGAAATATTTATGACGGAGAAAGATTCTAAGATGCAAGTTTTGAGATTTATTTTTTTTTTCTTCTGAATTTCAAGGGAAAGCTGCATTTAGAACAACCTAAGTTTTTCTCTTAAAATATTTTTACGGTCTCGGTAACTATCGTAAACGGAGAATACGTCACCGTTGAGTATTGGGCTTAAATTTCCCGCAGAAACGTTTGCTCGCTATATATAGCGGGAAAACAATTTACCTTCCGCCCGAACCGTCACCTCTCTTTGCACACACCCCATCATATTCCGACCGCCCCCACACCCCCCTTAACTTGACCCATAAATCCGCCCCTGGTTCAGCCTGATACACTTTTTTTTTTCTGCGTAATTCTAACCCTTAAATGCGAAAGAAATGCTCATGAATATCATCGAATGACGGATAAACGGTAGCTAAAACTTTCCGATTATTCTCGAGGATAAGGTTTGAGTTCGATCCTAGTAAAACGACGGACGGTGACCTCCCCGCGACTGCTGTCAAACCTTCTAATAATGGCCGATAAAGCCTCCATGGCGCGCCTTAACCGGCCTGGCGCTCTGTAACCTCTGTTGGCGAGGGCCGAGAGACACCGTCAGTCCTTCGTGGTGCGAACAGCTGATTCGCGTTACTCTCGTTTAACGGAGCGCCCACCCACGACCCGTGATGAAGGGAAGTGTTTCTGCAAGGACGCATATCTTCACCTTCATCGTAGATCATTTGTTTCATTATCATCCTCACCATTTATTACTTCTTGAAGGCCCTTACTGGCATGTCTCCTTTTTTTTTTTATCTTAGTTTGGGTGTTTGCAACCCTTCCGGTACTGGGGCCCTATGTAGCGCTTTTTGGACTCCCACGGCGACTAGGGAGAGGGAAGTGACGTCAGCAACGCAGTTTGAATGTTGATTGGTGAGGGTCGCTGATGAAAAATATCCGCAGAAACAAACAAAGAAAAAGTGAGCTCTGTTTTCTTCTGGGGAAATGGACTACTTCCATAAACCCCTGCATGCAACACGGCGCGCGTTGCACTCTGGGAACTAGTTGGCCAGGGAGGAGAGTGGCATGGTTTCGGTTTCGATCGACACGTCGACAAGAGATTATACAGAGAGCGTGGACTACTAAGGGCCGTTATCTCACATTTTCTGGTCCCGAGAGCATCTTTTTTGGTCTCTAAACTAACCTAAATGGCCAGACCTCGAAGCTATAGCACAAGCCCGAGACGTATAGCTTGTCTTAACACATGCTTGGTGTATTTTTTGTACACGATTGGGCCTTTTTGTTAGCGTTTCGAGATATATGTGAACGAGCCAGTGCTGGGAATCTCGACGCTGCATAGCTCGGATATCTTGCTTGTGTACGAGTCAACAAGCTCTAACGACCAATAAGTTTGCATACATTGAGCTCGCACCTGGTAAGGAAGTTTGTTTGTTTTGCGCGTCCATAGGCGAAATATAATTTTTTTGCAATTACTGTTTTTCTTAATACGCCTGAGTAAGTGAGGTGAAACTTGGAGGCGCCATTGAAAAGCTCAATTTGAACATACTTCTTATCTCTTATCTGTAGTGATCCGCATTACTGCACGAAGCTAAGTCCCCACCCGCTTGCATTCCACTAATATTCAACATCGCGTATGCACATAAAGTTATCCTGCAATCATATAGGCACATTCGCACATACAAACCGTTTTAAGAAAGCAAAAGTCGAGCACTTGTGTGAAGAATTTCGCACCGTTCGCCGGAAGTGTGCTGGACGGGCGTGAACCCCTATGCGGTGTGCCAAACGAACGAAATTATTCAAAGCGCATTTGACGGTTGCTAATGGCCGTAATATTTGTTCTGAGTTTGATTTCTTCCTGACTGAGTATGCCGAGATAATTTCAGACACACCGTTCAGACACAGATCTTGGGCGTCAGTAAAAGCTCGTCCAAAAAGGCTTAACGAGGAGTAGGGGACGCTTGTTAGAGCCTCCGTCGTAGCTAGCTGATCTCAGCGCTTGCGAAAACCTGATCTCCTATCAGCATAAAATTTGAGTGGGCGATATGTGATGATACGAGGAAGACATCATAGTAACTTTTGTGCAGTAGCGAGGTCGTATTTATTAAGTTTCCTTAAACACTCAAGCGTCAACGCTGGGCTCAACTTCGATACTCCTGTGAGGATGCGGCTTGCTTTTCGCCCAATGAAGTAACAAGAAGCGGACGTTTGGAAGCAAAATACGTGTAAGGCTCAAGGCGACCAAATTTCAGTTGTAGTTCACTGGTACTAGACGGGATTATTGAAATTGAGCTCAAAGATGCACCCGTGGGTAAGGTGACTAAGCCACGTCTTACTACGTTTGCATACGCACGCACAATATCCGGTGTTTCGGGAACCAAGGAGAGTGCCCCAGTCTTCGTTTTGTATCGTTCGAGAATGAGTGTAATGTACATTTGTGAAAACTCAGATAATCGAAAACGCAAGCGGCGCATTCGGTCACGGCGTGATAGCATGAAATGAAGCTGCTCAATCGAAACCGAAACTGAGTGGCCAACTAGTTCCCAGAGTGCACTGCGTGGTATTTCGCCGCGATGGGGCGCGTCGGTTTTGGAAGAAGTCAATGGACCTCTTGGCGAATATGTGCTGCCACCTAGACTCGCGAATCGGTTCGAGACTAGGTGACTGGAAAACAACGCGCGCCCAAGGCCTCTCCCACCCGTTCCACACCCAAAACGTCACCTACATCCTGTTCACCCATTGAGGCGATGTGACCGAGATACGGCTCCCCCAAGCTCACCTTTGTCCCCATCGTGCGTAATCTTCCGCCCCGAGGTCGACACAACGAAACCGCTCAAAGGCGAGAAATGCAAGATGGCGGATTGTTTGGAACTAGATACTCTCGAACCCAGGCGCATGAAATACTCCGCGCATGCGCACCGCGTATTTCTACAAAAGGTCCATTCGTCATCAGCGACTCTCACCAATCAACATCCAATCTGCGTTTGCTGCGTTGTGGACGTCCCTTCTCTCTCCCTAGTCGCCGTGGGAGTTCAAAAAACGCAACATAGGGCCCCTGGTTTCGGCCTTACTGCGTTTCTCCCGACCCTCCCGACCAAAATAAATGAAATGAAGTAAAAAGTATAGGGAAATTGAAATTACGATTTCAATGTTGTCTCTTGATTTGAATTAAGATTTGAGCGATCTTGATTTAAGTTGGGCAAGAGAGCGAGAAACGTCACCTGTGTCCAAGGGCGAATCCCGGTCGAGGGCAGCCGGGGAGATGTTGTGCACGGCCATGGAGCGGGACGGGGCTCGACGGACGCCCTCTCGTGGTTCCCGCTGGCACTCAGTCCCCGGCCCGGGGCCGGCCGTCAAGTGCGGCTGTTCTTCAAACCATCCTCTTCCTCTTCTCTTGCGCCACTTCGCGGTGGCGTCCTGGAATGCAGTACTCACGCGCACAGATACACACGGAGGAAGATGACGACCGCTGAATGTTCATTCTGGACTTTCACGTCCTTTGATGTACTACCGAGCTCTTTGATTAAATCAATTGTTTTGGTCTATTACGAAGACATTTTACTAGCGACGAGCTTGACGAACCGAAGGCCTTTACATGGCTCACAAGGTGAGCACCGACAAGTTCGAGTCTAGGTCTCCAAACGTGTGGATTGAGTACATTGAACGCCTGCACAGTCTCCTCATCGCGCACGGTGTCGATGACAGACACACGCCGAGCCGTGTTGATCGGACCATTGCTGAATACTGTTCAATTCTATCTTGCAGCGCGACTGGGAGAAGGACAGACAGAGGAGAAAAGACAGGACAAGCGCTGCACTATACTTCGTTTCACCTTATGTTGTACCGCAGCGAAGGCTAGAAGCGCGAGCTCATAGCGTTGGCAGCCGCTCTTAAGTCACGAGAGCTTGTGCCGCCGAGATGTGCCCCAGAGCAAGGAGCTCGCGCTTTTAGCCTTTCCTGCGGTACATCATAAGGTGAAACAGACTATAGTAACTGATTCTATTGAAACGAAAAAATACAAATGATGCTGCTGCTGCTGCTCGTGCAGGCATGCCCTTCCGTGGCCCCGGCGGTTTTTCTTTCACTCCACACGAAACCGGCTGAGTTATCCAAGATCCGAAAAGCTGATTTCGCTGCTCGTCTAAGTCACTGTCGGCTGGCTCAAACCCGAGGATCCGTTTTGTGTTATGTAGTACGTCTCAATTATTTCTCGGGGTAGTTTGTCCTTGTGTCGGAACATCACTGTCGTGTTGGTGAAAAGGGGTTGGCATCCACAATCCCGGCAAAGCATCGCGAGGTGTGTGTAAGCAGTTCCTTTAAAAGAACTGTGGTGTTCTCGTAGTCGTATATTAAGGCAACGCTCAGTTCGTTTTATATACGTACGCCCGCAGGAAAACGGAATCTTGTATACCACGCCTCCTACGCAGGTGACAAACTGCATTCCGTGTTTGACGCTGCACCCACTTCGAGACGTTGTATCGTCGTTTCTCGCGCGTTTCTTGACTGCGCAGCATACTGGGCTGAGCTGGGGGTGGACGAAAAAAAAAACAAAATTGCAGTGGCTTACCTCGGCTATGCCAGGATATACGTAGCGTGAGCTTAGATTCAGCTGGTTATTCTTAGCTTTCCTGGTTGTCTATGATTAGCTTGATTATCATGCTTACTGCTACTTCAATGACACACACACTGTATACGCATTATGTGACTATTTCGGGATCCGATGATTTAAGCTTCTCCGCTCTTCTGAGCCGCTGAGCAACAATTTTGCTCTCCTTCTCCATGGCTATACCACACTGGCAAACGCCCCGCTATATGTATACCCCCACTGATACCTCTGCGCATGCGCACAAAATGAGAGGCGCTATCAAGCGGCTCCGGTGCAGTGTCAGACTTGACTACTGCGCAACGGAGGCGCACAGCTGGGCACGCGGCGGCGCCAGTGCGTCTGCCGCGGCAATGACGTCACTCCTCTGGAATGCGCAGACCGCCGAGGTGAGCGCGGCGGCGGCGGCTCCAGAGCGCCAAGTCGCCTCGGTGGCTCCGAGGCGAGAGCGCTGGCCTACGAATCCCCATGTGGCGGGTTCAAATCCCGGCCGAGGTGCCCGCAATCTGACGGAGGCTTATTGCGGAGGAGGCGCCGTGTAACCGAGCTTTCGGTTGCACGTCAATAGATCCCCAGGTGGTCCAAATTAGTCCTCAGTCCTCCGCTGAGGCGAGCCAGATGCCCGTCGTTGGTTTCGCACGTAAAACCCCCAAATGTGACTTTTTTGCGCCAGCTGTGCGCCATGTGACGTCACTGCTCCTCGCGCTTGCGCAGCACGGCTCTCCAGGAGCCACGCGAAACTGCTGAACCTCGGCCAGTGTAGCTCACGCTACAAAACTACATTCACATCGTATCTCGAGGCGACTTTTTTGTGTCCGTGGAAAAGGCGGCGGATGTGCGGTATGACTGAAAATTTCTTCTCTTTCTGCTCGAGGTCACGTTGCTCAATCTTTGGACCTGTTTTAAGGTGTTTCGCCATTTTTTCGCAAGCTGAAGAGATGACCGAACTCGGATATCCCGAATTATTGAGACGCTGAATTTGGGACATGAAGCTGGAACTCAGTTTGTGGATGCATGTGCTTGTTAAAGCAGTCCTCACAAAGGCAAAAACAATGCATTGTTTGACGAGTTTGGAGTGGGGTGATTGAAAGTTGAGAAGACCCTTAGCTGTTCTGGGACTGTAAGATCAGCAAACATGATCGCCCGCCACTTTGACGAGGAGATCTAAGAACTGAATAAGGTTCTTTTTGGGGCTTCATAAAGGGAATCGAAGTCCTAGCCCTTTTTCCGTGAATATCTTCAGCACATCGTCAAGCGTCTGAAGAAATTTGCCTTCTCAACGAATACCCAATAATCGTCCACGTGCCTAAATCCTTTTTCGGTGTTCTCCAGGTAGGGATCCAGATCCCGATCGGCCCTGCCTAGGTAGATGTTACTGAGCACAGGGGCTACCCTCTACCCTATGCATACTCCGGGCTTCTGTACGTACACCTTGTCCTGCCATCCGATGAGTGTGGACTTAAAATAAAAATGGGGGGCGATGTTTGACAAATGTTTCGTTTCTCCTAAAAAGAAACGGAAGCGACAAAAGTGACGATATCGCAACTGATTGGTTAGAGGCTCAAATGACGAAACAGGGAACTTTCGTCATTTGAGCCTCTAACCAATCAGACGCGATATCGTCACTTTCGTCGCTTCCGTTTCTTTTTAAGAGACACGAAACATCTGTCGAACAACACCCCCCTGATGTTGCTTTCGTCGCTGTGTTCCATTATGCGCTCCTTGACACTAACCATGAGGTCCTCGTGTGGCATGGCACAATATAATTCTTCAACATTAATGCTGAACGCGCTGCACCCGTTTGGGTTACTCACATTCAGACATTCAACAAGCGCCTGGGGATTGGGGGCGCACATTGAGTCTACAATATATAAAGAGTCAAGGAGCCTTTGAAAATATCCCGAAACAGCCTCTAGACAATACTCCCGCTCGGACATTATGGTGCGAAAGGGGACTTCTAGCTGTTGTGTACCCGGGGGTTCAAAGACGACGAAGCAGATCGAGCACGGAGAATTGGAGCTCGTGTGAGGCCTCGGACTGGCTCAAGACGCATCATTTCATTTTCATTTTATGTACATAGCTGAGTAAACCCACCTACCACAAAACATGATGTCAGAAGGCTTGGGACTTGTCAGCTATCGTCGACTCCAGAAGCGAGAGTCCGAGCTCACAAACAACCACCAGGCCTTCCTGACTACATCGTTACAAGTCTAGGCATACTTATGGAACAATCAGGAGTGCTATGTTGCGCTTTTTGGACCCCCAGGAGACTTGGAAGAGGGAAGTGACGTCAACGACTAGAGAAACGCAGATTGGATGTTGACAGAAGAAAACAAAATCAACATCCAACCTGCATTTGCTGCGTTGTTGACGTCACTTCCCTCTCCCTAGTCTTCAGTACCCTCGACCTTAGGAATGCCTACAACCAGCTGGTCTTGGATGAGGAATCTCGCAAGATGACGGTGCTCAACACCCACAAAGGGATGTTTTGCTTCAACAGGCTTCCATTTGGGATTGCGTCCGCGCCTGCTATAATTCAGCGTCGCATTGAATCCCTGTTGAATGACCTGCCGGGAGTACAAGTGTATCTAGACGATATCATTGTCGCAGAAAAGAAAAATGATGACACTGCCCTCCGCCAAGTGCTTCAGCGATTGCGAGACAGTGGACTGAAAGTCAACTGAGAGAAGTGCAAGTTTCAACAAGAGGAGGTGACATTTTTAGGCCATCGCATTGACGCCAGAGGTCTGCACCCCACAGGAGACAACTTGTCAGCAGTGTCCCAGGCGCCAAGGCCCACTTCTGTGACCGAGCTAAGATCTTTCCTTGGCCTGATAAATTATTACAGTAAATTTCTGCCTAACATGTCTACAAAGTTGGCGCCTCTGTACCAGCTGCTAGCTAAAGGTGCAAAATGGCAGTGGGGAAAAGAACAGGAAAAATCGTTCACTGGGACAAAGAAGGCGTTGGAGACCGCGCAGTTCCTAGTGCATTTCGAGCCAAACAAGCCCTTGAAGTTGGAGTGCGATGCCTCTCCAAAAGGGGTAGGGGCAGTGTTGTCACATTGCACCAATGGCACAGATTATCCAATTGGTTTTCGGTCGAGGACACTAACGCCGGCCGAACAGAACTATTCACAGCTTGAGAAAGAGGCCCTTGCTCTAGTCTTTGGAGTGTCACGGTTCCGAGATTATTTGTATGGTCACAGACCACAAACCTCTGACAGGTTTGTTTCACCCAGACAAGGCAACGCCACAAATGGCGTTGCCAATGCCGATGCCCTTAGTCGGCTGCCAGTTTCTGACGAGACGCCGTGTCGCAACGATGGCGAGCCCGCGGAATACATGTTGTACACCCAGAGTCTGGATGTTGGTGTCTTAACGGCAAGGCAGCTAGCAAACATGACAGTGCAGGACCAGTCGCTCCGTCAAGTGAAGATCTGGATTCAGCAGGGGAGGCCAGGGCACCTTGCTGAGACAGAGAAGAGGTTCCAGCCCTATTTCAGCAAGAGAAATGAACTGACTGTCAGTCACGACCTTGTCTACTGGGGACATCGTGTGGTTCTGCCCCAAGCCGCATGCTCCCGAATGTTATCGGCCCTCCATGACACCCATCCAGGAATGTCAGCCCTGAAAAGTGTGGCTCGAACCGTCTTCTGGTACCCTGGAGTTGATCGAGACATCGAAGATCTTGTAAGAAGGTGCGAGACTTGCATCCAGGCCTCTTCAATGCCCCCAGCTGAGGTTCCCATCAGTTGGCCGGTCACCAACCAGCCCTGGTCACGCCTTCATGTAGACTATGCTGGTCCGCTGGAGGGTCAGATGATACTAATTGTAGTCGACTCAAGCACCAGGTGGATAGAGGCAATACCGATGAAGACGGCATCCGCCGAGACCACAGTGGAAGCACTCCGCGTTATTTTTGCGCGGTTCGGGCTGCCAAGAACGTTGGTGTCAGATAATAGACCACAGTTTACCAGCGCTGTTTTTAAACAGTTTTTGCAAGACAACCACGTACAGCACCTGACTACGGCTCCATACCATCCACAGTCAAACGGACTAGCCGAGCGTGCGGTGCGCACCATTAAGGAGGGCGTTCACAAAGTATTGCCTGGCAATCTTAGAACAATGCTTGCCAGATTTCTCTTCCGCTACCGGAGGACCGCCACAAAAGATGGGAAGTGTCCATCTGAGCTGTTACTCGGCTACCGCATTCGGTCCCTGATTGACTGCTGTCTTCCAGACCACTCGCACTCACGCCCATCCAAGAGCAGCAGCCGTCCTTTATTCGCTGGCAGGACCGTGTGGTCACGCAATTTTGGCGTAGGACATCGCTGGGTTCCTGGAGTCATCCGGTCGTCCGAGGGTGCCCGGATGGCAACGGTGGATACTTCACAAGGGGAGCAGCGGCGGCATGCTGATCAGCTCCGGACACGAGTTCCCTCGCCAATGGGCCTGCCTGCGACAGGTCCTACACCTGCTACACGTTCGAGTGCAGCGGATGACCAAGGGACCACCTCACCGTGCCGATTCTCAGAAGATCGACCAGACAAAGACGAGCTCCTGAGCGTTTAGATCTTTAGGGGGGAGAAATGCTGTATATATCCGCGAGGCCATATAATCATCATCAACAAACTCGGGGGGATCTCGCGGTGTTCGCTCGAGCAGCCATCTGTAAAAAAGCCATCATGTTCCTTTCATAAAGTGTTCTTTGGATTGTGTCTCTTACCCGGCGTTACTCAGGCTGCGATGTAACAGTTTTGATCGGCCCACTTCGTCATTCTATTGATGTTCATCTGCAATGAATCTTTTCCACATACTGACGGCACCAGGCGGTGGCTGCATGAACTAAAATCGAGGAAGTGACCTGCGCTACCAATGGATATTGGGAGCTACGCTACCAGTTTCTTCGCTCTCTGAGCTGCGGCGCGTGCGCGACGACACGCGAGCCAGGTGAGCAGTACGAAGGTACGCACCTAGGGACTTTCATACCTCGTGATCAGCTTCGTAGGGAGAACCAGGGGGAACCCGCGAAAAACAAGGTAATAGCGAGTTCGTTTCACACGCACTGGCACCGTTCAAGTTCTCTCCCAGAATGCATCGCCATCGCGGTGTCTCGCACAGAGAACTGGCCTCAAACGCACTTGCCAAACGCACCGAGTGCAGTAGACTGATGCTGTCGCCATTTATGTTGTAGAAAGTGTTATGTTTGATAACTGAATTTATTCGTTAAGGTTCGAAGAGAATAGAGTAAGGACGTTTACAGTAGTCACGGTAGGGCGGCCATCCTGTCTTGGGTTCCCCTGCCCATGGTTTTCGCCTGAATGTTCATTTAGGCTAAACACAACGATTCCTCCCCAACAAATTTACACGTCCAGTTTACCAGGAGGTCGCCGCAGTCGTTGGGGACGACTAGCATTAGTCGTATTTTCTTGATGATTCTTCCTTGCAGCGCTACTGCCATGGCTTACAGCTGGTGTGCCACTTGCGCTGCTAACTTGTTTTGGAATTTGCAGATGCGTCATCTCTGGCTAGTTATTTGTCGCTTCCACATTTGGGCTTGGACAAGCATCTTTTTTGTCCTCCGGCTCTGCCTGGCTTTCGTGAATGGAGTGACCACTACGTAGCTGGTCAATGTGACGATTCCAAGTGGCTTCTCCAACTTTTACTTGGTATGCGAGAGAGCCGGTTCTCTTCACAACTGTTACAGGCACCCACTTGCATTGGCTGCGGTAATCTCGCAGTGACACAGGGTCTCCTTCCAAAAACGAGCGCAGTCTGTTCCGAACAGGATCTTCTTTTGTCTTCAAGTATACTTGTCTGTTCAGGTCTGGTCGCAGGAGTGTCAGTCGAGTTTGCAGGTCGCGACCGAAAAACAGTTTGGCAGCTGCCTCACCAGTTGTGCAATGCGGTGTGGTGCGGTATGCCAACAGGAAGCTTGCCAGCTTTTTGTTCGTTGAGCCTTCCCCCTTCATGCTCTGCTTGAAGGATTGCACAAATCTTTCTGCAAGTCCATTCGTCGCAGGGTGGTATGGCGCACTGAATGTGTGACGCACGCCATTCTCCTTGAGAAAGGTCTGAAATTCTCCTGCCACAAATTGGGGACCATTGTCAGTGACAACACGTTCAGAAAGTCCGTTAGGTGCGAACATGTCGCGAAGGATGTCGACAGTGTGTACTGCAGTTGTAGAGCTCATGACGTATACTTCTGGCTATTTTGAGAATGAATCAACTGCAACAAGGAACATCTTGCCGAGGAACGGTCCTGCGAAGTCCAAGTGGACATGACGCCTTGGTCCGCTGGGAATCTCCAAAGGATGAAGTGGTGCCTTTGGAGGCATGTTGCTTTGTCGGGAGCATCCGCTGCACTTTTTGGTGATAGTTTCGATGTCGGCATCGATGGAAGGCCACCACACAAAGGAACGTGCAAGTGCCTTCATCTTCACAGTGCCTTGATGTCCTGTGTGCAAGTCCTGCAGGATGGGTTCCCGTAGCTTAACTGGAATAACTGTCCTGATTCCCCAAACGATTATTCCCTGATATACAGAGAGTTCGTCCTTTCGTCGGTATAAGGGCAGGATTTCGTCATCTTGATAGCAAGTGTTCCAGCCGTTCAGGACGTGGAAATGCACTCTTGACAGGATGCAGTCGCGTTGACCCGCTTGTCTGACTTGTTCTGCAGTCACGGGAAGGGTCTCCACTTGCGTCACGTGAAAGAGTTCTGCTTCGTCCGGCTTGTCCTCTGGCGCAACAGGTAGAGGAAGACGTGAGATACGAGTCTGCATTTGCATTGTCTTCAGACCTTCGGTATTCAATCTCGTAGTCGAACCCAGCCAGAAACAGTGCGTATCTCTGGATACGCGCCGCCTGCATTGCAGGTAAGCTGCTGCTTGGGCTAAAGATGCGTGTGAGTGGTTGATAATCCGCGATCAGTTTGAAGTGCCTTCCATAGAGGTATGCATGAAATTTATGTATTCCCCAGACGATGGCTAGAGCCTCTTTGCATATTTGTGAATAGTTCTTCTCCGATATCTTCAGTGTACGTGAAGCAAATGCGATGGGTCTTTCGCTTCCATACGGCATCACATGGGAGAGTACAGCTCCCAGTCCATGGGGTCCTGCGTCACAGGCAAGACGCACCTCCAACTTAGGTTCATAGTAGACAAGCACGGTGTCTGACGCTATGTTTTTCTTGGCTTGCTTGAATGCCAGCTCACACTCCTTGGTCCACTTCCAAATGGACGACTTTTCTAAAAGCGCATGTAGTGGTCGTGGGAGGTTAGCACAGTCGGGGATGAACTTCCCATAGTTCCCATAAGGCCGAGGAACGACCTCAGTTCAGCTGTGGACTTGGGCGTTGGAGCTTCCCCACAGCCCTGATTTTGGCCTGTCTACATGTTCTGTCCTTTGCCCTTTGTCTAACCTTTACACTATTTAATTTTTATATTTTTATGTCCTGTGCAAACCCGTTCCGTCAAGTTTGTAGCCGCAGAAAGTCACAGAGTCCTGGAAAAAGGAGCACTTCTGCACGTTGGCTTTAAGTCCATACTCGTGTATTCTCCTCAGGAGTTCAGTGAGGTTTCGGAGGTGCGAGTCCTCTGACTCGCCAGTGACCAAGCTGTCATCCTGTGTCGCATGACACATTGGAATTCCTTGGAGGATCTGGTCAATCGTTCGTTGCCAGACAGCTGAAGCAGGTGATATTTGAAAGATCATACTGTTGTACTGGTACAGTCCTTTCTCAGTGTTGATGGTTAGCAGTGGCTTCGATTGCTCGTCCACTTCCATCTGAAGGTAGGCTTGTCGGAGATTAATCTTGGAAAATTTTCTTCCACCAGACGACCTTGCAAAGATGTCCTCGATCCGGGGTAGCGGATTCTGGTCCACTACAAGGTGGGGATTTATCGTGGTTTTGAAGTCGTCGCAAATGCGGACAATTCCATTTGGCTTCACCACTGGCACAACGGGTGTAGCACAATCACTGTGGTTGACCTTTGTCAAGGTGCCTTCCGACTCCAGACGGTCTAGCTCCCCAGGCAGCACAAGGTGTTGGGCCAATATTGGAAGAGCATTGGCGAAAAAAGGTCCAATGATGGTCCACTTTAGCCAATCTGCTCCCAATAATGTCTATGCCATTATATAGAATCTTCAGTGATGGCCTAGCTGCTTCAATGACTAACCAATATTAGAAGCACATTGGCATAAAATGGGCAATCTAGGCCTGTCAGTTCCATTCGTTTGTGAATATTGGATGAACAATTGCAAAACATGGGCAATTTTGGCCTAACAGTTCCATTGGCTTGCGAATATTAGATGAAAACTGGCATAAAATGGGCAACGTTGGCCTGTCAGTTCCATTGGCTTGCGAATATTGAATGAACACTGGTATAAAATGGGCAATCTTGGCCTGTCAGTTCCATTGGCTTTCGAATTTTGGATGAATACTGGCGTAAACCGGACAATGTTGACCTGTCAGTTCCATTGGCTTGCGAATATTGGATGAACACTGGTATAAAATGAGCAATCTTGGCCCGTCAGTTTCATTGGCTTGCGAATATTTGATGAATACTGGCGTAAACCGGACAATGTTGGGTTTTGAGTACCCTTGGCTTGCTAACATTGGATGAACACTGGAATAAAATGGTCAACGTTGGCCTGTCCGTGCCGTTGGCATTCCAATATTTGATGGGGACTGGCATAAAACGGACACTGTTGGAATTGTCAGTAGCATTGGCTTGCCAATGTTGGATAAACACGAGCTCATATTGGTTACTGTTGTCCTGTTAGTACCATTGGCTCATCGTCATTTCAAGAACACAGCTAGTGGCATATAGTGGTCAGTCTGTGTTAGTCTGACAATACTATTGGCTTAATAGTGTGTGGTCACGTACGCACGCACCGACCCAGCGGCTCCCGAGTGAACTTTTCTCCGCTCGATCGAGCGGCCCCGGAGAGCGTCAGATTACCTTACCCAGCTCAAGTGCTGCGTCGTCGACGGATGTTGCCGCACGCTTACATAAGTCCGCGCAACATCCATTGCACCACTTGGCAATCACACCATAGCACTGCCAATACTGCTGTCTCATCCGGCTGACGTATTGCCTCGCGATTGCAACAGTTCACGCCATCTCGAGGTAACCCTCAGCACGAGGTTTTAAAAAGGAGTCAGGACAGAGGACTCGACGGAGTGAGCAGCGAGACGTCATGGGGCCATCCACCTGGACTGACGACGACATCGATGCTGCATCATTATTCTAAAGTTGGACAAATAATAACCAGTTAATTCAATAAAAAGTTAGCGTTCTCACCAACCGTTTTAGACCCTCTTAACTTCCGAGTCAAGTCTAGAACACCTAGTCACGCTACAGTGGTGACCCGGACGAACAAGAAACAAGCACTCTTCAACAAGCAAGCACATCATCACACCGGCCCTTCCATCCCCGCACCCAACGGAAAGTCCCGGCCCTGCTCATCTCCCTCGTCTCCCGGAGGCTACTTCCACCACCTGGCCCGTCGACTCATGGACAACGGCTCAACCGAACATCATCACCGACACGGTTCCTGTTCCACATGGTCCACGACAAGGCAGTGGTAGTACCGCTCGACGCAAATGCGAAGCTCCGCAAGCGCTTCGCAACGACGGTCTCTGCCACAGCCAGTGTCCCCACCACTCCAGCCACTCTCTTGTCCGCGGGGCGCGTCACTCATTTCCGCCCCAAGTTTCGGCACCACGGCCCGCGACTCCATCATCGCACCCACCGCCTTCGTCAGCATCATCGCCGGTGAGCCACATCTTTTTTTCACCACACAAGAGAAAGAAAGAAATCTAACCGCATCCCTCTCGCTGCCACGCCCTTAACGCTGCACCCCTCCGCGTGCAGTTTACCGCAAGGCACCCACAGCGTCGGAACTCACAGCGTGCAACCCAACGCGGAAACACCACGCAACTCGCCGCGTGCCACTCAACCAGCAAATCGCCGTGTGCAACCCAACGCAACACAATGCGTGCAACCCAACGCGGCAATACCACGCAACTCACCGCGTGCCACTCTCTGCACTCAGCTCACCGCAGACACCCCAACACGAGTACGTCCCCACCGCCTCCTCACCGCAAGTCCAATCACCGCAAGCGCCTCACCGCCGGCCACCCACCGCCAAGTCCCACCGCCTGCTGCTCTACGCGAGTACCACGCGGCCGACTCAATGCGGGGCCTCGGCACGGGCACGGTACTGCAAGCGACTCTCTGCGGCCCTTCTGACGCAACTGGCTCATACGGAAAAATCACGCGCGTCCGACAGAGACTCCAACACGTGATGCACGGGCTACGCCCTCAACTTTCCACGACGGCCCACACAAGGTTCTGTAGCACCGACCGACGCCACTCACGGTCGGCGCTCACGAAAAGAACTAAGTGATCGCCGCCTATCATCGAAATCTTTATCTTTCGCATCAACTCTTCTCGTCGTCCACCCCAAACCATCATCGCCCGAACGTCCAGCAAGCGGAGATCCAGACACGCTCCGGCCGCCACGTGCCACAGCGTCTGGGCATCGCATCTCCTCCTACACCTGCTACTACACACCTCACTCGCGCGCCCGCGGCAAGACGAAAGCCTAGACTCGGATAACGGTGGTCTCTAAACGTTCGCCTACTCTCTGGGGAGGGAGTACTGTGGTCACGTACGCACGCACCGACCCAGCGGCTCCCGAGAGAACTTTTCTCCGCTCGATCGAGCGGCCCCGGAGAGCGTCAGATTACCTTACCCGGCTCAAGTGCTGCGTCGTCGACGGATGTTGCCGCACGCTTACATAAGTCCGCGCAACATCCATTGCACCACATTAGATAACATCTTGGCAATCACACCATAGCACTGCCAATACTGCTGTCTCATCCGGCTGACGTATTGCCTCGCGATTGCAACAGTTCACGCCATCGCGAGGTAACCCTCAGCACGAGGGTTTAAAAAGGAGTCGGGACAGAGGACTGGACGGAGTGAGCAGCGAGACGTCATGGGACCATCCACCTGGACTGACGACGACATCGATGCTGCATCATTATTCTAAAGTTGGACAAATAATAACCAGTTAATTCAATAAAAAGTTAGCGTTCTCACCAACCGTTTCAGACCCTCTTAACTTCCGAGTCAAGTCTAGAACAACCCGAGACGCTACAAGTGGAAGCATGTTGGAATAGGCTGGAATAGGCGTGTTCGTTTTACCTCAACAAGTTGAAATTGCTCGAGCGCTTGTCAATTTTATGTTACTTTTTCAAAGCGCGATTCAGGTACTTTTCTGCAAAGTAAACAAGCCAAAAACAAGGTACAGAACTTAATGGCGTGTTTTGCTCCTTCACTGTGCATATTAAGGAGTCGCCAGCGATATGGGCTCATGAAGACCGCCAACTGGAAAAAAAAAAACGATGCGCGCATTATAGAGTCAACATAATAGATTATTATATTGACTCTATGATCTCGGCAGAAAAGCTTTGTACCCAAACTACGGGCTTGTGGACTGCATCTCGTGTCAGGTGAAAAACTTAATTCTTTGCGATTGACTCGAACAAGACACTATTCTGAAATGTGGTTATGCAATGACGGCTCTATGACTTTACGGCACTACTGGTGCCACAATAAGAGCCCTAGTGCCTCCTACATGGCCAGGGACCCCGGAACCGGGGGGGGGGGGGGGGGGGGGGGCAACGGGGGCTTGAGCACCCGCTGTCATTTTCCAGGGGGTGCTGGGCAATATGCTGAGCCCCCGTGCATTTGGCTCAAGGCCTCCCTCTACCCCAGGGCCGAATGAAGGTACGGGCTGAGGGGGCTGCAGTGCTGATCCCCGGAAGTTAAAAAAAATGCTACTGGGTTTTAGTTAAGAGCAGTTCACACTTACAGGTGGAACAAAACTCAAAAGAGCCTCTGGGCCGTGGCTTTCTGACGTCGTGCCAATCCCCACACCCCCACCTTTTTTTTTTCTCGACGGGGAAGCGGTTTTTCTAGACGAGCTGGTGTTTGTGAGCTCGTTGTAAAATATTGTGCCAAAGCAACGAAATGTAAGCGTTGCCTCCCACCCTCCTTGCCGGGGGGAGCAAAGCTGTCGACGCTGGCGGTCTCTTTGAGGTCTCTTCTAATTGAAACCAGACGGAAGGAAGGCCGCGGAGTTCTCTATTGTACTGGGGCACCCTCGACGCGTTGTACGGACAGTCGTTAGTTGGAAGGCAAGCAAGTGTTGCCGAAGGCTACACGAGCAACATACATGCTACACATTATTTTTTGTATATTTTTGGTCTTTTAACGTACAGTAGAATCTCGATAAACGGAAATCGCTTGAACGGAATTGTCGCTTAAACGAAACAACTATCGCGGAGTTGTTTGGTTTTGTATTCATGCAATGTAAAAATATTCCCGTTAATCGGAACTCACATTCTCGCGCCTCCAGGTAAACGGAACAGAAAACGAAACTATGTTGCCGACATATTTTTCGCTATCGCAGAAAAGAAAAATAACTCTTGAGTAATAAAACAGTATTATAAATGTTTTTAATATTTATTAGCTTTATTGCCCAAAATTAGCATGTACGCATGTTTTTTTGGAGTTTTCTCATTTTTACGCATAGGTGGCTATGTTGGGTCGGCTTGGCTCAACAGGGCGTCTGCTCGCATCTTAGGCCTAGTGTCCTATTTTCTGTGATGGCGGCCACGAAGTTAAAACACCGTGTAGCCTGACAAGGATTCTTCACGACAAGGAAAAGCAGCTGAGTGCGTTCAGCAGTACGCAATTTGGACCAAAGAGGATGAGGCTGCGACTCCATGGGCACGAAGAGCTTGAGAAGTGCTTGGCGTTGTGGCTAAGAAGAGCCCGGAGTGAGAACCGTCCCGTCATTGAACCGATAATGTGAATATACAAAAGCAGCAATTTGGTGTTTTTGTTCCCTATTTTGCCTTATACATTCACTTGCTGGTGTTTACAAATTGTGCACTTGTGGAAACAGCATTTAAGCTGGCATTCAAAATTTTTAGTGTACCTACACCACACACTCTCAGTAAATCAAACTCCTGATAAATAGAACAGATTTTCCTGGTCCCTTCAGGTTCCGTTTATCGAGATTGTACTGTAGTTCCATATGGAAAGTTTCCTCCGAAACGACAAGTTTAAAACAAGAAAAAAGAAATATGGGTGAACCTCCCGAAGCATTCTTTTCTAACCACTAACAGGCGTTTCAAGGAGCCGGCTCTTGAGATGTCCCCCAAAGGTTTTCGAGAGGCAGTGACTGCAAGCAACTGCTCTGGAGCTCGTGTCTGATCTGTCAGTGCGAGACACCTTTTATGCCATCGAGTGATATGATCGCTGCAATTTTTTTACGAGCCTCTGAGGTATGACTTTTTAAGTTTTTATTCTTAGCTTAGAGCATTCTTGGCTTAGACGCAAAGAGCCGCAGCTTGGCCGCCCCGGCCAAGCTGTTGCTCTTTGCGTGTTAAAGTGCGGCTCGTGGCTCCCTATTATGCCTAACACCCACCTCCATTCCCGCCTCCCTCCCGGTCACATGAGCACTTCCCCAATAAGAGAAAAGGAACAAGTTTAAATTGAGATAGGTTGCGGTTTGGTCCTGTCCTACCGCTACCATAAGTACGTACAGTTGGACTACTTTTGACTTGGATAGATCTAAAGTAGTTCAAGTTTCATTTATTGGTCTAAAAAAAGTTTGGACCCCCCTTTTTTTTCTGCTTTTTCTCTTTCAGGCGGCCCCTAGAAGTTTAGTGGTTTTGTTTGCGGCTTTTAGGCCGGGTCAGCCTGGCCACCTATGGCTTAGAGGGAGCAAAGCTGTCGACTCTAAATGGCTGCGAAGTTCTAAATTACTGAACTTAGAAGAAACAAGACCATTTCAAAAACTAATGGAAACATTTTACCCTAAAAACAGAGCATGTAGGAGAGGAGCTTGAAAATTCCTCCTTGATCTTCATAAGAGATGCTCGTGGATATACCCAAATATAGTTTGCTATATTACAATCACATTTAGTCTTAATTATTTCTTGTATTATTTGTATCTAGAAGTCTGTTAGTTTGGGACACGAGAGTTCAGTTATTAGAAGAGGGTGGACGAGGCGGTTTGAGCTCTAAATACTTTAACCACCAAGATTACTTTGTTGTATGTTTTGCTTTATTGTTCATGTCCCCATATGTAAGATATAAGATAAATGAATTAAAGAAAAAAAGTCAGTAGTTAAAGGGGTTTTCAAACCGTATCGGGTTGGAATGTTGATGGCTTTGAAGAGGCGTACTCGTCCTGGTCTGAAGTAGTATTGTACACGTTCCTCAGAAAAAAAAAAAAAAGCAACGAAAGATCGTTCATCGTTCCTTCTGATTTTCGGAACGCGTTCCCGTTACAAGTTCCATGTGAGAAAAAGGAACTCGTTCTCGTTACAGTTAAAAATTGGAACGTATCGTTACATTTGCGTTACATTTGTATTTTGCTGATTACCATATTTAGTTAGATTGAGGAAAGCTTTTTTTTTCTTTTTTTTTGTATCTATCTCCTTAAATGAGAACATGCGAATTTGAATGCCGCGATGAAAGCGCACCAGAAAATGAAAACAAGTGGAAGCATGGTTTCCTTTGTTGATATATTCACCTTTAAAATCTCAGATTTTAATCATATTTATGTGTGTGGTGGGCGATTCAGACGAGCCAAATGTACCGTTACCCCACATTGCGCAAGCGTTTTACAACAACCACGCACGTTTCAATCTAACAAAATCCCTTGTTCGAACTCAACAACAGTTTCTTCTCAATGCTGTTCTCCGAAAGGCGAGCAGGGCTCTTGGAAGGTCAGTCTTGAAAGCTACAAGTTCTTCATCGCGAAGGTTGGATTCGTGGTTCAGTTTTAAGGTGGGTGACAAGGGGAGAAGGAATAAAGGTAATTTTTTTTTGTATCTTTCAAGTGACCAATGTTCAGGATACAAGGGTGCGTTCGATGCCTGGTAACCTGTTCTTTTGCTGTAACTGTAGGCCTCTGTGGAAGTTTTGATGGCTGTAGTCGGCCTTAGATCTCTGGGTGTATGAGGATTCGTGAAAGCAAGGAAAGTAGCTGAGTTTGAAACGTTGTTCTTTGTGTGTAATTTCCTTCGGCTAAAGGTTTTGCTTTTTGTGCTGCAGTCTCGGGCATTGAAAAACGAATCGATGTCCACTAGCTCTCCTGACCTGACTGTTACCAAGTGAGGACTACGCAGAATAAACCCTAAGATAAGTAACCAAAAAGTTAACGAGATCCTGCTCTTCGTAAAGATACTGTTTTTATACTTTGATATTTTCCTTCTTAGAAATCAAATAAAAATTACCCCACTGGTCGAAAAAAAGGAACGCCGTTCCTTTCTCCGTTCCAGTAAAAATGTAACGCGTTCCCGTTCCAGTTCCACTGATGCAGAGTGGAACGGCGGCGTTCTTTCGTTCCTCCTTAAAGGGATACTGAACCGAAATTTGGATATCTCTAAATAAGGACGCAGAGGCGTGGAAGGGATGCAAAAAACTCCAAAACATCACTCATTCATCGATATCTCAAACGGATGGCCGTACTTTTGGAAAAGAAGGACACGGTCAAGCGAGTTCTTTGACGTCATTGTCCTCCAGGAGAATTTGAGAATAAGGGGAAGCGGCCTCGCTTCTCTCCTCCTCGCTTCGGTTGACCGGCTCGACGGGACGTAGCGAGGAGAAGAGCGAATGGGAATCGTGACGTGCCTTGTCTCGTCGGCCTCGTCAGCCGTGTTCAATAGCACACTTCTCTTGCAAAAATACGGCGATCCGTTAGAGATATCGCTGCATGGGCGATGTTTTTGGGTTTTGCCGTGTCCCGCCTATCCGTCCAGCCTTGGTTTGTGAGCTTGAAATTTCGGTTCAGTATCCCTTTAAAGGAACGCGGTCCAGGAACGCCCTTCGCAGAACACTGGAAGGTATGGGCACACGGTATAGTTAGTGATAATAAACCTTTTATAAACAGTATAATATTGGCAATGTTTTTTTTTTCTTGTTTTTTTTTCCCTTTCCTCCCCCCCCCTCCCCCGTGTAAAATAAACTTCCGGGGTCGCTGTACATGGCGCCAAGGCACTGATAGCAGACGAAAATGTTGGTCTTGATTTAGAGTCTAGCCCCCTTTTTGGCATTGATTTATCATTGTCTCTTTTTAATTTTTAGATTAGGCTCCGAGCTGATTTCGGAGCTTCGTGTCTGTCAGTCTCTTTTCATCCTCTTGCTGTAGAATTATCATGTCAAAGCAATCTTTACGAATGCTTAGACATGATTAATTGCTTAGACATGACTTACGATCAATTTCAAACCAGAACCAAGTCTTTTGTTGTCATCATCACCGGCACGAGGTATCACGGGAAAATTTCGCGTCCCTGATTGGATGCAGCCGCTTTAAACGTCTTCGAATCGCTCCGAGTTGCTCGCTTGTTTCGAGCCGGACCCGATCGCAGCAATTCGTGTCTATCTAGGGAAAGCTAGAGAACAACCCACCAGCACCCCCAAAATTGCTGAAAAAGTTGCTCCGTCTGAAGGGGGCCTCACGCACTCACCGCCCTCACGCCCCTCACGCACTCATGGCCCTCACACCATTCACGCACTCACCGCCCTCACACCCCTCACGCACTCATGCCACTCACACACTCACCACCCTCACGCCCCTCACGCACTCATGGCCCTCGCATCCCTCACGCACTCACCGCCCTCACGCCCCTCACGCACTCATGGCCCTCACACCCCTCATGCCCCTCACGTACTCACGGTCCTCACAGCCCTCACAGCCCTTACGGCCCTCACTCACCCTCACACCCATGATTTTTCCTAGTTCAGAGACTCACTCACCTTCACCTCACCTGTGAAGATGAGGGTTTGTGAGGGTGAGTGAGGGCCCTCATGCGTGAGGTTTGGCGAGGTATGCCCTCGACGAGGAAGTCCGACGTGTGGCGAACGGCCGACCGACGCCCGCTTTGCTACCACTGCGGGGAAGCCGACCACATCTACCGCGGCTGCCCCTACCGTCGACTTGGGCTGCGTGGTTTCCACCCAAACGACCGACGCCCGAGGTACGGCAAACGCCCTCGCGACATCGAGGAGTACCTCCGACGCTCGCCCTCCGCAGTGCCGTCTCTCCGCCGTGAATCTCGCTCACCATCGCCACGACATTCAGCGTCTCCAGCACCACGACCCCGCCGAGAAAGCTTGTCTCCTCTGCGTCGCCGGGAAAACTAAGTGCGGCAACGCCTGGAGGTGGCGTTGCCGAAGACGACCAAAGTAAAGAGCCTCCAAGAACGCTGGAGCGCTCCCACTCTCCCGACGCCATGCATCGCAACGACGCCCCTGCAACGGTGTCCAACAACCTAAACGTTGTTATCGACAGCTACGACGCATCGGCACTCGTGGACACCAGAGCAGACTACTCAGTCATGAGTGGGAGGCTCTCTCGCCGTCTGCGAAAAGTTACGACGCCCTGGGAGGACCACAAATTCGAACCGCCGGAGGACACCTTATCATGCCTGTCGGAACTTGCACTGCTCGCGCCGAAATTCACGGCGAAACGTGCCCTGTGAAATTCGTCGTTCTACAAGACTGTTCCAGAGATGTCATTCTCGGCATGGACTTCCTGTGTGAATACGGCGCCGTCATCGACCTGGGTGAAAACAGATTGACGCTGCGGAAGCCTGTTCCACATTCAGAGAAACCCCAAACAGCGTCAGCCGCCGTCCGAGTCGCCGGCGACCACGCGAACCTGCCGCCGCGATCAAGTGTTTCCGTACACGCCGTGACCGATACATCTTCCTGCGGCGAAGTTGTCCTGGAAGGCAACATTCACTTGCTCCTGGGGAGAGGAATTGGCGTCGCACGAGGTGTAACGGATCTCCAAGAAAGACGTACAACCGTTCTCGTGATAAACTTTCGAAGGGAGCCGCAGCACCTAACGAAGGGTACCACCATGGACCACGTCGAAGAGCTTCAGGCGCCAGCCGTCGTCACCACAATCTTTGAGGAAACCTCGTCATAGCAGCAGAAGAGCACGTCGCCGCCGGAGCTCGACATCGACCCCGAGCTCCCAGCTCCTAAGCGCCGGCAACTCGTTGATCTCCTCGCCGAATACAGGGATTGTTTTGCCACGTCGTCGAAAGTTCGCCAAACACCAATGACGAAACATCGCATTGTTACCGACGACGAAGCGCTCACTGCCCCACCAGTCGCCGTACAGAGTTTCCTTAAAGCAAAGGAAGGTGATTCAAGATCAAGTCCAGGAAATGCTCGACGACGACATCATTCAACCCTCAAGAAGTCCATGGGCGTTCCTGTCGTCCTTGTAAAGAAGAAGGACGGGACCCTGCGGTTCTGCGTGGACTATCGTCGACTAAACGCTGTGACGAAGAAGGATGTCTATCCGCTCCCCTGCATCGACGATACGTTAGACCGACGGCGCCACTCCCGATATTTTTCGTCGATGGACCTGAAGAATGGTTACTGGCAGATTGAAGTCGACGAACGCGACCGGGAGAAAACTGCCTTCGTCACTCCCGACGGACTGTGCGAATTCAAAGTAGTGCCGTTCGGACTTTGTACTGCACCAGCCACCTTACAGCGTGTCATGGACATGTGCTGGCAGGTCTAAAATAGCAAAGCTGCCTCGTCTACCTGGACGATGTCGTGGTATTTTCACGGGATTTCGACGAACACCTGAGACGACTTCGAGCCGTGCTTCAAGCCATCAAGACCGCCGGCCTGTCACTCAAGCCAACAAAGTGTCGATTCGCCTATGTTGAACTTAAGTTCCTTGGCCACGTCGTGAACAACAAAGGTGTTTTCCCTGACCCCGAGAGGACCCGCGCCGTAGCTGCATTTACGCCGCCGTCTGACAAGAAGGCCGTGAGAAGATTCCTCGTACTCTGTGCTTACTACAGACGATTTGTTCGGGACTTCGCCAAGCTGTCTGCACCCCTGACGAACCTCACAAAGGACGCCGTGAAGTTTGAATGGACAGAAGAACACCAGCGGTCATTCGATGAGCTCAAACGAAGACTCCAGACGCCCCCGATTCTTGGCCATTTCGACCAGTTCGCTGAAACAGAGATTCACACGGACGCCAGTAACACCGGACTTGGCGCGGTACTAAACCAAATGCAAGATGGGGCCTGGCGAGTCATCGCATTCGCGAGTCGGACAATGTCCAAGGCGGAGACGAACTACTCAACGACAGAAAAGGAGTGCCTTGCTGTCGTCTGGGCAATAACAAAGTTCCGCCCATATTTGTATGGCAGTCCTTTTCGCATCGTCGCGGACCACCACTCGCTCTTCTGCCTCGCCAACGTGAAGGACCCCTCCGGACGCCTCGCCCGCTGGAGCCCACGACTGCAGGAGTTCGACATGACCGTGGTGTAGAGGTCCGGCCGGAGGCACAATGACGCCGACTGCCTGTCAAGGGCCCCAGTCGAGGCCAGTCCTGCCTGCATCGAAGACAACGACGATGAGTGTTTCCTTGGCGCTCTGGATGTCAGCGACATGGCAGCACTCCAGCGAGACGACCCTGAGCTACGAGCGCTCATTGAACACCTAGAGGGGCAAGCAAGTACGGTTCCCCGTGCTTACAACTAGTCAACGCAATAGGGCAGTAACTAGATGCATTAGATCTGTTTTCCTGGTTTTAAAATGGGGACTGTAATGGCTTATATCCACACATTCTTCATACACGATCTCTTCATACATGATTAAAAATTTAAGAAAATCAAATGATGATTCAGCGAAATGGGTTGGCATGATGTAATGGACTCTATCGGAACCTGGGGCTGAAGGCTTTGATGATGCAAGAGCATAACGTAGCTCAGCAAGGGTAAAAATTGGCTGTACTTTTCGTTGTTTTGCCAGCAGTAACAAGCCTAACTTTCTCTGCCCTTGCCTTTTGACTTAAGAAGTTAGTGCTGCAATTTCCACATCTTGATATGCTTTAGAAATGCCTGCCCAGAATGTTAGCTTGCTTTCTCTGCGAGGAGGGGGCATCACCGTCTGGTGACGAAATTAATGGAATTGAATACTGACGGAAGTTTCTGTCTATTTCCTGACCCTATCCCAGACGACCTTGACACTTGTAGAACTATTAATGGAAAAGGTATACCCAATCCAGGAGTTTTTTTTTTCCTGCTTCCGAACATAGCGTGCTTTCGCCCGCTTCTGCTTGAAAGACAAGACATTTTGAGGAGTTGCATATCGACGCAGAATTCCCCAGAATTTATTTTGTGTTTTCTTAGCTTCACGGCACCCATCGTTCCACCAAGGCTTAGGATGTTTAGGCAAAAAGCCTGTCGTTTGGGAAATAGAAACCAGCGCTGCCTCTATTAAGATTGTTGTGATATGGTCGTTTACTTCATCGACAGAAAGCGTGTCAAGGAGGTCATGGGAGAACGCAGCAGTATTTTGAAAAAAGCTCCCAGTTTGCAGTTTCAATCTTCAACCGGGGAGGACGCGGCGGTAACCTGGCAGAAGTTGCGTTGGGGCCAGGTGAACTGGGAAGTGAACATTGCCATAGGGGTTATCAATCACACTCCACTGAAAAAAAGGTAAATATATCCGGGAAACAAATGGAAAGATCGATACAAGAAAAAGAGCGGCGAGATAAGCTGAAATATGTTGGTTCACCAGTGTTAAGCACACAGAGTTCACTTGATGAGACGAAACGTTCGGTCACTTTTCCCCGACTGTCAAACCGCTGACTCGCCAAAGTGGGTTGTGTTCATTAAAATCCCCAAGTATAAGAAAGGGTTCTGGCAATCGATCAGCCAACTGTTCAAGATCTTCTGCTGATAAAGGAAATGAAGGTGGTATGTGTAATGAGCAAACAGTAACCAGCCGATCAAGCAAAATACCTACTCAACAGCCACTAGATCGGTGGCTAGAGTTACTTCAGAGGCTGCAACATCACCCTTCACAACAATGGCAGCTCCTCCAGAAGAGCAAGAGGAGGTTAAACGATCCTTTCTAAAAAGGTGAAATGACTTTAAAAAAAATTGGTATTCGATGGTTTTAAGTTAGTTTCTTGAAGGCAGAGTGCTACTGGCTCATGTTTCTGGAGCAGAAAATGTACATAATTTAAATTGCGAAAAAGCCCTCTGCAATTCCATTGCATAAGGCCCCTGGCCATAAAAACAAAAAAACAATAAGACTGTGAATTATGGACCAGTGATCCTGGTTATTGTCTTTGGGTCACTTCTCTTGGGTGCGTTTGGAGGCCCCCCTTGAGAGGAGGCACCTTTCGTCTGTACGGGGTAACCTCCATGATGGAGGTTACCCCGTCAAAGACGAAAGGGGCCTCCATCTCCTCTACTAATACCTCTGAGCCTTTCGTACGGCTCGATGCATGTCCACCTTTTTTTGGTGGATTCTGCGACCCACCATGAGGGAGGTACTTTCCGTCTGTGACGGTGTGGCCTCCATCTTCTCTGTTGGTGCACCAGAGCCTTTACTATGGCTCGGTGCAGCAGCTGCCTGTGCAGCTGAGATAGAACGCCCAAAGAGTTAGAGTCTCAACCTGGGACCTCGGGACTTAAGTGGTTGCGCAAGCTCCGAGAAGGACGCTTGCGTTCCCACAGACGCCGTAGGTGGTGCAGGTCCCCTGCGCACCGCCTCGACAAACGACCCTCTCTGAAACCCAGAAAGGCGTCGCTTTGCTTCAGGGTAGGAAATACCCTCTGTCACTTTCAGGGTTAGAATTTCTTTTTCTTTCTTGAAATGATCACAAGATCTTGAATATGCGGGGTGATTCCCTTTACAGTTAACACATCTGGGATCTCCGTGGCAGTCATCAGCAGTGTGCTCGCTGCTCTCACATTTAGCACATGTCTCCCGACAACGGCAGGAACGTGAGCCGTGCCAAAACCGTTGACAACGGAAGCAGCTGATGGGGTTTGGCACGTAGGGGCGGACTCTACAATTTAAATATTCTGCTTTAAAAGACGACGGTAGGCTATTTAGTTCGAACGTGAGGATGATGTTCTTTGTAGGGATTTCCTTTCGGATGGTGATACGTTTGGCAGCGACAACGGCCTGACCGTGCATACCTTCAAGAATTTCTTCCACGGAACAGTTCATGAGTTCATCCTCCGAAATAACACCACGGACGGTATTCGGTGTCCGGTGAGCAGAAACGATTGCTTTTGTTTGCTGGATATGGTTAAGGCAATTCAAAGCCACTGCTTGTTTTTTTTTTTGTTTTTCTAAAACCTCTACTAAGAGGTCACCAGTAAACATCTTGCATCTAAACCTTTCCCCTAACAGACCTTTCAGCAACTTTGCAACAAGAAAAGGTGACATCTTACCGCTCATTCACACTGGAAGTGGATCCGCGTTCGCAAAGCGGTTGCGAACGCGGATCCGCTTCCAGTGTGAATGAGCGGTTAGAGAGTGGCTTGGATGCATCTTCGGCATAACTACAAAAAACTTTCAGCCTTTCCACTCTGGTGAAGAAGGAAGAGCAGTGGAGCTGTGCTATGTGCCGCCATCTATAAGCGACGACGGCAACCAGACAACCGGCAAACCGGTTGTCTGGTAGCCACTGTTGCTCATAGATGACGGTAGCTTTCCAGAGCGTTGTGTCGAGATTTATTTGTCCACGGACACGAAACCGGGGAAACTAGCCCTTAACAGCTCCGCTGTAAAGTGATATAGTCAGTGTTACTTCGTGACTCCAAAGGAGAAAAAGTTTCTTCGTTGCGGACCCTTTTCAGGGACCGATCAAAAGTATTGTTTTGCTTGGAACCAATATAAATGGGAAGGAAAGTTCAGTGCCCGGGTGCACCGCCCACCACGGAGCCCAACAAGGGGGTAGATAATGTGTCATAGCAAGAAGGGCTTGGCTGACGCAATTACTCTATTAGTGCAGCCCGGATCCTGTTTCCACTCAAGGTTGGCCTTTGCCGCCTAGAAGGTGAAAAGGGAAGGATGAGAGTGTAAAAGAAAAGAGAAAGAGGTGAAGGAAAAGTGAAAGAAGGAATAATAGGGTAGAAGAGGTGACTGGCTGAATCATCCTGGTCGGGCCAAGCCAGGGCACCTGTCTACGAAAAGCAGGGGCCGAAGTGGTATATTGCCTCGTCCGGGGGGCCCCGAAGGGTCGAACGTAGCACGGGCTCAGCTCAACCACCAGGATTCCCTTTTCCCCGGACACGGGTTAAGCCACGCACAGCCAGGTGTGGGTGGGCGAACCCACATGGCTCGGGGTTCGTAGTGACGCCACTCACCAATCACCTACTAAAGTAGGTGCCCTCTGCGTGCGGGTATGGTGGCCCACGTGACTGCAGCACAGTAAACTTTTTTTACACCTTTAAAGGTGTAATGGTATTCAAACCGCCCTTCTAACACCCTCAATTTCAACATGAAGGGTGTTAGAAGAGTGTCCCACAGCACTAAAACACCCTGCTTAAGGCTGAACTCCATGGGACGAATTATGTGACGAATAACTGGCGAACGCCGCCCGACGGCACGCTCGCTTTGCGCGCGACGTAGCAGCCACTGTGTTGATTCCACGCGCAGAGCAAATGCCGCCGGGCAAAATTCGTCGGTTATTCGCAGCATATTCGTCCCATGGAGTTCAGCCTTTACACCTTTAAACTATAAAAGGGTGTAATGCCCCTGTCAGATGGCGTTTTAAAGATCCTTTTCACTAAGCTCCTTTATAAAATCGGCGAACCAGCGCACGCCGTAGAGCGCGTGCGCGCGCCACAGAGCACGGTCGCACTCCAAATCGCGAGCTGATGCCGATTTTTTAAAGGAGCTTAGTGAAAAGGATCTTTAGAACGCCGTCTGACAGGGGTATAAGAAGGGTGTTAGGAGGGTGCAAGAAAGGGGTGAAGTAATGAGAGTACACCCCATTATGCCGCTAGGGTGTAAGGGTGTTTGGAGTTTGGTTGTTGAAAACGGTGGAAGAGTCTTTCAGATCAATGCCAACTGCGGCCGACACTACGATCCGATGAAGCCAATAAATAAGACTGTCATGGCGCTGGTCGTCTTTGTGAGTTTGCAATCACCGGTCAAACCTATCAAGCACAGTGACCCTTTCCGTGCTTTATTGGTCTAGCCGGCAAGAGCAAATGCACGAAGATGACAAGTGCCATGACGAAGCACTTTTGGTTCTGCTTGATTGGCTCCGTGGGATCGTGGCGTTGTGTAATAGATGACCGGTACTGTGAATTCACCCTGAGTTTAGGAATTCGGAACACACAGACCAGGCTAAATTTTGAACATTATATAAGATTCACAATGTTCGACGGTGTGCTCGCTCACGATTGCAGTCGTTGCCTTGAAGGATGGACAGGCGATGAGCGGTCCCGTCGTTGGCTGCTGACTCGCAGGTGTCCCCAGCAAGTCTCCTCTCCGTGTACGGGGAAACCTCCTTTCGGTGGTTTCCCCGCATTCGACACGTCCGCATCTCTCGTCCTTCGGTACTCGACTGTCCCTCTCTTCCCTTACATCCCCAGAAAGAGAAGGCCTCGTTGTTTTTGCTCTCCCCCTTCCCCTGCGTTCTCTCCGAAGTCCCGATGCGGCTGTATACCTTTGGACTCCAAGCTGCGGTCATTCGGCAAGAAACGTCACGAGGCGAGGGCGGCGAGACCAAGTCTGAAGGGCTCGGTGGCGCCGCGCTGTTGTTCCGTGCGGGCGCTTGTGGCCGACTGTACAGGTTGAATTCCAGTCGGGCCTATTCGGCCCGGCTAGATCTCACAGTCGGCTGTAGTCGGACTTAATACTGAGCTGAGTATAGACATACTCGAAACCTGGAATGCAACGTTACATGTATGCTGCGTTTCACGGGCATAAGCGCTTGCCAGGATGGCACACATCTAAATGTACAACATAGGCCAACGCGCCCTTTTACAAACATGCCCGCGTTTGTCCACATCCACACCAGGTGAGGGAACTGCGCCTGCGCGAAAAACATACTCGCTCGAGGTAAATTGTCCGCGCATCCGCTCTGTGGACAGCAGCGCCACCGCAGCGGCGTCAGAGCCGCGCGATGGTGTATATATATATATATATATATATATATATATATATATATATATATATATATATATATATATATATATATATATATATATATATATATATATATATACAGACTTGTACGTAATCCGTTACAAGTAACGAAATTACTTGTAATCCCTTACAGTTATCAGTAATTTAGTAACGGATTTATTACATATTTTCTAGAGTAATTTTAAAGTAATTCCCTTACTTTTTTACGTAACGGATTCCTTGTAATTCGTTACATTTTTTTTTCAGGTCCAACCCCCCCCCCCCCCCCCGCCTCCCTTCCTAAAGAACGTTTTTTTCGTTTTTTCGTTGTTTTTTTTTCCGGGAGAGGGGGGGGGGGAGGGGGGGTAATGTCGAGCGCAGCGACACTGTCACGCGAATTGACCAGCGCAAAGCGAGGCTTGGCACTCCTCAGTTCCGCAAAGCCTTGTTTTTTTTGGTTTTTTTTTCAACATTAAGAATTAGAATCTATTTTTTTAGAACCTAACAACAATGTCAAAAAATCCAAATAAACATTTCTACAAAAAACAAAAAAAAGGGAGGGGAAGGGGGTCAAGTTCTATCCGCTTTTTTTAGTCCCCTAGTTTTTTCTTTGCGATTGAAGGCGGGGAGAGGACACCAAGTGATTGTATGCATCCTCGCTCTGTAAATACACTAAAAGAGATGTGATAATATGTGAAGGTGTTATTGCCCCAAGCACCCTCGTTCGTTGCTGCACACTTATCATCACCTCTTAGAAAACAGGATGTATTTTTTTCTGTTTCTTTCACCTTATTTGACCCTGTTTTAAAAGCTACTTATTTTTTTGTAGTCCCAACTTCTATAGTCGGTTACAAGTCAAGAAGGTAGCGGCAAATGCCCCTCAAAGGGAATTTTGTATTCCTCCGCCACCAATCGCGTCCCGTTGTTTCCGTGACGTCACGACCTGCCCAAACCAATCTTGTTTTGGCAAATGAATATTTTCAACATGGCTGCCGGGCAGATTTTCTACGACTCCAGTATCTTCCAGCAATTATTCTGTTTTTTAACGCGGTTTTTTACTTACCCGACCGTACGTCGCTAAGTCGTAACCGCGTCCACTTTTATTCGCAATAGGTTCTGCGCGACAGCGTGAAAATCCAGCGATAGCATTGCCATCGAAAAGTTCGATGCGGGAGTAAGGCCTAGCATCGTACATACGTCGAACGCCGTCTGCTTCTGTGCCTCAGGTTCCGCCTCAACATCGTGACGGCAGCGGCCTTTCTTCGCAGTGGTTTCCGTGGAGCGACGTTAAAATGCAGCGGTCACCAAACTCTTCTTTATAAGTATAGTGGACTGTGCGGGAATAAGTGAAATAAGTGAACCGGGAACACAGTAAGTGTCTTCACCCGATTTCGACCGCATCTTTGCTGGCGTTAATAAATAGTCTGTCTACTGAAATGACGCCTTCGAAGCAGTATGTATTCATCTGTGAAACGTGGCGTCCTTGTCAAGTTTCCGCGTCGCAATCAGCTGCACGCTAATCTATGACTGCGATAGTACCCGCGGGTGCACCCTCGTTTAAAATAATGAGCTGTAACATATATGTGGCATACAAATGATAAAGCCAGTGATGCGTATGTTACAAACATTTAATTGATATTGTTTTGGACGTTAAGAAGCTGATGTCTTCTTTTGGGAAAAATATCAGAATTTGAGGGAAGCAGATTTGGTTCTCTCAAATACTTCCGAACATTCTGCTTGCTCTCAGAGGCCCTGTCAGTCGTATGTTTATGCTTCGAAACCCGGGTGCGTGACGCGTGTACCCCCACTCGCGTCGCGTCGCGGCCTGGGGTATTACCGGTATACACGCACCAACTTTTCCAATTTACTTTAGAAGGAAAATGTGTCCACAATATTGGATCGCAGCATTGGTTTAATAATTTGTAAAAGATGAAAAGTATGTCAATAAAAATTGATTGCAAGGTCAGCTTCCCGCTTCATGAATTGTGGCTTTCTTATATGCGAAATATTTGTTTAAATCAAAAATTGAAAACATACCGAATACTCAGATGTCCTGATCTTGGTCCGAATGCAAGTGGCAGAATGATTTGTCTTTATAAAAATAAAATCAACAATGTTTGAATGAAGCTACAGCTCAAACCGCCTAATTAAATTTCTGATGTATGTTTATCTCTGCATTATACCAGGCCGTAGCCGCGAACGAGCTCTTCAGAGTCTGCCATCATCTTTCTGGTCTACCTTGGCAAAGACAGACTCGTGTAAAAAACATATTGAGCTCCTCGGAGGCAACTTCGTAGTCCTCATTGTAAGAGCTTTCATGAAACCATCGGAAAGAAGGGTCCCTGTCGGTCATGTGAATGGCGACAGACGTCCAGTTTATGCTTCGAAACAGATCATTGGCAGTTAGAGTTAGCTGCCCGCAGTGCTGACGCACGTTATTCTTATTCTCAGAGTGGCCTCGGACATGTGAACGGCGACAGACGTCCAGTTTATGCTTCGAAACAGATCATTGGCAGTTAGAGTTAATGAAAAAACAGTTAGTGCGCAGGCGAGCTGGTGTATGTTGATCATGATGATGATGATGATCATGATGAGTAGGAAAAGTTGTCATGCTAAGTCAGTAAAATCAGGTGTAGTCAGATCTTTAATCAGCAACGCACTGGATAAGTCGTGTGCCCATTTTATGGGTTATGCGGTAGAAAGGCAGTGGTCAAGGTTAGAAGATGCAGGCTATGACAGTGTGTTCATAAAAAGACAATTGGAATTACAGCAAAAGGCTAAACAACGCCCAGAAAAGGAAACAAGAAAGCATTATGCGGTTATTCCGTATTTTCACGGAATTTCTCATAACCTTAAAGCATGCGCAAAAAAAAATTTGGAGTAGATGTAGCATTCAAGTCCGACTTTAAGCTGAACCGTTTGACGCCGTTTCAGACGACTCAGAAAGTGTGTCAGAAAGCGCACCGTGATAAGTCGGTTGATTGCAAGGAAGGGGTGGTCTATGAAATACCACTGGAATGCGGTTTCAAGTATGTAGGACAAACGGCAAGGTGTGTAAATGATAGATTGGTAGAGCACAAACGAAATGTAAAAATAAACGCACCCAATTCAGAAATTGCTAAACACATTAGTGAGTGTAACGATTGTACGGCACATTGGTCGCAAACTGACATTATTCACAGAGAGCGCAACAACACTAAGAGGCTCATAAAAGAGACAGTTCGTATCAAATCCATCGGCAATTGTATCAGCCATGCTTCGATGCAACTCGGAAGTAGTTCCAAAAAGTTTCTTCAAATGTAAAGTTTTTTTTGTTTTTTTTAATAGTTGTAAGTAAACGTGCAATGAGTCATTTTGCGGGCAAGGGTTCAGTTGGGTCTTATCAGTTCTCGTTTAGTAAAGGACTGCCTTTCCAGACTCCGGTTGGAAAGGGAGGAGGTATGTGTGTTTGTTTTGTTGTGTTTGCTTTTTTGTTCAAGGTCGTAAGCTTTCCTTTTGGGATTGAGGTCACCGTTTACGGTTGAGGTGAAGCCAGTGTGGGTAGGATTGTATAGATAACAAAAGTTGACCTTGTGACGTCGGTGGTGGCGGTTGGGTTGTGGGTATATAAGAAATTGAGGAAATAAACCCAGTAGCTGAGTTTGAGACGTTCGTTTCCCCTGTCTTACTTCTTCGACCAAGTTTCCCTGCTTTTACCACAGTCTCGGGTTTTCTACATCATGATCAACATCCACCAGCTCGCCTGCGCACTCACTGTTTTTTCATTGATAATTCCGGAAGCAGGCTTATTTCCCTTTTCCTATGGATCCACAAGTTACCCGCAACCAACTAAATTACTTTTTCAAGCCTTCACTGTGCTGGACAACCTGGGACGCCGTCTAGCCGAGCTGGAAGCAGAAGTCGCCTTCTTCGGCATTTGCTTGAGGAAACGCTACGTCGATCCGGTCCGGTTCAAGCATCTTTCAACAACGGGGTTTGGTTGGAGCGCCAAAAAGAAGATAATCAAGGTCTACAGAGAAGGAACAAGCACAAGAATAGAAGAGCTCCGCAGGGCCTGTGATCGCATCTGGACACTCCTCAGAGGCAAGGATTACAGGCACCACCAGGACTATCTACGCTGGAACTCCGGAAAAAAGGAACTCTTCGAGCGGCTGTAGTATGTGAAGCGACGAATTGTATTAGACAGTTTTAAGAGTACGAAGACCAGAGAAGGGAGGAGTGAAAGTACACTAAGTTCAGGGCACGCGACGGACAGATCTAAATGTAGCATTGTTAATCCTTGCAATGTGGGCATCTCAGACAAAGCAAAGCAGATGTTAAGCAAAGGCCCAAAGTTTTGCTTGAATGTTAAACCTTCGAGGTTGGATGTTTTTTCATCGATTCAGGACATTTCGAAGGTGATCAATTTTGACGAGAGAGTAGCATTTGTAGATCAGGCAGTTGATAGAATGGAATGTCTTCTAGATAAGTCTTATCCAGCAGAACGAAGGAATTTCCGAGGCGTGGTTTCAGTTAAGAGAGAATTGGAAAGAGGTTCGCTTAAAGTACTACAGACAGATAAATCCGGAAAGTTCGCTGTCCTTCCGTCGACGATGTTCGAAAGAAAATCGTCTGACGCTTTGAGTTCTCTTTTTGTTGAATGGAGGGGAAATATTGGCAAATTGAAAAAAAGTGTTGTAACGGTTTTAAAGGAAGATGGGTTAGACGCACTGGCAAAGAAGGTTACGAGCCAAGCAGGAATGACGTTAAGTGTAAAGTTTTTTCTAAAGGATCACAAAGTAGACATGCCTTTTCGTATAGTGGTGAACGAGAATGGGACGTGGCAGCACACCATCTCGCGGTTTCTTCAACAAGGGTTGAATCTGGTGCACCTTGAAAAAAGCCTGGCCCTAAAGAATTCGGATGAATTAATAAGTATCTTGGAAGGATTTCATGGAAAGAGATGTTCGGTAGTCTCCATGGACATAAAAGACTTATATTATTCGCTAGAGAAGGCACGTCTAATGCAGAGGGTTCGTGAGGCTTTAGAATTAAATTTGGTTCATTTTCAGTCCAACTTAGGAATAACGGTGGATAGTTTTTTGTCAATTCTGGATCTGTATCTTCAGGCAACGGTAGTCGAGTACAATGAACGCAAATTCGTACAAAGAGATGGCGTATGTATAGGTTCATCGGTTGCTCCAATGCTAGCAGAAATATACCTTAACAACATGGATGCTGCCGTAACGGATAAATTGAATTGTATTTCATCAAGTACGGGCTTTGTAAGGCGATATGTCGATGACATATTCATCTGCTCATTTCGCGAAGAGGATATACTCGAGTTGGAACGGACAGTGAGAGGAGCGGCGCCGGAACTTAAGTTCACCTTAGAAAAGGCGGAAAATGGTATTTTACAATTTCTGGACTTGCGCATTCACGTAGAGGGGGGTTTATGTTGGGAGTACGGAAAGATGGCCGCAAAACCAGTTTTGAGTAGGAAAAGTTGTCATGCTAAGTCAGTAAAATCAGGTGTAGTCAGATCTTTCATCAGCAACGCACTGGATAAGTCGTGTGCCCATTTTATGGGTTATGCGGTAGAAAGGCAGTGGTCAAGGTTAGAAGATGCAGGCTATGACAGTGTGTTCATAAAAAGACAATTGGAATTACAGCAAAAGGCTAAACAACGCCCAGAAAAGGAAACAAGAAAGCATTATGCGGTTATTCCGTATTTTCACGGAATTTCTCATAACCTTAAAGCATGCGCAAAAAAATTTGGAGTAGATGTAGCATTCAAGTCCGACTTTAAGCTGAACCGTTTGACGCCGTTTCAGACGACTCAGAAAGTGTGTCAGAAAGCGCACCGTGATAAGTCGGTTGATTGCAAGGAAGGGCTGGTCTATGAAATACCACTGGAATGCGGTTTCAAGTATGTAGGACAAACGGCAAGGTGTGTAAATGATAGATTGGTAGAGCACAAACGAAATGTAAAAATAAACGCACCCAATTCAGAAATTGCTAAACACATTAGTGAGTGTAACGATTGTACGGCACATTGGTCGCAAACTGACATTATTCACAGAGAGCGCAACAACACTAAGAGGCTCATAAAAGAGACAGTTCGTATCAAATCCATCGGCAATTGTATCAGCCATGCTTCGATGCAACTCGGAAGTAGTTCCAAAAAGTTTCTTCAAATGTAAAGTTTTTTTTGTTTTTTTTTAATAGTTGTAAGTAAACGTGCAATGAGTCATTTTGCGGGCAAGGGTTCAGTTGGGTCTTATCAGTTCTCGTTTAGTAAAGGACTGCCTTTCCAGACTCCGGTTGGAAAGGGAGGAGGTCTGTGTGTTTGTTTTGTTGTGTTTGCTTTTTTGTTCAAGGTGGTAAGCTTTCCTTTTGGGATTGAGGTCACCGTTTACGGTTGAGGTGAAGCCAGTGTGGGTAGGATTGTATAGATAACAAAAGTTGACCTTGTGACGTCGGTGGTGGCGGTTGGGTTGTGGGTATATAAGAAATTGAGGAAATAACTGAGCAGAACGTAAGGGCGCAAGTGAGCTGGTGTATATTAAACATTTTAGTGAAAAACCCGAGACTGAGGTAAAGACAGACAGACGAGAAGACAGACGACTTCCCTGTCGTCGTCTGTCTTTACCTCAGTCTCGGGTTTTTCACTAAAATGAGGAAATAAACCCAGTAGCTGAGTTTGAGACGTTCGTTTCCCCTGTCTTTCTTCTTCGACCAAGTTTCCCTGCTTTTACCACAGTCTCGGGTTTTCTACATCATGAGTTAGAGTTAGCTGCCCGCAGTGCTGACGCACATTATTCTTATTCTCAGAGTGTCCTCGGACATGTGAATGGCGACAGACGTCCAGTTTATGCTTCGAAACAGATAGAGTTAGCTGCCCGCAGTGCTGACGCACGTTATTCTTATTCTCAGAGTGGCCTCGGTCATGTGAATGGTGTCAGACGTCCAGTTTATACTTCGAAACAGATCATTGGCAGTTAGAGTTAGCTGTCCGCAGTGCTGACGCACGTTATTCTTATTCTCAGAGTGGCCTCGGACATGTGAATGGCGACAGACGTCCAGTTTGCGCTTCGAAACAGATCATTGGCAGTTAGAGTTAGCTGCCCGCAGTGCTGACGCACGTTATTCTAATTCTCAGAGTGGCCTCGGTCATGTGAATGGCGACAGATGTCCAGTTTATGCTTCGGAACAGATAGAGTTAGCTGCCCGCAGTGCTGACGCACGTTATTCTTATTCTCAGAGTGGCCTCGGTCATGTGAATGGTGTCAGACGTCCCAGTTTATACTTCGAAACAGATCATTGGCAGTTAGAGTTAGCTGCCCGCAGTGCTGACGCACGTTATTCTTATTCTCAGAGTGGCCTCGGACATGTGAATGGCGACAGACGTCCAGTTTATGCTTCGAAACAGATCATTGGAAGTTAGAGTTAGCTGCCCGCAGTGCTGACGCACGTTATTCTTATTCTCGGAGTAGCCTCGGTCATGTGAATGGTGACAGACGTCCAGTTTATACTTCGAAACAGATCATTGGCAGTTAGAGTTAGCTGCCCGCAGTGCTGACGCACGTTATTCTAATTCTCAGAGTGGCCTCGGACATGTGAATGGCGACAGACGTCCAGTTTATGCTTCGAAACAGATCATTGGCAGTTAGAGTTAGCTGCCCACAGTGCTGACGCACATTACTGTTATTATCAGAGTGGCCTCGGTCGTGTAAATGGCCACTGGCGTCCAGTTTATGCTTCGAAACAGATCACTGGCAGTAAGAGTTAGCTGTCCACAGTGCTGACACACGTTACTGTTGTTTTCAGAGGGGCCTCGGTCATGGGAATGACCACAGGCGTTTCCTTTAGACTTCAAAACAGAACACTGGTACTGCGATTTCGCTCTCCGCTGTGCTAACACACGTTTTGTTATTCCCAGAGGCCTCAGTCGTGTGAATGGCCACAGATGTCCCATTTATGCTTCAAAGCAGCACTGGCAGTGATCTATTGTCGTTTTTCTTAGACAAAAAAGAGCTTATTTGCAATCAAAATTCTATTTGTTGCGTAGCAAAGATGTTTGGATAGCGGGAAGGGCCAATATGGCATCTGATGTCTTTGCCGTAGATGGGCTGCAAACTTTTGTTTTCGCAAAGTTAAAATCTATACTTGTGATTCATGGCACAGTGCAATGTATAGACCAGCTTAGACATTATCACAACAAAAATAAAAAGTTTGTCTGGGTGCTGCATATCAAAATGCTATACGGCAACGAGCAGAGAAGCATGACAACATGAGACACGGGAGGTCAGTGGTGGACAAGAACAACGATCCGATTTTAAAGCATATGAGTGGTCCTTAAAAGGACCGTTTTGTGTTCTGAGATGTTCCACGCTTTCTCCATGATGGTGGCGTTAAGCTTCGTCCAAGGGCTCGACACCAGACAGGTCACTCTCGGATGCGGTGTCCTCTCCATCCAGCTGGATGACGATGGGCTGGATGTGGGCGCTTGTGGCACCGCCTCGTCGGAACGTTGCTTCGATGTCAATGACATGCCTGACAGCATTAACCCAGTTGTCATTGGTGACCTTGTCAACTTCTTCGTTGAGGAGTGTCCCCACGTCGACAATCTTGAACGTCGTGTTTCGGGCAGCAACGCCGTTCTTGATCTGCGCCCATATCAGTTCAATGGGGTTGAACTCGCAGTGATACGGTGGGAGCCTCATCACAGTGCAGCCAGCCGTCTCGGCAGCAGTGTCCACACGATACTTCAGGTGCTGTGGCTTCACCAAGGCCACAATGTCGAGCAGCTGCTTCTTCAGCATCTTGGGGTCCCATGAAACTTTTTTAGTCGTCAGCCACTGTCGGATGTCGTCCTTGCGGGAACTCGTCGTCGGCACTGCTTCCAACCGCCGTGAATGGTAAGAAGCGTTGTCCATGACGATAACGCTTCCTGTCGGCAGTTTGTCGAGGACACCGTCAAACCACTTCTCGAAGCGGGCGCCATCCATTTCCTCGTGGTAATCGCCGGTCTTTTGTCCACGGAACACGTCCAGGCAGCCGTCGACGAAGCCTTCATCGCTGCCGATGTGGGTGACAATAAGACGCTGGCCCTTCCCCGATGGCTGCTTGAGGCCAGTCGAGAGACCACGCATGAAGGCGTCGTGAGACGAGGCCACGGTCGTGTCTACCCACACCCTTGAGACAGTGTGCCCTGCCGTCACCCACGTCTCGTCCAAGTAGAAGATCTTTCGACCATCTTGTCGGTGACGTGCGATCTCATGCAGGTACTTCTGCTGCCAGGCGACGATGTCCTCTCGTTCAATCAGCCGCGAGTTTCGTTCCCTCTTGTCATGCTCGAATCCGATGTCGTGGAGAAGGCGACGCACAGTCCAAGCCTTCAACGAGGGAAGTTCAGTGCTCGTGCAGAATTCGGCCGTTATCTTTTTGACCGTGGGGACCTCGATCCGTCGAAAGAAACGGTGGACGCACGATCTCAGCGCGCACAACGTGAAGTCGCCGTACCTGACTTTGCGCCGCCTCTTGCCTTCACTTGCTGGGCGCTTCCGAGAAGGTGTCACAACTTGTCCCTCGGTTTCTTTCACCTGCTTCCTAATCTCGAGGACGGTGCGTACACCAACGCCAAGCAGTTTGCTGACTTTGATGCAGGACTCCTCCACAGTGAGGCCGGGCTGGCCGGGCTTGGCGGGCGGTTCGTGTCGCATCTGAACGTACGCGTTCATTATCAGCTGCCGTGCAACTCGGTTGAGGACATCGCCGCTCTTATGCTTCTTGTAGAGGCGCCTTGGCGTAGACGGCGAGGCTGCACCAGACTCTCTTGACGAAGCAGAATCGGAGGAATTGCATTCCGCTGCCTCCTCGTTGGGATTCATAACGGAAAAGAAAAGACGACTTCGGATTTTTCAAAACGCGAATCGCAGGGGGTTTCAAAGCCCAAAAACGCATGGTTTTTTTAACAAACGCAGAAAATGCACGGAATGTACCTAGTTTGTGTAGGAAGGTTATCAAGCTAAAACCAACAACCATATATGCATTACTTATAAAAGTTACAATTTTCGTTGCACGGAAGCCTTCTTTTTACTTCAACCTTCCGGAGCGAGTAATTTTCCTCGGCTAGGTGGCGCAAGCTGCCACCCGCTACAAGGTCTGTCTGTAGTAAATATCTATCCATTGAAGCAGAAGGGGCGTTTTCAGCGAACTATTTTCTCGACTGCGGAGGCGTCTGAAGCGGGCGCATCACGCTTATGGGGAGGAGCTTCTACTACCTTCTTAAAGGAGCTGTGCAACGATTTTAACGTTGAAAGAGTTGGCATCTTCTGCTTTTGATATTGTTCACCTTGTCACAAATGACAGAAAACACACCTCCATTCATCGAAATGTTGCGATTTCGCCGCGTAATCGCGAGGTAAAAATTAGAATATCCCCCGACCTGCAGCCGCGAGCGGCCGTCATGGGAAACACGCGGCGTGACGTCACTTGGGTAGTTGCAAAAAAGATAGGAAGTTCTGCAAATACCTGCTCGATCATTGACAAAAATGTTTGTTGTACATACAGTGTTTTAGTGGCGCCATCTACCCGAGGTGAACAAAACCGTCAGCTCGAGCAGCGTCAGTGGCGTCAGCGGCTAGCACGAGGAGCCGAACGAGCCCGTTGGTTTGGTTTTCCGCCGTCTCGACTTCGAACGCCGCCGCTCGGCAATGCCGACTGGGTGCTCTGTTCTCCTGTGTCCTAACCGGACTCCACAAAGCCCTCTTGTCCTTGCTAAAAAGCTCCTGTTCCATCGTTTACCGCGCGAAGAACCTCTCAGGGGTCCGGCGTCCCCGCGTACGGAACGAGCCCCAGTGACTCGCTGTACTCCAGCATCTGGAGCTCGACCTCGTTGAGCTCGCCTCTCCAGCAGCCGGTGGCCATGTTGATCGCGTGTCGCAAGCATGTGGTGACGCGGTCACGTGGTCGTGAGCGGATGAGTTCTTGTCGCTCACTGATAGCGTTAAGGCCGGTTCAGACACTTGCGTTTGAGTGCGTTTGACTGCGTTGCGTCGAGAGCCAAAAGCGAGTCACCGGCACATATGTGCTTCGTATGAGGCGTGAAATCCAATTCAAGGAATCATCTTGGCACGCGATATAAGCAGCAGGGATGTCCTGGTTTCTCGCTGCCGCAACGCAGTCAAACGCAGTCGAACGCAACTGTCTGAACCAGGCTTTAGAGAGAGGAATTTACCGGAACCCCGCGCCTACTCAAGTGACGTCACAGCGCACGTGACCCGGAAGACGATGTACGAGTTGAGAGGCGGCAAAAACCTGGATCTTTTTCATTTTTTAAATAAAAACTAGGGTATCCAGGCAAAATCTGTTTTCTGTAGTTCATTGCAGAAGTGTCAGGCATCAACTTCCGCAATTATTTAAGCAAAGCCCTGAAATTGTTGAACAGCTCCTTTAACTTGTAACAGACTATAGCCGCGTTGCTGTATTTGAAGAATACAGTAATATAGCTTATTCCTGCTCCACGCACGAACTAGATATTTTTTTTATGGTCTTACCAAACAAACACGCTGGCCGCGTATGTCCTAAAAGTCAAATGCAAAAAAGTTAAAAAAAAGAAAATAAAATGAGTAGATTTAAGTTTTGCTGTGTGTTGCGAGCCACGTGGTCGCGAGACCGATGTCTTAAACAAGCTTCGACATATCAAGGGGCTTTCTCGATGTTTGCAGTACAGTGTAAATAAACACTTTGTGCCACCAGCGGTCGGTCTCCTTAGTAAAATCAGTGCTTTTTTGAGGCATTTAGCTTCTTTTTTTTTTTTGCGATTGTTTTTGCATTTGATAACGTGAGCTCTATGCTGCTTATGCCGGCAACACAATGTAGCTGTCAAGTTTCAGTTTTTACGTTTAGTAATTGGAGGAATGGAATGGAACGATTCAGCCATTCCAGGAGTGGGAATGGACCCAGTGTCTCCATTCCTTGGAATTGAAAGGAATTGAATTATCGAAAACTCTAAATACCCGGAATGGAATTGGAATAGAATGGGGGTGCCCATTCCGCAAAACTGATTTCATGTGTTTGCGTTCGAAAACACTGCGGCAGTGTCCTCTTATAGCGCTCGACTTAGTTTCTAATATACATGCAAATGATTCTTCCGTGTAAAAATAATGTTGATTTTTTTTTTTTTTTTTTTTTGCTGTTTTGCCTCTGCTGATGTCGTGATGTCGTGGGGGCTTGGGACTAGTCAAGCTGTGCTAACAGCTTTTTTTCCAAGCCGCCCTGCAACCTGTACTTTGTTGGTAAATAAACTCCTATTATTATTATTATGATTATTATTAACTGAAGGTTTATTGAAAGAAACATTGGGGGAGGGGGGGGGGACTATTAATACCGTCTATCTGGCTGTTGGCTCAGAAAGAAAACCTCTTTATCTGTTAAGTGCAGTGACAACGCACTGATACACAGAATCTCCCCTTCTCTCTCATGCAGAATGCCTCATGTATTTCTCGCGCTGTTTTGCTTGCGTATCTGCCCAGAACTGTTGTTTTTTTCCAATTCTGGGCCACATGGGCACATATCGCAGTGCACCGCGAGATTGCCCGACGGGGACTGTTTCACTGACCAGGCATGTCCCCTGGCTCTCTCATTTATGCAACGCCCCGCTTGGCCCACATACGATTTCCCGCAACTCATTGGTTGTGGGAAATCGTATGTGGTTGCGGGTTACCATTGACGTTCCACACTCTACGTATTGTTTTGCGTGTTTCTTTTGGCACACTTTACCCTCTCCCCTTTCGTTTTATTTTTGAACATAGATGAGAAAACTTGCGCGGCGCTGAAAACATCTCTGGCACATCAAAATGAGCCGCCACTTTTTCAGATTGCGAGATAAATTATGAATGTAAGGAATCACCGCCAGTCTTGTTAGTTGTCTGGAAAGAATATGAGCGTCATCTTTTTTCTTCATCTTAAAAAAAAAGGTTAACCGTTACTTCCCCCAAGAAGCGATCGGGGTAAGCTCTGCGTTTTAGACGATTCACCTGCTTGAGGAGCTTTCATCCGCGACATGGTGGCATGATTTTGCCAACGAGGCTCTCATTAGGCACGATGCTGTTCCCCTTTTAACGAGTTTGGATTGCGCAGAATTGAAGGGCAGAACCCCTTCCTTAGTTCGCGGCTCATACTTCAAAAAACATGTTCACCTTCGAAGTTGAGGCTCAAATCCAAAAACTGCAGCCTTCCCTTCGTCATTGTTTCATGGGTAAACGAAAGGCAATGTGAATTCAAGTTAAAACAATCCAGCACATCGTTGATTAAGTCCACGCTAACAACAACGGACTTCGGGGCAAGCACCAAGAAATCATCTACATACCGACAGATTGTGAAATCCCCCAATCTTTCGATATCCTTACGTATTCTCTTATCACATTCGGCCAAAAATATATCTCAGAGAACTGGCGCAACACGGGAGTGGGTATACATATACCTCACTTTTGAACGTAAACACCATCCCCAAAGGACACAAAAGTTGAGTTAAGGTAGCATTCTAGTAGCTCTAAAAATGACTCCACACTAACTCCGCTCGAATTTCTAAAGCTTATTTCACCGTTTTCTTCAATTCACTTTTTTACCGCTGGGAAAAGCTTGTCATGCGGGATTGAATAGAAAACGTCTTCCTCGTCAATAGAAAAGCCTCCGCCGTAGGACTGGTCGCCCTTCGCCAAAAAATCTACAGCCTCCGAGTTCCGCACCAGGAATGGGTCACTCAATTCAAGGCCGGCCAACTGCCTACTTAGGAAACCCCCCACTTCTTTTTGCCACGTATCCCTTTCCGTTACGATCGCTCTAAACGGACAGTTTACTTTGTGGGTCTTTACACTAAAGAACACATCTAGACTGAATTTTTTGGAGGCTTGTATCCTCTTCGCAAGCTGGCTCAACTGCAGCTTGTCACACAGAACCCTGGCGGACGTCTTGGCTTTGCTGAGGGATATCTTGTTCACGTGTCTAAAGTTCTTGAGGATGGCGGTGTGGGACCTTTCACCGAAGAGTCCCTTTGGCAGAACCACGAACCCTCCCTCTTTGTCCGCGGTCAGAAGCTTGAGTTGGTTCTCCCTGAAGTATGTCACCACATCGCGTGTCCTTATCGTCTCTCTCCTGTTGTTCGGCTTTCTTCTGATGACGTCGACGGCCTCTGTAATATATCGCTCCCTTTCTTCCGGAATGATTCTGTCAGCAAGGGTCCTCGCCAGGCAGTTTCTCAATGGGCTTAAAAGTGGGCTGGATGCTGAACTTCGGTCCAAGCACGGCACGGACGCCTTGTCTCTTTCTTATCCAAGATGGGGACAGAGGCGACCCGGACCTGACATACAGTAGAGCGGAGGAATGGCAGGTTGGTTGACTTAATTTAACCATACTCCAGATAAGTATGGACTTTGATACTATAAGGCTGCTTTGTATGTAGTCATCGCAACACATTACCTATGTTGTTGCAGTAAAATTAAAAACTTAGTTCATACTTGTATATTGAAGTAGGTTCAAAGTTCTTGCAATTTTAAATAATGAAAATCACAGAAGTGACTAATGCCTGTACGATGTGCTCGCAATGACTACCTGATTTCAACCAAACAAAACCGGAAGTTTCTTTTTCATATCGAAGAAAACAAATATTAATAATTATGTTTTCTCGGGTAAAAACATGACACGAGATTTGTGTATCCACCGTTGCAGGCTGGCACACTACCGTAGCCTGGAGCCAACTTGGAAGCCGTATCACACCGAGAAGATGGTTCTGGCATTTCAGCATAACTCGGCGATATTGACAAGTTGGTACGTACAAAACAACAACTCTGTTCATTTTTAATTTTACCTGGAAGTATGGTGGGGATAGAGCTGACTTCTCTTATGCCATTTAAATTGCTTAAAGGATAATATACAGATAAGCAAACTAAACTCCTGCCTATTGCAAAGGATATAATTTTCACAAATCACCTACAATTGCGAACAATAGGGTACACGAACATTTGGACGTTTTGAATATTCACATATTTATAGTATTTGCAGCCAAGTATAAAAGTATCAATTTTTTGTGCAGAGGGCCGTCATAAATGAAAGAGGCTTTTGTGATCGAGATGTGCTTCTGTCCCATAGTCGCGAGACAAACATTTGCGAAGGATCAATTGATAAATAATATCACGAGAGATGAGAATGGTTTTACCACATGGCATGTCAAAAGCTATAGATGGCTGAGGGAGCAGTGCAATTTAGAAAGGTGGCTCGGTGAAATACATGTTGGATTCACAAAACAGCATCATTCTTCTGGTACATAATCCACAAAACCGTACGTGAACCCATTCTGCACATTACCCTAATAGTTTGCATTTAAGAAAGTTTTAGTCGACATAACATTTGGGGTTCATACATCTTGGAAGCTTGGTGGGTGGCTCCATTTCAGACAAAATTCATGAAGCACAATGGGGCGTATTGGGTTTGCATACTGGTTTACCTCGTCGTTTTTTTTGCGTTCGATGGCATCTCGGCAGATGACCGCCGACAGCTGCATTGCTCATGCATTGGCTCATCTTATCAAAGAACACATGGCTGGCATTGACGTTACGTCGCTGCCATTGCTCTGTACCATGCCCTGTGCCCGTTCATTAAGCAGCATTTTGGCATCATCGCTTCTGTTATTTTCGACAATTCTTGCCAAGAACAAATTCGATTGTGCTAAATGTATGTTGCAGAAGGTACGGATGCAGAAGAATGATACGGTGCCATATGACGGCTCACGCAAGGCATGTATGACAGCCGATATTTAACATTTTAGTATTATCCGTGGCTTTTAATGTTGCCGACTGCTCCAGCTGGCGTCATCGACTGCAACACAAAAGAAATTACTTGGAACAGATTGCCTCCACTCAAAGAAAAACATTGTGGGGATTTACCAGAACGGATTTTGGCTTGATTTTGAGTCAGAAATGTTTCGTGCATTTTTCTATTCCTAAAATATTGTTTTCTGTTGTCTCTTTTTTTCTAGGAGGCAGAAAAACCCTCACTTCTCGTAACATGTATGCGGGCTCCAGTTCCAAGGAGACTGACACGCTCGTGTACGTTTGGAAGATACGGCTGTTTCGGGTCATCGACTCAGGGGAAGAAACTACAACCTATCGCGCAGCCAATTGACGTTTGAACTCAAAATGCACAAGAGTGTAATTTAATGTTTGCAACATATTGGAATACCTTTTTTTAGGTGTTACTATTTCACGACCTAAGTTCATCGCAGAACGTTTTATTGCAGCAAACAAGGCATCTTTCACAGCCAAAGAGGTGTATGTGAAGGAAGCAAAAATTAAACGAGTTCCAACTTTATCCTCCATTTCTGTGTTTTATGCATGAGCGTATTCACGCATTCAGCAACCACTTCGAGCATATTTCTTGTTAATATTCTCAACAGCAGAAATAGATTATTATTGCAGGCACCGGATGCATTACAATCAATACAGAAAAGCGTGACTCTTTCGCAGATTTTCAGTTGATTGTGGCCGACTGCTTTAAGACTGCTTGTTACTGCTTATGATCAAAGTAACACATTGGCGCCGTCTATTGAGAAGTCTCTGTACACTTGCGATCTGCGTATCTTTACTAAATTCTACATGGGCATAAAGTAAATCTTAAAATGTTACAAGACACCTTCGTAGATTTAATCTTGCAAAGAATACAGAACGTCCAGTCTGGTTATACGCGGGTCGGAAGTGTTCTAAGGCTTTTTGACTGATGGCGATAGTGCTTCTATCATGAGCAGTCACAAGCGGTCTTAACACAGTCGTTCATGGTCAAACCGTGAATCTGTGAACAAGTACAACTTTACACCCTTGTGTAAAGTTGTACTTGACACAATAACACCCATTACATGGGTGTTATTGTGTCCAAAACACCCTTTTCTATGGGCATTAGGGTGTGAGTTATAGAAGCTGCAAAACACCTTTAGGGGTGCAAATTAATTTACAGTGTGGGGTCCGTGGTGACGCTACACACCTAGCACCTCAGAGCCGTTTATTGAGAGAGTTTGGCCATACATTGGTTTGAATAGGCGAGCATCTCGGGGCCAACCATAGGCCGCGAAACAGCCCCTAGCGGTGGTCGTGTAATCAAAATATGTGACACGACTATACTTCGTTTCACCTTATGTGCGAGCGAAGGCAAAACTGGAAGCGCGAGCACGGAAGCTCCGTGCGTTCAGGCTTTGCTCGAGCGCGCGAGCTGGGGAGAAATGCAAAAAGCGCTGCCGTGCCGAGCGGAACTCCGCGTCTCAAGACGCTCGCGCACCCCACCCTTTGCACTGTTTTCTTTCAGCCAGTCTCAGGACGCTGTTCTAGCAGTGCAGACAAAGGCATGGGCACGAGCGCGTGGCTTTGGAAAGTGCCTCCTATGCACGAGGTCTCGTACAAACAAAAGCGTTTCGCTGAGCTAGGCTCACGCGCCTGTGCCTTTGTCTTCACTGCAGACATTTGTGAGATGGAGTAGAGGCCTCCTGATTGGTCGACGCTGTGTCACAAATTTAGTTTACGCTCTAAGCGTGGGGCGAATATTCGGCGCTGACGGCGGCCTTTGCTCCGCCTATTGACCAAACTCTCCCAATACACGGCTCTGCTAGCACCTAAGCTGCAGGCGCCCCCTGCGGGTTCCACTCTCAGAGAAACAGCTTCTAAGCAGCTCGGCGGTGACTTCTTCACAGGAACTGTGACGTCGCCGGGCAAATGCGCTCCATGTAGAGTTTTGCTCCGCGTTGGGGGCGAGGATGTAAACTTTCGTTTGGACACTGGCACTGACGGCTCTGCCGTACCAGAGAACTTCTTTCTAAACTGAAAGCACAGGGAGGTCTTTGAGAAGCCGATAAAGTTCTTCCGAAACCAACAAAAGAACGCCTTCATGTTCTCAACGTACTACAGGCACCGGTCATGTTCAAAGGCTCTCATATCACGGGCGCATTCGATGTCACAAGAAATGTCAACGAATCACTCCTCGGATTGGACCTCATAGAAGCCCTAAACATCCTTCAACGAGTAAATGAGGTGTCGACAGCCGTAGCTCTAGATCCAATCAAGGAGTACCCCTTGCTTTTTCAGGGTCTGGAGGAAGCTGCGTACTCGTGCGAAATAAAGCTAAAGCCTGATACTTACCCAATTGCTTTATCGTCACCGAGACGCATACCAGTACCACTCCAGAAAGCAGTTGAAGGACAACTTAAGAAAGTGGAAAACGTAGGTGTTATTACCAGAGTTCAGGAACCAACGAACTGGTGCTCGCCTGTAGTTGTGATCCCGAATAAAAATAGCAATGTTCGGATCTCCTTTGATTACACATCACTTAATAAAAGCGTTCTGCAACAGTACCACCCGATACCGAGCGTGGAGCCACTTCGAGCGACTCTTAGACAGGCGAGAATACTTTCTCATCGCGATGCCTACTCAAGCTTCTACCAAATCAAGTTGCACCCAGAGATAACGCTGCTTACGACCTTCATTACACCCTTCGGCCGGTACAAGTTTAATCGTCTACCGTTCGGCATTTCCTGCGCATCGGAAATCTTTCAGCGAATGATTCGCCAAATTCTTGAAGGATTAGAAGGGGTCGCGTGCCTTATCGACGATATTTTGATTTGGGCTGACACGAAGGGAACACGACATTCGTCTTCAAAGAGTGCTAACAAGATTGCAAGAGAACGGGATCACCCTAAACTTCCAGAAATGCGTGTTCGCTCCGAAACAAATTCACTTCCTTGGACACGTAACTAGTCACAGGAGAGTAAGCCAACAAAATGAAAAAAAAATATCAAGTATCTTAGACATGCCGTCACCTGCGAACACAACCGAGTTAAAGAGGTTCCTCGGTATGGTGAACTTCTTAGCACGATTCATACCAAACCTGGCAGATGTGCTCCAACCCTTGCGAGACCTGCTTCACAAGGATGTCCACTTTGTCTGGGAAACTCCTCAACACCAAGCGTTCTAGAGGATGAAATCGAGCATGATATCTCAACCAGTCTTGGCACTCTACTCTCCAACCAAAGAGACAATATTATCAGCAGATACCTCCAGCTACGGTGTAGGATCAGTGCTCATGCAGCATCAGGAAGATGAAACCTTCCGAGCAGTCGCATGCGTTTCAAAATCGTTAACTGAAACATAAAGAAGGCATCCGCAAATCGAGACAGAAGCATTTACGATCACCTTGGCCTGCGAAAAGCTGAAGAAGTATCTTGTGGGCCTAACCTTCCACATCGAGACGGATCACAAGCCTTTCATACCATTGTTTAGCAGAAAGTCCGTGGACGATCCTGCACCCAGACTTCAGCAAATGCGTCTTTGGATGATAAGGTACGACCTTACAATAAAACAAATCCCGGCAAAAGACTTCGTCGTCGAAGACACCCTCTCAAAACAACCTCTCAAGAGTGAAGACAGCTTATGCATTGCAGAGGAGGTAACAGAATTCGAGCATGCTCTTATTCAACACGTATCGGCCCCAGATGCTTGTCTGAAGCAACTGTTGACGCGCCCAAGACCACGACCTGGTCATAGGCATTTTGAAAAGTACATTACCGAAGGGTGGCTGACAAGTAAATCGAGAACATCTCAGGACTGCCTTCAATAGTGGCAGTTTAAGACGAACTTACATTGTACGATGGTATAATCATGAGAAACTTGCGGTACCTTATACCCCTTTCCATAAGAATCTCAGTACTGCAGTTTCTGCACGATGGACACGAGGGTGTGGTCAAATGCTCAAGGAGAATTCAATAGTCATGTTGGTGGTCGGGCATCACCAGGGACATTACAGACATGATCGAAAGGTTTGCAACCTGTCTGCAGCAGAGGCAACACAGAAGCCAACCGCTGATTCCAACTTCGCTCCCAGATCGTCATTGCCAAAAGGTGGCTATGGACGTCTTCCCTCTGGGAGGAAAAAATTATCTACTTGTAAGTGATTATTATTCTCGATACTTTGAAGTAGCACTCCTCGAAGACAAACTAACGGAAACAACCATTATGAAAGCAAAATAGATTTTTGCTAGACACGGGATATCTGAAACGGTCATAACAGACAATGGGCCCCGATTCCGATCGGTATTTGTGTCATTAAGCTAGGAATGGGAATTTCGACAGGTTACATCAAGCCCAAAGTATCTCCAAAGTTACGGTGCAGCAGAAGCGGCCGTCAAGGTCCCTAAAGTAACGGTGCAGCAGACGCGGCCGTCAAGGTAGCAAAAATGAAGTTGAAAAAGTCAACAGACTCTTATAGAGCACTTCTTACGTATCGTGCTACACCATTAGATTGTGGATTCAGTTCAGCAGAGCTCCTGTTTAGTAGGGAAATTCGAACACAGGTGCTTCTCTCGTCACATTTGCTTCATCCCAAAGCGTCGCACCCATCCCTGTTGCGAGAAACAGAGCGCCAAGCAAAACAAAAGCAAGCGTCTGACTTCAACAGGCGTCACAGAGTTAGAATCTTGTCAAAGCTTGAGCCTTCACAAAAAGTTTGAATAAAGGACCTGAAGAAGGGAGGGACAGCACTTAGGAAGGCCGATTCGCCACGCTCATATTGGGTATCAACAAAGTATGGCATCATACGACGAAATGCGAAGTTTTTTGGTTGTTGACCGAAGTGAGAATAAGGAAAACGACGAGATTTCGTCCGGTGATTTACGAGGTACAAACATATACAGAGACCACCGGAACGATGGAACGCGCGATATTCAAGTAGAGCCACAATGTCGCAACCAGGACATTCAGGTAGAGCCACAACGTGGGTACACTACACGATCAGGAAGATTGGTGAAGCCACCGAGTCGATTTGGAGAACAAGGAGAAGGGGAGATGTTTTGCACCCGGGTTCAAAGACAACGAAGACGTGTGGGGCTTTGGGCTGGCTCAAGACGCATCACTTCATTTCATTTTCATTTTATGAACATAGCTGAGTAAACCCACCAACCACAAAACACTGGCTTATGGTTTTTTTCCGCGAAAGATACGTCTCGTGAGATTTGTTTCTTTCTTGGCTCCTGCAGCAACACTGGTCAGGTTCAGATGGTGGAGGAACTTGATGGTGCGTTTCTTCACCTTGGCAAGACGATCAGAGTCCGCTCTAAAGATTCTTAGTACGGCTGCTGTCGCTTTTTCGGAGAACGTGCCGTCGCGCGTGATGACAAAGCACCCTTCTTTGTCGGGCAAAAGTATGTTCATACTGTTGGAGCGAGAAAGTAAATCACAGGCTCGAGGCCTTTGGTTTTTCGGCACCCTCTTCCGGATCTGCACAAGACATCCAAGCAATCAGCAACGCACCTTGGTCTGTCCTCCTCCAGTACTTCCCGTGAAATGAATCTCAACATGACCAACTTGTCTACTCGTCTGAGCTCGGGCTCGAGGCAGAACTTAGGTCCTTCTTTCAAAATCTGTAGGTGAGTGTCTGGGACATGAAGGTCCCAGAAAATAACGAAAGTTACCTTCTTTGGCCGTGGTCCTCTTCTTGGGCGACAGTGTGAGGCGCACCTGGGTTCAAAGAAACTCAGTAACTTGGCCAGTGGTCCTTGACCATTCTTGAAAAAGGCGGGATGCTTGAGGATTACTACACGGCAGCATCGACGCAAACATGCGGCTAAACCCGCTTTTGTTCTTCGTGCAGTGTGCGCTGTTGCTGCCAAGCTTTATCATCAGCAGAACGGATTCTGCTTACTCGGTGGCCATTCCGATCATCATACCGTCATCGTCCACACTGCACAACGTCGCGCCAGTGGACACGGCAGCATCGACGCAAACATGCGGCTAAACCCGCTTTTGTTCTTCGTGCAGGTTGGTTGTTCTGACTCCTCGTGCAAAAGCGATGACCTCTTTTTGATGGTGCTGCCGTGTCCCAGTGTTTTTTTCCCGTGTATTGCTGATACCATTGCTTTACTCTTGCAAATGAGCGGTGATATTGAAACCAACCCTGGTCCCACAGTTGAAGAATTGTTAAATCTAGTTTTGGAAAACCAGGCGCAAATGACTAACGACTTAACAACCATCAAAGAAAATCAGAAACGGGCAGAAGAAAAATTCACGCGAATTCACCAAAAACTGGAAAAATTTGAGACCCAACTGGCAGCCCTAGAGGCGACAACAAAACAATTATCTGATTGTGGAAACAGAGTTGCTACCGTCGAAAACACAATAGGTGACCTCTTTGATAAGATCGATGACCTAGAAAATAGAAGCCGCCGAAATAATCTAGTCATCTATGGTGTGTCTGAGAGGGTTAGTGAGACAGCGGAATTACTTCAGGATACAGTAGTAAACAAGATTTTCGGTGAAACACTCGGCTTACGAGGTACAACCATAGAAAGAATTCATAGACTTGGACGCAAATCAGATGGCAAAACTAGGCCAGTAATGGTTAAGTTCCTAAATTTCTCAGAGAAGTTGTCAGTTCTTAAAAACTGCCCTAAGCTGAAGGGATCGACAATTTCTGTTTCAGAAGATTTTTCGGTACGTGTTCGCAACATTCGCAAGCAGTTGTGGGACAGTTCTGAGGAAAATCGAAAGAAAGGCGATAAGGTCAGTCTAATTTATAACAAGTTAAAAATAAATAACACACTCTTTGTCTAGGACAGTGATAAACAGGCACGTGTAGCAGTAACTCATCCCAGACCGTCGCAACAGACATGACAATCCAGGCGGGAGCCCACGGATTCTATCACATTTTTGAACTTGAACGCAAGAAGTCTTATGAATAAGGTTACTGATTTTGAACATGTTTTGCTGTCACGTGACCCACATATCACAGTCGTCACGGAAACGTGGCTACATACTGACGTTACTAACTCGGAAATTATTCCCCCAGATTATAAAATAATACGGAAGGACAGAGATACCCGAGGTGGGGGCGTGGCAATAGTTTTGAAAGAAAACTTGCGCTATAACCGAATGCCAGATATCAGTGGCGTTGAGATTTTGTGGATACGTGTCAGCATTTTTTCCATATCTCTTATCATTGGTGCGTTTTATAGACCACCTAGCAGTGGCAATGATTTTGTAAAAATAAACGACTATCTCTCCGAAAATGTACATGTAAATTCTAGAATTATTTTTGCTGGGGATTTTAATCTGCCTAATATAGATTGGGAAAGCACATGGTCAGCGTGTCATATCTCGCAGGCTTTACTAGAGCTGGCCTTCTTTTATGATCTGAATCAAATCGTACGCGCTCCCACAAGATTATCCGAAGAAAAAGACTCTATACTCGATTTAATTTTCCTTACCCAGAATTTATGTGAAAAGGTACAAAGTATTGAGGTGCTTGAGGGCATTTCAGATCATCAAATGGTATTGCTTACTTTTTCCACTAATAATACGCCCTGCGACGCACGAAGTCGCAAAGAATATCTCGACTTCGCCAAGGCAGATGATGTGGCTATTATTGACGCTCTAGCGTTCTCCTTTAGTGACTTCTTCAGTGCTTCCAATACACATGAGATCGATGTCAATTTCTTGTGGCAGTTTTTTGAAAATATTGTTCTTGACTGCATTTCAAAGTTTGTGCCAAAAAAAGTGAAGTTTACGAATAAAAAAATCCGTGGATAAATAGGGAAATTATTCAAATGCGCCGTAGACTCTTTAGACTTCGCAAACGATCGAAAGACGCGAACCTCTTTGACCAATTAAACCACAGGCTTAAGGATACAATTAAAGAAGCCAAGCATCGATTTTTTAATGTAACAATGCCCTCCTTTCTCAAGTCCTCGCCTGAGAAGTTTTGGCGCTTTATATCGCCCTCTAAACCAAAAGTAAACGAGTTGAATATTGATAATGAAACTGTGGATGACCCCTATTATATTGCTGATGCTTTCAATAAATATTTCACGTCCGTTTTCAGTTTGGACAATGGTCACAGTCCGGTATTTGATGCAATTCGAGAAGACGGCGATTGCGCTAGGAGCTGTTTGCCAGATATAACAATTTCGGAGGAAGGTATTCTAAATTATATCTTGAATATTAACGTTAAAAAGGCAGTTGGGCCGGACGGAATTCCCAATGCTTTCCTGAAAAGGTATGCGGAATGGAGCTCTAAGTACTTAACTGTAATATTCAGAAAATCCCTAGAAACTTGCACTGTACCTTCAAAATGGAAAATAGCAAAAGTGATTCCCATCTTAAAATCCGGTGACTCAATGGTTGTTTCCAATTATCGACCTATTTCCTTGCTCAGTATTTGTAGTAAAATTTTGGAACATATTATATTTAAACACATATCGGCATATCTGGAGAAAAATAGTTTTTTTACTAAGGCTCAACATGGATTCCGACAAAAAGTGTCTACCATCACCCAACTGACCGAAACAGTGCACGAGTTAGCGTCAGTAATTAATACTCGAGGGCAAACTGACGTTGTATACTTGGACTTTTCAAAAGCGTTCGACCGCGTTTCACATGAGAAGCTACTAACGAAATTGGCGGCTGTCTTAAATAATACTAATATTTTGAGGTGGCTAGAAAGTTATTTGACTTTGAGACAACAATTTGTACAATTTGATAGCGCGTGTTCCGGTACTACACACGTTACGTCTGGTGTCCCACAAGGATCAGTTCTCAGGCCTCTATTGTTCTTAATATTTGTTAATGATATTGTTTGTGAAATTCCAGTCAAGATAAGATTGTTTGCAGATGATTGCGTTGTTTTTAAGGAAATCAAAAGTCTCGGAGACTGTGAAGTATTAAATTCCTCGCTAGAAAGATTGTCTAAATGGTGTGCCGATTGGAAAATGTCGTTGAACTTATCAAAGACTGTTTGTATGTCTATTACTCGCAAGAAAAGTCCTTTACTTTTTAATTATTCTATCGGTAACTATAGCCTTCTTAGAGTTTCCTCATATAAGTATCTGGGTTTGACTATAACATCCGACTTAAGGTGGAACACGCATGTTAGTAACATATGTAGTAGAGCAATGAGTAAGTTGGGTTTTCTTCGCAGGTATATGAAGCATGGCTCCCGTGAGACAAAGTTATTATTATATAAAACTCTGGTTAGGCCAATGTTAGAATATGCTAGTGTCATCTGGGATCCCCACACATCATGTTGTATTTCAGAACTCGAGAGAATTCAGAGATTAGCTGTGCGTTTTGTGTACAATATGTATTCCTCGTATGTGTCCCCCACAAAACTTTGTACTGAGGCGGGCCTGGAAACCCTACAGGAAAGAAGGAGAATTAATCGTCTAAAATTTCTCTACCTTATCGTTAACGACGAACTTGGAATAGACAAAGATGATTACATTACATTTTTTTGCCCCAGGTCTACTAGGCATTTTCACAGCAGGGTCGCTAAACTCGTCAAACACAAAGTTGGGCACGAAGTTCGCAGAGCGTGCTGATTGGACTCTCGCGACGTTGGCGTCACGCGGGACGAGATGTCAATCACCCAAGCTCTCTCGGTGCTCAAATTCCAGCGAGAATGTTAGGCACAAAGTTGTAGCGAGCTTCATCGGAGCGCGCGCGAGCAACACCGTGGGGCCAGCCGATTGGACGGCTGCACTGATGACGTCGCGCCTGCGTGTCCCTACATCCCTACGCCGAGATAGAGTCAATGAAACGTAGATTGTACCTAGGCGGGCTGTAAATACTCTGAACTTTCTCGTCGCAAGATCGTCGTTTGTGAAAGTTATTGGTGACGACAAAGTGACGTTTCACAACTTTGGGAAGGAGTTATTTGATGCCAAAATCTTCGCTTCGGAATCGAGGCGAAGATTAAACTTTGTGATATTGTGGAGCCGTGCGAGGTGTACGCGGTTTTAGAGCTCATCTTCCGCCACTGTCAACAACGTCACCGGAGTCACCCACAGGCGTTATGTAGAGACGTCGGTAATGACTGAGAGATGAGGGGGCGAGGGGGGATGGCGAGAAAAAGCCTGAGAAAGGGGGAAAGAAAGGTATAACCAACCCAAACACACACTCAAATAGGGGTCAGGAAGGGCCGTAGAAATCGTTCGGGAGAGAGAGAGAGAGGGGGGGGGAGGGTGATAGTAGTGAAGAAGGGGGATATCCCTTCCCCCGAATTGTTTAGAGCGCAATTCTTATGCGCCCGTTTCGAGCTTGAGCGGCGTTGCCGTCGGCGTAACCGAGCGCATTATGGGACGTTTTTTTACTAAATTTAGCGGGGAAACCGACGTCACGTGATTTTAACACCAATTAGGTTTCCCCGCTAAATCAGAGGCGAGCAGGATAGGAGGAGGGGGGGGGGAGGGTGGAGGGGCATACCCTCCCCTCCGTGCCCTCCCCTCCGCCTCCTCAAGACCTGCGCTTTAATTCGACATTGCAGAGAACAGTAAACGTCTGTCTTTTTTTATTATAACTCTCTGAAATGGGGCGATATACCCCCCCCCCCCCTTACACCCTTTTGCCCTTTGCGCCCCCTTTTTCGACGCCACTTGGGGGGGGGGGGGGGGTGAATCGCTCCCCTCCTCGTTCTTCTGTTTCGACGACCCTGCTTAGAGGCGTTCCAACTGAGCGATGACGAGGAACAGCACAGCGTGAAATTTTTGAAATTATGGTTCTAGAGATTCTTGAATTAAATTGGACGTCAAATTGGACGTTTTAGTGATTTATACAGCGTAAGGTTGGTCTGCCAGTAGGGGCGACACTGGTTTACACTGTAGATGAGCAATTTTGCCAGTGCAGTACGACTGCTAACCTGGGGTCTTTAACGTGCTCACGCAGTAGTGATACACGACCGCACGCCGGTACGATGCTCATCCAGATCGAAACAGACAGGGGTGGGGCTCGAACCCAGGATCCCTGGGTTCTGCAGCGCGAGCTTTCGCTCCACGCGCGTCGAGCTGGGTGTGCGCTTCAGCCCACTCGGCCACCGATCCCCCTCTTGAATTAAAACGGGGCGCGTTTCATGAACTTACGAGCGGCCATGACAGACTTTCAATCGAGAGGCTCGTGCCAGGGCTCTTTGTGTGCAGGCGCGTTCAGTGACGTGCTTTTATAGTTCATAACTTTGACGTCAGGGTCAGGATGATCAGTTGTGAACGACAAATTTGAGGGTGCGTGTTCGAGTCGACGGTAAAGGTTGGTTCTGTACGATGAAAGCTTGGTGTCCTCGCGTTCTCGAAACATCACCGTCAATATTGACAAACTGATATTACTCTTATTTCAGTTGATGAACGCAGAATTAATCCCAGTTTGGCTAATCTTTGAAAGTCTATCATACAATAATTCTCCCGCTGATGGGGGACGATTCCCCGGAAGCGAAATCCGTCCGAAGATGGACAATGCAACTCGGCTGGTAGTGACCTAGCCACGTCGGGCTACACTCTGATGAAATTCAAAAGGCCGAGATAAATAAAAGAGACGACAGGGACGTTTTTTTAGTAAATCCTGCTTTATCGGCGGAAATAAGAACGATATCAGACTATCAACTTTGCCGGTGTTGATTTTAGAATGCAATTACCCAAGCATCCGCTGTGCTTTTTAGAGACCATCAAGGTCGCAGCTGATAATCTTCATTGTGACATTATACGTATACGAAGCATGTTCGTCTCCGCGTGCTGCTCTAGCTCGGCGCCTAGGGAGTAGTAGGGATTTTTCGCCCTTACAATGAAAAACGTCCCGAAGATCTACGGATCTGCGGGTTTGTGAGAAAAGAAAACTTCGCTGCAATCTTTCGGCTCCTCCCCCCGCTATGTCATAACACGAAGAAAGTTGTGTCGGACGAGTTTAGCGACCCAGAACAATAAAACCATATAGTTATAAAAATGACGCATTTAAATACTCCTTATTTCCTCGAACAATTATTGATTGGAATAGTTTGCCACCTGATGTTGTAAATACTACTAACTTTTTAGATTTTTGTTCCAAGTTATTGCAGCAAGCGCAACCTGTGTGATATTATGTTTCATCCACTCCTGTAACAACCTCGAAAGAGGTTAACAGTATTAATAAAGAAAGAAAAGAAAGAAAGATACGAAGGCAGTCCTTACAATAGCGGGCCTGATGCCACCACTCCGAACAGAAGAGATGACAAAGCCTGCCGGGGTGCCTCGGAGACGCAACCATCCATCCGCAAATGACTTATAAATCCGGAGGCACGTGGAGGATCTAGCGTACCAGGATGCGGTCTTTGCCTTGCATACTAGACAGCGATGAGGGATGGTAACACGGCGGGATTATGTACAAAGTCTTGAGAACACAGAAAAAAGCCCCTTGTAGAAGAAATAAAACCTAGCAAAATGGACAATTGGGCGAGTTGTTAAGAGTTCATCATAACTTGCAGCGCGCCTGGCACAAGGACAGACAGAGGAGAAAACACAGGACAGGCGCTGAACTAGCAACTGATTCTATTGAAACGAAAACATACACATGATGCTGCTGCCGCTTCTCGTGTAGTCATGCCCCTTCGTGGCCCTGACGGTTCTTCTTTCACTCCACACGAAACCGGCCGAGTTATCCAAGTTCCAAAAAGCTGATCTCGCTGCTCGTCAAAGCCACTGTCGGCTGGCTCACACACGAGGATCCGTTTCGTGTTATGTAGTACGTTTCCATCCTTTCTCGGGGCAGTTTGTCCTGCGCTCTAGGGTACGGCACAGAATTGAAGTCACATACACTGGACCGTAGCTGGTTAGCGGTTTGGTCGCTGGGTGACTTGCCCTTTCCCTTAAAAACCGGAGTGACCAATGCCTGCTGCCGGCTATCAGGGAGAACTGAATTGCCCAGAAGAGACTGATAAATGGCGAGCAAGGACGGGAAAACGCAAAGTTTTCCCGTCCCTTCTCTGCGTAAGAATTCTGGCTCTAACAGTATATTGTTTAACTATAGAGGAAGAAAAGGTAAAGAATTAACTGTGGTTGCTGGTACCTGGACGATTAGAGTTCCACCGCCGTACACCGTTAATTGTGAAATTTCTGGTTCCCTGTATATAAAATGCATATTGACATCAGAAGTTGCGGTACGAGTCTCGGTACATAAACAATTGCACCGAGAGTTGATGACCAAAAAATTGTATTCTAAGTATGACAATTTTGTCGGGTATGACCAAGG